>CM072522.1:39727724-39732724 GCA_036898135.1 Oncomelania hupensis | reverse complement strand
ATTAATGCTAAAATCGTTTTCTTCTTGTAATAAAATATTGGATCTGAATCTGAATCTGAATCTCTCTTTCTCTTGATCTTTTTTCTCTCTCCCTCTACACACATACAAACACATACACACACACACGCAAGCATACAACACGCATACACATACACACACAGCATGAGTTCCTTCTTGATACAGATGCGTTCTTGTTGCCACGTCCAATGATAGCGACGATCTTGAAACATAATACAACTGCTGTAAAGTTATTAGGCGGGGAAAATGACAAATATTTCGTTAACAGTCAATTTCAGTGTCTTCTCTGCAGAACACTTTTAAAGCTCAAAGTATGACTGCAAGGACGCTCAAGATCACCCATTTCACAGAAAGAAAGAAAGAAAGAAAGAAAGAAAGAAAAAAGAATGTTGGTACAGATCGCCGCTCTTTGAGCCTGATTGATGATTGGGGAAAAAGCGCGTATTTATAGCATCGAGTTTTCTTCTTGCTGTTGTTTTTGTCCTTGTTGTTGTTCATCTTGTTGTTGTTGTTGTTGTTGTTGTTGTTGTTGTTGTTGTTGTTGTTCTTCTTCTTCTTCTTCTTCTTCTTCTTCTTCTTCTTCTTCTTCTTCTTCTTCTTCCAATTAGTAGTAGTAGTAGTAGTAGTAGTAGTAGTAGTAGTAGTAGTAGTCGTAGTAGTCGTAGTAGTAGTAGTAGTAGTAGTATAATTACTGCTACTACCACTTCTACAACAATTACTACTACTACTACTACAACTGTACTACTACTACTACTGTACTACTACTACTACTACTACTACTACTACTACTACTACTACTACTACTACTACTACTATTATCACTACTAATTTCATTTCAAAATACAAGATCCAAGCACGTTACATAAACACAAATGAATTACAACTAAACAAAAAGTCTTGTTGCCTTGGCCCTTTAAAGAATATCTTATTCTAAATGCTTGTGCTCCTAAGGTCAAATAACAAGTTACATTTTTTTAATCCCAAAGTAAAATCATAGTGACAATACAACAAGGCAAAATAAATATTATTGACTCCTTTTTTAAAAAAAACATATTATTGTGTTTTCTTGTTATTCTGCACGCAATCTTTCCCTCTAAATGTCAAATAAGTTACAAGAAGATTTTTAAAAAAAATCCCCGACTAAATGCATAGTAAAAATAGCAAACGAAATAACAAAACATATATTATTAACTCCCTTTGGCTTTCACATTTCTTTTATTTTGGTTTAAACAAATGTTTTAGCCAAGGAAAAACATATGATTACAATGATTTACAGGATAGGCAACAAGCAAGCTTATATAAGCCTTTTATTTTGTTGTTGTTGTTGTTGTTGTTGTTGTTGTTGTTGTTGTTGTTGTTGTTGTGCAGGGAAACTTTGCTCCTAAAGGTCAAATAACAAACAAATTTAAAATATCTATAAATATGCCCGAAGCTAAGTGGTTGCGACCCCCCCCCCCCACACCCTCACCCTTCTACCTCCCCCGCCCCCCTCCTTCCATGTGATAGCAATTCCAAATGCTGACAGCTTGCTGACATTCATCTTGAGGGAAATAAAGATCGTCTTTTTTTTTTTCGTTTCACCCCCCCTCCCCCTCTACCTCTTGACTCCTCTCCGTCACCCCTTTGTAGGTGTAGATAACCCCATCAGTGCCAGTCGGCGTTAAGACGGTATAAATGCTTCGCTACTGTATTTTTTTTGTTGTCTGTATGTAGTTAAGCCTATCTGTGCCAAATCAGCCCTACAAGGGTTTATACATGCTGGTCGCTTATAGCGTTGCCAACATTGTGTATTCATCGTGCTTATTACATAGAGCGCTTCTCCGGCTCGAGAGTTGCTCGAGGCGCTAGCCTGTACGCTATTTACTTCTTTTTTATTTTATTTTTAAGTTTATTTAATTCGCCTTGTTCTTCTATCTAACCTTTATCTAATCTCTCTTCCCTTCCTCGTTCTCTCTCTCTCTCTCTCTCTCTCTCTCTCTCTCTCTCTCTCTCTCTCTCTCTCTCTTCACACCAGCTCAATTCCTACTGTATGTGAGCCAGCACTGTTTAGTGCCTCCACATTTTGCTGGCTGCGGGCTATTTATAGCTTGCCTGCACCCTCCCTTCCAGTGAAAGGAAAGGATAGGTAGCATCGGCGAAGCTATTTATAGCTAGCCTGGCTGTGACCTAACTTCAAAACTAAACAGCTTTGGTTGAGTCGGTGTGTCTTACTCTGTTACACTCGTTTGATGTTGGTGTTTTTCTATCAGTAGTTGATTCAGCCCCAATGCTGAAGTACTGATGAGTGTAGCCCAGATTCGTTTATCCACGCAACCCGTTCAAACAGCCACAAGGCAAAGTCTTCGTATGAAGTTTTCAAACTTTATTCAGCGTTCATCAACAACTGCATACAATCGCCTTTTCACTCTCTCCCTTTCACAACACAGTGTGTCCATTATATATTTTTTTCTCTCAACTCGAGATAACCTCAGGACGTTCCAGAATGACGCGTTACAACCAATCAGAATTAACTTCGTCATCACTGCTTTACGTCATACAACCTTCCTTTCTGTCAAAATAATGTTCTCCAATATCTACGCCCATCAAGAAACTTCGATCGACAGTAAACAAGTAAATCTAGAGAATTCTCCAATAATATCGACTAACGAAAATTATCAACGTTATACAAAGCCTCTCCTAACAACAATGCAAACTCAAATCAAAGGTAAATACACTCTATTATTGAATACTTTGCAAAGCGAAACGATTAGATCTATCGTGCGCGTTTCAGACATATTATCCTTCGCGTTTCAACGTAACATACTCTCTCTCTCTCTCTCTCTCTCTCTCTCTCTCTCTCTCTCTCTCTCTCTCTTACTCTCTACTACATTGACATGAGCGTCAGGATGTTTAAAGCTTCAAGTTTCAGTGTACGTGTGTGTGGATGTGTCTTATATGTAAATTTATAGTAGTTTCCTTGATAAAATGGTCGTAGACTTTCCCAATACAAAATAATAGGTACACTATGCATTAGCATAGAGATGATTATTATTATATATACTTAAATCAACAATCTTTACCAAAAGTCCGCGCAACGGAATCCGTAAGTGCGTGCGCAGACTAGACTAGACTGCAGGAAGGTGAGGGCGTCTGGTTTAAAGCAATACACAACTTAATCTCCCTTACAAAACGAATTATTTCGGTTTCTCTTTTAAAAAAAAAAAACAAACAAAAACAATTGATGCATCGCAAATTCCCGTTTTTTAAGTGCAACCATTGAGGATTTATGAAGTGACGTGTGTTTCTCTTTACAGTGTCATTAAATATGTACCACACATCTGCTGCACTTGATATCCTTGGCAGCGACAAGATTGAATAAAGGCGATCTAGAGTCTTGTTATTCAGTCTGCTGTCTGTTGTTTTTGGTTGTTTTTTTTTCTCTTTCTGTTGGTCTGTTTGGCTAGTCGATGTGGCTGTCTGTATATCTGGCGTCTGTGTGTCTGTCTCTGTTGGCTGGTCGATCTGTCTCTATGTCTGTGTGTGTGTCTTGTTCTCTGTGTCTGTCTGTCTGTCTCTCTGTCTCTATCTCTTCCTCTCCGCCACTCCCCCCCCCCCCCGCACTCCCTCCCACTCAACCACAGGATTGGCCGATTCTGGTAGTCTGCGTCTGTTGTTGCTCTGTTGGTCTGTTTGGTTGGTTTGTTGGTTAATGTCAGTTTGTCTGTCTGTAGTTTTGACTCTACCTGTCTCTGGGGTGACCTCGTGGCGCAGTGGATTAGTCGCCGGTTTCCTATGCCGAAGGTCGCGGATTCGAGACTATTGAAGTCACCGAGGGTTTTCTCCGGGCACTCCGGTTTCCTCCCTCCCTTCAATAATGATACTGGACGCAGTCAGTATAAAATTTCAAAAATAAAAATTCTCTTTCCATCTTCCAATAGCGATCACCTTGCCTTTACACCACCTGGTTGAGTGATGGATGTGTATTTGTTGTGTGTGTGTGTGTGTGAGGGTGGATGAGACAGGTGAGCGTGTATGTTGGTACAGATCGCCGCGTTTTGAGCCTGATTGATTTGGGGAAAGGCGCGTATATAGCATCCTGTATTATTATGTATTATTTGTCTGTCGTTCTCTTTCTGTATCTCTCTAGTGTCTCTCTGTCTTTGTCTATTTGTCTCCGTCTCTCTCTATGTTTGTCTGTCTCTCTATCTGTTTGTCTGTTTCTCTCTCTGTTTGTCTGTCTCTCTCTCAAACGTAAAGTAAAGAATAAAGTTAGCCTAGTATAGCTTTTTTAAAGAAATTAAAATATAAAAATAAAAATAAATACAAAATTCAAGGGAATGTTGCGATCAACTGTCGGAAGTAACCTTTGCCCTTCTCAGTGGCAAGAACACAGTTCAGGTAACTAAAACCAAACAATTAGTTTTTTGTTGGAAATGGTCACATAACCACCCAATGGAGCGCAGGGGTTTTCTGTACAAATAGTATCCTCACTGCGTCAGTGTTAGTGCCCCGAGCAAGAACAGTTGTTTGGCAGTGTGCAACAGTCCGTGTTAGTGCTTTAAACTACAATTGTTTCTGCCATTCTCATCACTAAACAAATGACCAATTAACTAACTAAACGGTCACACCGATTTTTTTTATTTAGGTCCCTTTTCCTCGTTCAGCCATCAGGGCTGCTGAGGACAGAGAAAGATGGAGTATGCTGGTTAAGCGATCATCTGTGGTGCCCCTACGACCTCCGGGTTACGGGACAGGATAGGATAGGATAGGATAGTTCCTCGTTCCCTGGGATGGTTTCCCTACTCTGCCCTATCGCCAATGGTAGGTGTAGACGTTAAACCTCAATGTTCATTCACAGACTTGCTTGGACAAAACATTACATGATTATTGCTTTAAGTCCAGCGGACTCTCCCAAGCCAAATCAGGACCGGACAATCCCTGATCCGCATAAAAGATCTGCTGAAACAACCCTAGTGGTAAAACTGAAAGCTCTCCACCAGCCA
>CM072522.1:39692724-39722724 GCA_036898135.1 Oncomelania hupensis | reverse complement strand
TTTTTCACATGCAAAGCACCATGGTGGTTCTTCTCCTTTTAAAAGGAAACTGTGGGTTACATAAGTATGCCCAATATGAAGGCGAGACAAAACTGTTTCTTCTTTGCGAGTGGATGCAAAGTTAGGCAAAGAAGCTGACAAATCGGGAAGAATTTGAAATAATTATTTTGTTGTTGATATGGTTAGACCAGTCAGTCTGCTACAGCCGTTTACAATAAGATCCAGTCATACAACGCAGGTCAGAGTAAGGAACAAACTGGAAAATCTCTGAAGGGAAATCGAGATGCAGAGCATCTTTAGCCGCTTTGTCCACTGCAATATTGCCGCGGATGCCCATATGACCAGGTACCCAACTAAAAACTATCTTTTTACCCTCAGAAGCAAGTTGTGTATGGAAGTCATGGATCTCTTCCAGAAAAGGGTGTGATATCTTTCTCGTGGAAAGAGCCTGAAGTGCTGACAGTGAATCAGACATGATTAAAAACGAGGTTCTTTTGGATTGATAAACCTGTTTCCGAGCTTTGAAGAAGAGGAAAAAGAAGAAGAAGAAGAAGAAGGAGGAGGAGGAGGAGGAGCAGGAGGAGGAGCAGGAGGTAGAAGAAGAAGAACAACAAGAACAAGAAGAAGAAGAAGGAGGAGGAGGAGGAGGAGGAGGAGAAAAAGAACAAGAAAATGACGCAGAAGGAGAAGAAAAAAAAAGGAGGAGAAGAAGACGACGACGAAGAAGAAGAAGAAGAAGAAGAAGATCCCATATCCCACTCGCCGACCACGGAGAACACATTTTCTGAACTTTTAACATGATTTTGTTGGTAGCAAGGAAAGTACCCATTAAGGGTCGCTTGTTCCGATTGTCAATTAAAAACGTCAGATCGAATAATCACAAACTTTCCCGCATTTGATGAAATTATGTCTCATACTCGACTTGCGTTTTAGTTTCAATGTTCTCTCCAGTCGGTCGTAAAAGTAATGTCGAAAAGGTAGTGAACGTGAAAATGGTAATGTTCAAATTTAAAGGTACACAAAGTACAAATAATTATGACGGTGATGAGAAAGAGGAGAAGGAAGATGAAGAGGAGGAAGAAGATGAGGAGGACGAATGTGATGATGATGGGGAGGAGGTGGAGGAGAAGGAAGAGAGAGAGAGAAAGAGAGAGAGAGAGAGAGAAAGAGAGAGAGAGAGAGAGAGAGAGAGAGAGAGAGAGAGGGGGGGGGTCAATGATATGGATGACTAAGACGATCGTGCAACATTCGCAGGTTTTCCTCTCGTCGTTCGTAGACAATGATGGCAACATTTGCAGGTTTTCCTCTCGTCGTTCGTACACAATGATGGCAACATTCGCGGGTTTTCCTCTCATCGATCGTACACAATGATGGCAACATTCGCAGGTTTTCCTCTCGTCGTTCGTAGACAATGATGGCAACATTCGTAGGTTTTCCTCTCGTCGTTCGTACACAATGATGGCAACATTAGTAGGTTTTCCTCTCGTCGTTCGTACACAATGATGGCAACATTCGTAGGTTTTCCTCTCGTCGTTCGTAGACAATGATGGCAACATTCGCAGGTTTTCCTCTCGTCGTTCGTACAGAATGATGGCAACATTCGCAGGTTTTCCTCTCGTCGTTCGTACACAAGGATGGCTACATTCGTAGGTTTTCCTCTCGTCGTTCGTACACAATGATGGCAACATTCGTAGGCTTGCCTCTCGTCGTTCGTACACAATGATGGCAACATTCGTACACAATGATGGCAACATTCGTACACAATGATGGCAACATTCGTACACAATGATGGCAACATTCGTACACAATGGTGGCAACATTCGTACACAATGGTGGCAACATTCGTACACAATGGTGGCAACATTCGATCCCTGTCTTTCTACTGCGCTCTACCTCTCTCTTTCGGTGTTTTTTTCTCTGTCTGTCTCTGTTAGTGTCCATCTGTCTCTCTCTGTCTCCCCCTGTCTCTGTCTGTTTGTCCTATATAGCTCAGTGGTCAGAGCGCACGACTTGTGCACGTGCGTCTCGGGCGACGTGGGTTCGAATCCTGACTTCAGAAAACTATTTTGTGATTGCTGGATATTAGGGGCCAGCGCCTTGAGAAGCTCTCTGAGCTTGTAAGTGCGCTATATAAGAGCAGTCTCTTTCTTTTTTTTCTTTTCCTTCTCCTTTCTCTCTCTCTTTCCCTCCCTCCCTCTCTCTCTCTCTCTCTCTCTCTCTCTCTCTTCCACTGCCTGTCTATCTCCATTTCTTTCTGTCTGTGTCTCTCTCTGTCTCTCTCTCTCTGTGTCTTTCTGTCTCTGTCTCTGTCTCTCTCTCTCTCTCTCTCTCTCTCTCTCTCTCTCTCTCTCTCTCTCTCAGCATCGTAATTATGGATGTAAGGGATGCCCAAATACGGACTGTCTGCTGTGTGTGGGGACGAGGTTTATATGTATTTATTTTCAGTTGTATTTGGTTACTTGCGTGGGGTGTGTGTGTGTGTGTGTGTGTGTGTGCGTGTGTGTGTGTTTGTGTGTGAGCTGTGGTGTGTGTGAAAGGGAGTAAGAGAGAGAGTTTGTGCGAGTGTGTGTATGCGTGCGAGCGCGTGTGTGTGTGCGTTCATGTGTGTGTGAGTGCGCGCGCGCGTATTTGCGTAGGCTTATGTGTGTGTGTGTGTGTGTGTGTGTGTACGTATTTCGATTTGGTATTTCATGTTTTGCATCGGCTATATTTTGTTTTGCGTTGCTGTACAGAGCGCTGTGAGCTCTAGTGGGGAAGAGCGCTGTACAAGTGGTTATTATTATTATTATTATTATTATTATTATTATTATTATTATTATTATTATTATTATTATTGTTATTATTGTTATTGTTATTATTATTATTATTATTATTATTATTATTATTATTATTATTTCATTTTAATTTTTTTTAAATTATTATTATTGTTATTGTTATTATTATTATTACTATTTATTATTATTATTATTATTATTATTATTATTATTATTATTATTATTATTATTATTATTATTATTATTACTATTACTATTATTATTATTTTTAGTAGTAGTAGTAGTAGTAGTAGTAGTGGTAGTGGTAGTAGTAGTAGTAGTAGTAGTAGTAGTAGTAGTAGTAGTAGTAGTAGTAGTAGTAGTACTATTATTATTATTATTATTATTATTATTATTATTATTATTATTATTATTATTATTATTATTATTAATATTATTGTTATCGTTATTAATATTAGTAGTAGTAATAGTAGTAGTAGTAGTAGTAGTAGTAGTAGTAGTAGTAGTAGTAGTAGTAGTACTCTTATTATTATTATTATTATTATTATTATTATTATTATTATTATTATTATTATTATTATTATTATTATATTACGCCAGAGATGCGGAAAGCAGGAAGCAAAGAAATGACAGACGGAGACAGAAAGGAATTAATTATGAATGTAGTGGACGATATTGGATCAGTTTTCACCACACACACACACACACACACACACACACACACACACACACACACACACAAACACCAAAATTTAAAAAAACAAAGCAAAGAAAAAAAACACAACAACAAAGAAAAAACCCAAAAAACTTGTGCTGATGATGTGAAAGAGGAGACCAAACATGGAAACGAGAACAATAGGGAAGGCAGATGGAGAGAAGGAGAGAGAGAGGGAGAGTAAAAAAAAAAAGAGAGGGAAAGACAGGGAGAGAGAGAGAGAGAAAGAGAGGGAAAGACAGGGAGAGAGAGAGGAGCGGATAAGGTGAGGAGAAGCTGGGGATAGAGAATGGGGGGGGGGGGGGGAGCGGGGGTGTCGCGTTTTGAAGGGATTGAGTGCGCGTGTGACAAAATTAATATGTAACGTTGGAGATGAATTTTCCCTGAACAACTCCTGACACAAGAAGCCGCATCAATGAAAAGAAGAAATAGCGAGCACACACACACACACACACACACACACACACACACACACATTTTTGTAAAAACGACATTGTGATGACTGTTGTGAAAAAAAACAGGGATTATTTTGACACACTTTTCATTTTCGTGACATTATTTTGACATTTTCAAATTTTTGAACCTATCCCTAACCCTAACCCTAACCCCTAACCCAAACCCTAACCCTAACCCTAACCCTAACCCTTAACCTAACCCTAGGCCTAAAACAGCTCTAACTCAGCAGGGAACTATTTTGACGTCAAAATAGGGCGCCCTTCCAAAAAATTCAAAAGAAACCATGTGGAGTTCCATGAGTGTGTCACTGTAACGTCGTTTCTACATGCCCACACACACACACACATACACCCACACACACACACACCCGAGGTTACACAGTATTATCATGACTTTCCCGAAACGCCATATACGTTGTGCTGACAAGTGGTCATATTTCGTCCCCATTTTTAAGTACTTTGCAGTGTTCGACCCAAACCCTAACCCGAACCCTAACACTAACCCAGCCCTAACCCTAACGGATCATTGTTCTGACGTCAAAACAAGTAGGCATGTCAATACAAGTTATATAGATGTTTACTGATTTGTCCAGATAACACTGTGTTAGTGTTCCCACACACACCACACAACACACACCACAACACACATACACACACACATTTTATTTAATATGTTTATGAATTATATTACTGAAAATCTGGAGAAAGACGCCGTTGAAAATGTGTTTTTGTTTTAAGTCCAGGGAATGCGAAACTCGCGTCCTGACAACGTAGAGAGATCTTGGTAATGGTGTAGAGAAATGGGCTAACTTGGACACCTATCACAGTGACACACCTTGGCCGTTACATGACTGTTCATTTAAAATTAAAACTAAGTCATCCACTCAGAACCATGAACTGAGATCCGTGCTTGCATTGTTTTGTTTCTTCTTTCAATCACACCCCACCCCCCATTCCTACCCTTCCTTTACTTCCCCTCCCCCTCACCTCCACCACCCCCAAGCCCCCCCCAGGCCCCCCACCGCCCCCGTCTTCTTTCTTCGTTTAATTCCTTTTCTTCCGTCGTTCCTTTATTATTTGTTCGTCTTTCTCTTGTCTTCAACAACAACAACAACTACAACAAAAAGCAAATAGAAAATGAAAAGGAGTTACTTGATGTTCAACCAGCCCTGCTGATTACTCTGGCGAAAGAGCTGATTTCCGCACAGGCGAAATCTTGTCCTATCTGATTCTATCCTATCCCGTACGCCATATTTCCCTGTCCTCAGCAGTTGGCTTCGCTCTGTAAACGTAAACACAGGCACAAAGGTCATCTGTATCTAAAGGGGCGCACTCGCACAAATGCAAACCATGGCGGCAGCAGAGAGAGAGACAGAGAGAAAGAGAGAGAGAGACAGAGAGAGAGACAGAGAGAGAGAGACAGAGAGAGAGAGAGAGAGAGAGAAAGAGAGAGAGAGAGAAAGGGGAACTAAATCTTTCCTATCATCCCCTCATGTCTCGATGGATAACATCTCCTATATATACCCCGTAGGAGTGCCGGGGGTTTCTGTATAAATAGTATCCCCACTTTCTGGAAATTTAGTGCTTTAAATTTCCACTGTCGCTGTCTTTCTGCTTTGTTCTTTCTCATTCCTAAGCTGTTTTATCAATCTACTATACTGTCTTCTTCTTCGCTAGACCAGTCACCTACCCTTTTTCTTGAAAACTCTTCCGGGACAAAACTCATCATTTGTGTGTGAGGTCTGTTGGATCAGCTTGGAAATATTGGACGCTTTCTGGCAGGTGGTCACTGGAGCTTCCTATGATGTTATTATTTGGCAATGTAGGCATTTTATATGTATGTGTTTTGTTGATAATTTATAATGATGTTTATATTCTATTTTGTTTTTGTAAACGGGGGTTTGATAAATTAGAGTAAAGCCTCAGCGTGGGATGTCTTTATTGTAAAGTGACCGGCTGGTGGAGTGCCTTCAGTGTTGCCATTAGGGTTGTTTCGACAGATCTTTTATGCGGATCAGGTGTGAGTCCTCTTTCAGCGAGGTTGTGGTCTTGATGTTGTGGTCCTGATTCGGCTCTTTGCAATCCGCTGGAACCTGTAAGCAATGAATAACTAAGTATCAGCTCCCAACTGCGGCCACAGACGCTCTCCTGACGTACATGTAAACAAACTGATAATGAAGCTTTTTAAAGTTTTTTTAATATTTGATTTTATGAAGCCTCAATAGACGCCATCAACCACGAATTTGCCCATCTTTGGTGTACTTTCTCAGTGTTACACGCAACCTGTTCACTCAGCAACAAGGCAGGAGTCGTCGTATGAAGTTTACCAACTTTATTCAGCATATATCAACAACTGCATACAAGGTCGCTTCCGAAAAATCACTTCAATAATCATCACAAATCTCTCTCAATCACTTTCTCCACTCTCTAAACAGACACAGTGCCCCACTTATATAGTCTCTCTATAATCGAGAGAAAGTTCGAACATTCCTGCATGACGCAATAACATCCAATCAAAGTAAAACTCGTCACCGGAACTATGCACAGTCTTACGTCATATAACTTTATTTAGGTTAGAAGAATTTCTTAGCTATTACTAGATTTATCTACATGCTTCGATCGATGGTAAACAAGTAATTCTAGAAAATCCTCCAATAATATCGACCAACGAAACTTATCATCAATATAAAATGTTGATTCCCAAGATATATGTGGTTTAACCAGATGGATATTTAAATCCCTTAAAAGTATAATATCTACATTTGAGTTAATTACAGTTACATTGTTCATCATTATACTATGAATACGTAGAAGCAGGATTTCGATACACCATACCGATCAAGATAGCGGAGTCAACAAGACTACGTACAGAGAGAGAGAGAGAGAGAGAGAGAGAGAGAGAGAGAGAGAGAGAGAGAGAGAGAGAGAGAGAGAGAGAGAGAGAGAGAGAGAGAGAGAGTGAGTGAGAATCTTTACTATAAATAAATGATGACAATAAAATCATAATAATGCTGGGGAGAGAGAGAGAAAGAGAGAGAGAGAGAGAGGGAGAGAGAGAGAGAGAGAGAGAGAGAGAGAGAGAGAGAGAGAGAGAGAGAGAGAGATTCTTTACTAATGACCACATTGCGGAATTGCCATAGCTGTAAGAAAAAGCATAAGAGATTGTAGCCGAGCGGAGTATTTGACTCCCGTCTCTCAGCCACCAACCTTGAGAACACGGCCCAACCCGAGCTGTTATTTTGATTTATCCCTCAAAAGATGGACATCAAAAATATTTGCCCTGCAAGGCGGTGAAGCGTGGTTGGTAGTAAACCGGGTTGCCGGCTACTAGTGCCATCACACTTCAACACAAGTCGCTGCCACCGACTTGCATAAAATGCCTGCCGACAATGAAGTCCCGCTCACCACCAAAAGCAGAAGGCTAATGGTCAGCCATGGAGAACAAAATAATGTCGTGTCGCCTTGTCCTGCATAACCCAATGGCATCCCCAAAGCATTCTGCACAGGAGGAGCCACCCATGGCTAGTCCAACCAAGAAATTCAAGGTAGACAACTTCTCTCCCAACCACTGGCCGTCCTTTCGGCTACATAAGAGTGACAATAGAATCATACTAATGCTAGAAAGTGAGAAAGAAAGTGAGAAAGAAAGTGAGAGAGGGATTCTTTACTAGAAATCATCGCTTATGATTATTGTGACAGAGAGATGGAAAGAAAGAGAGAGAGACATACAGACAGACAGATTCTTTACTAGAAATAAATCATGACTATAAAATCATAATACTGCTGCTGCTGGAGGAGAGAGAGAGAGAGAGAGAGAGAGAGAGAGAGAGAGAGAGAGAGAGAGAGAGAGAGATTCTTTACTAGAAATAAATATAAATAATGACTATAAAATCATGATAATGCCTGAGGGAAAGAGAGTACATATAATACGATACAGACCTCATCAACAGCTTTTATTGGCGAGGCATTTTTTCCCTTGCTGTTGATTCTGACTTAAGAGCGTTGATCATCTCAAAGTATTTCTCTTTAGGGATTAAAAACTTTTGTGTTTTTACGTACTTTCGAAATAACTTTTCTTGTTATTTGAATTCCATTTTTACAAGCACGAATCCTGCTGGCCAACTCCTGTTTGACTCAAACATCTCTGAGGGGGTTCACAACGGAGCTGTATACAAAATTTGAAGCATTGTAGACATCTACACTCCAAGGAAAGGCTGCTGCGCTCCCTTGTCATCTCCATCTTTCTATACGCTTGCGAAGCATTGACGCGGTACCCTCACAGCAGATCTATAACGAAGAATACAAAGCATGGAGATGAGGTGCTACAGAAGACTTCTGGGCATTTCCTATATCCAGCACATCACCAACGACGAAGTCCGACTGACCATCACACAAGCCATTGGACAACACGATGGCATGCTAACAGTGGTAAAGAAACGAAAGCTCCAATGGTATGGCCACGTCACCAGATCATCAGGCCTTGCAAAGACCATCCTGCAAAGCACGGTGCAGGGAGGCGGAAGAAGACAGAAAAAGAAGTGGAAAGACAACATTCGAGAATGGACTGGCTTGACACTGAGCGAAGCCATGAGGGTTGCTGAGGACAGAGAAAGATGGAGTACGCTGGTTAAACGATCATCTGTGGTGCCCCCAACGACCTTAGAGTTGCGGGATAGGATAGAAAACGATAGGACAGGATAGGTATACAGTGCTTACCGATTTTGCAATGTTTTGAACAGGTGATTAAGTGAATGGTTGCATCAAGTTGTAATTATTTGAATTGTAGTCGTTTAATGTCTGACTTGACTCTTCAAAAACTTTGAGAATTGCAACCACGCACTTCTTTCTACTCATTCGCCACTTTTACTGACGAGTCAGGCAGAGTACAAAAAACATAAAAAGGGGAATGTCAGGAATTTCAGTTTTAAAAAAAAACCTGATCAAACCAGGTGTAGCCGAGCGGAGTATATGACTCTCGCATCTCGGTCACCACCTTGAGAACAAGGCCCAACCCCGAGCTGTTATTTTAATTTATCCTTCCGTAAGAGGGACATAAAAATTGTTGCCTTGCAAGGCGGGGAAGAGTGTTGGTAGCAAACCGCTTTGCTAGCTACTAGTGCCACGACACTCTCTGCAAAGTCACTGCCACTGGCTTGAATAAAATGCCTGCCGACAATGTAGTCCTGCTCACTACCAAAAGCAGAAGACGAATGGTCAGCCGGGGAGAACAAATGTCGTGTCGCCTTGTCCTGCATAACCCAACGGCCACCTCCCCAAAGGCTTCTGCACAGCAGGAGCCACCCAAGGCTGGTCTAACCAACAAATGGAAGGTAGACAACCTCTCTCCCAAGCTTGCACCAGTCACCTTCGCATTCCGCCCCACAGGGAAGATCAGAAATGCCTAAAGGGTTGAGTTGGTTGGTTGGTTGGTTGTTTTATTTACGTCTTTTCCACCAAAGATGATAAGACGGAAGGGGTGGGGGGAGGAAAAGAAATATGTAGATACATTTACACAAATCTAGCCACGGGAGAATCCAACAAGAGTTTTGCTAACAATGCACTTTGATAAAATTAATCTCATCTAATGTTCTTATGTCATGCAGATGCAGTTAGTACAGGCAGAAAATGACGGCAGCCAAAAAGTAAATGATATAATGAAAAAGTCTCATTGCATACACAATGGACACCTGGACAATACTTTGTTTTTATGGCATTCACCATTATTCTGTTAGCCATAGTAAAAACTGTTCTCGAAAGTCTACAGTCTACAGCAAAATGTGTATCAAATACAACATGTTTCGTTGACCTCTCTTCAATCATACGTTTTATTTCCTTAGGGGATTTATTGAGTTGAATACTCTGAGCATTGATATTTTTAGCTCCATTCTTTGCTGCTTTGTCTGCACTATCATTAAACAGAAAACCACAATGTGAAGGTAGCCAACAGAAGCTTACCTTTGTACCATTAATAATGAGATTGTGGACTAAATGTTGAATTTCTAAAATAATTTCTTGCCGTTCAGTATGGCCATGAGATTGTAAAGCATCTAAAACTGACATCGAATCAACACATACAACAACTTGAAATGCGTTTGAGCAAAGATCTGAAAGGGTTGAGTCATTTCCGGAAATGCCTGGTTTCTAACTTTGACTGTAACATAGTTATAAGATGCCAGAGTAGTTGGGATAAGCCAGCTGATCGTCAGACAGTGAGCTCAACCTGGTCTCTGTAAGTCCGAGGACATAAAAAGCACGGTGGACAAGCAAGCTAGATTACAAACGTCGTGTAGCTTATTTGCTAGGGGATACACATTGACACATGGCCAATGTGTAATCCATCTGTAAAATTATGTGAAGGAGAGAGAGGGAGGGAAGTACAGAGAGAGAGAGAGAGAGAGAGAGAGAGAGAGAGAGAGAGAGAGTTTGAGAATCATGGACAGATAAGACAGACAGATTTAAAGATCAATACCCGAAATAGCATTATCACTTGTAGGGTAAAAGGAAAATGGCAAAAAGCCACTTCAGTAGGCAGGGTTATTATTTGAACGTCGGGATTGCTATCACTGTTTTATTTATTTATTTTTGGGGGGTTTGAGAGGAGGGAGGGAGGATGGTCATTAAATCAATCATTTTCCATTGTAATCCCAATCCGGTGCTCAGCTTCGTTTCCCATTTTCAGAACATGCACAATTGTGCTTTACGCGTTTCTCTGTTAGCTTCTGCAGTCTCTGAGCTTTATCTGTATCTCTGTGTCTGTTTGTCTGTGTATCTCTCGTCGTGATCTCTCTCTCTCTCTCTCTCTCTCTCTCTCTCTCTCTCTCTCTCTATCTCTGCTTCTGCAGTCTCTGAGCTGTTTCTGACTCTCTTTGTCTGCTTGTCTGTCTGTCTCGTCATAATCTCTCTTTTTCTCTCTGTCTCTCTCTTTTTCTCTTGTTCTCTCTATTTCTCTATCTTTCTCTTTCTCTATTTCTCTCTCTTTCTCTCTCTTTCTCTTTCTCTCTCTCTTTCTCTCTGTTTCTCTGTCTCTCTCTCTTTCTCTCTCTTTTTTTCTCTCTCTCCCTCTCTCTTTCGCTCTCTCTTTCGCTCTCTCTATTTCTCTATCTCTTCTCTCTCTTTCTCTCTCTCTATTTCTCTCTCTTTTATTTCTCTCTCTTTCTCTCTCTCTTCTCTTTCTCTCTCTTTCTCTCTGTTTCTCTGTCTCTCTCTTTCTCTTTCTCACTATCTCTTTCTCTCTCTTTTGCTCTCTCTTTCTCTCTCTCTATTTCTCTATCTCTTTTCTCTCTTTCTCTCTCTTATTTCTCTCTCTTCTATATTCTGATCTCGTTCAATTTCGTCGTTAATCACCCTTAGTTCCCAATTTCATTCGTCCAATGGGAGACGTTTTTAGGACGCTAATTACGGAAATGAGTGATTTAATTGTCCTTTAAATCAACCGAAAAGAAAGATAGAGCATGACAGATAGTTAAAGAGAGAGAGAGAGAGAGAGAGAGAGAGAGAGAGAGAGAGAGAGAGAGAGAGAGAGAGAGAGGTGGACAGACAGACAGGGAGAAGGAGATAGATATACGGGAAGACAGAGGGAGAGGTGAGAGAGAAAAACGAAAGAGAAATAAAGAAAGACATACAAGCTGATCGACAGTCAAACAGACAGGCAGAGGGAGACAGATTTGATGGGGGGAGAGAGACAGAGAAGAGTGAGAGAACTATTGTAATGACCAGAGAGTAATCGAGAGAGACAATTACGAGAGAGAGAGAGAGAGGATATTTGATGAAGAGGAAGAGAGTAATTTGATGAAGAGGGAGAGAGAGATTTGAACACATTAGAGACAGATAGTGAGACAGAGACGATGACGACAAAGGAAAGAGCGAGAGAGAGAGAGAGATTTAATGGGAAGAGAGAGAGAGGGAGAGAGAGAGAGAGAGAGAGAGAGAGAGAGATCTGATTACGAGAGACACACACACAGAGACAGACTACAAGAGACAGACAGCTCAGAGACTGCAGAGGGAGAAAGAGAAACGCGTTCATGAAAGACAGACAGACAGACAGACTCAGACTCAGACATTTTATTCACAACAAGGACACAGATTTAACCCATCTTACAATCCTTTTTCGTATCTTTCACAGTCACATCCTACAGAGACAGAGACAGAGAGAGAGAGACAGACAGAGACAGAGAGAGAGAGAAAGAAAGTGAGACAAGGGAAACGCATTCATCAAAGAAAGGCACAGATAAACAGACAGACAGACAGACAGGCAGACAGACTCAGACTCAAACATTTTATTCACAACAAGGACACAGATTTTACCCATCTTACAATCCTTTTTCGTATCTTTCGCTGTCACATCCTACAGAGACAGAGGGAGAGAAAGAGAGTGAGACAGGGAGAGAGAGAGAGAGAGAGAGAGAGAGAGAGAGAGAGAGAGAGAGAGAGAGAGAGAGAGAGAGAATTTCAAGGTGAAACTTTAATGGGATAAAGGTTTTAGTCATGGCCTCATGTTGAAACCTTTCCTTGAGTTTGATGAGAACTTGGCCATAACAGAAACTGTAACGTGTTAATAATTAATTCAGGGAAAAAAAACCATTAGGCACATTAAATTATTCGCACTCACGTCTGAAACTTATTTTAGTTTGTCCCAGAGAGAGAAAGAGAGAGCTTGGAAGTGAGTAAAGCAAGTTTTGGAGAAAGAGAGAGAGAGGGGGGGGGAGAGAGAAAGAGAGAGACAGATCGACAGACATAGAGAGGGAGGAAGAGAGAGAGAGAGAGAGAGATAGAGCGGCAAGGAGAGAGAGAGAGAGAGAGAGAGAGAGAGGGAGAGAGGGAGGGAGACAGAGAGAGAGAGAGGAGGATATTTGATGGAGAGGAAGAGAGTAATTTGATGAAGAGGGGGGAGAGAGAGAGAGAGGGGGGGGGAGAGAGAGAGGGGGGGGGAGAGGAGAGAGGATGATATTTGATGGAGAGGAAGAGAGAGAAGAGATGAGAGAGAGAGAGAGAGAGAGAGAGAGAAAGAGAGAGAGATAAAGAAAGAGAGAGAGAAAGAGAGAGAGGCAGACAGACTGGAAGTGCATAAAGCAAGTTTTTGATAGAGAGAGAGAGACAGATCGACAGACATATATATAGAGAGAGACAAGCAGAGACAGACAGACAGACAGAGAGAAGGAGAAAGAAGAGCTCTGGAGGGAGGATTGTGTGATGGGAGAGACGGGGAAGAATTACAATGTTCCGGAAGATTAAGAAACAAAATAGGATAACGTCATCTCCAAAATGAACCCTTTGCACGCTAACACATACACACAAAACACACACACAACACACACATACATACACACACCCATACACACGCGCGCGCACGCTCTTGATCCCACAGATAGAGAGAGGGGGCATCAAAAACTTCCGTCTGAAATGCCTGTGCAGTTTGTGTGAAAATCGCAGGTCATTTTGAGGATTACCGGTTACTTCTACACCCTCACCGGATATTACCCTCGCCCCCCCCTCCCCCACTTATCTTTTCCTCCCAAGTCTCCCTCTCCCCCCCACCCCATCCCTATAACCAACTTCCTCCCCGAGTACCTTGCCAATGGAAAACAATTATATATATATATATATATATATATATATATATATATATATATATATATATATATATATATATATATATATATATATATATATATATATATATATTTTTTTTTTTTTTTTTTTTTTTTTTTATTGCATTAAACAATATAATATGCTCGTAAAACAGGCAGGGTTTCAAAAAGGGAGTCGACAACAATTCATGTTGTTAAAAACACCACGCTTATAAAAAGACAATTTGCAAAGAAAAAGAAGTGTGTTGGCAACATTAGGTTGTTGTTTTTTTGGGTTTTTTTGGCCATGTATGCACTGTGACACAATATATAATTTGTCCATGTTTTTGTGGAATAATGATTTCTTGACTTGACTTGATTGTTTTGACGTAGCGAAAGCTAAGGACCGAGTTTGGCATGCTAGACTGATGTATACAATAAAACAAAATGGGTTGTCTGTCGTATATTTAGTTATAGTAGTACTTTTGTGAAAGGTATAAATATAAAGGTTAAGGTGGGTACCTCATATTCTTCAAGTTTTGTAACTGATATGGGAATCCCGCAATATTCTACAACATCTCCCATTCTATTTAATATATTAATTTGTGACTTGACAACAGTTTTGAGTAACAGAGTAACGCCTGCTCCATATGCAGACGATATAGCTATAAGGATGAATTTACATTTCAAAACGAAAACCTCTTAGTATGAAAGAAAGCAGATTGAAAACTGATATCAAAAAGACATAAACAACATCTCTCAGTTTATGAATGAAAATGGTCTTGAGGTGTCAAAAGAAACAACCAATGTGCTACTTTTAAATGGGGTCAGCTCGTTACTCCCCCGTATCACTACTCCCCCGGCTCGTTACTCCCCCAGATCGTTATTTTAAGAATGTAGGAATCGGAAAGTGAATTTTGTAGAGATAAGGGTTAGGGCAAGGGTTAGGGATAGCTCTGCAACTAACCCTTACCCGAACCCTTTTCTAACAAAGTTTACCTAGTTCGTCTCCTATAGGCGACGAAATAGGTCGAACTTTGTTCAAAATAACGACCTGGGGGAGTAAAGAGCCGGGGGAGTAGTGATACGGGGGAGTAACGAGATGTTCCCCTTTTAAATAATATTTAGGAATCAATACAATTTCCAAAATGAGTAATTCAAAATGAAGAACGTTAAAAAGGGTACATTAATTTTGTAGAAGCGTATTTAGCATGTAAGCTACATTGGAAAAGACGCATCGAGTACGCAATACCAAAGAAAGTTAAAAGTTATAACCTATGGAAATTTAGAAGTAAACAATCTTGGGGACAAGGTGAAAAAAAAGAACATTAGTTCATGTAGCTAGCGCCATAGTGAGATCAAAGTTAACGTTTGAACAGGAAGCGTATTTGTCATCTCCAAACTGTTGAATAAAAATGTTTACAAAGCTTAGACAGCAAAATAATAAAATTATTTTTAGGAGTGTCTATTGATACAAAAACAACAGAAGCATAATACACTTGCAGGGTTTATGAATTGAGATGAATGGAGGAGATTATTTTGCGAGATATATATGCAGAGCTAAAGAAGTCAACAGTAGTGCAGACGAATAGCCAGGGCTGTGCCAGAACGTTTTAAGAGGGGGGGGGAGGGGGGGGGCCCCTTACAATTGGAGGTCAAGGGGCAGAATCATTTAGTACATTTGGCAAGGCTGAAACCAAATTTCCTGGCATCAAAAAATTGTGCGTAAATAAAAAAACAACTGCCTGGTTGAAAAAATAGTGGGCCTGATGGCGAGTGTGAGTGACAGAAACAACAAACCAACACCAGGCACAACATGTATGCTGATCAGCTATCTTACACACATGTCCAAACACATACACACAGTTGTCAAAACCAAACACATACACACAGTTGACAAAATTTAAAAACAGAAAACTAGATCTATTGAGTCAATCCATAATTTGTTATTGACCATTCCAAATAAAATACAAAATTATCATCATTTATATGTGCCTTTATTAGAAGCCCGAAATTGACATAAATAATGTCAAGCCAGAACGAACATTAAAAACAAGTCACTAACCTCAATCACACTGGATGAGGTTCTTTGGCAGGAGAGCCATCTGCGTTTTGTACCGCCTTGCAAAACAGTTCACTGCTTCTTCAATGCCAGTTTAAGAGAAAGGAGGGGTCATCTTACAGGCCAGATTCTAAGATAAGAAAGCTTAGTGCTAAAATAATAGCATAACATAGCTTTAAGTCGCTCTTCTCCATTGAAACAGGATAGCGTTCCACCATGACTAAATTCCAGATTTTTGTTGACTGTGTAAGCCTTAAATTAAAGCTAGCAGAAGTGAGAGATTCTTTGGAAAATATGCTAAGGAGAATAATTATGCACACCAACAATAAAATAATATATAAATTTTAATTATAGTTTTAATTATAGTTTAATATTTTGCATGTTTGTTTTATACTTAATGAGAAAGAAAGTGTGTGTTTGTGAGAAATAGAGAATTTGAAATGAAATAAATATTACAGTTGTGAAAAACCAGAAATAGGGGCGCAGTGCACGATGTCTCACGTGACAGTCTGTAAACAGCACATTGACACCACGTGTATTATAACAGAGATTTATAGGGGCAGACCTTATCCTCGGATTTCCGGATAATTAAAATCATGTATTGTACTAAACAAATAAAAAAAATAAAAAAAGGGCGGAGGGGTGCACAGCCCTGAATAGCGAAGGTGCACTCTTTTCAAACAATAGCAACGTATACTATAGATCTTATTCAGTTAGATAAAACAACTAATGATCATTTGCATAACCTCCCCCACCTTCAAGAGGTCCCTGAAAACTCACCTGTTCAAGTGTGCTTATGACCTGTGACGTTCTCGCCTTGCCTCGTTCTCGGCCCGGGTGTTGTATCCTGTCTATGTGACATTTATAAATTGTGTTCATTTTCTTTCTGACAGAAAGCGGAAAGCACGTGGAGGCACTGTGGTAGTGCTTCGGCTTGCGGATCGGAAGGTTCCGGGTTCGAGCCCTGGCCGGGCCACTGTGTTGTGTCCCTGGGAAAGACACTTTACTCCTGTTTTCCTACTCCTTCGGATGAGAGTATAAACCGAGGTCTAGTCTGTGTCGCATACATTCCATCATAACGGACTTTAAAGATCCTGAAGCTCATGTCCTAGACGGGTGAGTGCCGGTGACAAGAAAACACCCAGCATGCACCTAGGTCCTTCTCCCCCATCCCTGGCTGCCCAGGATTGTGCTCAGTTGTCCGGGCGTCAGACCATGCGCCCAAAGGCTGCGGGTGGGCGTCTCGGGCGGTTTGAGTTAGATCCTGTATCGGCCAGCGCCTTGAGCAGCTCTTGAGCTGGAAAAGCGCTATATAAGAACGATTAAAAAAAAGCGATCATGTACAGCCAATCGTTTCATCATTCTTGTTTAAACTTGTTAATTGGACTTTGTTAATTCACGTATTATAGTTAGACTTGTGTTGTATGCGTGCTGTGAGAGTGTATGTGCGCACGCGTGTGTACTACTGTGTTAGTCAAATTAATTATATATGTGTCTTAACTTACTTTCTATGTTATTATCTGATTGATTTTAGTCGCAGTTATAGTTCTTTAAAGGTTTTAAAAGTAAATTGTTAAGCGCTTAGAACTAGATTAATAGGTAAGCGCTATATAAAAAGGCCTGTAATAATAATAAATAATAATAAATAATAATAAATAATAATAATAAAAACATAAAGATATACTATCACCACGTACCTACGTGGGAACTTGAAACAGCCCATTTCGATATACATTACTGTAATGGAAAAAAAAAGATTTAAAATCCAACTCTTATTGCAGTAGAAGTTCGTAACCATTTGTGTGAGAAATATTCAGGAAAATTTAAACTGTACACCGACGGATCCGTTTTAGAAACCGGACAAACAGGAGCTGCTTTTTGGTATACCTGATTTCAAATTATGAGGATCGTTTTATATAAGGAATGGGCTCTATGCACAAGTCGGCGGCATGGTCACGTGGCGCGGGAATAACAAAGCTGTCATGGCTTCTATTAGCTCGCTCGCGTGTACTCCAATGCTGCTTAAAAAATTTAAATTTACCGACATTTTGGGATATTGTGATGTTTTGAACATAGCACATTCGTGCAATAATGATTACAGACAAATTATTATCAGGGGACAGGCTTTTTAAAAAAAGCGATTTGTCACTGACATTCAGTTTAGAGTTCATCAATATTTCATCTTTCAGTGGAAATCGATGAAAAGAAATGTTCTTTTCTTTGCATAAAGGTTTTACGTCGGAGTTACAGCATCCAAACGCAGCACAGTACTTCACCATTTTCAAACTCGAGTGCGCTGTGTTATTCCCGCAGCACGTGACCGCCACGCCTTTGTGCATAGGGCCCATTGTTTCTTTACCAGGTAAGACAGTGTCCCTCTATGGGTGATTTCTAGTGATGACTGTAATATTCTTAAGACTTGGCGTGACCTAGAGGCAGATGGGTAGAGAGAAAGGAATGGTATTAGGGTGATAATGGCACAAAAAGAATGAGGGTGGTGATGGTGATGGTGGTGGTGTTGGTCGTACAGAAAGGAGAGACTGTGTACCACAACTAGGTCTAAACGACTCGCCGAATAACTCATGGTTAGTTCGCGCGATACGCGTATTCGTCCACACATGCTCACGCTCGCACACACACACACACACACACACACACACACACACCCACACACACCCACACACACACACACACACACACACACCCACACACACCCACACACACACACACACAAACACACACACACACACACACACACATTTTTGTAGAAACGACGTTCTGATGACTGTTGTAAAAAAAACAGGGATTATTTTGACACACTTTCCATTTCTTTGACATTATTTTGACATTTTCCAATTTTTGAAGCTATCCCTAACCCTAACCCTAACCCTTAACCTAACCCTAATCCTAAAACAGCTCTTACTCAACAAAGCAATATTTTGACGTAAAAATAGTACGGCCTTCCAAAAAAGTCAGAAGAAACCATGTGGAGTTTCATGTGTGTGTCATCAGAACGTCGTTTCTACATGCCCCTCTACCCCCGTTGGGGTGCCGGGGGTTTCAGTATAAATAGTATCCCCACTTTCTGGAAATTTAGTGCTTTAAATTCCCACTGTCTCTGTCTTTCTCATTTGCTCTTTCTCATTCCTGCTCTGTTCTCTCAATCTGCTATTTTATCTTCTTCTTCGCTAGACCAGTCACCTACCTTTTTTCTTGAAAACTCTTCCGGGACAAGACTCCTTATTTGTGTATGAGGTCTGTTGGATCAGCTTGGGAATATTGGACGCTTTCTGCCAGGTGGTCACTAGGGCTTCCTATGATGTTATTATTTAGCAATGTAGGCATTGTATATGTATGTGTTTTGTTGATAATTTATAATGATGTTTGTATTCTATTTTGTTTTTGTAAACGGGGGTTCGATAAATTAGAGTACAGCCTCAGCGTCCCCTGCCTGGGATGTCTTTATTGTAAAGTGACTGGCTGGTGGAGAGCTTTCAGTTTTACAACTAGGGTGGTTTCAGCAGATCTTTTATGCGGATCAGGGGTTGTCCGGTCCTGATTTGGCTTGGAAGAGTCCGCTGGACCTAAAGCAATAAGCATGTAATGTAATGTACATGCCCACCATCACACACACACCCACACACACATACTTGCGCAGACACCGTTATTTGGACTTTCCTCTATCGCCACATACGTTCTGTGGACAATGGGTCGTGCTACGACCCCGTTTTTAAGTACTTTAAAGTGTTCTAACCCTAACCCTAACCCTAACCCTAACCCTAACACTAGCCCTAACCCTAGCCCTAACCCTAACCCTTACCCTAACCCTAACCCTCACGGATCATTAAATGGACGTCCCAACAAGGAGGTCTGTCCAAAGAACGTATG
This sequence comes from Oncomelania hupensis, assembly GCA_036898135.1. Lineage (NCBI taxonomy): Eukaryota > Metazoa > Mollusca > Gastropoda > Littorinimorpha > Pomatiopsidae > Oncomelania > Oncomelania hupensis. The sequence continues at coordinate 39,703,264 of CM072522.1, read as the reverse complement.
CAAACTTGCACTAGTTTGTCCCAATAACGCCGTGTAAACATCCTCACCATCACACACACACACACACACACACAATATTACACCCGTAGATAACACCGTATTGAGAATAGTGATTTGGAGGGAATAGTAAATAGTCATCATAACGACAACGTATTTATCTGAATGTAAACAAGTGAAGCAAAGTGTCCGTTAAAAAGGCATGCACCGCTTTAAATAAATACTGTAGATGTATAGTCTCCCCAACGCTTTAGGCAGACATTTGCAATGTAGATCCGCTGCAGAAGCTACTGCGACATTGGAAGTACAGTAAAGCAGGAGGGGCCGTACAGCCACCTCGGAAGGACGGATTGTAATGGCTGCTTGAAAGTTCCATTTGCCATGCCGATTGCATTGAAGTGGTCTGTCCAATTCAATTATGAAGACAGGGTTTTTTTTCGTGCCCCGTTTTGCTGTTTGTTGTTGTTTTTTTCCCCACGAACGTTGCTTTGGGTGTGTGTGCGTGAGAGAGAAAGAGAGAGAGTGCGTGCGTGTGTGTGTGTGTGTGTTTGTGCGTGTGTGTGAATCGCCATGAATTCCACCATGTACATTTTCATTACAGTACTCCAAGTCTGCGTCAACATCCCATCCAAACCTCTTCCCCCACCCCCACCCCTATTCACCCCGGACCTCATTGCTATCTCCCCCTCTCCACCTCACCCCCAACCTCTCCCTCCTTTCATCCCACCTAACTCAACTGTTCAGGGCTTGATAATTGGCCCTCCTAGCACGATTTATGAACAGCGAGAGTCAATCTCCAGTGATTGCATATTTTCCTGTTTATTCCTGTCTTTCTGGCTTTTTTTTTCTTCTTTTCACTCAAGTTTCTTTCTTTCTTTCTTTCTTTCTTTCTTTCTTTCTTTCTTCTTCTTCTTCTTCTTCTCCTTCTTTTTCCTCTTCCTCTTCTTCTCCTTCTTCTTCTTCTTCTTCTTCTTCTTCTTCTTCTTCTTCTTCTTCTTCTTCTTCTTCTTCTTCCTCTTCTTCCTCTTCTTTCTCTTCTTCTTCTTCTTCTTCTTCTTCTTCTTCTTCTTCTTCTTCTTCTTCTTCTTCTTCTTCTTCTAGAGCACCGATTACGTGACCTTTTTACAGTCAGCCTTAGCACAATGGCCGACCTGGTGATCTAGTGTTGATTTATGTACCTACCACCCCTTCCTTGGGATGATTATCCCCGTCTGCCGTATCGCCGATGGTGGTTGTAGACCTTACACTTCAACGTTCATTCATTGTTGTTGTTGTTATTATTTTTTGTTGTTGTCGTTGCTGTTGTTGTTGTTGTTGTTCTTTTTCTTTTTCTTTCTTCTCCTCCTCCTTCTTCTCTTCTTCTTCTTCTTCTTCTTCTTCTTCTTCTTCTTCTTCTTCTTCTTCTTCTTCTTTATTCTCCTCTTCCTTCTTCTTCTTCTTCTTCTTCTTCTTCTTCTTCTTCTTCTCATTCCTTTTCTTCTTCTACTTCTTCTTCTTCTTCTCCTTCTCCTCCTTCTTCGTCTTCGTTTTCTTCTTCTCTTCCTCCTCATCTGCCTCCTTCTTCTTCTTTTTATGTTTCTTCTTCTTCTGCTTCTTCTTCTTCTTCTTCTTCTTCTTCTTCTTCTTCTTCTTCTTTCTCATGCCCCTTCTTCTTCTTCTTCTTCTTCTTCTTCTTCTTCTTCTTCTTCTTCTTCTCCTTCTTTCTTTCTTTCTTTCTTTCTTTCTTTCTTTCTTTTCCTTCTCCTCCTCCTTCTTCTTTTTCTCCTTTCTCCTTCTTCTTGTTCTTCTTTTTCTTGTTCTTTTTTTTTCTTTTTTTTTCTTCTTTCTTTCTTTCTGTTATTTTCCTCCTCCTCCTCCTTCTTCTTCTTCTCCTTTCTCCTCCTCCTCCTTGTTCTTTTTCTTCTTATTCTTCTTATTCTTTCTTTCTTTCTTTTTTATTTTCCCCCTCCTCCTCCTTCTTCTTCTCCTCCTCCTCCTCCTTCTCCTCCTTCTCTTTCTCATTTTTCTTCTTCCCCGCCGTCATTAATGATGATGCATTAGATTCAAAGTTTCCACACCCTAGAACTGGTTTTAGTTAGTTCGCTTCATGTGTCAAAAAATAAGTTGTTTACTGGGTGGATGTGTTTTGGTTCAAGGATGGACGCATTTAACACCAGTAACAATCGTTGCTTCAAACTTACACAGACACACGCACACATGCATGCGCGCGCACACACACACACACGTACACACACACGCACGCACGCACGCAAGCACACACATTTAAAATGTTTCGTATACTTACCTGTTGAACATTTTCATCAACAAAGTAGGTGACCGTCCACTTTGAATTGCTATCGTCATGTTGATCAAGAGCACACTTCTGACTACCTGTCCGAATTTCTAAATGTTTACGAACCATCTCGCAGCCTCCGGTCAGCTTCCAAGTCTATCTTCGTCGTCCCTGGGCACAGGCAGGGTAAGACTAAGAGCTGTGGGCAGAGGTCTTTGAGATACACTGCACCGGTCTGGTGGAATGCTCTTCCAGAGAGCATAAAGATGGCAGACCCTGTGAACGCATTTCGCAGAAACCTAAAAACACTTTTCGTTTCTCTCTTGCTAAGCTGCATGTCTAACTATCTGGTCTCACAGTTTTTATTAGCATAAGCCTCAGAAAGAGAACGGATTGCTTAAATGTTAATGGTCTGGTTTGCCTGCTACAATACTTGGAGCGACAGTGAAGAAGTTTTAAGTTAGTTTCTAGGTCCATACCACACCACTCTCTGTGTGTGTGGGTGGGTGCACTTGAATAAACGCTCAAATGGGTAGCAGACATTGTGTTTCTTAGTAACAAATGGGTTTATTTGCTTGGAACCCACTTTTTTCCAGGACCCCACTTTTTTCTAAGTGCGCGGGAGTGCTCTCTTAGTGCATGGGAGTGCAGTTGTGGTGCATGAGAGTGTTTTAAGTACAAGGAAGTGCTCTATTCGGGACAGAGAAAATACAGTCAATTTTCTGAGAAATTTTGAAGAAAGTTCGACCTATTTCGTCGCCTATAGGAGACGAACTAGGTCAACTTTTTAGACGGAAAGAGCCAATTTTGCATCAGATTCTTACATTTTTAGAAGAAGTTTGTGCTCTTTCCATCAAAAAAACACTTTCCGATTCCTACATTCTTAAATAAACCCAGTTGTGATGTATTGCAAATATGCGTGTGTGTGTGTGTGGGTGTGTGTGTGTGTGTGTATGTGTACGTACAAAAACGCACAAATGGGTTTCAGACCTTGTCTTTTCTAGTAACAAATGGGTTTATTTGCTTGGACCCCACTTTTTTCCAGGAACCCACTTTTTGTAAGTGCACAGGAGTACTCTTTTAGTGCATGGGAGTGCATTTGTAGTGCATGAGAGTGTTTTAAGTACACAGGAGTGCTCTATCCAGGATGGAGAAAATACAGTCAATTTTTGGAGAAATTTTGAAGAAAATTTGACCTATTTCGTCGCCATATAGGAGACGAACTAGGTCAACTTTTTAGCAAAGGGTTCGGGTAAGGGTTAGCTGCAGAGCTATCCGTAACCCTTGCCCTAACACTTTTCCATCACAAAATGACTTTCCGATTCCTACATTCTTAAATGAACCCATTTGTGATGTATTGCAAATATGTGTGTGTGCGTGTGTGTGTGTGTGTGTGTGTGTGTGTGTGTGTGTGTGTGTGTGTGTGTGTTTATCCACCTCCCTCACACCAGCTGTGCGATTATGCCCGTCGGTGTGGATATATTTACGCCCTTTACAATTTATTCATTCCTTCATTGAAATCACATCAACTCAGTGTACTTCTACCACTGTAACAATCACAAATCGTGTTGTTTCACGCAAAGGTAGTAAAAGGTAAACCAAATTGTCAATAAGGGGTTATTTTTCAACAATGTTTGAAGTCTTCCTCTAAACCTTACAAGGAACAAAAGGTATACCAAATTGTCAATAAGGGGTTATTTTTCAACAATCTTTGAAGTTTTCTTCTAAACCTTACAAGGTACAAAATGCATACCAAATTGTCAATAAGGGGTTATTTTTCAACAATGTTTGAAGTCTTCCTCTAAACCTTACAAGGAACAAAAGGTATACCAAATTGTCAATAAGGGGTTATTTTTCAACAATCTTTGAAGTTTTCTTCTAAACCTTACAAGGTACAAAATGCATACCAAATTGTCAATAAGGGGTTATTTTTCAACAATCTTTGAAGTCTTCCTCTAAACCTTACAAGGTACAAAAGGTATACCAAATTGTCAATAAGGGATTATTTTTCAACAATCTTTGAAGTCTTTCTCTAAACCTTACAAGGTACAAAAGGTATACCAAATTGTCAATAAGGGATTATTTTTCAACAATCTTTGAAGTCTTCTTCTAAACCTTACAAGGTACAAAAGTTATACCAAATTGTCAATAAGGGGTTACTTTTCAACAATCTTTGAAGTCTTCCTCTAAACCTTACAAGGTACAAAAGTTATACCAAATTGTCAATAAGGGATTATTTTTCAACAATCTTTGAAGTCTTTCTCTAAACCTTACAAGGTACAAAAGGTTTACCAAATTGTCAATAAGGGGTTACTTTTCAACAATCTTTGAAATCTTACTCTAAACCAAACAAGGTACAAAAGGTATACCAAATTGTCAATAAGGGGTTATTTTTCAACAATCTTTGAAGTCTTTCTCTAAACCTTACAAGGTACAAAAGGTATACAAAATTGTCAATAAGGGGTTATTTTTCAACAATCTTTGAAGTCTTCCTCTAAACCTTACAAGGTACAAAAGGTATACCAAATTGTCAATAAGGGGTTATTTTTCAACAATCTTTGAAGTCTTCCTCTAAACCTTACAAGGTACAAAAGGTATACCAAATTGTCAATAAGGGGTGCCTTTTCAACAATCTTTGAAGTCTTCCTCTAAACCTTACAAGGTACAAAAGGTATACCAAATTGTCAATAAGGGGTTATTTTTCAACAATCTTTGAAGTCTTCCTCTAAACCTTACAAGGTACAAAAGGTATACCAAATTGTCAATAAGGGGATCCTTTTCAACAATCTTTGAAGTCTTCCTCTAAACCTTACATGGTACAAAATGTATACGACATTGTCAATAAGGGGTTCCTTTTCAACAATCTTTGAAGTCTTCCTCTAAACCTTACAAGGTACAAAACTATACAAAATTGTCAATAATGGGCTATTTTTCAACAATCTTTGAAGTCTTCCTCTAAACCTTACAAGGTACAAAAGGTATACCAAACTGTCAATAAGGGGTGACTTTTCAACAATCTTTGAAGTCTTCCTCTAAACCTTGCAAGGTCCAAAAGGTATAACAAATTGTCAATAAGGGGTTACTTTTCAACAATCTTTGAAGTCTTCCTCTAAACCTTACAAGGTACAAAAGGTATACCAAATTGTCAATAAGGGGTTCTATTTCAACAATCTTTGAAGTCTTCCTCTAAACCTTACACGGTACAAAAGGAATACATAATTGTCAATAAGGGCTTATTTTTCAACAATCTTTGAAGTCTTCCTCTAAACCTGACTAAAAATAAAAATAAGGAAAAATAAGCAATTCCAAGATTATTCGTCGACAACTCCGTTCAAGTTGTATTCATTTAGTTAATCGTTGCGCTATAGCGCTTTCACCACTTCAAAGAGCTACTCAAGGCTCTAGTCGATGCAGGATCGATCTCGCTGAAGTCTGTCCGAGGCGCCTAATTGCCGCCTGTTGGGCAGGATCGTCTGACGCCCAGATAAACTGAGCACAGTCCCGGGGAGTTAAGGGGGGGAGGGAGGGGGACTGGTTATAGGGGTGAATGGAACCAGTGCTTGCTGTATTTTGTGTAGCCGGTACTTGACACTGAGCGTCAGGATCTTTAAAGGCCGTGAGATGCAACGCGTGCAGTGCGCCTCAACAGGCTATAGACCTCGGGTTATGTTCTCATGCTGAAGGTCACTCGGCTTTTTTTTTTAAACCGTCTGAGGAGTTTTTTTTGTGTTTCACCTGTCTAAAGTTCTAAAGGGGAATAATGATGATAAATTGTTTCAGAGTTTTGATGTTGACACCCGCAGCGATGAATTTCTGACTTCTGTTCAACCCCCGCTGATTTGAGTTATGAATTATGAGTTCGAGTAAGTGTAGGTCGAGGTAAAAATAATGAATTCCAGTTTTTCATTTATTTATTTATTTATTTTATTTATTTATTTTTGGTTTATCCCTGTCTGTTTCTCTCTGTCAGTCACATTGTTTATAATTCTCTCTCCCTCTCTCTCTCTCCCTCTCTCTCTCTCTCTCCCTCTGTTCATTTGCAACTCCCCTCGTCTCTCACCCTCAAACCCCCTCCACCCGCTGTGTGTTTGTCTGTCTGTCTCTCTTTTCCCCCAGGGGCTCCGCTCCACGTGCCGCGGGCCAATCTTTCTTTGGCTGTGTGACCGAACTTACCCACCCCTTGTTTGTTCGTTTCTTTTGTCTTGCTTCTGCCATATCAGTCCTTTCACCTGGATTCTTGTTTACCTTTACATCCCAGGGGCGGATTATGCTCTTCATGAGGGAGTGGGGTGAGGGATAGAGGATGGGAGGTTCCTGATTATATTATGTGATACTATTAGACAAGTACTAGGCTTAATTATGTCCCACTGCGTATTGCTACAGCCGATTCTTGTTGTCCTCTAAACGGCAAAATAGCACTGCGGTTAGTTTGCCCTATTTTCTCTTAATTAGTGTTCAGCGGGAGTTTGAAGTCATAACCTATTATATCAAAACTCCTTAGTAATAATAATAATAATAATAATAATAATAATAATAATAATAATAATAATAATAATAATAATAAGGATATTTATAGAGCGCTTTTCCCCAATGAACAATATCAGTTCAAACCGCAGTACTCACGCATTCAATCTAAACATCCGGCTTCATACAAAATAAAATCAGACACTTGCTAACGAATAAGAGACGAGGGAGGGAGAGAGGGAGGGAGGGAGGGATGAGGGGAGAGCTAAGGATGGGTGATGGGGTGGGTGGTGGCGGTGGTCTAAATCAAAACAAAAAAACAAAACAAAACAAATGGAATGACGACGATGATGATGGGAGGCAAGATCAGAAACATTTAAATTATTAAATTAAAACTCCTTGAAAAGAGTGTCCTGAAACAGTTAAATGAATATCTTGTTTCTAACAGCCTTCTCTGTCCATTTGAATTGAGTCTGCCTACCGTTCTGATCATTCCACTGAAATTGCTGCTAGTCCATTTTTTTAAATGACCTTTTGCTTGGCTCTGACTCTGGGACACTTTCCCTTGTCACTCTTCTCGATCTCTCTGCTGCCTTTGATCCATCGATAACACTATCCTCCTCCAACGTCTTGAAAACACTTTTGGGGATTTCCAACTCTTCACACAACTGAGTCTCGTCGCATCTTTCTGACAGGTTTTAGACAGTCTCCGTGAACAGTGCCAATTCTTCTCCAGTCTTACTTACCTGTGGTGTTCGTCAAGGCTCTATTATTGGCCCAGTTCTTTTCATTCTGCATACTTTTCACCTTGTGTGACTCCGGCAACTTGGCGATGGCAAAAGTTAACTAAAAAGTGTGTTTGTAGGGGTACGCATGGGTCCCTTGGAGACAAACACTCTCTGCACTTCTTTGACCCTCTGGCTAGAGAGCTCGTCGCGGATTTCCGTATCCAACATGTCAGACAGGTCTTGGCATCGGATGTCCCTCTTGGAGGAATTCAACCGTCCGTGCACAGAAGCTTTTAGTGGCCTATCGACAAAAACGGTCAAATTCTTCTTCAGAAGACAATCCGACGCCCTTCTGGACGAGCACTCCACCAGATAGACCCCAGATCGCAGTTTTTTTCACAACCTTATAACCCACAGTCGAGATGGCCTGGAAGCCTTTGCGTATGGCAAACGGGGACAGCTTGCCAAGTGGCAACCATCGCCACTAATTCCAGCGCCACATGCCTTCTTTATAGTGTTAGTATCTATGTCCGTGTCCTTGTCCGTTCCGTCCTCGTGTAGTCGGTTTTTATGGGTGGATGCAAATGTTTTTAATTGTTTTATTCGTCCCCCCCCCTCCGCTCCTGCTCCCCATCCACCACGGAATCCAACAAGTGGATGCGGTCAAGTGGTACAATCCAGCAAAGGAAACGCATCCGGTTCACAGGAGGGATACACACTCCAACAAGGCCGTACTGCCGCTGCGGTCTTGCTCAGGTTTGACTGATGAACCGCTCTCTCTTTCTCTCTCTCTCTCTCTCTCTCTCTCTCTCTCTCTCTCTCTCTCTCTTTCTCTCTCTCTCCCTTTCTCTCTCACTCTCTCTCTCTGACCGCGTGACCAACCATATTTTCTAAGGGCTGGTGGCCCGAGGAATTTGTGTTTGTTTTATTGTTTGTATGTTTGTTTTTTTGGTGAATACACGTACACGGACAATGTCCAAACGTCAAACGTCTCTCTCTCTCTGTAGTTCGTTGACCTTTAAGCGCCTTCAGCTATAGAATCTCTGCTGGCCCAGTTCAAAATAGATTATTCCCAATGTTGCTTGCAATTCCAATTCATCCCAGAGCTTATGGGAATGGCCAAACACACCAAGACAATTTCGAATATCCCAGGATTCCCATGTGACATATTTTTTAATTAAATGTATCGATTTCCACAATCAACAAAAATAATCTACTTGGCCAAGTAGAGTGTGATTAAAACTAATATCGCGTAGTAACTGACCAAATCACAGATGACGATGTTTCTAGCAAGCTGGGAAATATACCGGACGTAAGACTACAGGACCTACTTTAAACCATTTACGAATGGCAGCTTCCTACCCCTGTTCTGCCAGTGAAAAACTGAAAAAAAGAAAAACGGTCTTGTATACATTTTAAAATTTGTATGGTGAATTCTCAGATTTTATATAATGTGCCATCTGTGTTTCAAACTTTAAAAAAAAATATGAATGTGAAGTGTTTCGCATATGATGTTGTTCCCTTGTATGCTTTTGCGAGTACCATTGGTGTGAATGCTTGCATACTCTGTTTTTATTGTTCACACGTCTGTTCTGATCGGTGTACCATCTTATCTAATATATATCCCATGTTAAGAGCGGGGGTACCGCGCTTTACAAGCCTACTTTATTATTATTATTATTATTATTATTATTATTATTATTATTATTATTATTATTATTGTTTTTTTTCTAAGATGCGCTATAACAACAAGGCTTTCTTCCCAAACCGCCACTAATTGACTAATACTGCAGCAACAACTATCTCAAGGAGAGGAGGAGTCAAAGGAGTAAATGGATCGATTGAGTAAATGGACCAATTCAATCAACTAATAAAACTGGCATTGTTTTTCATTGGCTCTCTAAGATAGAGTTTATTTACATATTTCTTTCTTTCTTTTATTTCATCACTTTTTATATAGCGCTTTACCAACTCAAGAGCCGCTCAAAGCGCTGGCCGATACAGGATCTAACTCAAACCGCCCGAGACACCCCCCAGCAGCCTTTGGGCGCATGGTCTGACGCCCGGACAACTGAGCACAATCCTGAGCAGCCAGGGATGGGGGAGAAGGACCAAGTGCATGCTGGGTGTGTTCTTGTTACCGGCACTCACCCGTCTAGGACATGAGCGTCAGGATCTTTAAAGTCCGTTATGATGGAATGTATGCGACACAGACTAGACCTCGGTTTATACTCTCATCCGAAGGAGTAGGAAAACGGGAGTAAAGTGTCTTTCCCAGGGACACAACACAATGGCCCGGCCAGGGCTCGAACCCGGGACCTTCAGATCCGCAAGCCAAAGCACTACCATTAGACCACCGTGCCTCTCTGACTAAAGACTAGGTCTACATTTTGAACGAACGAATTCATCAATGAAACTGCCATTGTATTTCACTGGTCAATGTTTGGTTGAATACACCTTTCATGTGTCTTGTTCTGGTGTTTATTGTTCTTCACACTCTGTGTGTGTGTGTGTGTGAGTGAGTGAGTAGATGCGTAGTGGAGGAGGCAGGGGGAGAGGGAGAGGTGGAGAGGGGGTGGGTAGTGGGCTGCTTGGACGAGGTAGAGGGGGGTTTGCGCGTGTGCGTTAATGTTTGTGTGCGTGCCGAATACATGTGAAGGAAACTTCTGATTGTATGACTATTTTTGGATGCGCACTTGGATGACATTATTGGAAAGCCACGTGTAAAGTGGTCGTCCACACACCGCTTTCACCTGTGGTTCAATTTCCGATTCTTCTTTTTATTTTCCAATTGCAGAAATCGATACATAAATGTTATTAACATCTTTTACGTGGAATATGAAAAATAGTCACATTTCGATCGGACAATATGGCACGCTGGCGAATATAGTCCGATCTCGATGTGACAATTTTTCCATATCCAACGCCAAAGATGCGAATAATGTATAAATGCTGCTGGTGAGAAAGTGCTTCACAAAGAAAGAACATCTGTCAACTTTGTGGATGATGATGATGATGATGATGATGATGATGATGATGATGATGATGATGATGATGATGATGATGATGATGATGATGA
>CM072522.1:39682724-39687724 GCA_036898135.1 Oncomelania hupensis | reverse complement strand
AATAAAGCTGTTAAATAAGAAGTGATACACTAGAGTACTTGGGATACTATTACTGGATGTAATAATGGTAATACTGGTACTGGATACAGTCAATATAAAATTTCAAAAATAGAAATTCCATTTTTTTCCCTCTCCCAATAGCGATCTCCCTGCCTTTACACCACTTTTTTGAGTGATGGATGTTGTGTGTGTGTGTGTGTGAGGGTGGATGAGACAGGTGAGCGTGTATGTTGGTACAGATCGCCGCGCTTTGAGCCTGATTGATTTGGGGAAAAGGCGCGTATATAGCATCCAGTATTATTATTATTATTATTATTATTATTATTATTATTATTATTATTATTATTATTATTATTATTATTATTATATACAAGTTTAATGAGGGAAGAGAATGCTGAAATGTCCACGGAAGGGAGGATATGCCATGGTTTCTTTTCAAAAATGAGGACGTTAATAATACCTCTCTATGCTCCTACTGTTTCCCTGTGAATGCACTGCGGGTACTGAATATTACAAGCCACATCTTGCCCCGTCGCTGCCTGGCTTTATTCTACTCCTATAGTAAGTACTATTACCAGAAATGTTATATGTGATCGAGATCGGACACTGAGGCCAACCTCTTGACGTCAGTCCTAACGCTTGTCGGCGGAGTGACTCTCCCTTAGTTCCGTGATCGACAAACAAAACAAGGCGTCCAAGAAGACACAATCGCGGGAACATTGTACCGCAAACAACAGCCACAACACCCCGATATAATTTTGACTGCAAAGAAAAAGTCGTTTCACCGGTTTCCACAGGAGAAACCAAGTAAATCGTGATGATTTTTTTCCCTCAAAATTCAGTGATAAGCAGGTTTTTAGCACAGTGTATGAACGATCCTTGAAAGAGAGGTTCAGCGCATAATATAGTCGTCGGCTATGATTAGGCATCCCAGGTCTGTTGCCCATTCCAGTTTTCTTGATGGTCAGGTCATTGGGGAGTCTCTAAATTGTTCTTTTTTATCTTTTAAAAAAAAATAATCCCTGAATAAACAGGCAAACAGATTGTTTGATCATCTAAACTGGTATAGACGCAGTACAGATCTAATTGATGAGATTTTTTTTTATCAGGAAAGAATTTCAAATGGAATAGAAACAACTTCATTACATTAATGTTTTGTTAATTATGGGTACATTTTTTTAAGCATAGTTAGGGTACACTGTTTAGATTTGCCATGAGCTATTAAAATTCGGTCGGGTTTTCAAATGAGAGCTGACGTGTTTTGTACTATGAGACGTGGTGCATGTAGAGGAATAGTCAGTGGGTGTATGTGGTTTTTTTTTAAAGTGTTTATGTGTAATTTTTTCGTATTAATTCACTCTGTCGACAGTGTCATATAGTCCATGTCACTTTGTCAGGTGCGCAGTATGGAAACCTTTTGCAGACAGAAAGGCTGGGAGCAGGAGAAGATAACTGTGGAGGAACTGAACGCAAGGGGTTACGTCCCTTTATTACTTAAATGATATGTTTTGAACTGTGCATTACAATGAATTCAAACGCGTAGAATACAAGGAGTAAACAACTAAAAACTGTGTATACTTCTCAGCGTTTTATATTTTTATTTCGTAATAATTCTCTCTCTCTCTCTCTCTCTCTCTCTCTCTCTCTCTCCCTCTCTCTCCCTCTCTCTCTCTCCTTTATTTTCTTCTCTTGTGGCGATAGACAGAACAGCATGCAAGGAACTTCTTGCTGAGAAAAACAAACTGTTCAACTGCAGTCCCTCCGTCAGACATTTTAGGCCACCCTTACCCCCTCCCGCCCTAACAATCCCCCCCCCCTCCACCACTCCACACAGTTGCATACATAAATAATCTTTGACTGCATAAATGTTCACTACGTGGTCAAAACAAATCCAGAACTACACCTGAATATCTATGAAAAATAGTAATCGCTTGCCTAAAGAAAAATTAAATGTAACCCCCAAAAATGTTTGAGGGGACAATTATGAAATGAGGGTTACCACACTTATTTTTCACTTAACACACATCACCTCCCACCTACACACCAAGTTTGACAATAATCTGATCAGTAGTTTGGGAGAAAACCTATGATCAAACTGCACTGTGTATAAGAGCTGAAAGAAGGGTGATCACGGAGTTAGGAACGATAATCCACGCCATCGACCACATATAGCGTGACAAGGAGTGTGTCCTATCTCCTTTTACACGATCTCTGCTTTTACTGCAAACCTAACCGAGATTGCAACCTTTGCGTACCATACCGATTGCCCTATGGACGTAGTTTATAATAACGTCATTGTTGCCCATAGACGTGACATGAGGCCCAATTGACCGTAGTTTATGTGACTAAGCGTTCCCATACATCTTCGTTAATTACTTGTGGCGATCCCGCTGTATTTCCAAATAGTTGTGTTTTACTCAGATGTCCTAAAGAACTTTTTGTTTGTTTTTGTTTTGATGAGTTGGTTTGTTTGTTAATATATGTACTATGAATTGCCTGTTCTCTATTATTATTATTATTATTATTATTATTATTATTATTATTATTATTATTATTATTATTATTATTATCATTATCATTATCATTATTATTATTATTATTATTATTATTATTATTATTATTATTATTATTATTATTATTGTCATTATTATTATTATTATTATTATTATTATTATTATTATTATTATTATCATTATTATTATTATTATTATTATTATTATTATTATTATTATTATTATTATTATATATTTATTTATTTATTTATTTATTTTTTATAGCATGGTGGTTGACCAGTAGTAGAACGTAGTAAAAATTGCTTATGACTTTTGTTTTGAATCGTACTGCTTTTGCATGAAACAAAGGTCATTTATTAATAATAATAATAATAAAAATAATAATGTGATTCAAATGAAATTGTTTATAGGTTTGTATTATGTGGGTGTAGTTATTTGTGGTGAATGAGCTGGAAAGGACTGATGGGTGAGTTCGCGCGAGCGCTTGTGTGTGTGTGTGTGCGTGTGTGTGTGTGTGTGAGGGAGGGGTGTGTGTGTGTGTGTGTGTGTGGGTGTGTGTGTGTAGGTGTGTGGGGGGGAGGGTGTGTGTGTGCTTGTTTTTGTGCTATTGTGAGGATAAAGTGTAAATTATAATGTATAACTTGTATAGAAACATGTAGTTTTCGTAGTTGTCAATTTGGGATTTTATTACATATTACTGTCATTTGTATATGTACTTTTTTAAAATGTATATTCTTTATTTGCTGGGATGCAGTGCGTTGTATGAACTTTCCGTGATGGGTAATAACCATTTGTTGACTTGACTTGACTTGGTCACTGTCCATCCTAGCAGTGTGATTGCTCTGGTGATTCAGTGAGGATTTAACTCTTTCCCTGGAATGGTTATGATTATAATCCCACGCCAATGATGGAGAGGGAGGGGGGGGAAGAGGTTCAATGTCACTGTTCATTGGTTGATTGATTAATTTGGTCCTGATTTGGCTCGGAAGAGTCCGCTGGACCTAAAGCAATAATCATTTTATGTTATTGATTAATTGCCTGCTTGATTGATTGGTTGATTGATTGATTGATTCATTCATTCATATATTTCCCGTTGGCATATTTACCCCTTGGGGTGAGAGTATAAACAGTCATCATGATAATACTGCTGCTGCTGCTACTGATGCTGTTGACGATAATGATAATAATGCTGTTTCTGATGCTGATGATGATGACGACGATGACGACTGAGAAAGTACAAAGAATTAATAATTGCAATACACTTTTGTCCCTGAAATAATTCAAAAAGACAGTTTTCGGAAATGAGATTTAGGCTCTGACATTCTGATTATTCCCTCAGGGTTTGCAATCTCGATCTCGCAATTTCGAAATAATAATTCCACCCCCAAATAAAAAATGGAGAATACAACCCAAAAAAATAATTAAAATAAAATAAAGTAAAATTTCAAAAAAGTAAAAAAAGAAAACTGACACGCACAACGATAGTTGAGCTATTACAATCCATAGACCTTTCACCTGCACCATTATCGGTTAGTTGCTACTGGTAAATAATATTACTGGTGGCTATACGAGCCTTATTCCTTAATCAGACTCAAAGCTCGGCGATCTGTAACCAACATACACGCTCAGATGTAGACAGACACTTCTCCTACACATCTCACAACAACAAAACACATACATTTGTCATTCAAAGATGTCAGATAAAAAGCAAGTCGCTTTTAGCAGGCAACAAAGGAAATCGAAAGTTTGTTTGTTTGTTGACATTTTAAAATAGAATTGCATCCTACACCATTATTGAAGATATGGAGGAAACCGGAGTACCAGGAGAAAACCCTCGATGACCTGAATAGTGACATAAGTTCGCCCCCTTAGGAGACGGAAGGGGGGGGGAAGGAGGGGAGGGGGTAAGGGATCGAATCCGCGACCTTCGGCATAGGAAACCATGGACTAAAACCCACTTGCGCCTCCAAGCCAGTTATTAAGGTTATATAAGCAGCTGACCCGAAAGCGACGCTGACCACCAAGACGAGTGTCAGATACTGTTGAGGGCGTACACCCAGCCTATGCTTGATAGATCTCTGACGCCCAGCCAGCGTCACCATGGCCTGTTGAGTGGAAATTAGGCCTGTTTAGAAGCGGGATAAAATGGAATTGGATTTTGAACGAAAAGGCGGAACGTGGGCCGAGTGCCATTGGACACGATCGTTTCCTCTAGAAACCCAGGTTATTTGTTCAAATGTTGCAGAACGGCAAATGAATGGAGCCACCGTAAAGGCATACATCTTCTCTTTTTTTTTAAATTTTATTTTATAATGATGACGACGATGATGATGATCACGGATAATATGGATCACCGTCTGTTGCGATTGACAGGGGATGGGGAAAAGTGCATTTTGTGAACAGCCGGCACTCACCCGTCTAGGACATGAACGTCAGGATCTTTAAAGTCCATGCGATGGAACGCGTGCGTGCACAGACTAGACCTCG
>CM072522.1:39650224-39677724 GCA_036898135.1 Oncomelania hupensis | reverse complement strand
TGCCTTTATTGCAAAGTGACCCACTGGCGGAGTGTCTTCAGTGTTACCACTAGGGCTGTTTCGGCAGATCTTTTATGCGGATCAGGGGTGAGTCCTCTTTCAACCAAGTTGTGGTCATGATTTTGTGGTCCTGGTTCGGCTCTTTGCAGTCCACTGGACCCTGTAAGCAATGAATAACTGTTTTATCCCATAATGTTTTACCACGTTGTTGACATATTTATCCTTGCGAGCGAGCGTGTGTGTGTGTGTGTGTGTGAGTATGCGCGATAGCACTGAAAGGAAGCTTTAAGTTTTGGTTTGCGCTTTAAATAACAAATGAAATAAATAAATAATATAATAATAGTAATAATAATCGAGAATGGACTGGTTTGACACTGAGCGAAACAATCAGGGTTGCTGAGGACAGGGAAAGATGGAGTATGCTGGTTAAACGATCATCAGTGGTGCCCCTACGACCTCAGAGTTACGGGATAGGATAGGATAGGATAATAATAATAATAATAATAATAATAATAATAATAATAATAATAATAATAATAATAATAATAATAATAATAATAATAATAATAATAATAATAATAATAGTATTTCTGGGATATCCCAGAAGCACTCCCCTTTGTGGAAACACGGATCCATACTTAATGGGAGGAGCGGGAGGGTGAGGGGTGATGGAGTACTTTTGAGAGGGGGAGTACTTCTGGAACGCTACACCAGACATGGTTTTCAGTTGGAGTGTTAAGAAAGAATTCTGTAGTGGCGATAGCTTTTGGTCTTGTCAAGCGACCCGGTTTCAGCGGAGTTAAGAATTTACTCTGCTGAGATAACCGGCACCAGCCTCTCAACCACCCTGAACTGAACGGTCAAGCGGAGCTGCTTAAGCCTTTGTTCGAAGCGCTGGTGTGTGTGTGGGGGGGGGGGAGTGTGATTGGGAGGAGGGAGGGGTGGAATTTCTTTCCGGAGCCTGGTCACAAAAGCCAGAGGTGGTAAATAACTCTGAAGTCACTGAAGTCACCGAAGTCACCGAAGTCACTGAAGGCACCGAAGTCACCGGGCTGCGTTTCGTTTGGGATGAGCTTCATTTTCCCCGACGTGTTGATTTAGGTGCGGATCCTATATGATTGCTTCGTATTCCTAGGAGGTAGCGGTGTTTGCACAGCGTAAGGCAGTGTATTGTCGGAGGTTTCTTCGGGAATGAATCTCCGGTAGCAGTTTGCTTTATTTTAATTTGTTTAATTCTTCTTTTTTTAAATTGTAGTATTACTTTGTCCTTTTTTTAGGGGAGGGGAGAAGAGAGTATGTGTGTCGTTTTGTTGATGTTGTCTGCCCATTTGAGGTCGTCGGAGATCTGGATAACAAGGAAAGGGCTAGCTGAGACTAGCTGGAGGATTGCATGGTCAAGGGAATACACAAAGCATGCGTAGAAGGAAGGCGCCCACCCTTGATCAAACCGCCCTCTAAGCTTTACATGTTGAAGGGGAGTGGGGTGGAGGGGGGGGGTCTCCTCCTTGCTATTTAAACAAACAAACAAACAAACTGTGTCTAGGTGAGGGGGGGGGCTATCTGTTCCTTGCTATTTAAACAAACAAACAAACAAACAAACTGTGTTACTTTGCACAGAGCCCGGCTGTTGTTAAAGGTTTTTTGTGTGTGTTCTTGTTTTTAAAAGAATTACGCGTGATGCTATTACTAGGCACATCTACACAAATCAAGTGATTAATTTATAATAAACCCGTACAAAAAATTAAACAACAGAGGTTATTTGGGGGAGAGGAGGTGTTCAAAGAAAGGAACTGATATGTGATAGTGGTGTATAGTTGGAATCAATTTATAAAATGTGATAGCAAAACTGTGATAGTGACGTTTAGGACTGTGGTTACTTGTGGACGTGATAATAATAATAATAATAATGAATGGTACTTATATCGCGCAAATCTCACATTGTGACTCATTGCGCACCCACTCGCATTCATCCATTGTACATCCTGTCATTACAACACATATGGCATAATATTACAATGAAATAAAAACAACAATAATAATAATAATTATTTAAATGCAAGCTTGAACAAATACGTTTTCAGTTGCGATTTGAATGTTGCCAAGTCAGGTACGCCTCTCATGTTTGTCGGCAGCGAATTCCAGAGAGTAGGCGCAGCAAAAGAAAATGCACGTTCTCCGAAAGTTTTCATATTTCGGTGTGGCGCTGTTAAAAGACGTTCAGACGAAGAACGTAGTGCCCGAGTTGGTTTATAGGCTACAAGTGCATTGGCTAGGTAGGATGGTAGTGTGCCTTCAAAGAACCGAAAAGCCAAAACGCAGACCTTGAATTGAATGCGAAACTTCACCGGCAGCCAGTGAAGCTTGCATAGTAAGGGAGTGGTGTGATCCCTTTTCTTCCGTTTCAAAATAAGACGCGCTGCGTTGTTTTGTACGCGTTGAAGGCGATTTATTTGTTCAGTTGGAAGACCCACCAGAACAGAATTGCAGAAGTCAAGCCGTGATGTCACAAAAGCATTGACAAGAGCTGCACACGCTGACTCGGTTAAAAACGGTCGAATAGAGGCAATGCGCCTCATCTCGAGAAAAGTAGCACGACAAATAGTACCAATTTGATCTTGCATTGACAAAGTTTGGTCAATTTTGACTCCAAGATAGCGCACGGAGTCTTGGTACGGAATGCTGCTGCCATTTACAACTAGGGAGTCGCTGCCGACCTGCCTGAGACACGAGGCTTTGCCTACAGGCATGATTTCAGTTTTTTCAGTGTTCAATTTAAGCTTATTGCTATCCATCCAGGAAAGAACATGGATGCAAGTTTGAATGTCTGACTGCACAGTCTTAAAGTCTGATGGCTGAGAACTCTTGGACAGTTCAGTATCGTCTGCATATTTATGGAAATTACATTCATGGTCTGTGATGACGTCTGAAAGTGGCTGAGAATACAATGTAAATAACACAGGCCCCAACACAGAACCCTGAGGTACACCAAATACAAGTGAGTCGGGTGATTATAAAACACCATCAACCAGAACTGACTGAAAGCGATCCTGCACATACGACACAAACCAGTCATGAACAACACCACGTAGTCCAAATGATTTGTTAAGTCTTTGAAGCAGTACAGAATGATCCAGCGTGTCGAAAGCCGCGCTGAGGTCAAGAAGCGCCATGAGAGAAACTCGCTTCTGATCTGAACTCATTAGTAGGCCATCCAGAACATTCAGCACGGCTGTCTCCACGCTGTGATCCTTTCTGTATGCACTCTGATACACTTCTAACAGATTGTTTGCTTGCAGATGCTCGATCAGTTGGGCTAGAACCACTTTCTCTAAGACCTTCGCCATGAAAGGCAGGTTCGACACCGGTCTATAGTGTTTTAACACGTTCGGGTCAAGCCCAGGCTTCTTGAGAATGGGGGTGATCACAGCTTGTTTGAACTGAGGTCCAACGACGAGCAGCCCGCTTTGTCATGAATGACTACAAGGCGACCTCCAGTGTGTCAGCAATGCTTGAGCAGCTGAAATGGCCCTCCCTTCAAAAACGCCGAACAATAGCCCGACTATCCACTTTCTTTAAAATCCACCACAAAACCATCCAAGTCAGATGCTCCCACCTGAAACCACTGCCATCCAGATCCCGGCGTGGCCACAGCCTACAGTACACCCGCATCCCCTGCCGTACAGACCACCGCCAGTCAGCCTTCTTCCCCCGGACCGTCCGCGACTGGAACCTCCTGCCCGCTGAGGTGGTGCAGGCACCGTCAGTCAGCGCCTTCATTACAAGGGCGCTGGCGGTGCTGTAGCCCACACCTCCACAATCCCATGCACCTCCCCCCTCTCCACCCTCTCCACCCTCTCCCCTCTCTTACCCAACAGCCCTGCCCCTTATCAAACCGTTTCTTACCCCCAGTGACAATATATCGCCCTATTGCGACAATAGTGATCATTATTGATCGTGGTCGGCAAATGGAAGAAGAAGAAGAAGAAGAAGAAGAGGTGGCACTATGCCACTGACCAGAGACGAGTTAACCACTGAGGTGATAATAGGAACAAGTTCTACCAAACACTGTTTCGTGATGAAATGTGATCGTCATAGGGAGCTTTGATAGTAGTAGTATGAATGACTGTGTTGTGTTAAAAAGACGTAATTGTCATAGGGAGCTTTGATACTGTAGTAGTATGAATGATAGTGTTGTGTTGATGATATGTGATCGTGATAGGGAGCTTTGATAGTAGTAGTATGAATGATTGTGTGTTGATGAGATGTGATTTGTATAAATTGGGATTGTTGCTTGCATTATTGTGCTTATAACTTAATTTTTTTTTATTTGTACGGGTTTTTTTTAAATTTAGATTATTAAGGGTTGATTGTACGTTTTTCTGGTTCATTTAACCAGTGTGTCTTTAAATGTTCTTCTTTACTTAGAATTATATACGCTTGTGCACATTCCTTGTTTGGGATAATTAAAATGTATTGTATTGCATTGTATTGTATTGTATTGTATTGTATTGAATGTAGTTGTGTTTGTTGTGGAGGAAGTAGGGGTATGGATAAAGGGGGAGGAGTGTGGGTACTTTGAAGAGTGCAACACCCATTTTTGGTTTTATTTGAAAGGGAGTCTGTGACGTGTGGTGAGATGGGTGATCTTGTAGTCCTTTAAGAGACTATTCCATCGACAGCACTTTAAGAGACTATTCCATCGACAGCACTTTAAGAACTGAAGATGCGGTTAAAACAAACTTGAAACGATCGTCTGTAATGTTGTCTAGGTTTGAACGTGTCTCTCGCAGAGTCTTTGTTGTTTTTGTTTTTGTTCCTCTTGCTTCTTGTTGTGTGTTACAAACTATTGCCGAGCTGCTCACAATGGTTGTACCAATACCATGGGGTTTCTTTTTTCCCCCACAACGATCTGGTGTTTCGTTATAACCTTCCGCGAACATACGTTTTACGAGGGTTTAGTGAACATTCCATGTGTCTGTCCTGCTGTCATCTCCGTCTCTTTTGTCTGTCTATCCGTCCGCGCATTTTCTCCGAGTTGGGTGGACGGATTTTATGCAATTGTTTTGTATACATCTGCCTCATGTCATGATCTTGCCATTTAGTTTGTTTTTATTTTTAAAACAATATCTAAAATGGTGGTTTTGTAAAAAAAAAAAAAAAATACATTACGGGAATTTTTTTTTTTAGAACAGCGCAAAGTTATTATTAACTAACAATGCATAGGTCTTTTTCTCCTGATAAGTCTAGTTCCGTTTCCGTTCATATATTTCGAAAGCAGATTTAGATCAATTTGATATAATATTTGTGACTATAATTTATAGTTCTTGTGTTTGTGCGCTTACCGGCCACTGTTTCAATCCACATAGCAGCAATATCAACTGCCGTCCAGTCACTACCCCGTCTTTCCCTTCCTCCATTACTCCCCCCCACCCACCCCGGGGTCTTCCCCCCACCCCCCGGGGTCTTCCCCCACCCCCCGGGGTCTTCCGCCCACCCCCACTCCGTCTTTTCCGCTTTTCCTTCCCAGGTTTCACCACCCCACCCCCTAGCCCACTTCCTCCCCGACTACATTCTCTCCTCCCCTCCCCCCGACCCCCCCCCCCCGCCTCCACTTCTCCGTGATCACTTTCCCCCCTCTCTCCCTCCGTGGTCACTTCCACAGAATATTAGTATGCTTTCATAGTGTCTTTGGTAAAGCAGGAATTAGAATATAGAATAACATGGGAGCACTTGTTGATCCTTGCGGAACCACTAAATCTGTACCTTTACCACAAAAAAAATTTTCCGAATATGTCTAGCTTATTCCGGTACATAAAAATCCGTTCGATAAGAAGTTCGTTATGTACTGAAACATATACCCTGTGATAATATAATTATAATCAACGAGAAGACCACTAACTATCATACGCTTTTGTAACGTCAAAAACACGTTGCTAAAATACTGTTTTCTTCCATCGACTTGCATTTTTTTTATTGAGTTATGCTCGCGGGCGTGTGTGTGGTTATGTGTATGCGTGCGTGTGTGTGTGTGTGCGTGTGTGTGTGTAGATTCAATGTGTGTGTGCATATGCGTATGGTAGTGCGTGCACGCGTGTTTATGCGTATATGGTGTGTGTTATGTTTCTGCGTACTTACGTGAGTGGATCTCTGGCCGGGCATCGGACGATGCCTATATAACAGCCTATGTCAAGCCTAACAGACTATGTCAAGCCTCTTCATTTAAATACTTATGCCCCAGCTAGCTTGTGGACTCGTTTTTCGTGCCGAAGTAACGTCATTGCCGAATACGTGTAATGGGCAACCGGCTGCCTATTTGCCGAATAGGCTGGATGGGTCCAACGCTGCCCATTTTACCTATTAGGAAGCCATCTTCTTCTTATTGGGTAAATTAACGTCCCCGAACACATAGAGCGTATAGCATCACTTGTTAGGAAGCCAATTTCGTAAACCTACATTTAAGGTTCAAAAGTTACTGATCACACGTAATCGGCAGCTAAATATATACACGGAATAGGCAATATTGACGATTACGCGAAAATCGGGCGAGCTAGTCCATTTTCCACGTTGTGAATGGTCTTCGTACTGGGGCGTCTCGTAAATAATGATGTTCCTATAAGGGCAATGTACTAATAGGTCAAACTATTTCCTGATTTTCCTTCAACATGCGAAACACAGTTCAATTCATTTCATTCCTTTTTTTTTTACTACCTTCAGACTGTGAAGTACGTCCAGTCACGACTGTTCGGTACGTCAAGACTCGACTGTCAAGTTAGATGTCACAGGGCAGCCTGTGATGAAACCGTGTAGAAAGTGTGGGTGGAGAGTTAATGAGTTGGGGTAGTAACTGCGCGCTGTCGTATGTTTGGTTATGCGTGGAAAGCGTGATTTTGGAACAGCATAGTTCGGCCAGCCAGTTTTGGAATGTGTTCACTGTAGTCAGAACACGTTTTGCAGAGTAACGGAGAAGACCTGTGGTCTTGTGTCTCTGGGTATATTGTTCTGGAAGTAAGGTTGGGACAGTTGTTAACGTAAATGATAACTGGTTCTAAAAGAAAACCTAGTGGGAAATGTTACGGTTTTGGTAACAAGCTCAAGGAAGTGTAGAGCAAATAACTAAGTTTGTGTGCTGTGGTAAGTTAGTGTAGAGGTGGTCCACTAACAGGAATTACTACGCACTGGATACCTTACTTGGAGTACTGTGTAGGCGAGCAGTGGAAAGGGCTAGCTACAGGTACTTTACAATCGAGCCGTGTGGGTAAGTGTGATGGTGATCCTCCTTTACTGTGCTAATGACCGATGGCCGGCTGTTGGGGTGTTGAACGATAGCTGTGCGTGAGGCTGGGGGAAGGATGGTTGCACTCAGGAGAGCAGACGGAAGGAAGAGTGTGACTGAAGGAGGGAGAATGAAGGAGGGTGAAGTGTGGTGAAGGTAGGATGGAAGTGGTTGCTGTTGTTGAGGTTGCGGTTGCCCAAGATGGATAATGTGTTGATGATTACATGTATTCATTTGCAGCATTGTTCATTTCATGCATTCATAATGTCATTTAGTTTTTGAATTATGTGTTTGATTACAAGAGACAGTAATAGTAGTCAAGGGAAGTGAAATGGACAGCAGTGACGCTTCCACAAGATACAGGAATTAGTTAGTGTAGTAGGGGGGAAGAGTGTGAGGAGGGAGGGGGACAGAATCGGGTGGACATGACATTAACAATAAGACAAGCATGTTGCAGGTTCGAAAGTTCGTTGTTCGAGGGTCTTCGAAGTCGTCGTACTCATCAGCTCGACACGGAGTAACGTTGACCAGCGTCGCGCGACAACGACGACGACATCTGGTCGTGTGGACCCAGCATCATCATCACCACCCGTTCGTCCTCGTCTGTGTTGGTGTGTACATCTTCATCGTTCCACAACCCCACCTTTTCCGCGGTGATTGTGACGGCTGTGTATGGAACCCGGCCTCGACGTCACAGTGTTAGCCGACTGGAGGAGTTAGGCTGGGAGGCGTCGACGGTGGCAGGGCTGCCGCAGCTACAGCGTCATCATCATCATCATCATCGTCAGCGGTGGGAGGGAGTGGCGACACCACTACGCCTGGATTCCTTAGCGACAGTCCGGTGACAGTCACGAGGAGGGGCGGCTACTTTTCGGAGACATCAACGGGGACGCCCTACTATCAGGTCGGTTTGTTCTTTGTTGTCCCCCTCTTGATACTCGACCCCCTCTGTGTTCGGACATTTGCAGTGCACAGTCGTTAGTTAGACGTGGTTGATTAGCAACCCTCGTTCATCTGACATTCCATTTCATTGTTCATCGACCCATTGATTGTTCCATCACCATTTTTCTCGTTTCATGTGTAAATGTTGTATGTGTTTGAGTGTGTGGTATGAATGAATAAATAGTTTGAAAGTTGTATATATATTCGTTGTGTTTTCATCCCTTCACGTCTGCGGGAAATCGCCATTCTGTCTGGGTTGTCTGCGTGTGGAAGGTGTTTGTTTGTGGCGTCTGCCCAGGGGGAGTCGTGGCGGTGACATATGGTGGAGATGCAGGGTACGTGTGAGTGTGCCCAGACGTGAAGTTGTCTTGTGATTGTCTTGTGGTGTCCGAGTGTGTGAGGCGTGATTCGGTGAGAGTGTGCACCCCAGCGGGTGGTTGGAGGGAGTCAGGTCGCTGTTTAGCGGAGGCTCACAGCCGGCCTGGGTTCGACCACACGTGAGGGAGGGGGCCATTGCACTCTCCAACCGGTTCGCTACCTCGCGGGCCAGTTTCCACTGTTTGAGTGGGAGGAGGTGGGTGATAGGTAGGGAGATAGCTTAGTTAGGTAGTTAGTATCTAGGGCTAGGCTAGGTTAGGTAAGGATAGGTAGGGACTTTGACTTGTTGTTGTTGGTTGTTGTTGCTTTCCTTAAGCAGGATGGCTTCGATCGAGGAGGCTGAAGGAGTGTCACCGATCGCGGCTCGTACGCGTTCTCGCGTGGGTGTCACGATGGACGAGCGCACGGCGGCAGCAGCTGATACGGGAGTCGCCGATCTACCTTCTGCGACCGAGCAGCGGAGATCGCCGGTTAGGTCATCGCGTCGTGGGTCAGCAGACGAGGAGTTGACGACGGTTGAAGCCAGAGACACAGTGAGTGATCCTTTTGTGACGGGATTTGGTGCGATTGGCGGGATGTCAGCAGGCACCGACTTCCAGGGAGACCAGGGTCGACTGAGCGATGCAACGAGGCCGAAGAGGTTCGAGACCAATCCCTACCGTTCAGTCTACAAGGTTGAAGCGGCACCGACGCCGAGGACAGGACCGTTCGCGGATGAGACGCCGATGGAAAGGATCCTGAGGCTCGCCAAGCGCGAAGGACTGAAGGGTCAGGCAGCGTTAGACTACGCGATGGACCAAGCAGAGAGGGAGAAAGACTCAGACCGGAGAGTGAGGGAGAGGGAGATAGAGCTGAAGGCGAGCGAGAAAGACGCAGATCGGAGAGAGAGAGAGGGGAAAGAGAGCACGAACTAGCGATGGCGCAACTTAGGTTGCAGGAAGGCGCCGGGAACCGCAGGAATCGTCAACCCGAGTTCGAGACGGTCAAACTTAGGTTGCCATTCTTTGAGGATAAGGACGACCTAGAAACCTACTTGTGCCAGTTCGAGCGGTTCGCTAAGGCACAAGACTGGAAGAAGGACACGTGGGCGATTCGCTTGGGGACCTTGCTGAAGGGGAAGGCGAGGGAGGTTTACGTTGGCTTGAACGAGGACGACTCTGCCGACTATGAGATCCTGAAGGCAGCGTTGTTGGTACGTTTCAACCTGACGGCCGAGACGTATCGCAAGAAGTTTCGCCAGCTACGAAGGGAGCCACCAGAGACTTTCAAACAGTATCTGCGGAAGTCTGAGTTGTTCCTGGAACGCTGGATGGGACTAGCGAACAAGAAGGCCACGTATGCGGACTTACTGGACCTAGTGCTGATGGAACAGATGGTCAACGGTTTGACGCCAGAACTGGTCACGTTTGTGCGCGAGCGCAACCCAGCAACGGTGGAGGAGGCCGCGACGTTAGCACAGCAGTACGTCGACGCCAGGGCGGGAACAAACCTACGTTTCCCACCACGTCAACCCTTTACACCCAGGGATAAGAGTGAGGGCCGCAAGCCAGCGGGACCGCGACCCAACTCGCCGGACAAGCGGGAGTGCTACAGCTGCGGGCAGAAAGGGCACCTTAAGCGGAATTGCCCGAAACGCAGCGAGAGGGCTGGAGCAGCGTTGCGCGTCTTGGAGGAGGAGAAGGAGGCAGGCAAGAAGGGAGACTCGCGTTTCCAGAGCCAAGTGATAGTGGAAGGTGTTCCGCTGACGGCCATGAGGGACACGGGAGCCGACCTGATATGCTTGCGGGAAGGGGAGGTTGCCAACCTCAAGTACACGGGACGCACGCGGCGTGTCGGATTCGCCATTCGCCAGCTATCCAAGTCACTGCCAACAGCGTGGGTGCAGTTCGAGTCGCCATTCTACACCGGGAGAGTGGAGGTAGTGGTGGTGCCGGATTTAATCTACCGAGTGGTGATCGGCAACTGGGCGAAGACGGAGCAGCAACATGATACAGCACTGCCGGTATTCGCCGAGGGGAGTGATGAGTGTTGTGCGGTGCAGACCAGAGCGCAAGCAGCCAAGGAGCAAGTCGCTACGGAACTACTGGTGGTCGGACCGAGCAAGAGCGTCGTCGCAACGCCGGAGGAGATGCGCCAACTGCAGTTGGAAGACGGCGAGCTTGCAAAAGTACGACAGCTAGCAGACCGGAAGGCAGGGAAGGAGAAGCGAGGCAAGGGGCAAGTGGCATTTGTCTGGAAGCGGGGCCTGTTGTACCGCGAGTACACGGGACAGGACAAAGTGGATCGCAGTCAGTTGGTGGTACCAACCAAGCTTCAGTTAGAAGTGCTACGCACGGGACACGACACACCTATGGCTGGACATCTGGGAGCCAAGCGGACCCTGGATCGAGTGTGGGCCGAGCACTACTGGCCAGGGATGTGCCGCGACGTGAGGAGGTTTTGTGCTTCATGCGACGCATGCCAGCGAACGACGCCGAAGGGGAGAGCCAGGAAGGTACCAGTTCAGAGAGCCGGCAAGAACAGGAAGCTGAAGCGGGACGTGGAATGCAGAGCGGAACCAGAACCGACGGTAGCCGTGATGATGGACCAGGCAGGAACAGAGGGGACATCAGACTTCAGCTACCAAGGCACTGTACCACTGATACCGCTACGAGCGGGCGAAGGGCCAGTGGACGGACAGATGGACACGAAGCTATCTGCACTACATGAGAGAGCACTGCCGCTCACCAACCTGGACGAGTGCGAGGTGGTGTCAACCGACGACGACCCCGTTCGTGTACATCAGCATCTGCTACCATTTCCACAGATGGAGATCGCCAAGGGTGAAGTGGAACCGATGCTGGAGTTGGGGGTTACCGAGTCTTGTTCATCGCCGTACAGAGCACCGATCGTGCGGGTAAGGAAGAAGGGAGAGGTCGACAGGAGGGATGACTGCCAGAAAGCCTTGGATGACGTGAAGAGAGCGCTGACAAGTGAGCCAGAGGTAAAGCTACCAAACTTGGATAGGGAGTTCATCTGGAGGACGGACGCCCCTCAACAGTGCCAGACTCACTCGATGGGCTATGCAGTTGCAGGCCTATGTCTTCACAGTTCGACCGATTCCAGGAAGAGACAACATCGAAGCAGATTTCCTCAGCAGATCTGACCCTGTGGAAGATTAAGTTTTGAACTCTCCGTAGTTTCGTCTTGGGAGGGGTGTGTGTCACAGGGCAGCCTGTGATGAAACCGTGTAGAAAGTGTGGGTGGAGAGTTAATGAGTTGGGGTAGTAACTGCGCGCTGTCGTATGTTTGGTTATGCGTGGAAAGCGTGATTTTGGAACAGCATAGTTCGGCCAGCCAGTTTTGGAATGTGTTCACTGTAGTCAGAACACGTTTTGCAGAGTAACGGAGAAGACCTGTGGTCTTGTGTCTCTGGGTATATTGTTCTGGAAGTAAGGTTGGGACAGTTGTTAACGTAAATGATAACTGGTTCTAAAAGAAAACCTAGTGGGAAATGTTACGGTTTTGGTAACAAGCTCAAGGAAGTGTAGAGCAAATAACTAAGTTTGTGTGTTGTGGTAAGTTAGTGTAGAGGTGGTCCACTAACAGGAATTACTACGCACTGGATACCTTACTTGGAGTACTGTGTAGGCGAGCAGTGGAAAGGGCTAGCTACAGGTACTTTACAATCAAGCCGTGTGGGTAAGTGTGATGGTGATCCTCCTTTACTGTGCTAATGACCGATGGCCGGCTGTTGGGGTGTTGAACGATAGCTGTGCGTGAGGCTGGGGGAAGGATGGTTGCACTCAGGAGAGCAGACGGAAGGAAGAGTGTGACTGAAGGAGGGAGAATGAAGGAGGGTGAAGTGTGGTGAAGGTAGGATGGAAGTGGTTGCTGTTGTTGAGGTTGCGGTTGCCCAAGATGGATAATGTGTTGATGATTACATGTATTCATTTGCAGCATTGTTCATTTCATGCATTCATAATGTCATTTAGTTTTTGAATTATGTGTTTGATTACAAGAGACAGTAATAGTAGTCAAGGGAAGTGAAATGGACAGCAGTGGCGCTTCCACAAGATACAGGAATTAGTTAGTGTAGTAGGGGGGAAGAGTGTGAGGAGGGAGGGGGACAGAATCGGGTGGACATGACATTAACAATAAGACAAGCATGTTGCAGGTTCGAAAGTTCGTTGTTCGAGGGTCTTCGAAGTCGTCGTACTCATCAGCTCGACACGGAGTAACGTTGACCAGCGTCGCGCGACAACGACGACGACATCTGGTCGTGTGGACCCAGCATCATCATCACCACCCGTTCGTCCTCGTCTGTGTTGGTGTGTACATCTTCATCGTTCCACAACCCCACCTTTTCCGCGGTGATTGTGACGGCTGTGTATGGAACCCGGCCTCGACGTCACAGTGTTAGCCGACTGGAGGAGTTAGGCTGGGAGGCGTCGACGGTGGCAGGGCTGCCGCAGCTACAGCGTCATCATCATCATCATCATCGTCAGCGGTGGGAGGGAGTGGCGACACCACTACGCCTGGATTCCTTAGCGACAGTCCGGTGACAGTCACGAGGAGGGGCGGCTACTTTTCGGAGACATCAACGGGGACGCCCTACTATCAGGTCGGTTTGTTCTTTGTTGTCCCCCTCTTGATACTCGACCCCCTCTGTGTTCGGACATTTGCAGTGCACAGTCGTTAGTTAGACGTGGTTGATTAGCAACCCTCGTTCATCTGACATTCCATTTCATTGTTCATCGACCCATTGATTGTTCCATCACCATTTTTCTCGTTTCATGTGTAAATGTTGTATGTGTTTGAGTGTGTGGTATGAATGAATAAATAGTTTGAAAGTTGTATATATATTCGTTGTGTTTTCATCCCTTCACGTCTGCGGGAAATCGCCATTCTGTCTGGGTTGTCTGCGTGTGGAAGGTGTTTGTTTGTGGCGTCTGCCCAGGGGGAGTCGTGGCGGTGACATTAGAGAACCAGCAAAGCACTTCCAGCACTTGGGTTGTTATCAAAGTTGACTTCCCTCAAGTTAATGCGCTGCAATGACCGAGGTCTGAACATGTGGAATCAATGCGTGGGAGCGTTTCGAGATTATATTTTTTTTTATATTTTTTTTTAATTTTCTAACTATATAAAGGGTTTTTATTATTTCCAGAGAGGTAGTAGTAGTAGTAGTAGTAGTAGTAGTAGTAGTAGTAGTAGTAGTTTTTGTCACAGTCTAAAATTAAATGTTTTCTGCAATGCCTAGTTGTAGTAGTAGAGGTCGTCGTCGTAGTAGTAGTAGTACTTCTAGTAGTAGTAGTAGTAGTAGTAGTAGTAGTAGTAGTAGTAGTAGTAGTAATAGTAGTAGTAGTTTTTGTTGTTGTTATTGTTGTTTTGGTTTCTGTTGCTCTTCTTCTTCTTCTTCTTCTTCTTCTTCTTCTTCTTCTTCTTCTTCTTCTTCTTCTTCTTCTTCTTCTTCTTCTTCTTCTTCTTCAGTCATCAATTATCATTCATCATCATCATCACCATCATCATCATCATAACCATAATCATCACCATCATCATCAACTATCATCCGAATGTGTCGTCTTTGAAACCTGCCGGGCATTTTAACAGCAAGTGAAGGCGAACGGAACAGATTTATTTGCGTAGACTTATCACTCTTTAGGGGGAGTGTTAGTGGGCCACGGTGGAGTATAACAGTAAAATCTAAAATCCAAACACGCTACACGGGAACCAGGCTTCGAATTACCATTTTCTAGCCAGATACTGACTGACAAGAATAATAAAGGGTTTTATAAAGTTAGCACTAACATTACACAGACAGAGAGAGAGGGAGACATAGAGGGAGAGGGAGAGAGAGATGAGGGAGAGAGAGATGGGGAGAGAGAAGAGAGAGGGAGAGAGAGGGGAAGAGAGAGGGAGGGAGATAGAAGGAGAGAAAGAGAGGGAGAGCAAGAGGGGGAGAGAGAGGTAGGGAGAGAGAGAGATTTAATTCACAACAAGGATACCGATTTTAAATACAATAACAATCACGAGGCATACTAAATTATATGACACTCAATATTGGTGTTCCAATTAAACAATACATAATAAGCAATCCAATTTATATTAGTTGGTTAGTTAGTCATTGTTTATAGGGTCCAACGGACTACAAACCCAAGGTATATAAAAAAATCATATGTTACAATTACACATATGTAGTGGTGCTGGTGGTTGGAGAGAAGAAGATAAAGCGATGGAGGCTAGGGTGATGAATAATTCTCACACATTCTCTCTCTCTCTCTCCCCAACGCCAGTTCGTTGATGACCGTTGAAAGTTTTATTCTCGAAGTGCATCATACAAAAGGCAATGCTCGTGGAGATAACAGCTACATTCTGCCCTCTCTGTGTGTCTGACTCGTTCTTCCCGTGTCTGCCGTGTGTGTCGTTCTCCCCCGAGTGTGTCGAAATATGTTGTTGTTGTTGTTGTTGTTTTGTAGATTATAGTCACACGACACTTTCGCATATAGGTGACTACTGGACCGATTTATACTGACACCAGCGGGCCAGTTGTTGGTAAAGGGGAAAATAATATGACCACACGTTGACCAATCCGGGATTCGAACCAGCGACCTTTCGGTTACTAGCAAGACGCTCTTACCAACTGAGCTACCCGGCCCCTCTGTGTCGAAATATTTGCACGTCCGTGCTTTTATGTGCGAGCGCAGACCGTACTGAACCCGATGTTTAACGGGTGATGTGCGCCACAAAATGTTCGCCTCTCTCGGTAATTTGTTTTAATTATTAATCTTTATTTTACGTATAATGCTTGAAACGCCAACGAACACTATACAAATTATATATGGGCGGAAACGCGGAAATCCGATCTTTCTACTGATATAATAATATCGGACCTATCTGCTACGAAATAAAAATAATACGCAAATTAAGAGGGAGTTGGCTGCTGCTTTTAAGAATGTGAAAACTCTTTAATTTAATACAATTAATAATAATAATAATAATAATAATAATAATAATAATAATAATAATAATAATAATAATAATAATAATAATGACAAAGAAAGAACGTCTCCTCTTTCCAAAGATATATAATATGACATGGTTACTATTATGGGTTTCGACTATGACAGACTAAATTAGCAATCACCTAACCCAACAGCAATATTTACATCTACCCTCTTCTTACAACTTTTCCTGTTTCTCTTCGATGTATGTTCCTATAAAACTAATATTTAATTTAAGTATATACTATTAGAGAATGAACTATCTAAGGCATCGGAAAATATCACACTTAAGGCAGTGGAAAATCTTTGCTACCGCCATCATCGACAATTATGTTCTTATCATCTACGATTACACATGGCGGGAAAGCTGAGGCAACTGGCCAAGCTTGTATCAGCGGTGGCTTCGCACCCAACAGCGCGGTGGCTTTATCAAATGTGATAGGCATCGCGCTATTCTAAACATCACGCTCTCCTTTAAAACTGCTACATAAATCACAAATAAAGTTTATATATTCTAATAGAGAAGTTATTGCTGCGTCTAACGATTATCTGCTTTAAGGGATCTGAAAAGTATATCTCAAGTTATTGCATACAGCTAGTTTAAACATAACAGAGAACAGAGTGAGGCCTAAGTATCGTAATGATCAGAAATTCTTTGTAGCCCGCCCGGCTACACATACATTTAAGACGCATCAATTGTAGATCAAATAATTAAGTTGCACATCGGGAAAAAGAACGTTGACAAAATCAGTAGTGATTTTACCTTAATGTAGGTTTCAATGAAGGAAGAGTAGTACACGATCTAATGTTCTAAGGAAGAGAGTTCCAGATTAAAGGTCCTTTAGAATACAAAACTATTCTTCAACAGGTCAATTGTTGCTCGAGGCAGGATGTATGTGTTACACCCGTTACATTATGTGGCATGCAGTTAACAGATGGCTTAAATAAGGTGATGGCAGGCCATGTTGAGATTCAAACAAGAGGGTCACAATGTTGGAAGAAAACTGATGGGAATAAGGACATGAGACAGACAGACAGACAGCCAGAGACAAAGATAGAAAGACAAAGACAACGAGTTTAAAAAAACAACAACAGAAAATGGGATTTGTGAAGACAGAAATTCTGTATCACAAGGTCAAGTTATCTTTTTCGCTCTCCTCCTGTCTGTCTGTCTGTCTGTCTCTGTCTCTGTCTCTGTCTGTCTCTGTCTCTCTCTCTCCCTCCCTCTCTCTCTCTCTCTCTCTCTCTCTCTCTCTCTTATCTGCTCGCGTACCCCTCCTTAGTATAATATATCTAGTCATCCCAGCTCGTAAGATGTGTCAATCAACGCTTGCTCCATTAGCTGTACATTTCCTTCCCATTCCACTCAACTTAACGCTGCCGCAAGAATTGTGTGAGGATGTCGAGGAATGCGTTTTGATTGGCAGGCCCCGGAGTGTCGGATAGCGCAGTGGTTGGAGCACTCGCTACTGTGTCGCAATTTAAGCACCGTCCAGTGCGGTTAGCACTTGGATTACATTACATTACATGATTATTGCTTTAGGTCCAGCGGACTCTTCCGAGCCAAATCAGGACCGGACCACCCCTAATCCGCATAAAAGAATGCTGAAACAACCCTAGTGGTAAAACCGGACGCTCTCCACCAGCCAGTCACTTTACAATAAAGACATCCCACGCAGGGGACGCTGAGGCTATACTCTAATTTATCGAACCCCCGTCTACAAAAACAAAATAGAATACAAACATTATACAATATCAACAAAACACATACATACACAATGCTTACATTGCTAAATAATAACATCATAGGAAGCCCTAGTGACCACCTGGCAGAAAGCCAGGCGAGCGTTGTGGCCAAGTGGGCTAAGGCGGGACTAACTTGCCTTGTCCACAGGCCAGAAACCAATGGCGCCTGACAGGTGTGGGTTCGATCCAGCATCGGGGCGTTATGTTTCTCCGAATATTATTTACTTTCGACTCGGGCAACGTCTCGGGGGTTTTCTCCGGGTACCCCGGTTTGCTCCCCCAGCAAAATTTCAAAATCACAACTAATGTTAGGTAGGTTGGGTTTGGGCGCGCCACAGGCTGCGACTACCCTTTCCCCAGGGGAGGCGGCCCAGAATTTCCCTATGAAAAAGGGACAATAAGGTAAATTTTAAAAAAAGCGTCCAATATTCCCCAGCCGATCCAACAGACCTCAAACACAAATAAGGAGTCTTGTCCAGGAAGGGTTTTCAAGAAAAAAAGGTAGGTGACTGGTCTAGCGAAGAAGAAGATAGTATAGCAGAGTGATAGAACAGAGCAGGAATGAGAAAGAACAAATGAGAAAGACAGCGACAGTGGGAAATTAAAGCACTAAATTTCCAGAAAGTGGGGATACTATTTATACTGAAACCCCCGGCACCCCAACGGGGATTAGTACTTGGATGGGTGACCACAACACGTGAAGCGACAAATAACAACGCCTCCAGTTGACTCAACTGTGACTGAGTACCTACTCTCTTAAGGGTGGGGAAAGGTAAAGCAGCGAGGGAGAGAGATGGGCATCGCCCTCATTACGCTGGCCCAAGATAAGTGTGATCTCCAACATCACGCTCCCTTACGGCCACAAGGGTATGGGACTACCTTTACCTTTACCTTTTGGCAGGCCTCAATGCTTTGGACACGATAGCCTAGTGGTGTGTACTCAACGGCAAAAACAGATGAAGCATTGAACGGCAAGCGATAACGTCGCAGCCTGTACGGTCATCGGATCCAAGCTGGTTGAAAAGACTGGAGTGAAAGAAAAATAAAATAAAATAAAAATTTTAAAAAATAAAATAAAATGGCACTGAGGCATTGCCTCTCCCCTACTCCTTCGGATGAGAGCATAAACCGAGGTCTAATACGTGCGCGCACGAATTTCGTCGCACGAAATTTAAAGACCCTGACGCTCATGTCCTAGACGGGTGATCAGGGCCGGCTCACTCAAGCACACCTACACCCACTAAGGTCCTTTTCTCCCCACCTCCCACATACATCCCCGGTCAACCCAGGCTTAGTGCTCAGTTGTGTGGGCGGTCACCCGACGCGCACAAAGGCAGCAAGTTGGGCCGCCTCTTTCGGCTGGAGTTGGGTCCGACATCAGTGAGGACCTTGAGCAGCTCTTGAGCTGCAAAAGCGTTGATGATTTTCGGGGATGTGATAGAGGGATGGAGGGGGGGTGGGTAGATAGAGAGTCGCGAGGTACCGATTGAAGAGGGGCGGACAGGGTAGGAGAGGGGGGGAGGGAAGGAGAGAGGAATCTCCGGGTTGCGATGTTAAGAGGTACAGGCGCCGATAGCTTGAGGGAAGGAGGTTGGACCAAAGAGCATAGATGCTCTTTGGTTGGACGGAAGAACCTAGTGCATCATGTGGTAAGGGGTAAGGAGAAGGGGTCGAGCAGAGGGTAGGGGGGTGATGGGCGGTTTGGTGGTGGGGGTTATTGCCCGTGGATCCTCCTTACGCACCCCCGGGACAAAATTATCTTCCTGCAAGAACGGTGTCCTGCAAGAACTGTATCCTGCAAGAACTGTATCCTGATCCTGCACGAACAAAATCTGAATACGACGAACAAACGATCAATAGTAACTGAAACCAGGGCAGGATTAAGGGTTGGGGCGAGGTGGATTTTGAAGGTGGGGGTTGGGTGGGCGAGTGTGGAGGTGTAGTGGTGGGGAGCATGGGGAAAGTGGAGGGGGGGGGGAGGTTCACCAGTTGGGATTGAGTATGAGTGAGGAGAGTTCCATCTGATAAAAAAAAGAAAATTAAAACACTTTTCACATTCAATTCATAGGCTAGAGATCATCATGATGCAAATCTTGCTAGGTGCTTGTTGATGTTGTTATTGTTGTTGTTGTTGTAGTAGTAGTTGTTGTTGTTGTTGTTGTTGTTGTTCTTGTTCTTGTTCTTCTTTCTTCTTCTTCGTCGTCGTCTTCGCCGCTGTCTTCTTCTTCTTCTTCTTCTTCTTCTTCTTCTTCTTCTTCTTCTTCTTCTTCTTCTTCTTCTTCTTCTTCTTCGTCGTCGTCGTCGTCTTCGCCGCCGTCTTCTTCTTCTTCTTCTTCTTCTTCTTCTTCTTCTTCTTCTTCTTCTTCTTCTTCGTCGTCGTCGTCGTCGTCGTCGTCTTCGCCGCCGTCTTCTTCTTCTTCTTCTTCTTCTTCTTCTTCTTCTTCTTCTTCTTCTTCTTCTTCTTCTTCTTCGTCGTCGTCGTCGTCGTCTTCGCCGCCGTCTTCTTCTTCTTCTTCTTCTTCTTCTTCTTCTTCTTCTTCTTCTTCTTCTTCTTCTTCGTCGTCGTCGTCGTCTTCTTCTTCTTCTTCTTCTTCTTCTTCTTCTTCTTCTTCTTCTTCTTCTTCTTCTTCTTCGTCGTCGTCGTCTTCTTCTTCTTCTTCTTCTTCTTCTTCTTCTTCGTCGTCACCGTCGTCGTCATCGTCTTCTTCTTCTTCTTCTTCTTCTTCGTCGTCGTCGTCGTCGTCGTCTTCGCCGCCGTCGTCGTCTTCGCCGCCGTCGTCGTCTTCGCCGCCGTCGTCGTCTTCGCCACCGTCGTCGTCGTCATCTTCTTCTTCTTCTTCTTCTTCTTCTTCTTCTTCTTCTTCTTCTTCTTCTTCTTCTTCTTCTTCTTCTTCTTCAGTTCACTGTCGGCCACCGTGCAGTGAAGACGTGTTTGCTCGCAGCTCCGATGACTATAATAGTGTTCACTGTTTTTCAGCCGAGTTTCTAATTGTTCATGAGCGAAATATACATTGAATACTGACTGAGTAGTCTAATTCTAAAGACTTATAGGCCTAATATGGCTGATTTGGGAGAGATAATTTCTTCCAAAAGAAACGATGAAGTTTCAAGTGCATTTACGCCTATGCGAAATAAACGCAAAACGTCTACAGACCCAATTGAAGAAGAAGACCAGGCCGTCAAGCAGCGGCGTCTGACCAACACTAGTGCTACGTCCTTCTCCGCCGCCTCTAACGGCTGCGATGACGACGATGACGGTGGTGATGTTGACAATACTTCGAAACCGGGCGGAGAGGCCTTGTCCTCCACACCCCCCGACAACTGGGATGAAGATTCCATACAACAAGACAATGATTACACCGAAGAGCAGGAATTGGATATGAGTGATAGTGAGCCTGGTCGTGCGTCATTAACTACAAACAGCCATCAGTGTCAACGGTCAGAGGTGAAAGAGAAAACATCGACAGAATTAAAGAAGAAAGACAGATCCAGTACAAAGAAGCCGGGTGCTGGAACCGCCCAGAAACCACCCAAATCAGTACCGTTAGAAGAACCGGAAGCCTATTTGTTCCCGGTGGTCCTTGAAGACTTGAAAACAGGAGCAGCCCACTTTGAAGCTTTATGCCCGTATTCGCAAACTGCTTTCGATACGATCGGACTAAAACCGATCAGAAGGCAGAGGAGATTGGCATCAGGAAGATGGATGATCGACACCAGAGACGAGAGAGACCAGAGGAAGCTTGCACATGCCACTGCTCTTGGCCACATCCACGTCCGTTGTTTTATTCCCAAAGCCCTCACGCACGGCGTCATCCGTCCCATTTCCCTCGCACAAGGCATCGAGAAGATAAAAAATTGCCACGATGCCATTATAAAAGTACAGAGATTGAAATTCTGCGACAGGAAGGAAAAAGATAAGGAAAAAAGATTCAAAGATAGCAGAGCTGTGAAAATCACCTTCCAGCTGGCGGACCTGCCCAAGACCCTGATCGTAGGATCGGAGATTTTCACTGTAGTCCCCTACGTGGAATCAGTACGGCGCTGCACTAAGTGCCACAGACTTGACCATTCAAGTGACCAGTGCCGGACACGGGTCAAGCTATGCCCTAGGTGTGGAAAAGAGGCGCACGGCGGCGAGCCATGTAGCGGTCCTCTGCGCTGTGTCAACTGCCAAGGCGACCACTCAGCGG
This sequence comes from Oncomelania hupensis, assembly GCA_036898135.1. Classification (NCBI taxonomy): domain Eukaryota; kingdom Metazoa; phylum Mollusca; class Gastropoda; order Littorinimorpha; family Pomatiopsidae; genus Oncomelania; species Oncomelania hupensis. The sequence goes on along the minus strand of CM072522.1, from coordinate 39,656,215 downwards.
CATGGCACCAGTGTCCCAAATTCGTCCTGAGACGTCGAGCAAATGAAATCAAAGCAACAACCGCAGTGCCAATCGCCATGGCACTTAAGAAGGCGAGAGAAGAGGCAGGCGACTTAAGTCCCAAGGTTCCAACCTACAAGCATGAACACTTCTATCGACTCCCCGACTCAGATGTCGATTCTGGTTCTTCATTCCACATCACACCCAAGATGACGTATGCCGGCGTCACGGGAACGAAGCGGCAAATCCATCCACTTCACCCTCCCCCCAATCAGATTAAGGAGAGGGTAGGAAAGATGACAGTGTTGGGGAAACCTAGCGCTGTCAACACACCCAAGGCACGAAAAGAGTCTCCAGTCCTGCAGGCCTCCCAAAGTCAACGGGGCGAAGTCTCTGCATTGACTTTTGACGAGCTAGACCGTGAACAGACGGACGTGCTACAGACTGACCAACAGACTGACATCTCTTCGTCCATAGAAAAAATAATGACAAATATGATGCAGACGTTTGTTAGCCAAATTGACATCCGCTTAAAAGCGCTTGAGCGTAAACCTGTCGCTCCGGCCACTGAAACTATTGTAGACAGCGTGATGGACAAATTGCACTCACAACGCAAGCGGCAGGCCACGGAGCTGTCTCGTCGTGTAAGAGAGATGTCAGACCAAAACGAAACAGACCCAGTCACTGTTATGATTGGTAAACTCATGGAAGGAATAGTTGATGCAACAATTAACAATAAACCAGGCCCGCTTTTGAGTCTGGTGACAAAGTTGTATAATGAATCGAAAGGCAAGACCCAGAAAGCACCTGTGCCTATGTGGGATGACAAACTGCAGTCTCTTGGTGATCTGGCCCTTGGACTTTATGACGTGGACCGGGAAGTACAAAAAGACGACTTGTGGTGTTTTTTATACTCTCTCACTGTAAAAGGATAACCATGGTTACAATTGTGTTCGTTATTTTACTGGTCTTAATTCTATCTTGTGTTCTAATCAGCCCACTTGTTACTACGCAGGTTTACTGTAGACAAGTATATTTGGACACGATGACTGAACCAGGGCGGTCCCAATCGTCAGTCGTTCAATCCACTCATAGTGCTTCTGACGAGACAACTGCAAACACTGTCATACAGGACAGGGTGTCCCAATCTAAAATCAATGTGGCTATTATGCAGTGGAACTGCAGAAATTTGTACACTAATGTAGATACATTCAAACAATTTATCAGCTCTACCGACTGCAACATTATCTGCCTGCAGTCGGTCGGTCGGCGCTCACAAGACCTGCCAGTGCTAGATGGTTATTTTTACCCACCTTTTTATAAACAGCGTCGGGACGGCATCGTTGCCGTAGCTACTTACGTCAGTGTGGACCTCCGCGCTCAGGCCGTCATGTCGCCGTGCGGTGTTGAAACTCTATCAGTGTGTGTACAAATTGTTTCCCAAACGTGCAACACTAATATACTCAATGTGTACTACCCGGACGGCTGTACAGGCAGGACAGATTGGCTGACCGGTATGGCAGCGGATGTCAGCTGGGTAGTTTTGGGGGATTTTAACGCTCACCACGCTCTATGGGGAGGCACGGGTACGGAAGCTAGAGGGGGTGGCACTGTCCTCGCCGAAAATATTGCGAACTCTAATCTATTTTTATTAAACGACGGCTCTCCCACTAGACTACCAGACAGAGCAGATCACATGCCGACTGCGATTGACCTTAGTCTCGTATCACCTACTCTGGCACCTGTCACTTCCTGGGAAACAGTTCCAGATGACCTTGGGTCTGATCACGTCCCAATCATTATACGCATATTAAAGAAAACAGCGTGTCTAAGAGCCCACGACAACACGCCAAAATATAACTATTATAAGGCAGATTGGGTATTGTTTGAAAGTCTATTGGGTAGCGCGAACTTCCCCAGTGTGGATGATATTAACTTACAGTACGAGGCCTACAGAGATGTTGTGTTAACAGCTGCCGACGCAAGCATCCCAAAGAAGGGGAGGGGGAAGAAGGGTGAGTTGGGTAATCCCTGGTGGAATGAGGATTGTAAACAAGCTATAAAAGACAAGAAACACTGGTTAAGAAAATACAAAAGAAGCCGGTTTGTGGTAGACTTTGAACGGTATAAGGAGGCCAGACTGCGCTGCAGGAAGACGGTGGCTGAGGCCAAGAAAGCGCACTGGGATAAGTATCTGCAGGAAAATGTGCAGAATTTTAAGGATGTAGGGACCTTGTGGAAAAAGGTAAAGAAAATGAAAAACAAAGGCGTTTTCCCTGAGCAGACTTTAGTTGTTGATGGTCAGGAAACGAAGTCCGATAAGGAAAAAGCTGACATTTTGGCGACTGTCTTCGCTGCTGCTAGTCAGTCTGCGTCTCTGCCTGATGTAGTTCGGCAAAACCGACTCTCGCAGAGTGCGCAATTCACTGCACCAACCCCTGATTTGTCCTCCCCCCTTAACCTTCCATTCAGTCACGCCGAGGTCGTTCTCGCGATTAAAAATATCAAGAATGTTCGGAAAGCGACCGGAGCAGACCGATTATCGTATGAGATGATTAAACATTTTCCTGCTAGCGTTCTTTTGTTTTTGACCGATTTCTTCAATAGATGCTGGTCGCAGGGAACCGTGCCTTCAGCTTGGAACAACGCTCTGATTGTTCCCATTTTAAAGCAAGGGAAACCTAAGCGAGATCCGAAGAGTTATCGCCCCATCTCCTTAACTCCTCACACGGGAAAGGTTTATGAGCGGCTGTTAAAAGCCCGACTGGAGCACCACTTGGAGAAAAAAAAACGATTCCGAGGCTACAAGCCGGCTTTAAAAAAGGAAGAGGCTGCACTGATCACTTGGTGCGCCTCTCTTCTCATATTAAGAAGGCCTCGGGCAGAGGTCACCCTACAGTTGCTACTTTTTTTTGACGTGAAATCTGCTTACGATGCGGTGTGGCTGGACAGGCTCTATTTTAAGCTGGGCGGCATCGGAATTAACGGTCCGTTGTACAGTGCGATCACAGCGCTCACGCGGCGCCGTGTCATACGCGTTAAAGCTGGCTCTGCCGTCTCGGAGGAGCACGTGCTGGACATGGGGGTGCCCCAGGGAAGTATCATCGCGCCGATCCTATTCAATATCATGCTTTATGACATTTCTGAGATAAAATTAACAAAATCTAACATAGTTCTGTACGCCGATGACCTAACTCTCTGGTCAACCGCACCATATAAACGCTTCTCGAAAAGAACGTGTAAAATAATTCGAAATGGTTTTCAGTCGGATGTTAACAAGATTATTCAGTATATGGATGAAAACGGATTCAAACTATCACCCGATAAGACAGTATTCATGATTTTTACAGCCAGACACAGATCACTGGACTTGTCTAACTTCTACATAGATATCTATGGTAAAACAGTTAAAGCCGCAACATCTGCTAGGTATTTAGGTGTCATTTTTGATCACGCGCTTTCCTGGGGTCTTCATGCCCAGCATCTCTTGAATAAGGCATCTTCTGCGGTCGGCCTCATCCGGTCACTCAAATACGTCGAGGGATGCAATAATATCAAGGCCTTGCTACACGTAACCCACGCGCTCATCCGTAGCCGCCTGAGTTACGGCCAAGAGGCCTTTTTCGCGGCTCCCCGTACTACATTGTCAAAACTGCAATCCAAAGAATGCACTGTTCTCAGGATGGTGCTAGGACTGCCCAAGAATGCGCCGCAAGAACTCGTGTACCGTGAGGCCGGCTGGTTGCCGCTGGAGCGGGAAAGGGAGCTGCGATGTGCCCAGTATGTGGTTAGGGCTCAAGCAGTAGACAATTCCACTTCGGAAGAAATACTTTTAGACTTTGACGACACACACTCCCAAACAAACGTCTCCCTGCGCCGACGGCACCACACAGTGGCGGAAAGAAACTTGTCCATAGCAAACTATATAGAAAACCTCAGTACAAAGGCTGGTGTGGACGGAGCTCGCATAGACATGCAGCCCCCATGTCCTGTCCCACCCTGGTTATTAGAAAAAGCTACTTTTATAACGGACTATAGTAGCATCTCTAAAAAGGAAAACCCTATATTGTTAGCCACTCACGCTAAAGAATTAATCAACACCGAATTACAAAACCATCTTAAGATCTTTACTGACGGGTCAAAACAGGACAATGGCCGCGTAGGTTGTGCTTTTACGATACCCGCCCTGAAAACTACAAAAACGTATCGGTTAAATGATAATGTTTCTATATTCTCGTCAGAACTGTTTGCTATATATATGGCATTAACACATATTGCTGATCTTCCAGTTACTATTAACAATATTGCGATTCTCTCAGACTCTAAATCTTCAATTCAGGCATTAGAGGAGGGCGGTAGAAACAGAGGATGCCTGATTAAGGAATGCCAGCTTCTTGTTCATCAGCTAATCACTAGGGGGACGGGTGTTACGCTGATCTGGATTCCTAGCCACGTGGGTATTTGGGGCAACGAAGCAGTCGATGCAGCAGCAAAAGGGGCCTGCAGTCTGGCCGAAGTTTCTGTCCACATCGGCTACTCAGTCAGCGAGCTCTGCGAGCGGCTCAGGGCTGCTGCCAGAGATATGTTCTCAGCAGAGCTGAAAAACATTGCAATAGTCAAAGGCTGGTTTGATGGCAATTGGTATCCTGGAGGTGTTCATCCTAACTTGCCCCATTATCTTTTGCCACTATTTTATCGTCTGCGTACACAGTCCCTGAGGTTTAGCTATATCAAACAACACTGTCACTGCTCTCACGTATTAGACTTCCAGCATCTATTTTCTTGCGCCAATATAATTCCTATGTTTGTAAAATTGCAAAAATACGGCGTTGCCCCATCCCCTGCTTTCCTGCTATGTAAGCATCCAGTATTTGGATGGCAGGTAACTGAAACATTTATTAAAGAGTTATCTCATTTAGAGATTGCAGCGCTAATTTAATTATCATCTAGGATAATAGCTGGACTCTAGGTCTATGCAGCTAGCCCTCCTGTTCGTACCTTCCCGCTGCCTTGAAATGAAGTTGCTCGTGACTTTGTAAATTTGTATGAGGGATTATGTGGGTATAATTGCCCATGTATGCACCTCTGCGTGTTCGTCAAAGTGTGTTTGTGTAGATGTTAGGAGGAGCGATGTATGTAATTGTTTTTTGTGCTTATTGAGACATGATTTTAATATATGTTTTTAATTTTAAATATTATTTGTATGTTTTAACTTTTAAAAGTGGTACGTGTCTCTATTTTGTGTTCTCTAAATTGTAATATGCCTGCCCTGTTCGTTTGTTTGGTAGTATTTCAATAAAATTTTTATCGATTGTTTTAATTTAAAAAATATATATATATTTTTAAACGCTTTGCCTGTATATTTAACATTGAATGCTTGCCGTATTCCTGTTCTTTGTGCTCTTTAACGTAAAGGAAGTAAACTAATATGTTTTTTGTGAAACCTATTATACATGATTGGTGTGTGTGTGGTGTGCGTGCGTGCGTGTGTGTGTGTATGTATGCCTTAATGTGTGTGAGAGTATTGCTGGGGGTGCGTGCACGGTCGTTAGTGCTTTGTCTTGCTTGCCGCAGAGAGGAGGGGGGAGCGGGACAGCCAGTGGGTGAGAGAGAGCGTGAGATGAGGAGAGAGATAGTACGTTAAACTGTACTTGTACATGGACGATTCTGTTATCTAGTGTGTCAGTGTGATTATTTGCAAATACCAATGTATGCACGCTTCATTTGCTTATTTATTTATTTATTCATATGATATAGGTATGTGTATATATTTTCTTTTTTAAAATAGAAAATGCAATGTCTATGAGTGTTGTCAATGTAAGTTTGTATATAGCTCTTTTTATGCATGTAATGGCCTGTGTAAATTTAGGCCTACTGTGTATTCGATTTCATGTTTTACTGTTATTTTTTTAAATTGATATTTTATTTACACTTTTAAATCCATTTTGTATATGTCGTCTCGAATGACCTTTGGTTTTAGCAGACGTTAAT
>CM072522.1:39617724-39642724 GCA_036898135.1 Oncomelania hupensis | reverse complement strand
TTACGGGACAGGATATGATAGGATAGGTCTTAGGATAGGATAGGAGGTCTTAGCGCCACTGTCTTCTTTATTCAGACCGTATTTTTTTTATTACATCTTCCTCATTTTGTGTCGTACTCTTATATAATCAAACTCTTTAAAATTTTTCAAAAAAGTTTTTATTTCATTTTATTATTTAATTTAATTTAATTTTGATTAACCCAGTTTGCCCTGCTGTCGTTGGCTAGTTATTCAGATTGCTTCCTATCTGAGATGTTGTTGCTGTTGTTGTTGTTGTTGTTCCTGTTGTTGTTTGTTTGCATTAATAGAATTTGTCCCGAAGTCGTTTTTATTCAGACTGTATCATGTCTGTTTTTGTAGTTTTTTTTAAACAATTAACCCATTTTATTTCCTTTAAACCGCTTCCTTTCTGATTTTTTTAATAATCAGATTTAAAAAATATATATATATATTTATTTATTTTATTTTATACTTATTTTATTATTTTATTTATTTATTAAGTATCTTTATTTTATTTTTATTTCATTTTTTTAATTTTTTTATCAAAAGATTACTGCGCTCCTGTTTTATTTCCATCTTCCTATATGCTTGCGAAACATTTACACTCACAGCTGATATACAACGAAGAATACAAAACATGGAGATGCTACAGAAGACTTCTAAACCCAGCACATCACCAACGACCAAGTCCGACAGACCATCACACAAGCCATTGGACAACAGGTCATCGTGTGGTCCAATGGCTTGTTTAAAAAGATTCAGAACTGCAAAATTATTTATCACTTCCATCAAAACTAATTCAAAATTAAAACTAGCTCATAATTTTTTTTAATTTTATTTAATTTTTAATTTTAACAACTTTATTATCACCAAGGTGAAATTCGGGCACTTTCATTTTCGAAAGTACAGCAGCTCCAAGTGAAGCGCTTTACCCAAGGTACATGCTGGGTGTGTTCTTGTCACCGGCACTCACCCGTCTAGGACATGAGCTTCAGGATCTTTAAAGTCCGTTATGATGGAATGCATGCGACACAGACTAGACCTCGGTTTATACTCTCCATTCGAAGGAGTGGAAAACGGGAGTAAAGTGTCTTTCCCAAGGACACAACGCAATGCCCCGACCGGGGCTCGAACCCGGGACCTTTAGATCCGCAAGGCAGGGCTCTAACCACTCGGCCACCGCGCCTCCCTTGTACTTTTACGCTTCCCCTTAACACACACCTAAAAATTATAATAAAGGCGTTTTAATGTACAAAATACTAAATAATAAAGCTCCTGATTATTTAAAAGTGTTTTTTTTTTAAAGCAAACCTTTTATATCGTTATTCAATTTTCAGACATAATTTAACATTGCCACAGGCTCGCTTAGATATATTTAAAAGATCTCTGTCATATTCTAGTCCAAGTATGTGGAACTCTCTACCACAAGAGATCAAGGAAAGTAAATTATTAACATTGTTTAAAATTAGACTCCACAAATGTCTATTTTCCCTTGCTCCTAATATTTAAGATGATTGTATTCCTTTTTATTGTTTCCTATCTTGCGACAGTTTAATTTGTTCATGTGTGAAATAGCTTGTGTATGTGTGTGGTTGTGGTGGAGGGGGTGGGGAGAGTGGAAGTAGGGAAGCTCGAAGGGGTATTGGAGGGAGGTGGGGGGAGGGAGTATGCGTATTTCGGTACCTTAATTTTCTTAGTAATTTTTTTAAAATTCTTACCATTGTTAAGGTTTGTGTTTATTGTATATTAATTTTGTTAGTACTTAAAAAAACTAATTCTTACCATTAAGGTTTGTGTTAGTTTCAAATCAATGTGACGTTAATAATTTTTGTTTGTTGTGAATTTTTTTTACTTTTTTTATTTTACAAATTTTATTAAGGACTAGCTGTAAGACAGGTTCAAAGGACCTAATGCTATTATCCTATTAAAGGTTTCGACTTCGGCTTCTCTCTTGGGACTGGTTCGCTTCTCAATATAATGTTTCTCGCATTTAACTGATTTTACCCTCGTCTTATTAAGCAGAGACCCGGGGTGGTTTTTTTCCTTTCCTTTTCTTCCCCTCTCTCTCTCTCCACCTCCCTCCTTCCTTTCCTCCATCCTCTCTCTCTCTCTCTCTCTCTCTCTCTCTCTCTCTCTCTCTCTCTCTCTCTCTCTTTCTCTCTCGAATCCTGACTTCAGCAAACTATTTTGTGATTGCTGAATAGTAGTGTCCAGCGCTTTGAGAAGCTCTCTGAGCTTGTAAGTGCGCTATATAAGAGTAATCTCTTTCTGTTCTTTCTCTCTCTCTCTCTCTCTCTTTCTCTCTCTCTCTCTCTCTCTCTCTCTCTCTCTCTCTCTCTTTGAATAGCACTGGAAGCAGGTTTTAACTCATTTTATGTGACTGTCTTGTTTATAGAAGCCCTCTCTTGCCCGTTCCCCTCCCCCTCACTTCTTTCACCTTATCCCGCCACACCCACCCTCTCCTCAATCCCCCTCCCCTTGCCCTCCAACCCCCCCCCCTCAATAACTCAAATCTATCCCCTTCATCCAAATCTCCCGTTTTTGTTTTTTTTTTGTTTTTTTTTTTTTTTTGGGTTATAGAGGATTCCATGGTTCTGACATTTCGCTCGGTTCGACGAGAAGGGTCTTGTTTTCTTTCCCCATTTCTAGAAATTGTTTGAAGAACTTCCAGACCAATAGTGTGTTATTTGGGGGGGGGGGGGAGGGGTCTTTTCTTTAACTAGTAACATGGAGGCTATCCTATCCTATCCTATCCTATCCTATCCTATCCTATCCTATCCCGTAACTCGACAGTCGTTGGGACACCCCAGACGATCGTAAGACCATATCCTGCAAGGCACGGTGCAAGGAGGCAGAAGAAGAGGGAGAAAGAAAAAAAGAGTTGGGAAGGCAACAACATTCGAGAATGGGCTGGCTAGCTTGACACTGAGCGAAGGGAAAAGATGGAGTAAGCTGGTTAAACGATCGTCTGTGGTGCCCCAACGACCCTGGAGTTTCGGGATAGGATAGTATAGGATTTGAGTGTGATTTGGGAAGGAGGAGGGGAGGCTGATGGTAGATGGTGGGAAAGGAGATGATATTTATATTTTAAAGCATTAGTTTATGTAGATTGATTAGTGTGTCGTCTTACTTTCAATGGAAGATTGCGGCTACTCCTCAGATGGCGACTGTTATGCTTTCGCGCGCGAGCGCGCGTTTGTGTGTGTATTTGTGTGTGTGTGGTGTGTGTGTGTGTTTGTGTGTATGTGTGTGAGTGTGGATGTGTGAGTGGGTGGGGGATGAAACGAGGGGGTTAGATGGTGGGATACAAAAATAATATACATTTCTGGAAAAAAATTTTTTTGGGTCATTTTAAAATTTAAAAAAATGGGGTGAGCGCGATTATACCAGCCATGCAGGGAGATCTAGTGTTACCCCTTGGGGTCATGAGCAATCTTGCCACTGTAGATTGTTCAAACCTATAAAGGGAACAGTGAAAGCCCCAGTTGAAAACCTGTCTTTCCTTTGTAGGCAAGACAGATTCACTGCGGCATCAGTACCCCCGTTGGAGTGCCGGGGGTTTTCAGTATAAATAGTATCCCCACTTTATGGAAATTTAGTGCTTTAAATTCCCACTGTCGCTGTCTTCCTCATTTACTCTTTCCTATTCCTGTTCTGTCCTATCACTCTGCTATACTATCTTCTTCTTCGCTAGATCAATGACCTACCTTTTTTCTTGAAAACTCTTCCTGGACAAGACTCCTTGTTTGTGTATGAGGTCTGTTGGATCAGCTTGGGAGTGTTGGACGCTTTCTGCCGGGTGGTCACTAGGGCTTCCTATGATTGTATTATTTAGCACTATAGGCATTTTATATGTATGTGTTTTGTTGATGATTTATAATGATGTTTGTATTCTATTTTGTTTTTGTAACCAGGGGTTTGAGTAGTTGGGGTAAAGCCTCAGCCGCCCCCTGCGTGGGATGTCTTTATTGTAAAGTGACTGGCCGGTGGAGGGCATTCAATTTTCCCACTAGGGTTGTTTCGGCAGATCTTTTATGCGGATTGGGGGTTGTCCGGTCCTGATTTGGCTCGGAAGAGTCCGCTGGACCTAAAGCAACAATCAATCAATCAATCAATCAATCAGATCTAGTGTTAGTGTTTGACTTCTTCATTGTACAACCCTATTGTTACTGTTCACTTTGTGTGTTGTCAAATGCATATTGGTTTTTCTATCGTGTACCTGTTCAAGTTTTAAATACTTAATGCGCTGCCGCCATTGTAATTGCTGCGTGTGAGACAAATGAAGTCGTATTGTATTGTATTGTATTGTGTTGTATTGTGTTGTATTATTGTATTGTATTATTGTATTGTATTGTATTGTATTGTAGAACTCAATCTTTAAAATGCCAAATTTCCTCTTTTCATCTCCAATTTATCTCCCTTGCTTTTCAGTTCCTGTTCTTCATTTTCTTTCTTTCCTTGCTTTTCCTTCCCCCCACCACCCCACCACCCCTCTATCCCTCCACCCCCTCTCCTCCTGCCCCCCACCCTCCTCTCCTTCTTTCTTTCCTACCTTACTTATAAAACTTAAATAAATAAATACAATTATCCCCCTCGAATTGAACTGAATAGATGTGTTTGCTCCGATCTATAGCTCGAAACACCACTCGCCTACGCACACGCAGTCAGAAAAAAGATTGATTGATGGAATACGATGGCCGGGGCTGACAGGGCGGTTTTAACGCTTTATATACGGCGCCAGGGATTGAACTTTGACCCCATGGAACTGGAGAGGCGCGCGAGGAAGACAAATGAACTGCCCTGTCCAAAGCACTTTGTCCACCCCTCGTGCAATTCGCTATTTTGGTTTTTAAAATGTAACCCTTTGCATGCCTCGCATGGTAGTAGTAATTGCGGGATAAATTCTACAGTGGACGCCAAAAGCTTGGGACGCCCGTTTTAGGCTACGTTCATGCTAAGCCCGGCAAGTTGCCGTCAGCCAGTTGCCGTCTGCAAATTGCCGTCACCAGTGTTCACGGTAGAGCCCGAAGTTGCTGTCCGGCTAATTGCTGCCACACTACTTTGTATACAAAGATCGCGCTTTCCAGGCGGAAGAGGCGCATACTCCTGTGATGTATCGATTATTAAAACGGAATTCTCGCAAAGATAATGTGCACCCAATTCACCGCAATCGTAAAGTGCATGGAGAATACCGTCATTTGATTCCGCAAGTGATGAACGATACCCAGAAATGTGTAAAATACATAAGGATGAGAACAGAGACTTTTCAAGATCTGCTTAGCCAATGCCGTGAAGAGTTGACGAAAGTCTACAATTTTTCAAATGCCTATTTCGCCAGCGGAGCGCTTGATTGTAACACTGAGGTAAAGTATTTAGCTGTATATAACAGTTACATGAATGCGACAAAGACATATCTGACTAAATCATCTAAAACTGTTTAGACTGACTAGATCTAAAACGGTTTAGACTCAGACAAGATCTAAAACTGGTTAGATCTGGGAACATTGCAACGAGAGAGAGAGAGAGAGAGAGAGAGAGAGAGAGAGAGAGAGAAAGGGAGGGAGGGAGGGAGGGGTGTGAAAGAAAGAGAGAGAGAGAAGGGTTATATGGCAATCCAACACGTGCATGAACATACACACACACACACACACACACACGCACATTTTGCCGCGAATCAAGTGCATTCACTCTGTCGGTATGGTGAAAAATTCCTTCCCTTCGACCAGCCAGCCGTTGTTTTTTTTTTGTGACAAGCGACAAAGCATTTTGCTGGCTGACGGCAGCCGACGGCAACTGGCTGGCAGCGTGAACGTGCATCGCCGGCTTTCATGGTGGGAAAGAAGAAAAGGGCATTACCACAGACTCCAACCGGTTGCCGGCGGCAGCCGACGTCAAATTGCCGGGTTTAGCATTAACGTACCCTAACGCAGCAAACGAGCACAGCATGGGAGAAGCGAGGTTTGTGTTAGATAGAACACACATGATCAAGGGGTCTCGCCTAAAACAGACGTGACCGGAGTTTATTGATGGCATCCTTGGGTATGACCATTATTAGGTGATGTCTTCCGTGGATTGAGGGAAATGACAGGAAAGATCTATCTAACCCCCCTCCCCCTACTCCCCCGCCCCTCCCCCGCCCCTCCCCCGTCACTTCTCCGCTGCCAATGGTTAGTATTGGTGGATTTGGCTTAACACAAACAAATGTATTATTTTAAGGAAAAACACATCATTACAAACAATGATTTTACAGGATAAGGCAACAAGCGAGCTTACATAAGGCCACCCTGTATAAAACATTCTACATAATAATTAAGTGACAGGCAACTGATAGTTGCATATAAATAAAGAAGAATACAATTTTAAAAAAGATATATATATATATATATATATATATATATATATATATTATATATATATATATATATATATATATATATATATATATATATATATATATATAATACATTAATTAAAAATAATATTTCTTAGTAAATAATTACACGGAATATGCAGAATAACAGGAAAGAATTAAGTACAAATGACTCCAGAAAAAAAAATATATATATATACTTACTGTACACATGCATATATATCCTATCCTATCCCGTAACTCAACAGAACGTTACTTGTTCTTATTGGTGGATTTGTGCCATAGATACAGACGGCAATTTTTTTAACCCAATAGTGGGCAGGTTTTCAAAATAAATGTCCTTCTAGTATAATGTTGCATTTTACTCATAAGTAAAGGTTTTGAAAGCTTTTTTTGAAAAAAAAAAGATTTTCCAACTTTTTATAGACGTTAAAATTGCGTCCCAAAAATGGGACGCTGCCCACAATAGGCCCCATGTTTTTCCCACTTCTACCCTTTCACACTACCATACACTTTCATTCAGAACTAGAAGAAAAAGAGAAGAATAATGTTGTTTAGCATTTTTATTTGCTTGAAACATGTTTAAAATTAAACAAAACAAAAACAAAGAAGGACTGACCTTGTCCGTAGTCAACTAATACCAAAAAATACTTCCCGTATTATTATTTTACAAGAAAATGTCAAAACTTTGCATCTTGTTTATGCAAATAATGTTGTTTTAAAACATTTATTTTAATTAAATTCAAACATATGAACACAAAAAAATGTCATAAAAAAACTCTCTCATAAAAATACATTTCTGAAATTTTCTCTGTTTGCCATGTTACCATAAAAAAAGGTTCGGGGCGCAAATTGTTTACGCGATTTCTTTATTTTTCTTGTAAGACAAAAAGGACCATATTCTCTTAACAGTCCATTGTCTTTTTCAAACATTTTCAACAGCTTTACTGAGTGTGGAAGGGAATGAAGCAGCTTTGATGCAGAGGTGCATTTGGGCATTTTGAGCAAAGTTTGACAGTCTTCTTTCCACACTGAAGACACCTCCTCTGTGTTGCTCCTGACTTGAGAAAGTGGTCCTTTCTGTCAAAACGCACTTGCTCAGGAACTCGTCTGCTTGGAGCTGGCAGCCGGCCGAAGTGGAAGGAAGAAGGTTTGTTTTGAAGGACAAGGGACACGGCGACACTTCTGGTGAAGGCAAGTAAATCAAGAGGCTGGTTTTGCATTGCGGCACTGAGCCTGTACAGTTGCCATGCGTTGTGCATGGCAAATGACAGCTGTGCCACAAAGAGAGGCCACCACCACTTTCTGATGCGGATGTTGGGGCGGTAATACGCGATGTTCTGATCCATCCTGTCGGTTCCTCCCATGTTTTTGTTATACATAACAATATTGTTCGGAATTGGCACTTGGATGATCTTTTTGTCTGCTTTCGACCAACGCTGAACTTGACCCAGGGGTTCAACCCCAAAGCTTGAGGATCCCAGAGTAACAACGCTGTTGTCATTCCATCGAGTGATGATTACTCCAGATTTTGTGTCGCATCTGAAGTCAACTGTGCCTCGAGCCTTCTTCTTCAACACTTTTGGATCTTCAACAGGACATTTTTGCACTCTGTTCTGCCTGAAGGTGCCCGTGCCATGCATCCCAACTGCTTTGAGTTCCTCCAATAGAGGAAGCGAGGAAAACAAGTTGTCAAAGAACAGCTGGTATGGCTTTGCAGGCAGTTCTTTCAGGAGATCCACAACCACAGAACCACCCATTCCAAGAGCTGGTTTGATAGTGACAGTTCCTGCTCCTTGATACGGCTCAAACTGCACCAGGTAACCGCTTGGGCTGTTGAGACACCACACTTTGTAGCCATAACGAATGGGCTTGTTGCGGATGAACTGCTTGGAAGGGTGCCTGCCATAGTATGGCACCATGGATTCATCCACATCCATTGCTTGGGTCTCCGGCCAGAACTGAAGGAATGTTTCATTGAGATTTGAAATGAGGGGTCGCAACTTTGACATTTTGTCTTTGTGATCTATGTGCTCGTTATCACACAGATGGATGTGTTTGAGGATGTCCTCGAAACGTTTTACTGGCATTGATGAAGCAATAAGCTCGTTTCGAACATCCTGCTGATGCTCCCAATACATCCTTTTCCTTGGTAATGGGTTGTATCCTGACATGAACATGATCCCAAAGACAATCTTCAGTTCTTTAACAGTGACTTCAAACTGTGATCCTTTCTGTTGGGCATACAGGCTGGTCATGTCTTTTATATGGACCAAGGTGTCCTCATCAAAAAACAGCTCAAAGATGGACAGAGGTGATAAATCTTTATCTGTGATCCAGGACTTGTCAGAAGTAAAGTGATTTTGACCTGTTGCCTGTAGGTCTACTTTTTTCCAGGTTCTGTGTTTTTCTGACTTCTGTCTCTTCTGGAGAGGTGGCTCCATGCTGTTTGTGCTGTCTTCAGACTCAGACTCAGACTCTGATGAGCTGCTATCAGCAAACTGCCGCCCATCTCGAGATAGAAGTGTCATAGTGCAGCCTGCTTGAAGTTGATTTCTTGACAGATTATCAACAGAGCCGCCTATATCTTCGTCCCCACTGTCGCAATCTGTTTCCTCGTTTACGTCTGGAGGTTCCAAATATATGTCTGCTCCATCTAGATCATTATCTGAAGCAGTGATAATATCCAATGCTTCCATCAGTGTATATTTTCTGGAACAAATAAATAAATGAATTGGTAATTAAATACATTCATACATACATAAGCCATCAAAGAAACAGACAATCACATAATTACATCAACCTGAAATAATCAAATATAATTAAAAAAAACATTTTTAAAAAACATTCATCTAAAATATGTAGTAGAGCTCAGTTAACCAAATTTCATCAATACAATTTCGTAGGGCCGCTGAGGAACAGAAAATTTACGTGTTAAGCATTCAAAAACGTGTTATCCAATACTGTTAACCATTACTTTGTTAACTCGGTTCCTAATATAATTGTTTTTTATTAGGATAAAAACATAAAGAACATAAAAACTGTGACATATATTCTTCAAAGGTTACGAAAAACACTGTTGAACGTAAAAGACATAAAAACAAGAACATGGGGCCTATTGTGGGCAGCGTCCCATTTTTGGGACGCTTATAAAATGCTCTAGAATGCATGGAGATATCAATCTTTCAATAAGTTTGGTATATTCTACATATCAAGGACACACAAAGCAACACATAAATAAACTTAGAATAGAAGAATTTGCTTTTGGTGTTTATGTACCTACCTTTCAACCTTCTTTCTCCTTACAACAGCGTGTGTGCTGCTGGAAGCAGCCATCTTGAAAATGGGAGGTAACTCTGAAAGCTCAGTAAACACTTAGCTGGGTAGTCCCATCATTATTCTTTCCAACTGAAGCAAAACTAGTCTAAAAGTCAGTCACATTGTGTTACAGTGAGCAAAAACAACAACGTCCCAAAAATGGGACGAGCTCGTCAGTGTATCACTTGGGCTGGGTGAAAGTCAATGGACTGATGGGAAGAAGCCTACATGAAATTCTCAGAGGGGTGGGGGGGGGGAATCTTCGTGAGGAAAATGTATCTACAACGTGGTTGTTCGGCAACGGAAATAGGAACACAGCGACTCAACCAAAGTTTTTAGTTTTGAGGTGAGGTCAGCCAGGCTAGCTATAAATAGCTTCACCGATGTTTCCTTTCCTTTCACTGGAAGGGAGGGTGCAGGCAAGCTATAAATAGCCCGCAGCCAGCAAACTGGTGGAGCTGCTCACATAATTGAGCTGGTGTGGGAATTGGAATCTAACGTTTGAAAGCGAATTCATTGTAAAAAAAAAAAATTAAAAAATAAATTAGTGATATAAACTTAAGGTTGCAGTTTGGGAGTTTTCTAAACACGAGTACGGCCTGCTGGTTATTTAGTGTTGAAGTTTGAGGTCTCCATCTTTTAGTAAGCAGCTTGCCTCGACACCATTATATTTGCAGGGATGAATATGTGTTTGCTGCGTATGTATAGGAGGTGTCTGTAACATGTGAGCGTGTATGTTAATGTTTCAGATCGCCGCGCTTTAAAACCTGAGACTATATAGTAGGCCTGTTAGCACAACAGGCGGGTACAGTATATTTGCTGTTGCTCTAGATTGACCGCATCCAACATCATTTATTGAAGAGAGAGGAGGAAAGTGCAGTACCCTGGAAGCAAAGCCCTCGCTGTCTTGAAAAAGCATCCTACCTAAATCACGTCAGTTCCTTTCATGCAGGGGTTCGAACCCGCCCGCAACTTTTTTCAAAATAGGACACCAGCGCCTTACCCACTGTGCTTCCAGCCCACCTCATCCCAAGGTCAACCAGGATTGTTCTCAAGTCGCCTGAGCACCAGATTGTGCGTTGAAGGCAGCTTTCGGGCGGGTTGAGTGAGCTTCTGTATCGATTGACCAGTGCATTTGAGCAGCTCTTGAGCTGAACATTGATTGATTGATTTATTGTTGCTTTAGGTCCAGCGGACTCTTCCGAGCCAAATCAGGACCGGTTGAGCTGAACAAGCAGTCTGTAACAACGATTAAATAATATAGACGGATTCTGTTACGGTAGTGTGTCGGACATTCCAGCAGTGAGCCGGTTAAGAAACGAGGCACACGCCGACTTATCTATGGCAACTAGGAACTGGAATGGTTAAGTTTATTTTTTTAATTCCTGCTGCGATCTATTCCGTCTCTTGTTATACTGATCAGGCTAAATTCGGAGAAAAGCGACATTGCATGTCCTCTGGAAGTTTGAGAGAGCTGTATTTGAACGTAGCTACTGGCTGCTTCTCTTGTCTTGTTTGTAAGTTTAATGAATACGTTATTTTAATACGTGTGCGTGTGGGATGGATGGGTTGGTGTATGTGTTGGAGGTTGTGGGTGTGTCTTTGTAGCTGAGTATCTGTGTGTGTTTGTGTGAAGACCAAAAAAAAAACCGAATGATTTGTTGTATTTATAATTATGGAAATTACAGAATTCGACTCGGGTGTTGTGTATAAGAGCTCCTTCTCGTTCTTCCTTAATAATATTTTTGACCTTTTTTGTTGTTGTCCTTTTTTGTTTTTTTTTTCTTAACGCTTTTCCTTCCATGATCTTTTTGTTTTTCTTGTTCTATGGAACTTTTTTGGGACTTTTTTTTTGTTGGATAGATGTATCAAAATGTATCACTTTGCACTACTTATCTCTCCTTCCTATGAGAGAATAAACCGCGGTCTAGCCTGTGCACGTATGCATCGCAAAGCACGGGCTTTTAACAAATATATATATTTTTTTAATTTTTAAATTTTTGTTTGTTTGCTTTGTAATTGTTAAAAAAAATCTGTGTTGCTTCTTTATCTTACAGCATACAGAAAAGTGAAAGTATTATTATTATTATTATTATTATTATTATTATTATTATTATTATTATTATTGAGGATTATTATAGCGCACTTATCTCGACGTACTTGACCAAACTCTAGGTGCTGGCCGATACAGGATCTAACTCAAAACCGCACGAGACGCCCACCCGCAGCCTTTGGGCGCATGGTCTGACGCCCGGACAACTGAGCACTATCCTGGCCAGCCAGGGGTGGGGGAGAAGGACCAAGTGCATGCTGGGTGTGTTCTTGTTACCGGCACTCACCCGTCTAGGGCATGAGCGACTTAAAGTCCGTTATGATGGAATGTGTGCGACACACAGACTAGACCTCGGTTTATACTCTCATCCGAAGGTTGTAGGAAACGGGAGTAAAGTGTCTTTCCCAGGGACACAACACAATGGCCCGGCCAGGGCTCGAACCCGGGACTTTCAGATCCGCAAGCCAAAGCACTACCATTAGACCACCGTGCCTCTAATGGAAGCAAAAGCATAATCGTTGGCATGTATGTTCACTCAGTGAGGGCAGACGGGACAGACAACGGAAGGGAAGGGTTACAGCCTGAAAGTTCGTTGTCCAGGCTTGACTATTGTCAACAGCTGCCTGTGAGGCATCTCAACGTTAGAGTCGGACACATTGCAGCGTGTCCAGAACACCGCTGCAAGAGTAGTGGCCAGAAAGAAGAAAGCACTAGAAAACATCAGCCCAGTTCTCGAGCATCTTCAGTGGCTGCCTGTTGAGAAAGGAACTGAACACAAAAGCCTATCATTGACCAACAGCTGCTCGCACAGTTCTGCTCCGCAATACCTTCAAGAGCTTCTTGTTGCCGCTCATCATCAAGAATGCAATCTTCCGTCTGCGTGCCGTCAGTGTCGACTCAGGCTCAGCAGCCAAGCGTTCCCTGAGTGGTGGCAACGCAAACAACAAAACTATGGGTTATAGCTCTTTGAAAAAAGTTTTTGTCCCTAATCTCTGGAATTCACTGCCTCTTCTTCTTCCACTGATGCTTATCGATAGTTTTTCTTCGTTGAAAAGGGCAGTGAAGACGTAATTTTTCAACAACAACGCAGTCTGATTCAGTTTACCCCAGAGCTGTAAATATGTACTCATTGGAAATGCCCCCGAAAATATGGATCCTTTTTTTGTTTTCCCTGCGTGCGTACTGAGCATGTCTACTGACGTGGAGACGGCGCTATAGAAGACTACATCACCATCACCATCATCCTTATCCTCCCTTTTTTCATCATCATCTTCATCATCATCATCATCATCATCATCATCATCATCATCATCATCATCATTAACAGCAGTAGCATCAGCAGCAAAGAAAGATTCACATGTATTGCATACATTTCCTGGTCATTTCTTTAAGCGGACAGAGGCACTGGGGAGAGAGAGAGAGAGAGAGAGAGGGTGAGAGAAAAAAGAGAGTAACAGACAGACATTATTCAGACATTTTATTTATTTTCAAATTCTGCAATAATAAGTCGCATATGCCAAAGATAAAACAGAGAGAGACAGACAGAAGAAAGAGAAGGGTAATGAGAGATTTTGTGTGTGTGTGTGTGTGAGAGAGAGAGAGAGAGAGAGAGAGAGAGAGAGAGAGAGCGACATAGGCAGACAAAGAGCGAGTGACCTAAAGAGAGACGCAAACAGACAGACAGACAAACAAGCACAAAAAACAAAACGGTACGATTAAAAAAAAAAAAAAAAAAAAAGGTTGATGGGGAGGGGAGGAAGAGGGAAGCTGGAAAAGGAAGGGATGCTAACATACAGCGTGTCAGAGGCCACACCAGACCGTCTCTGTTATTGAGAGAGGGAGCAGGTAGACCTGTTGTAATCTCGTGCTCAGTCTGCGCTGGGTATAAGGACTGTGTTCCTATTGGTTCAGCCGTCTTTGCGGATACTTCCGCCGTCCTTTGGGAGCGTTTAATGCCAAACACAAACTTTACCTAGCAGCTTAAAATGTTCTTCTTTTGAAATTTTATTTTTTAAGGGAACGTGGCTATGCGTTTGTGGCCTTGATGTGGTAACGGTGCCTTTCCGTCACTTCACTGTCTGCCTATAAATGGTAATGTGCTTGTGTGTTGTTGTTGTGTTGTTGGTGTTGTGTGTTGTTGTTATGTTGTTGTGTGTTGTTATGCTGTTGTGTGTTGTTATGTTGCTGTGTTGTTGTTGGTGTTGTTATGTTGTTGTGTGTTGTTATGTTGTTGTGTGTTGTTATGTTGTTGTGTGTTGTTATGTTGTTGAGTTGTTGTTGGTTGTGTTGTGTTTTTGTGTGTTGTTTTGTGTTGTCATGTTGTTGTGTGCTATTGTTGTTATATTGTTGTGTGCTGTGTGCTTTGTCTCGCCTTCATATTGGGCATACTTATGTCACCCACAGTTTCCTTTTAAAAGGAGAAGAACCACCATGGTGCTTTGCATGTGATCAATCTTTTCCCGTTCGCCGTTTCATGTCTGAGTGTGCTGATCTGATTGAGGAAAGAGAAACATATTTTGGTTCAATACCTTTCAAAGAGATTTTTAAAGTATATAATGGTCAACATCTGTTTAAATTTTTACATGATGTTGGTTTGTTTTATCGCATATAAATCATATCGACATGTTTTGTTTAGTTTGGATTTTATTGATAGGACTAAATTTAGTGATTTGATTGAAGAAAGAGAATATATTTTTAATACATCAGTTTTAAAGAAGACTCTTAAAGAGGTGTCATGTGAAAGTTTGAGTATTTAAGAGTAACAGGCTTGTTTTTTAAGATTTGAATCATTTTATAATATTTTAAGATAACGTCTCTCTGGTCCTGCTTTGGCTCGGAAGAGTCCGCTGGACCTAAAGCAATAATCTTGTATTGTATTGTATTGTATTGTGTTGTGTGCTATTGTTGTTATGTTGTTATGTGTTGTTTTGTGTTGTCATGTTGTTGTGTGCTATTGTTGTTATGTTGTTGTATGTTGTGTGCTATTGTTGTTATGTTGTTTATGTTGTTGTTATGTGATGTTGTTTTTGTGTGCTGTTGTTGTTGTGTGGATGTTATGTTGTGTTGTTGTTATGTTGTGTGCTATTGTTGTTGTGTTGTTGTTGTTGCTGTTGTTTAAAGGGAAAATGTTTGTGTTTCCGGCCTTAGCGTGATACTGTGCTCTTCCATTACCTTCTCTGTCTGTATTTTTGATGATGTTGTTTTTAGGAACATGTTGTGTTTCAGGTCTTAGTGTGGCTTTCTTCCTTTCCCTCACTGTCTATCTATCTATCTCTGTGTGTGTTTCTGTTGTGTGTTGTGTTGTGTTGTGCTGTGTTGTGTGCATTTGTGTGTGTTTGGGTGTTAGTTTTTAATATGATGTCTATGTATTTGTCAACAATGGTTGCCCTACCGCAATTCTCTACCTTGTGATACAAGGCTTGATTTACTGCTGCCCTGTTTACCTATCTTTTAGTGCTGCGTACAGGACGCTTGCCAAACTGGAGTGAATGACGTGATGAAAATCATGCGAGGCTCTGCAAACTGAGAATGTAGTATTTCCTTTGTCATCGAGCCACACCATCATCCTCGTATCGTTTTTACTTGGTGAATACACAAAGTTTTATGTCTTATCCTTTTAACGTTCACATTCAATGTTGCCCCACTGAAACAAAGTTTTACAACAAGAACAAAACAGCAAACGAACATAAGAACCCCTAAAAAATAATCTTTCGAAAGTATAGATTTTTTTTTGGAACCAGTAAGTTCCCTCGCTTTTGTGCCTTATTAGCGACCGGCAGCCACCCCTCTTGAGCTATAAATAGCATCTACTACAGCTGGAAAGAGGCGGAACCCATTACAAAACAAAAGTGGCTCGGTAAGGTTTTTCGGGTTATGTTGATACAATAGACCCTGCCCTACCCCCAAACATTAAAGACGCATTCTTGAAGCCGCGTGGGTTAGTCCCAAATAGGGTGAAAGGACCACACGGCTATGACATTTAATTGGTGTACAGTTAATTAAGGGAACTTGCACCCTGCCAGAACCGACCTGGAACATTCACTCTATTGCGGGATGTTTGAGCAAAGCAATGAAAGAGCACTTCACTGTTGTTTATACCGTAATAACAGTGCAAAATATAGTGTAAAGACGTTTTCGCCCAAAAAGCTAACAAAACTTCTAATGGAAGCGAGCGGAACGACAGCCTCAGTCAGTGTCATTTGTCTGGAAGTGATCTGGCGCTCCTTTCTGTATGCTCCGTCACGTCCCACAACTCCAAACGTATCTACACATCCACGCCCACTCACTCACCCACACACACATCCACCCACCCTTACACAACACACACTCATTCCCTCCCACGCACACACACACAAATTCACGCACACGCACGCAATGTCCACAGACAAAAACACCGCATACATGTTTGGATTTTTGTAATCAGCCGCTGCCAGAGGGAGAGAGAGAGAGAGAGAGAGAGAGAGAGAGAGAGAGAGAGAGAGAGAGAGAGAGAAGTCGAAGTCGAAGTCGAAACCTTTAATAGGATAATAGCAATAATATTCACTGTTATAGATGAAATTGATTCTTTCTTATTCAAATTATAGATTAATAATTAGATTAATAATTAATAATTAGAAGGAGCTTTTTGCGATGAAATTAATGATTCAATCTTACAATTCTTTTTCACTGTAATAGAGACTCAACCAAGAGAGAGAGAGAGAGAGAGAAAAAAAAAGAGAGAGAGAAAAAAAGAGAGAGAACATACACACACACACACACACACACACACACAAAAACCGCACACATGTATAGATTTTTTGATCAGCCGCAGCGAGAGAGAGAAAGAAAGAGAGAAAGAGAGAGAGAGCAACACACACACAAACACACACGCAAAAACATCGCACACGTGTATAGATTTTTTTTAATCAGTCGCTGGGAGGGAAACAGAGAGTGAGAGAAAGAGAGAGAGAGAACATACACACGCACGCACACACACACACACACACACACTCAAGAGAGAAAGAGAGAGAGGGAAAGAGAAAGTGAGAGAGAGTGTTAAGTTTCTAAGGAATCAAAAGAAACACATGGAATAACAAGCAACTACCTGCACACCGACTCAACCAAAGCTTTTTAGTTTTGAGGTTAGGTCAGCCAGGCTAGCTATAAATAGCTTCGCCGATGCTCTTCTTTCCTTTCCTTTCACTGGAAGGGAGAGTGCAGGCAAGCTATAAATAGCCCGCAGGCTGCAAAAGGTAAAGGCACTAAACAGTGCTGCTCACATAGGAATTGAGCTGGTGTGCCTAAACTACCTGAAAGCAAAAAAAAAAAAAAAAAAAAAAAAAAAAGATCAAAATCGGCCCAGCCAGGTTTTAGATACAGCGAAAAAGGCGTTCAGAAAATGGAGAAGGGCAATGACCTTGACCTTTTGAGAAAGTGCAAATACAAATGGTGTAACCTGCTTAGCAGTAAGTGAAGTATCTACACAGTAAACATGATGATTTTTCCGTTCAGTTATCCTTAAGACAAGGCTGACAGTGTGTTTTGAAGAAAAACAAAATGAAACTGGAAGAGACGGACCGACAACCGGACTGGTAATGAAGAACGGCCTCTGTTTGGAAGTAAGTCTACCTGTATGCTAAAACTCGACAAAATCGCTTAGATCTTTTTGTTTTTCCTTTCAGATATTGAACAAAAAGTGTGTAGTTCCAAAATGGCTCCAGTGACTTTCACCTTTGCGAATAGAACACATGTGACGGCACTGGAGGTACTAGGTAGGCCACTAACCCATGTCATGTTTTAATGAAGTTTGGTCAACAACATTTTCCGTGGCTACTGAGATTTGGTTTGAGACAGACCGACGGACCCACAGACCGAACGGCTTTACATTTGGCTCGTTCTGATTATCAAAATATTTCCAGATATTAGCTGGAAATACACAAACAAGTTGTTCACCCGTTAAATTTGTTTTGAACTGTGTCCGTGAATAAAAGTCAAACAGATCAAAAGATGTTTGTCTCGATTGCCAATCGCGCGGCTCGTCAAACCTTTGGTGAAAGAAGTCGAACACAAAAGACAGCTCCCATCTTGCGCTGCTTTAAGCTTCTGTGATTCCTTTGTATGCTTCTTCTTTGGTGCATTTCTGTATTTCTGAAAGATTTATTCCGTTCATTTTGTTAATTTCCTTCATTCTTTCGGTCTTGTAACGCCATTTTGTCCCAAGTAATGTTAATTGTTTTGTTGTTTGTCTCCTTTACTGTTTTTCTTTTCTTTCTTTCTTTCTTTCTTCTTCTTCTTCTACTTCTTCTTCTTCCTTCCATCCCTCCGTACTTTCTTTCTTCTTCTCTTTCATTTCTTTCTTCTTCTTTCTTTCTTTTTCTTCTATCTTTCTTTCCTTTTTTTCGTTCTCTTCTTCTTCTGCTTCTTCCTTCCTTATTTCCATTTTTCTTTCTGTCTTCTTCTTTTTTTAATTTCTTTCTTCTTCGCCCCCAGTTGACTCAACTGTGATTGAGTACCTACTCTCTTGAGGGTGGGGAAGGTAAAGCAGCGAGGGAGAGAGTTGGGCATCACCCTCATTACGCTGGCCCAAGATAAGTGTGATCTCCAACATCACGCTCCCCTACGGCCACAAGGCTATGGGACTACCTTTACCTTTTACCTTTTACCTTCTTCTTCTTTCTTTCTTTTTCTTTTTTCTTTCTTTATCTTCTTCTTTCTTTCTTTTTCTTTTTTTTTCTTTCTTTCTTTCTTTCTCTTCATCTTCTTTCTTTCTTTCCTTCTGTCGTTCATTTTTCTTTCTTCTTCTTTTTCTTCTTCTTCTTTCTTTCTTTCTCTCTCTTTCTTTTTTCCTTTCTTCCTTTCTTTTTTTCCTATTCTTTTTTTTCTTTTCTTCTTCTTTTTGTAGTTTTTCTTTCTTTCTTTCTTTCTTTCTTTCTTTCTTTCTTTCTTTCTTTCTTTCTTTCTTTCTTTCTTTCTTTCTTTCTTTCTTCTTCTTCTAGTTCTTCTTCTTTCCTTCTTTTCTTTCTTCCTTTCTTCCTCTTTCAATGTCTTCTTCTTTTCTTTTCACCAAATTTCTCCTTTATTTTCTGTACTTTGCACTTTCTTTTAATCTTACATTCATTCTTTCTTTGTGTCTCAGGCTCTTTTCTTGTCCTTATTTTTCGTTCTTTCTCTCATTCGATTTTTCTTTCTTTTATTCTATCTCCCTTTCTGTCCATTTTAATGTCTTTGATTTTCTTTCTTTCATTTTTTTCTTCCTTTTTTTCCTGTCTTTATTTTTCTTTTTTCTTTATCTTTCTTTTTTTTTCTTCCTTTTTTTCTAGTTTCATGTCTTTTTTTTTAATCTCTTTTTTCCTATCTTTTTTCTCTAGCCGACCGGAGTATTTGATTCCAGTCTCTCGGCCACGACATTGAGAACACAGCCCAAAACGAGCTATTATTTTCATTTATCCCTCGTAAGATGGACATAAAACTATTTGCCCTGCAAGGCGGTGAAGCGTGTTGGTAGTAAACCGGGTTGCCGGCTACAAGTGCCACGACACTTCGCTGCAATGTCGCTGCCACTGACTTGCATAAAATGCCTGCCGACAACGCAATCTCGCTCACCACCAAAAAGCAGAAGGCGAATGCTCAGCCGGGGAGAACAAATGTCTCGTCGACTTGTCCCGCATAACCCAATGGCATCCCCAAAGCATTCTGCACAGCAGGAGCCACCCAAGGCCAGTCTAACCATGACGTGCAATGTAGACAACTTCTCTCCCAAGCCTGAACCAGTCGCCTCCCATTCCGCTACATTTCTTTCTTAGTTTCTTTCTTTCTTTTGTTTTATTTTTTTTTTCCGCTCTCTCTCTCTCTCTCTCTCTCTCTCTCTCTCTCTCTCTCTCTCTCTCTCTCTCTCTCTCTCTCTCTCTCTCTCTTTCTCTCTCTCTCTCTTTCTCTCTTCCTGTCTTTCTTTCTTTCTTCCTATCTTTCTTTCGTTCCTTCTTTTTTTCTTTCTCTGTATTTTTTGTTTGTTGTTCTTTTAATTTTTTTAGCATCTTTTGACCGAAGTAGTTTCGAATTTCTGTGTTTTATTTTTTCACTGTTGTCTATCTGGAAATAGTCGAGAATTTGAATGAGCTAACAGTCAGTCGGTCGGTCTGTCTTTGGGTCCATCGCGGGCCTTATCTGGAGACCCACTGTCAAGGTCGCTAAGGTCAAATATATTATTAAAAATTTTAAAAAATCCTATCCTATCCTATCCTATCCCGTAACTTAAAGGTCTTTGGGGCATCACGGATGATTGTTTAACCAGCGTACTCTATCTTTCTCTGTCCTCAACAACCCTGATGACTTCGCTCAGTGTCAAGCCAGGCCATTCTCGAATGTTGTCTTCTCACTTCTTTTTTTGTCTCCCTCTTCTTCTGCCTCCTTGCATTGTGCCTTTCAGGATGGTCTTTGCAAGGTCTGATGATCTGGTGACCATACCATTGGGATTTCCGTTTCTTCACCACTGTACACATGTCATCGTTTTGTCCAATGGCTTGTGTGATGGTCTGTCGGACTTCATCTTTGGTGACGTGCTGGGAATAGGAAATGCGCAGAAGTCTTCTGTAGCACCTCATCTCCATGCTTTGTATTCTTTGTTGTAGG
This sequence comes from Oncomelania hupensis, assembly GCA_036898135.1. Lineage (NCBI taxonomy): Eukaryota > Metazoa > Mollusca > Gastropoda > Littorinimorpha > Pomatiopsidae > Oncomelania > Oncomelania hupensis. The sequence goes on along the minus strand of CM072522.1, from coordinate 39,622,376 downwards.
TCTGCTGTGAGGGTCCATGTTTCGCAAGCGTATAGGAAGATGGAGATGACAAGGAAGCGCAGCAGCCTTACCTTAAAATGTAGGCTGATGGTCTTGCCTTTCTAAATGGGCTTCAACCTTGCCAGGGCAGCAGTTGTTTGAGCGATCCTGGAGAGGACTTTCTGCCGGAACCCATTGTCTGATTCAACGGCTCCTAAATATTTGAAGCTGTGCACTGTGTTGAGGGATTGGCCTTGGACTTTGAAGTCCGTGTTGATGCCATTGGTGTTGTTGGTCATCATTGCGGTCATTTCTGCACTTGTTTCCATTCCATAGGCCTCTGTACCAGCAGCTGCTGTTCAAGATCTTGTCCCTCTCCAGCCAATCCATCAATGTAAATAACAACAGCAAAACAACATGCTGCGCTTGATCTGAAAATGGACTTATCGATTTGGATATTTGTTGTTGTGGTTGCTTCTGCTGCTGTTGTTGTTTGCAGATAGTTGAGAGCGGCCCATAATTTGTGCTTTTGTTTTGCCTTTTCTGGGAGGATGGGTGTGTAGCAGATTACAACTGAGTTATGTGATTTGTGTGAATGAATCTTATTAATTCATGAAATGAATTTACTCGCATTGTAAATGTCTAAATTGTCTATGTTATGTGTTCACTATAACTGCTCTATAAGGTCAACTGTGAGTGATAATAAAACAAGAGAAAAGCTGAATCTGGACTGACGTATGCATGCAACCTTCTAGAATTCTCGATCATAACTTCTACAGGGTGGACGGGGGGGGAGGGGGGGGGGAGGGGAGAGAAGGAAGGAGGGGGGTATTAAAGCCGAGTCCCAATATCGCCCATGAAAATTACCAGTGCTTGATTTTTTCCCCAGATGGTTATGTATATGAGTTAATAAATACATTTGAATGGATTGCTATCTGGGGTTAATTTTTTTTTTTTTTTTTGGGGGGGGGGGGGGGGGTCGTGCGTTTTTTTTTCCTTCAACCCTTTTTCTTTTCATTTTCTGTTCTTTCCTGATAATACTTTCTCTCGTTCATTTATTCTTAGTTAATTTCTCGTCTATCATTTATTTTATACTTTTATCTTTGGATGTTAAACTTTCTTTCCAAGCTTTTATCATCCTCACTTTCCCGTTCTTTGATTTTATTTTCTCTTTTCCTTTCCTTTCAGCTAGACATTTATTTATTTATTTATTAGTTTTTATATAGCGCGCTTTTTAAGCTCAAGAGCTGCTCAAGGCGCTGGCCGATACAGGGTCTAACTCAAGCCGCCCACTTGCAACCTTTCGGGCGCATAGTCTTACACCTCAGACGACTTAGCACAATCCTGGGCGACGGGAGATGGGGAGAGAAGCGGACCTAGCGATCAATCAATATTTCATTTATTGTCTATTCACACATTCAGGTGATATTAGACATTAATTAAGAACAACAATATAAATAAAATCACAATTAAGAAACCTTGTAACAAAATGGAATGAAAGGGGAAGAAGGATTTAACACCAAACTATAAAAGTCTACCAATAGGAGTCTGTGCAATAATTTTCACAACTGCTGTTATCTGTGAATGATGTAATACATCATCTAAAAAATGTCCATATTCAGTCAAATGATGTCCTTGGTTTTCATACATTGCATTTAAAACTGGACATTCAAAGAAAATGTGGTAAACTGATATATTTTTGCCACACATACACTGGATATCTGCCGAATATTTAGTATTCCATGAGTTCATTCTTAACTTGTATATTAATTTTGACAACTGTTGTGAACAGTTCGGTATAGTAACCTTGTTAATACTAGTATCTTGACATACTGCCTTTTCTAATAAGGAATACATTTCAGGACAACACATACTCAAATTGTTGACAGAAATGGAATCTAATGATCTTAGCGCTCCCTCTTTGGCTAACTTGTCACACGCTTCATTCCAATGAATTCCACAATGTGCTGGAACCCAACAGAAATCAACAACTATACCTCTAGAAAACATACAATGGATCATATGTTTAATTTCATATATGAATTCATTTCTTACTTTGGAATTACCCTGTTTTAAAGCATACAAAACCGATTTTGAATCTACACAAATCAGTAAACCAAAGAGCTCTAACGGTAAAGTCATAATGTAGTTGAGAGCCATTACAATAGCATAAAGCTCACTCGTAAATATAGAAAACCCCTTTCCTAGATAATATGAGCGTCTTACATTTAATGCAGGAATGATAAAAGCCGATCTACTATCTAAAGAATCTAATACCGAACCATCTGTAAAAATCTTCAAATGGTTTAAATAATTATTTTCGGACCTAGCGATGGAATGCGTGCGTGCACAGACTTGACCTCGGTTTATACTCTCAACCGAAGGAGCTTTTGGCGATGAATTGTATACTGTGGAAGAGGGATTGTAGCTCGACGATTTTGTCCTGTGGCTATTCACGTAAAAAGACGGAAATGAGAAGATTCAAGTCGAAGAAACAATGACGTACGAAGAATTTTTCCGGTTTTTCATTACACGTGTGATTGTCGACGTGCTGGAAGAAGACGAAGAAACGACATAATAAAAAGATTTAAAAAAAAATAGGTGTAATTATTTACGTATTGCGATTTTTTTCTGTTTTATTTCGAGATTCCTCTGTTAAATGCTGTTGTTGAAATGCTATAAAGTTCTTTTAAAGGTTGAAGAGAGAGAGAGAGAGAGAGAGAGAGAGAGAGAGAGAGAGAGAGAGAGAGAGAGAGAGAGAGAGAGAGAGAGAGATGGACAGAGAGAGAGACAGAGACAGAGAGACAGGGAGAGGAGGAAGAGGAAAGATTGAGACAGAGAGATAGAGACAGAGAGAAGAGACAGATGGACAGTGGGAGAGTAACATAGACAGACAGACCGATCGACCGACAGACAGACACACGGAGAGAGACTGTGGTGCTGTCTGCATTCGTGGAAAACGTTCGCATAACCTCTCGTCGGTCTGTCGTTCATTTCTGTCTTTTGATTGGCGCACAGGTCTTGAGTGATGAACCTTTGCTGCAAGTCCGATCGCTTTGTAGTTATAAATACAAGCGGAAATACATGCTAATTAATTATGTTTAGGTGCGACGAGTTCCAAAGGATATTTGCGATGGAGCTAAGGGAAGTCTGATATTTAAAAAAGATTTTTTTTAAAGAGGTTGCGTGTGAAAGTTTTTTTGAATATTTAAGAGTAACAGCCTTGTTTTTTTTTTTGTTTTTTTTTTTTAATAGATTTGATCCATTTTATAATATTTTAAGATAACGCCTCTCTGGTCCTGATTTTGGCTCGGCAGAGTCCGCCGGACCTCAAGCAATAACAATAACAATGTAATGTAATGGAAGTCTGATGAGGCTGTGATTGGAATTTGATAGAAACATCCAAAATGAATGTAACTTTTCAGTAGGGCTGGACAGTTTTATCCATACGTAACTGTATTCAGGTTCGGAAACGCGACGGTACGGTATACCGGTGCGGGTGTCCAAGGGCCGGTTTACTGGGAAATCTCGACAACACATAACGCGACAGTGGGCGACATCTTGTCCACACAGAGAGCCAGCCTAAAGCCCACACACGTGGATAGGCAGCTGTTCTTGAGGAAGAACTTATAAGAACAGCAGCTTATCCACGTGTTTGAGCATTGCACCAGTCGCCAATCCTTCTGAACTCTTAAAGCTCTTTCCCGTTGAATGTGTTTGTTTTATTTTGATTTTGGGGTTTAAAGTTTGCTGATGTTCTAAACAGTGATTTATCATAATTTGTTTTGAAGGCGTTCAAGCAAAAAATAAAGCTTCAGTTTCTATGGAAATGTGGTTCTTTGAAACTGTTTTGAAGTGTATGACAATCTTTCTTTTGCGTTGGTCACTACTGTCAGTGCCATTTCCCATTTGATTGTAACACTTAAAATCGCGGTATACCGGTGTAGCAGGCCAGATTATACCCCGCCTCAAGTATACCCAGGGTATAAACTGGCCTAGCCCAGACTATGCCCCCGTATAAACTGGCCTAGCCCAGACTATACCCCTGAGTATTATCTGGCCTAGGCTCGTTTAACCCTCTCCTGCCCATTATAACCCCCCCCCCCTACGGAAGACCTTATCCTTCACGTTACTCTTTAATTTATTTGTTGTAATTGTTCTGATGCACTCAGAGGGTTAGGGTTAGTGAAATCTCTTTAGGTGGGGGTATATTCCGGGCGCGAGGGGTATGACCTGGCCTAGGCTGATCTATACCCAGGGGGTTAAATCCGCCTATGCTACATTATACCCAGGGTATAAAGTAGCCAGGGGTATATTCCGGCCTGTTACACCGGTACGAAATACCGATACGACCTAAAAATACCGCGGTAATACCGATACGACTTTTACCCCCGGTACACAGCTCTACCAGTTATGATTGTATCTCCATAAAACCCCGCCCTCTTTGTCTATCTGTCGTCTGTCTGTCCCTCCATTTCTCTCTCTCTCTCTCTCTCTCTCTGCCTCTCTCTCTCTCTCTCTCTCTTTTTCTCTCTGTCATGTGTCTCTCTAAGGACTAGCTCTAAGACAGGTCCAAAAGACTTAATGCTATGATCCTATTAAAGATTTCGACTTCGACTTCAACTTCTCTCTCTCTCTCTCTCTCTCCCTTTCTCTCTCTCTCTCTCTCTCTC
>CM072522.1:39597724-39615224 GCA_036898135.1 Oncomelania hupensis | reverse complement strand
TAGAAGAAGATGATGTAGTAGTAGAAGAAGCAGAAGAAAAAGCAGTAGAAGAAGATGATGTAGTAGTAGAAGAAGCAGAAGAAAGAGCAGTAGAAGAAGATGATGTAGTAGTAGAAGAAGCAGAAGAAAGCAGTAGAAGAAGATGATGTAGTAGTAGAAGAAGCAGAAGAAAGCAGTAGAAGAAGATGATGTAGTAGTAGAAGAAGCAGAAGAAAGCAGTAGAAGAAGATGATGTAGTAGTAGAAGAAGCAGAAGAAAGAGCAGTAGAAGAAGATGATGTAGTAGTAGAAGAAGCAGAAGAAAGAGCAGTAGAAGAAGATGATGTAGTAGTAGAAGAAGCAGAAGAAGAAAGAGCAGTAGAAGAAGATGCTGTAGTAGTAGAAGAAGCAGAAGAAAGAGCAGTAGAAGAAGATGATAATAAGTAGGAAGAGGATGAGGAGATTTGATTGATTAATTGATGGATGATTGATGATATTGATTGATTGATGATGATAATGTAGAGGATGATGAGGAGGAGGAAGAAGATGTAGAAGAAGAAGAAGAAGAAGAAGAAGAAGAAGAAGAAGAAGAAGAAGAAGAAGAAGAAGAAATACTCCTACGCTTTTCACCAACCTTTGCGCTTCTGATATAATTCATTTTAGCTAATTAGTTGTAAACACTGCCCCTCAGCCTGCGAGACATACTGCAATGCGCAATGATGTACATGTAAAGTGATTAATTGTAAAGCAAATTTAGATTTCAGTACTGTTACGCTCATAGCCTGGCTTGTCTAATCCGCAGAAAAGAGATGATGATCATGATGATGATGATCATGATGATGATGATCATGATGATGATGATCATGATGGTGTTTCGGTTGTGGTACCTTTAATGCTGCTGCAGGTGCTCACATAGCAATGATGAAGGAAAGAATGAAGATCATGAGGATGATCCTATCCTATCCTATCCTATCCTGTCCCGTAACCCGAAGGTCGTAGGGGCACCACAGATGATCGTTTAACCAGCATACTCCATCTTTCTCTGTCCTCAGCAGCCCTGATGGCTTCGCTCAGTGTCAAACCAGTCCATTCTCGAATGTTGTCCTCCCACCTCTTTTTCGGTCTCCCTCTTCTTCTACCTCCTTGCACTGTGCCTTGCAGAATAGTCTTTGCAAGGCCTGATGATCTGGTGACGTGGCCATACCACCGAAGTTTCCGTTTCTTCACCACTGTTAGCAGGTCATCGTGTTGTCCAATGGCTTGTGTGATGGTCTGTCGGACTTCGTCGTTGGTGATGTGTTGGGTATAGGAAATGCCCAGAAGTCTTCTGTAGCACCTCATCTCCATGCTTTGTATTCTTCGTTGGAGATCTGCTGTGAGGGTCCATGCTTCGCAAGCATATAGGAAGATGGAGATGACAAGGGAGCGCAGCAGTCTTACTTTGGAATGTAGACTGATGGTCCTGTCTTTCCAAATGGGCTTCAACCTTGTCAGGGCAGCAGTTGTTTGTGCGATCCTGGAGAGGACTTCCTGTCGGGACCCATTGTCTGATACAATGGCTCCTAAATATTTGAAGCTATGCACTGTGTCGAGGGATTGGCCTTGGACTTTGATGTCCGTATTGATGCCATTGGTGTTGTTGGTCATCATTTTGGTCTTCTCTGCACTTATTTCCATTCCATAGGCTTTGGAGGTGGTGTCAAGCCTCTGTACCAGCTGTTCAAGTTCTTGTTCCTCTCCAGCCAATCCATCAATGTCATCTGCAAAACGAAGATTGGAGATTGCTCTACCCCCTATGCTGACTGTGCCTTCATGGTCTGCAAGAGCATCCGACATGATGCGCTCTAGGAAGATGTTGAAGAGTGTTGGAGAGAGTAGGCATCCTTGACGCACACCGATTGTTGTTCTGAACCAATTCCCGATGGCTCTGTTGTGGAGGACTGCACTGGTAGCCTTGTCATACAGGCTTTTGATGACTTCAATAATTTTAGGGCTGATGTTGTACACTTTCATTGTTGCCCATAGAGCTGCATGCCAGACTCGGTCAAACGCCTTCTTGAAGTCTATGAACACATGATATAGATGTTGTTGGTGCTGTAGGTATTTCTCACAGATTATTCTGAGGTTGAAAATCTGCTCAGTGGTACTTCGCCCTGCCCTGAATCCTGCTTGTTCTTCAGCTATGATTTGTTCAGCTTGGGGTTTCAACCTGTTGAGTATTATTTTCAGGAGGACCTTGCTGGGATGGCTGATGAGGCTGATGGTCCGGTAATTTTCACACTCCTGAAGGTTACCTTTTTTGGGAAGAGTGATGACAAGCGACTGGGTCCATGGTATAGGCCACTCCCCACTCTGCCAGATCTTGTTACAGATAATGGTGAGGGCATCAATCATCGCTTCTCCTCCTGCTTGTAGCAGTTCCGCGGGTATGTTGTCCACTCCCGCTGACTTCCCTTTCTTTAGCGCTTGCACTGCTGCCTCAACTTCTTCCCGGAGAATTGGGAGATTTCTTCTTCTTCTCTGTTCTCGGGACATGCTAGAACTGATGGGTCTCCATTTGGTGTATGGTTGTAAAGGTCAGAGCAGTACTCTGTCCATCTGTCCAAGACTTCTTGTTCTTCTGTAAGGCATATGCCAGACTTGCTTTGGATAGTGGAGACTTTGGGCTGTTTGACACTTGTCAGCCGCTTCACAGTCTGGTAGGCCTTCTTGCTGTTGTTCTTGTTCAGACTGTTCTCTATTTCCTGGCATTGATCTTCTATCCAGTTCTCCTTTGCTGTGAGCATGCCTTTTCGGATGTCATTGTTGATTTTTCGGTAGACATCAGCTCCCTGTGAGGTGTTCTTTTTCTTTTTCATCTCTCTTCGTTTATCACACAGATCCAAAAGTTCAGGTGTGATCCACAGCTTCTTCTTTGGTCGGTGCTTGCCAAGGATCTCAGTGGCGACATCTGTCACAGCTGAGTTGAAGGTGGTGGTCATGGTGTTGACATCTACTTCACCAGCCCCCAAAATGAGCAGTGGTGCAAATTTCCCTCCAATTGTGGCCTGAAATAGTTCTGCCACCTCCGGGTCTTGCAGTTTGTCCAGGTCGAACTTCAGTCTAGTGCACTTTGCTGTATTTACTCTCTTCAAGTGGAGCCGGAAAGACATCATCACGAGATCGTGGTCACTTCCGATGTCTGCTCCTGGAAAAGTACGTGTCCTGCCAATGTTGATGCTTGATCTGAAGCGTTTCTTGACCATGATGTAGTCTATTTGGTTGTGATGCTCCCCGCCAGGACTGTGCCATGTCCATCGTCGGGAGTTTTTGTGGAGACCAAGCGTGTTTGCCAGTACCAGATTGTTGTATCTGGCAAACTCCAAGAGTCTCAGACCCTTGTCATTTGTCTCGTTGTTGCAGTGGGGTCCACATGTGTCTCCCCAGTTGTGGTGCGCATCTTGGCCAACCTTGGCATTCCAGTCGCCTTGCACTATGACTATGTCCTTCTTCGGCACTTGGTCAAGGACCGCCTGTAGATTTTCATAAAAATCCTCCACTTCGCTGTCGTCATAGTCTGATGTTGGGGCGTAGGCCTGGATGATGGTGATGTTGAAAGGGGCTGCTCTCAGGCGGATGGTAATGAGTCTACTGGAGACTGGGCGGCAACCCATGACAGTGGCTAGAATGTTCTTGTGGACCAAGAATCCAACGCCGTGTTCGTGCCTGTCATCCCTACCGCTGAAATAGAGCTTGTGGCCTTTGTCGGTCGTTGTTTCACCTAGGCCTTTCCAGCGCAGTTCGCTGATACCTAGAACATTCCATCGATAGTGGTCCAACTCGTGGGCCAGTTCTTCTAATTTTCCTTCCGCAGTTAGGGTCCTGACATTCCAGGTTCCTATGACGATGTTGTTTCTCGTGCGGATCTTGCTAAATTGTCCATCAGTAGCATACTTAACACCTCCGTCCTGGTGGCCAACGGAAGGCGCGGTCCTTGTGCCGTGTGACGACCCGGGCGACGACCGATCCGGTATGGAATTAGTGGGTTGTGTCATCATGTAGTGTGTCTTGGGCAAAAAAGACCTGGCGGTGCCCAATCCTCTCCAGGCTGTTGGCCACAGCCGAAATCCACGAATACAGTGTGGCTCGCCTTGGCCCTGAGCACATGGTCGTTGAACCTGTAGTAACGTGAGGTTCCTCCGCCCTGGCCGGTGACTTCTGTGTAGAAGACTTTCGCCCAGTGATGCCGTGCTAACATCACCCCTGTTAGTCGCCTCTTACGACACGCCGGGAAACGTTGGGTCTATTCTATTTAATGCCCGAACCCACAGAGCATGAGGATGATGACCTTGATAATAATCATGATCATGGCACACACGGCGGAAACACTTATAAAATGTCGTAACCTTTCAGAAACGCTGTGTGTGTAGGGGTGGAGGGGGGAAGGCGGTGGAATGGGAGGGGTGTGTGTGTTTGTGTGTTTATGTATGCGTGCATCTATGCTTGTGTGTGTGAACAACGGCGCGCGTGCGTGCGTGTGTGTCCTAGTGAATCTCGGGATGAAATTACAAGGAAGTCGACGTAACCCCAGGCTAGAAAAGGGAAACGCACTCTAAAAAAATGGTCTCACCGGATTTAGTTTATTTGTATTTTGAGCTTGTCTCACGGCACATTGAGTCCAGCGTGATTCGTTTTGGTAGCCTGTGGATAGGATTTGATACTTTTCCTTTTCTGCGGTCCATTGTGCGAAACAATTATTAAAATATTAAAATCGCAGGAAACATTAAAAGGAATAAAGTTCCAAAAAGGATCCAGATGATCTGACATGAAACTCTTCAGCGGCAGAGATCGCGAATCTTTCTTCTTTTTTATTTCAAAATCACAGTAAGTGTTGCCTCATCAAAAAAAAAAAAAAAACGATTAACTATCCTATCCCGAAAACTCCAAAGTCGTTAGGGCACCATAATATGATCGTTTAACCAACGTATTCTTTCTCTGTCCTCACCAGTCCTCATGGCTTCACTCGGTGTCAAGCCTGTTGTCTTCCCACCTCTTTTTTGTCTCCCTTTTCTTCTGCCCTTTTGCACCGCACCGTGCCTTGCAGGATGGTCTGTTTGTAAGGCCTGATGCTCTGATGATGTGGCCATAACATCGGAGTTTCCGTTCCTCCAACAATGTGAGCAAAGTCACCGTGTTGTCCAATGGCTTGTGTGATTGTCTGTCTGACTTAACGATTAGCAGCCCCAAGGAAAAAAGTAACCTCGTTCTAAAGCCCGGTTTTGGTTTCAGTGCATTGTCTGTTTACCTACATAAATGTAGGCCTACACGTTTATTGTTAGACCAACCCCTTTCGTACGCATTAACGTATGACCCTATTCAATCCTATCCCATAACTCGGAGGTCGTAGGGGCACCACAGATGATTGTTTCACCAGCGTATTCCATCTTTCTCTGTCCTCAGCAACCCTCATGGCTTCGCTCAGTGTCAAAACCAGTCCATCCTTAAAATTATTATTATTTTCAAGAGAAATTATCATTGTGATGCTTGACTGTGACAGTGGATTTTGTTTTTGAGACTGAGAGAGAGAGAGAGAGAGAGAGAGAGAGAGAGAGAGAGAGAGAGAGAGAGCGATGAAGAGAGAGAATCGTGTCACCTTGTCATGCATAACTCAATGGCCACACCAAAGGATTTTGAACAGCCGGAACCACCCAAGGCTAGTCTAACCAAAACAAATGTCAGGTAGACAACCTCTCTCCCAAGCTTGAACCAGTCGCCTCCTTTTCCGCCACATTTACCATGAGCGTGATGTGTACGAAAGCGGATTATTGGTGTGTTCTTAAAGCGTATGAATGTGAAATCTGGTCCTGATTTGGCTCGGAAGAGTCCGCTGGACCTAAAGCAATAATCATGTAATGAATGTGAAATGTGATTCTGCCCACGATTGCGTGTTCAGTCTCGTGTCGTTACTGTTAGCTGTAAGTCACCACTTGAGCATGATTTTGTTATGTACATTTGTATCTATATGTTTTGTTATATTACAGTGGTATCTATATGTTTTGTTACGTGCTTTTGTATCCATATGTTTTGCTATGTACATTCCTATCTATATGTTTTGTTATGTGCTTTTGTATCCATATGTTTTGCTATGTACATTCGTATCTATATGTTTTGTTATGTGCTTTTGTATCCATATGTTTTGCTATGTACATTCGTATCTATGTTTTGTTATGTACTTTTATATCTATATGTTTTGTTATGTAAGTCTACTTTTGTATCTACTTTTGTATCTATATGTTTTGTTATGTACTTTTGTACCTATATGTTTTGTTATAGACTTTTGTATCTATATGTTTTGTTATGTACTTTTGTATCTATATGTTTTGTTATGTACTTTTGTATCTATGTATTTTGTTATATACTTTTGTATCTATATGTTTTGTTATGTACTTTTGTCTCTAAATGTTTTGTTATATACATTTGTATCTATATGTTTTGTTATGTACATGTGTATCTATATGTTTTGTTATATACTTTTGTATCTATATGTTTTTGTTATGCACTTTTGTATCTATATGTTTTGTTATGTGCTTTTGTATCTATATGTTTTGTTATATACTTTTGTATCTATATGTTTTTGTTATGTACTTTTGTATCTATATGTTTTTAATGTACTTTTGTACCTATATGTTTTGTTATAGACTTTTGTATCTATATGTTTTGTTATATACATTTATATCTATATGTTTTGTTATGTACTTTTGTATCTATATGTTTTGTTATGTACGTTTGTGTCTATGTTTTGTTATGTACTTTTGTATCTATATGTTTTGTTATGTACTTGTGTATCTATACATATTGTTATGTACTTTTGTATCTATATGTTTTGTTATGTACTTTTGTATATATATATATGTGTTGTTGTTTCGTGTTTTCAAGTACCATGCAGTCTCGTACTTTGGCGAGTGACTGTGTGATAGTCTGCGTGTGAGCGCTTTGGGCAGACAATTGTTAAAGTTTGGAATTGCGCTTTACAAAATGAATTATTATGATTATGATGATGATTATGAGTCTTCTTCTTCTTCTTCTTCTTCTTCTTCTTCTTCTTCTTCTTCATCTTCTTAATACCATTAATATCATCATCATCAATAATAATAATAATAATAATAATAATAATAATAATAATAATAATAATAATAATAATAATAATAATAATAGGATTGGATGCTATGTATAATACATTATTCTTATCATTGTTTTTACTGTTTTTATTATTATTATTATTATTATTATTATTATTATTATTATTATTATTATTATTATTATTATTATTATTATTTTTTTTTTTTTTTTAAAATTATTATTTGGGTAGCACTCATATCAGCCTATGAGTGCATTTGTGCGCGCTGATGTTAGTATGTGTTTTTTTGTTGAAGAATTGATGTTAAATTAAACCAACTTGTTTTAAATGAGTTGTCAATCCAGTCTAATTGCTTTTTGTGGGATTTGTCTCCAGGACCAGAAGCAAGACCTGGATGCTTCAAGTAAGGGTCAAGACAGTCGTTGAGCATGGTGACGAAAGGCTAAACGGCGCTGGACAAAGTCAATATCTTGAAGTCATCAAGTCCGTCATCAGCAAGTCAACAACAGCAAAAATCTTTTTAAAGGTGTGTGTTTGGTGGGGGGGAGGTGGTAAAGATTGACGGGGAATAAAAGGGGGAGAAGGCTGCATTTAAGGTTCGGACAGTCTTTGAGCACGGAGAAAAAAAAAAGCTGAACTGCGCTAGACAAGCCACCTTGAAGTCATCACGTCGTGAACCATATCATCAACAACGAAGCCACAAATCTTCAGAGAGCGTCACCTATCTTGTGTGTGTGTGTGTGTGTGTGTGTGTGTGTGTGTGTGTGTGTGTGTGGTGTGTGTGGTGTGTGTGTGTGTGTGTGTGTGTGTACTGTGCGATAGGCATAATTTTAGTTTAAAGAAACCCAAGATCACAAATGTTTGATTGCCACACATCTTTTTGTTTCAAACTCCTGTGAGTTTTACCGCAGCGGACCAAAAAAAATTAAAAGGAAGAATAAAAGAAATTAAGATTAAGCAACATCAACAGCAACAACAACAACAATAACAACAATATCATTAAAGATCGCAAGCCGTTCAAATGGATTTCCAGACACTTCTATACATAGTGGAAAAATAAACATTTTCAACAGCGTTACCTTTTTATTGTATATTTTATTTATTTTATTTATTTTATTTTATTTTATTTTATTTTATTTATTTTATTGTATTGTATTTTTATTTATTTTATTGTATTTTTATATATTATATTTTATTTATTGTATTTTATTGTATTTTATTTATTTTATTGTATTTTATTTTTGCGGAGTTGTTATTGGGCTTTATGGTAAGGAACAAAACTGGAAACATGGAATGATAAGCCACGACCTGGCCTAGAGGCAAGCAAACAGTTATCGAAATCGGCTAAGCCAGTCGTTAGATACAGCGCAATACATGTTTAGACAATAGCGAAGCAAGCACTACGACTTTAACCTTCGAGAAAGTACAACTAAGAATGATCTAACATGCCTAGCAGTATAGTTAGAATACACCCAAAAGTAAAAATGATGAAGTTCAACTAAGAATGATCTAACATGCCTAGCAGTATATTTATAGAATCCCCAAAAGTAAAAATGATGAAGTTCAACTAAGAACGATCTAACATGCCTAGCAGTATAGTTATAGTACACCCAAATGTAAAACTAAGAATGATCTAACATGCCTAGCAGTATAGTTATAGTACACCCAAAAGTAAAACTAAGAATGATCTAACATGCCTAGCAGTATAGTTAAAATATCCCAAAAGTAAAAATAAGAATGATCTAACATGCCTAGCAGTATAGTTATAGTATCCCCAAAGTAAAAATGATGAAGTTCAACTAAGAAGTAGTATAGTTACATGTATAGTACCCCCAAAAGTAAAACTAAGAATGATCTAATATGCCTAGCAGTACAGTTAAAATATCCCAAAAGTAAAAATAAGGATGATCTAACATGCCTAGCAGTTTTGTTAAAATATCCCAAAAGTAAAAAAAAGAATGATCTAACATGCCTAGCAGTATAGTTATAGTATCCCCAAAGTAAAAATGATGAAGTTCAACTAAGGATGATCTAACATGCCTAGCAGTATAGTTAAAATATCCCAAAAGTACAAATAAGAATGATCTAACATGCATAGCAGTATAGTTATAATATTCCCAATGTAAAAATGATGAAGTTCAACTAAGAATGATCTAACGTGCCTTACAGTATAGTTATAGTATCCCCAATGTAAAAATGATGAAGTTCAGTATATGAAGTTCAACTAAGAATGATCTAACATGCCTAGCAGTATAGTTATAGTATCCCCAAAGTAAAAATGATGAAGTTCAACTAAGAATGATCTGCATGCCTCGCAGTATAGTTAAAATATCCCCAAAGTAAAACTAAGAATGATCTAACACGCCTAGCAGTATAGTTCAAATATCCCCAAAGTAAAAAATATGAAGTTCGGTTCAGTTGTTTTTAAAATAAGGCCCAAAGTGCGTTTGGAACAAAAGAAAGAAAGAAAGAAAAAGAAAAAAAAAAGAGATTACTCTTATATAGCGCATTTTTAAGCTCATAGAGCTTCTCAAAGCGCTGGCCACTACTATCCAGCAATCACAAAATAGTTTGCTATTCGCACCCACGTCGCCCGAGACGCGCGTACACAAGTCGAGCGCTCTGACGACTGAGCTATCCCTGCCGCCAAAACATTTCGATACGGAGCGACTCACTGACCCACCGACCGATAAATCTTACTGCTTGTATACTGGAGGATGGCCCATGGTTTGAAGTACATGTGTACAAAAGTCAACCTTAATCGCCACAGCCGTTCTTGAGATATTAAAGCCAAACGTGTTTAGCATAAAATAGACCTCAGGGACCTTGACCTTTGCGGTGGAGCAAATATGATGGCTCGGGAGGCAGGCCACTCACCTAGGAATATAATGTTCGTATGAAGTGTGGTCAAATCCGTTCAGTAGTTCTTGAGATATGACTTCCTACGGACCGATGGACAGGCTGGGCGGACCGATAGACCAAACATGTTTCTCGTTTTGATTCCCCTCGACTGTTTCAAAGTCTGGAATCAGAAAAAAAAAGAAAAAAAAAAGAAGAAGATTAAGCCCCTGGAAAAGAAAACAAAAAAACACTTCTTTTTTTTTTGGAATTAAGCTTATGTTAAGTTTGGGTAAAGGTAAAGGTAAAGGTAAAGGTGGTCCCATAGCCTTGTAGCCGTAGGGGAGCGTGATGTTGGAGATCACACTTGGAGAGTTGGAGAGTAGGTACTCAGTCACAGTTGAGTCAACTGGGGGCGTTGTTATTTGTCGCTTCACGGTTTGCGGTCACCCATCCAAGTGCTAACCGCACTGGACGGTGCTTAACTTACGACACAGTAGCGAGTGCTCCAACCCCTGCGCTGTCCGATACCCCAACAGTTCGGGTACACGTAAATAAACCATTTGTTGTTGTGTTTTATTATATAAGTAACTAATTTGATTTATTGTATCTCTATAGGTAATTGTTTTTTTTATAGCTCTTTTCCAGTTCAAGAGCTGCTCAAGGCGCTGGCCGATACAAGATCTATACACTTCAAAACCACATGAAGTACCCAGTGACATAATCTGTAGCCCATGGTGACTTTGATATAAGCACCAGATTAGTTGCGAGCTACAGGAAAAACGTTGACTATAGAGCGAGCCATGGCGTTCCACATTCTGCGCTCAACAATCACGCTGTCCACGTTGATGCTAACGTCAACGGCAGCGACGATGCTGTTGCTAACGACGCAAACGTCAGACGAGGAGTTCAGTTCCTCCTCCTCCTCCTCCTCCTCCTCCTCCTCCGTCGCCAATAAACGACTGCAGAACGAGAACGGGCATCCAGCTTTAGAGTCTCTATCATCGCCATTATCGTCACCATCGTCGTCGTCGTCGTCGTTATCAGCTATAAGATCTACAACGATGCATCTGCGCCCCCTTGCGACCGTTCTCTCTACTTCTATCATCGAACCGGATTTCGACGTAGTGCCTCCGACAGCGGCGTACGAGACCCGGAAGAAGGGAGAAAACTGGGAAATTTACGCTGAAGCGAAGATTGCCTGCTTACTTCCCTTTAACAGTTCAAGACTCTTCTCGGTGCAGAGAATCCGACCGGCCATACTCATCGCCCTGGAGAAAGTTGCTTCCCTGGGATGGCTGCCGCAGCTGACTTTGAAGGTAAAGATTGGCTTCATGGTCTGTTTGCTGGATTGTTTAGTTTGTTTACAACGGCTATTTATTTATTTTGTTATTAGAGATAGAGATCAGCAAAGCTATTTATTCATTGTATTTATTGATTTAGTTTATTTTCAAGGTTATCTACCTACCTACCTACCTACCTACCTACCTACCTACCTACCTACCTACCTACCTCTATCTATCTATCTATCTATCTATCTATCTATCTATCTATCTATCTATCTATCTATCTATCTATCTATCTATCTATCTATCTATCTATCTATCTATCCATAACGTCGTAAAACAAAAAACAAAACAAACAAAAAATAAGTAAAGAAATTTTACAAAATAATCATGTATAATAAGTAAGTAAATAAATAACCTTGTAAAAAACTTCTTTAAAAATTATCATATATGATATGATATGATATGATATGATATGATATGATATTATATTATATTATATTATATTATATTATATTATATTATATTATATTATATTATATTATATTATATTATATTATATTATATTTGCATCATTTTAACGTTAAACGGGAGAGCAGCAATTTCTTGAAACTGTGCTTTTTTAAAATGGAATAGTTGCCTCCATTAGTCATTAAAATGCTGGCTCAAATGGTTCCAGTCGCCTTTCGGGATAAATCTTCTAAGTTCGTTCATGTAGATTTGAAAAAGCCGGTGATACGTTATTGGCTGAGAGAGAGATATAGAAAGAGAGAGGGGGAGAGAGAGAGAGAGAGAGAGAGAGAGAGAGAGAGAGAGAGAGAGAGAGAGAGAGAGAGAGAGAGAGAGAGAGAGAGCGAGAGACGTCCTAACCTATCCTATCCTATCCAATCCCGTAACTCGAAGGTCGTAGGGGCACCACCGAGGATCATTTAACCAGCGTACTCCATCTTTCCCTGTCCTTAACAATCCTCATGGCGTCGCTCAGTGTCAAGCCAGTCCATTCTCAAATGTTGTCCTCCCACCTCTTTTTCTGTCTCCCTCTTTTTCTGCCTCCTTGTAGCGTGCCTTGCAGGCTGGTCTTTGCAAGGCCTGATGCTTTGGTGACGTGGCCATACCATCGGAATTTCCGTTTCTTCACCATGTTAAAACTCTTGAATTAAATCAGTACTGGTAAATAATAATAATAATAATAATAATAATAATAATAATAATAATAATAATAATAATAATAATAATAATGATGATGATGATGATGATGATGATGATTGATGATGATGATGATGATGATGATGATGATGATGATGATGATGATTGATGATGATGATGATGACGACGACGACGATGATGATGATGACGATGATGATGATGATGATGATGATGATGATGATGATGATGATGATGATGATGATGATGATGATGATGATGATGATGATGATGATGATGTGTTTGTTAGGTGCGATACAGGAACACCAATTGCTCTATATCTGACGGCATCAACGAAGCCATCAACTTCTACGCCAACAGGACAGCTGACGTGTTCTTCGGCCCTACCTGCGATTACGCGGCAGCGCCGGTGGCACGACAGGTAAGAACGAGCAGAAGAAGAATGGTGGAGGAGGAGGCTGAAGAGGAGGAGGAGGAGGAGAAGGAAGAAAAGGATGAGGTGCAGAAAGAAGATGAGGAGGAAAAGAAGGAGCGGTGTTGGTCTATAGTGCGGTGTTGGTCTATAGTGCAGTGTTGGTATATAGAGCGGTGTTGGTCTATAGTGCGGTGTTGGTCTATAGAGCGGTGTTGGTCTATAGTGCGGTGTTGGTCTATAGTGCGGTGTTGGTCTATAGTGCGGTGTTGGTCTATAGAGCGGTGTTGGTCCATAGTGCGGTGTTGGTCTATAGTGCGGTGTTGGTCCATAGTGCGGTGTTGGTCTATACAGCGGTGTTGGTCTATAGTGCGGTGTTGGTCTATAGAGCGGTGTTGGTCTATAGTGCGGTGTTGGTCTTTAGTGCGGTGTTGGTCTATAGTGCGGTGTTGATCTATAGTGCGGTGTTGGTCTATAGTGCGGTGTTGGTCTATAGTGCGGTGTTGGTCTATAGAGCGGTGTTGGTCTATAGAGCGGTGTTGGTCTATAGAGCGGTGTTGGTGCGGTGTTGGTCTATAGTGCGGTGTTGGTCTATAGTGCGGTGTTGGTCTATAGTGCGGTGTTGGTCTATAGAGCAGTGTTGGTCTATAGAGTGGTGTTGGTCTATAGAGCGGTGTTGGTCTATAGAGCGGTGTTGGTCTATAGTGCGGTGTTGGTCTATAGAGCGGTGTTGGTCTATAGTGCGGTGTTGGTCTATAGAGCGTTGTTGGTCTATAGTGCGGTGTTGGTCTATAGTGCTGTGTTGGTCTATAGTGCGGTGTTGGTCTATAGTGCGGTGTTGGTCTATAGAGCGGTGTTGGTCTATAGAGCGGTGTTGGTCTATAGAGTGGTGTTGGTCTATAGTGCGGTGTCGGTCTACAGAGCGGTGTTGGTCTATAGAGCGGTGTTGGTCTATAGAGCGGTGTTGGTCTATAGTGCGGTGTTGGTCTATAGTGCGGTGTTGGTCTATAGTGCGGTGTTGGTCTATAGTGCGGTGTTGGTCTATAGAGCGGTGTTGGTCTATAGTGCGGTGTTGGTGGTATTATGTTTCCTTCTACAGTGATGGTAGTGACATTGATGACGGGAGCTCTCAAAATGGCTAGCACACCGTACAGCAGTCAATAAGGAGCAAAAGACAAAAACAAGCCAAAGGGCACAGCGACTCAACCAAACCTTTTTAGATTTTGAGGTGAGGTCAGCCAGGCTAGCTATAAATAGCTTTGCCAATGCTTCCTTTCACTGGAAGGGAGGGTGCAGGCAAGCTATAAATAGCCCGCAGCAAGCATAATGTGGAGGCACTAAACAGTGCTGCTCATATAGGAATTGGGCTGGTGTGAGGGGGGCAAAGTGCAATAAACACCAGTAAATGTAATTAATTGTCCTGCTCTCAAAGGTAGATAAATATATAAATATATCAAAATATTCCAAATTATTCATTATTTGACAACGTGTTTTAATGCCACCCTTTTAGGTCGACACGTGTAAAAAAACCAGACTTTTTTCAATGCATTTGTACTACATTTCAGCTCTTAATGCTCTTGTAGGGAAGTACGTCCTTAGAATTAAAAGCCAGTATGTCGCCATTTTTTTGTCCACCTTTGAGAGCAGGTCCCCCCGTTGGGGTGCCGGGGGTTTCAGTATAAATAGTATCCCCACTTTCTGGAAATTTAGTGCTTTAAATTCCCACTGTCGCTGTCTTTCTCATTTGTTCTTTCTCATTCCTGCTCTGTTCTATCAATCTGCTATACTATCGTCTTCTTCGCTAGACCCGTCACCTACCCTTTTTCTTGAAACCTCTTCCGGGACAAAACTCCTTATTTGTGTGTGAAGTCTGTTGGATCGGCTCGGGAATATTGGACGCTCTCTGCTAGGTGGTCACTAGGGCTTCCTGTGATGTTATTATTTAGCAATGTAGGCATTTTCTATGTATGTGTTTTGTTGATATTTTAGAACGAGGTTTGTATTCTTTTTTCTTTTTTTTTGTAAACGGGGGAATCGATAAATTAGAGTATAGGTGTCAGCGTCCCCTGCGTGGGATGTCTTTATTGTAAAGTGACTGGCTGGTGGAGTGCCTTCAGTTTTACCACTAGGGTTGTTTCAGCAGATCTTTTATGCGGATCGGGGGTTGTCCGGTCCTGATTTGGCTCGGAAGAGTCCGCTGGACCTAAAGCAATTATCATGTAATGTAATGTAATGAGAGCAGGTCAATTTCCTCTTTTTTCTTGAAGTTGATTACAGCTTGCCACCCTTGGTTTGATTTTATTGTGTGCTCCTTATTGGTGCTAGCCATCTTGGGGGGAATGTTACATATGCACAGCACTCATTTACAAGTTTAAAAAAACAAAACAACTGTGATATAATTATTTTATTTAATTATAGACTATATTAAAAATACACAATCATGGTCACTGTAATCTTTAGATCTGTTATGCAGCATGGCAGATTTGGATTGCGTCTTTCGTGTTTTGGGGATGTATTTCTTTGCTATTCCAGGCTAACTGTAATGTGTATCATTGTACAAGATGCAAGATATTTTATTGCTCAGTGAAACACACGAGGAATATACATGTAATGCATCTGGTCAATGCTGCAGCACCACACACACACACACACACACACCCGCATACTTGCAATACATCAGAAATGGGTTCATTTAAGAATGTAGGAATCGGAAAGTCATGGTTTGATGGAAAAGGGTTAGGGCAAGGGTTAGTTGCAGCGCTGCAACTAGCCCTTACCCTAACCCTTCTCTAGAAAGTTGACCTATTTCGTCTCCTATAGGCGACGAAGTAGGTCGAATTTTGCTTCAAACTTTTCCAAAAATTCACTGTAATTTGTCCGTCCCGGATAGTGCACTCCTATGTACTTAAAACACTTTCATGCACTACAACTGCACTCCCTTGCACTAAAAGAGCACTCCCTCGCACTTAGAAAAAAGTGGGTTCCAGGAAAAAAAGTGGGTTCCAAGCAAATAAACCCATTTGTTACTAAGAAAGACAAGGTCTGCTACCCATTTGTGCGCTTTTTTGCGTTCCCACACACACACCTAAACACACACACTGTAATGAATGGATATTTAGTGTAGGTGCAATATATATATATGACTCCTAAAGAATTATGTGTGCGTGCACGTTCTCTCTGTTAACTACCACACCCACAAACGTACGGACTCTTCTCAACACAAACAAACACCAACACCAGATATCCGTTCCACGTTCTCAAAATTTATATAAATAATCAACAATAATCCTTATCAATCTCTCACTCTAATCTTTCACACAAAATACTTCCACACCGTTTCACTTTATACACCAATCCCGCACTGGTTTGATAATGCCGCAATAATAATAAACCGACGAAGTACTAACAATCAAATATCAACAAATCTAACTAATAAATAGCAGAAAGGCAAATCAATAAAATGATAAAGTATTAACAACCAAATATCAACAACTATAATTTCCTTTTTAAAACTAAATTATTGTTATAATAAACAACAGGCGAAGAGAACTCAATACCAAATTAATAACAGCAGTGTTCAATTAATCTAAGTCCTCAAATGTCTAAACCCTATAAATTATTTCCAAAAAAAAAAATGTTTTCCCCGATACCTCAACGTCAACACTACTTTAATAAATATAATGAAATAGAAACAAGTATGGCGAATACTAACACCTACTTAGACTAAACAAGGATAATATAAACAAATCAAATATTACTAACTCAAATAATAACGCAAATTCAAACAATAAGTTCAATCAATACTGAAATGTATATACACAACAAAGGAACAATTCAACAAAAACTTTCAAAAATTATTAACGTTCAAATTAAAGAAACAGATAATAAATTATACCCACACCAAGCAACAATAGAATCAACAAATAATTCCAAAATTATTAATAATAAAGGCAAAAACAAATCAAGAAGTATATCAACAGAATTATACTAACACTAAGCAATAATAAATTCACAAATAATTAAGAAGTATATCAACAATTAACCCAGGAAAATTTCAACAATTAACTGCCAAATCACTAATGATACATTTATATATAAAAAAAAAAAACAAAATTAAATTAACACTAAGGGGCTTTGTAACTAACCTATAATAAAATAAGAACGTGGAACTACTAACTCATTCACTGATTCACACACACAAAGTTAGGCCTACAGAACAAAGATAACTACAAGCAATGTAAACAAACCAATACTAGTACAGCAGAAAGAGCAATGAAAAAGAATATAGACCCCACAGGTAGAAAAAGATACTAAGCCCTTGAGCAACTCTGAAACTATACAGGAGCGCCCTACCGTGAAACTGGAGACGGTCTAAAACCACTAATAACAACAAACATCCAACAATCTCAACTGCTAAACACAACAACAGTCAAACGAGGGAGATAATCTAAACTCTACCCAATAATGTGAAAGAATTGACCTAGATACTACCAACCTTTAAACTACAATACTAACACAGAGAAACAACAGGGTCACCAAATGTAATGAATGGATATTTAGTGTAGGTGCAATATATATATATATATGACTCCTAAAGAATTATGTGTGCATGCACGTTCTCTCTGTTAACTACCACACCCACAAACGTACGGACTCTTCTCAACACAAACAAACACCAACACCACATATCCGTTCCACGTTCTCA
>CM072522.1:39572724-39592724 GCA_036898135.1 Oncomelania hupensis | reverse complement strand
GTTTTTGCGCATTTACGTTTTTATGTTGTTGTTTCTTTCTGTTTTTTTTTCTTTTTATATTATTTGAGATTTTTTCCAATTTTTTTAATCATACATTTTATTTTTTATGTTGTTGGTTTTTTTAACTTTGTATTTTAATCTTTTTATTTTATTCATTTTATTTTATTTTATTTCCCCTATATTTTATGTTGTTAAATTTTTTTAAATTATTTTTTTTTTAAATTTTGTTGAAACAAACACACAAACAAGCAAACTATAGTGTTTTGAAAAGAGAAAATCGCTCATTGTAATCGACTTGTCCGACCGTTTTCAGCTGGAAAGCGGCCAAGGGGACATAAGACACGACCACGCCTCATTCTACACAAACAAGCATGCACAAGATGATCTCCCTTTAGAAGTTGGCTCCAAGTTTGCAGGTAAGGATTATGAGTGTTCGTGATTTTCGCTCTGTTTGTCTGTCTGTCTGTCTGTCTCCCTGTCTCCTCTCTCTCTATCTCTCTCTTTCTCTCTCTCCTTCTATCTTACTCTCTTTCCACCACTCTCTCTCCTTCTCTCCCCCTCTCCCCTCTCTCTCTCCTTCTCTCTCACTCTCTCTCCCTCTTTCTCTCTCTCTCTCTCTCTCTCTCTCTCTCTCTCTCTCTCTCTCTCTCTCTCTCTCTCATTTTCTCTCATTTTCTCTTTCCATCCTTCTCTCTATCCCCTCTCTCTCTCTCTCTCTATTTCTCTCTCTCTTTCTCTCTCTCTCATTTTTTCTCCCTTTCTCTCTCCATCCTTCTCTCTATCCTCTCTCTCTCTCTTTCTCTCTCTCATTTTTTCTCCCTTTTTCTCTCCATCCTTCTCTCTATCCCCCCCTCTCTCTCTCTCTTTCTCTCTCTCTCCATCCTTCTCTCTACCCACCCTCTCTCCCTCTTTCTCTCTCTCTCTCTCTCTCTCTCTCTCTCTCTCTCATTTTCTCTCATTTTCTCTTTCCATCCTTCTCTCTATCCCCTCTCTCTCTCTCTCTCTCTCTATTTCTCTCTCTCTTTCTCTCTCTCTCATTTTTTCTCCCTTTCTCTCTCCATCCTTCTCTCTATCCTCTCTCTCTCTCTTTCTCTCTCTCATTTTTTCTCCCCTTTTCTCTCCATCCTTCTCTCTATCCCCCCCTCTCTCTCTCTCTTTCTCTCTCTCTCCATCCTTCTCTCTACCCACCCTCTCTCTCTCTTTCTCTCTCTCTCTCTCATTTTCTCTCCCTTTCTCTCTCCATCCTTCACTCTATCCCCCTCTCTCTCTCTCTCTCTCTCTCTCTCTCTCTCTCTCTCTCTCTCTCTCTCTCTCTCTCTCTCTCTCTCTCTCTCATTGGGCTCCTGAGCTTTATTTCGGAAATCGCGCTATATAGTATTACTTTTTAATTTCATGCTTTTGTATTGTTTGACAGCTTGTACAGTTTGTTTGCTGATGTTGATGGGGTTGTTGTTGTTGGTGGTGGTGGTGACGATGGTGGGGGTTGATGATGATTGTGGTAGTGGCGGAAGGTGTAACAAGAAAAGAAATATTTTGTAGGGACTGCAATATAGCTTCTAATATGGATGAATTATTTCACTTCATTTTGGAGTGTTTAAAACACACGCACTAGTCGACAAAAGGTTCGATTCTAGTAAATGTTTAAGCGTGCGAGTCAATATTTTTACTTGTGTCATTCGTGTTGGTAAAGAAAACAGGCGTTAATCAACTTGAGTACGTTTATCAAATTAGGAAAAATGGACGTACACCCATGATATTCACAATATTGGTAGAATATTCTTGTTTTGACTGTTAAAATTGGAATGTTAGTAATGTTACTGTTGTTTGTTTGTTTGTTTGTTTGTTTGTTTGTTTGTTTTAACAACAGAATCATGATTATTATGCTGATGGTTTTGTATCGACCACACACCACAAAGAGCGAGTAATGGGATTAAATCTTGAATCTTGGTTCTTGATGGTGGTGGTGATGGTTGTGGTGGTGGTAGGAAAGGGGAAGCAATACAATACAATACAATACAATACAATACAATACAATACAATACAATACAATACCACTTTTTCATATCAACATTAGCAAATGTGTAGATTAAAAAATTGATTGAATGTTGTTTATTTGGTTAGTCGGTTGGTTGTGTGGCTGATTGGAGGGTTGGTGATTGTGTTATTGTTGTTCATATGTTGTTTGGCGGTGGTGTTGTGGTCTTCTGTCTGTCTACCTGGACGCAGTCTGTCTGTCAGGCGGTCTACCCTGCTGTCTCTCGTTCTGTTCCCCTCTTTCTTCCTCTCTCGCTCCCTGTCTGTCTCTCTGTGTGTCTGTCTCTGTCCATCTCTATCTCGCTCACTGTCTGTATCTCTGTGTGTCTGTCTCTGTCCATCTCTCTCTCTCGCTCACTGTTTGTCTCTCTGTGTGACTGTCTCTGTCCATCTCTCTCTCTCCCTCTCTCTCTCACACTCTCTCTCTCTCGTGCCTTTCTCTCTGTCTCTCTTGTGCCTGTGTGTCTGTTTGTCTTTTCTGTCTGTCCGCCATCCTCTGTATCTAGTGTCTGTTCGAAGATGATTACTTTGTGTGTGTGTATGTGTTGTTGTTGTTTTTTCATTTTGTAGTGAATATCTGGTGTCTGGCGTGTCCTAGTTGTACAATAGGTCTTTATTTATATGTAACATCTTATCATGACCTCTTTTGTTTGGTTTTTTTTAAGAAGAAGAAAGAATGGAGACTTCATTAGGGAGAAGTCTACTTAGAACTACTATCGGACGATCTGTGACTGACCAAGCTGTCCATTTCAGTAACGAAAATTTACCAATGACCATCTGCATTCGATGGTTCTTTTTTAAATCTCTTTTTGTGCCTGTGACGGTTATATCTTTATGATCGGAAACAAAATCCCTGTTAAAAATTGCTTATTACTTTTTTTTTGGGGGGTAACGCTTTAATGTCCATTTTTAATGGGAAATTCTGGGCCGCCTCCCCCTGGGGAAGGCGTAGTCCCAGCCTCTGGCGCGCCCAAACCCAACCTACCTAATATTAGTTGTGTTTGTGAAATTTTGCTGGGGGAGCAAACCGGAGTACTCGGAGAAAACCCCCGAGACGTTGCCCGAGTCGAAAGTTTAATAATACAGTATTCGGAGAAACCTAACGCCCAGATGCTGGATCGATCCCACACCTGCCATGCGCTATTGGTTTCCGGCCTCTGGACAAGGCACGTTAGTCCCGCCTTAGACCACTTGGCCACAACAATCGCTTTGCTAATTGGAACCGCTTTGGCATGAAACAAATCGCATGATGATTCTTAACGGTAGCAGCACGTC
The DNA here is from genome assembly GCA_036898135.1 of Oncomelania hupensis. NCBI lineage: Eukaryota > Metazoa > Mollusca > Gastropoda > Littorinimorpha > Pomatiopsidae > Oncomelania > Oncomelania hupensis. Next base: position 39,589,415 of record CM072522.1, on the reverse strand, counting down.
TACCCTATCCTATCCTATCCTATCCTTTCCTATCCTATCCTATCCAATCCTATCCTTGAGGCACAACAGACGATCGTTTAACCAGCGTAATCCATCCTCCCCGTGTCCTCAGCAAACTCTCATGGCTTCGCTCAGTGTCAAGCCAGTCCATTCTCGAATGTTGTCCTCCGTAATGGGTCACAAATCTCGTTTGATCTCGCAGTAACGGGAGCGGTACACATAAGGGCTGCCGTTTGTTGACACTTTTGTCTCTCGTCTCCTGACGTCTTGATTTATTTATGATTAGATCGCCGCTCTTTTGAGTTCGATTGAAGGAAAAAGCGCGTGGTAGCATCCAGTATTATTAGGCGTTCTTACTTTTATTTCGTAGTGGTAATAGTAGTAGTAGTAGTAGTAGTAGTAGTAGTAGTAGTAGTAGTAGTAGTAGTAGTAGTAGTAGTAGTAGTAGTAGCTATCCTGGAAGTGAGTTAGGGTCCAGCGGACTGCAAAGAGCCGAACGACAGGTCCACTATCCCTGCAAAGGAATCACAATACGCGTTGTATTGCTTCATTCAAATGCCGTGCCGTTTACCAAAACAAAGTTAACAGCAGTTTCAAATAGTGAGTAACTTGTTCAATCTCTCTGGAACTTTTGAAGGTATATCAATTCTTCTTGTACTGTATGTCTAATATCACCTAAATGTGTGAACAGACATTAAATTAAAGATTGATTGATTGACTGTTCTTGTACTGTGTATGTGAACTCCACCTTGTTGTTGTTGTTGTTGTTGTTGTTGTTGTTGTTGTTGTTGTTGTTGTTGTTGTTGCTGCTGCTCTTCTTCTTCTTCTTCTTCTTCTTCTTCTTCTTCTTCTTCTTCTTCTTCTTCTTCTTCTTCTTCTTCTTCTTCTTCGTCTGTGCTGGTATATTGGTTTTGATGAGCTTCTTCTTCTTCTTCTTCTTCTTCTTCTTCTTCTTCTTCTTCTTCTTCTTCTTCTTCATCATCATCATCATCATCATCATCATCATCATCATCATCATCATCATCATCATCATCATCATCATCATCATCTTCTTCTTCTTCTTCTTCTTCTTCTTCTTGAGGTCATGAGCAATCTTGCCACTGTAGATTGTTCTAACCTATACAGGGAAAAGTGAAAGCCCCAGTTGAAAACCTGTCATTCCTTAAAAGGCATGACCGATTCACTGCGGCAACAGTACCCCCGTTGGAGTGCCGGGGGTTTCAGTATAAATAGTACCCCCACTTTCTGGATATTTAGTGCTTTAAATTCCCACTGTCGCTGTCTTTCTCATTTGCTCTTTCTCATTCCTGCTCTGTCCTATCAATCTGCTATACTATCTTCTTCTTCGCTAGATCAGTGACCTTTTCTTGAAAACTCTTCCTGGACAAGACTCCTTGTTTGTGTATGAGGTCTGTTGAATCAGCTTGGGAATGTTGGACGCTTTCTGCCGGGTGGTCACTAGGGCTTCCTATGATGTTAATTTTTAGCAATATTATAGGCATTTTATATTATGTGTTTTGTTGATAATTTATAATGATGTTTGTATTCTATTTTGGTTTTGTAACCGGGGGTTCGAGTAGTTGGGGTAAACCCTCAGCCGTGCCCTGCGTGGGATGTCTTTATTGTAAAGTGACTGGCTGGTGGAGGGCTTTCAATTTTCCCACTGGGGTTGTTTCAACAGATCTTTTATGCGGATCGAGGGTTGTCCGGTCCTGATTTGGCTCGGAAGAGTCCGCTGGACCTAAAGCAACAATCAATCAATCAAACAATCTTCTTCTTTTTTCTCATACAAATACTTTGTTATGCTTTTATGTGCTAGTTGAAAACACAAAATTTCAAAATAATTTTTTAAAAAATGAAAAAGTTTTAAATAAATGTGTTCATTGTCAAAAAGACAAACAAACTCTTACCAACTTTACTAAAAACTTCATCTTGAATTGTCTCCCTCTTTGCCTTAGGTGTAATACTTTTATTGTGCTTTTTTGTTCTAGTCGAGAAAAAAAGGAAATTTTAAAAAGTTTTAAACGCAAGTATCCATGCTTATGAAGACAAAACAACTCTTAACAACTCTTATAAAAACTCCACCTTGAGTTGTCTCCCCCTTTGGGACCGCCGTTCCGGAAGGAAGGCGCTGACTTTTTTCTTCCTCTTCGTCAGAGAGTTGAAAGACATGGGAGTTGGCACCTTTTGTCATTTCCGGTCCCTGATATCCGGTATCCCGGATATAGGTCAACACGACGGACAGCTCTTCCGAGTTTAACAAAGGTCAAGTTGAAGACGATCTGTACACACGTCGGAAGATATTCTTGAAAGAGTTAGAGACGTCATTGTTTTGTTTTTATATTTTGGTGTAAAGGAGACCTTTTTGAAGTGTTTGTTCTCTGTGTGTGTGTGTGTCTGTGTGTGTGCGCACGTGTGTGTGTGTGAGAGAGAGAGAGAGCGATGGGTGTGCCTATTGAATGATTGACTGTGAGATCCATTTTGTTCAAGTTTGGTATGCGTGCCTTTTGATTTCAGTACAATTAATTTCACTCTTATTAGAAGGCCAAACGTTGTGATGACTGATTACCTGGATGCTTGCCTGTACGAGCTACTTATACAACAATACAATACAACAAATCTTTATTATCCCCTAAGGAACTTCACAGCAGTGTATGTCAGGCATATAAAACATATAATTAAAAACAGTTATGTTATAACATTTAACAGAGCTAAAAAATCAATACTAAATTTATATACATTCTATAAATCTAATCACTAGCGTACTCTTACACTTCATCTTTTCCTTCAAACACCTATCCACGCACTCTAGTTCTATCACACGTATGTCAATGCCCTTTTTAGACAGTTAAAATATAATAAAAAAAATACATACAGACATAATGTATATCATCATTTACCACTGTGGACTTATAAAAAAATTATTTTGTTGCAACAGTGCTAGATAAATAATCTCAGTTTAATGTGAATCTCAGTAGGTCAACAATGTATTACTGCATCAAACTATAATCAACATAAGCAATAATACTGTTGACTAATTATAACAGTTGTCAAAAAATACAGGTAAATCAGGTAAATGGTATATTAAAAGGTGGTTTACAGACACATTCATAGTAAACACACACACACACATATTGTACACACACTCACAAACACACACATGCACACACGCACACGCGCATGCCTTTATACAAACATACACATACACTCAGCGAGATAGTTGGGAGACTCCTACATCAAGATAGTCTTTTGTATGAGGGTCTGGCATTGGCCTCATTTAGCATTTATATGGCAGTAGGGATGAAGGTGTTTTTGTAGCGCTGTGTACGCGTTAGTGCACAGCGGAATCTGCGATTGGATGGAAGAAGTTCAAACAGACAGGAAAGTGGGTGGGTAGGGTCTCTCTGAATTCTGACTGCCTTGCTGAGGCTCTTTTGTGGAACGGTATAAATGGTCCAGTGGTGGTAGTGTAGTTTCAAACCTAACCTATCTTATCCTATTCTACCCTATCATACCATATCCTATCCTGTCCCGTAACTCGAAAGCCGTTGGTGCACAACAAACGATCGTTTTAACCAGCGTACTCCATCTTTCTCTGCCCTCAAAAAATCCTTGTGGCTTCGTTCAGTGTCAAGCCAGTCCATTCTCGAATGTTGCCCTTTCCACCTCTTCTTTTTTCTGTCTCCCTTCTTCTTCTGCCTCCTTTCACCGTGCCTTGCAGGATGGACTTTGAGTTTCTGTGGAAGACAACATTTAACGTCATGTTACTGCACTCCTAAGCTACCTTTAGTGTACATTGTGAGGTAATAATAAAAAGGTAAAGGCAGTCCCACAGACTTGTGGCCGTAGGGGAGCGTGAAGTTGGAGATCACACTTATCTTGGGCCAGCATAATGAGGGTGATGCCCATCTCTCTCCCTCGCTGCTTTACCTTCCCCACCCTTAAGAGAGTTCGTACTCAGTCACAGTTGAGTCAACTGGGGGCGTTGTTATTTGTCGCTTCACGTTTTTGCGGTCACTCATCCAAATGCTAACCGCAATGGACGGTGCTTAACTTGCGACACAGTAGCGAGTGCTCCAACCACTGCGATATCCGACACCCCCGAGGTAATGATGAACGTGTTGTATTTGCACTTTTTGCGTGTATTATAGTCTTATATGTCTTTTGTGTATCTAGACCATCCTGCAAGGCACGGTGCAAGGAGGCAGAAGAAGGGGGATACCGAAAAAGAGGTGGGAGGACAACATTCGAGAATGGACTGGCTTGACACTGAGCAAAGCCATGGGGGTTGCTGATGACAGAGAAAGATGGAGTGCACTGGTTTAAACGATCATCTTTGGTGCCCCACATACCTTCGATTTACGGAATAGGACAGATAGGATAGGATAGGATTGGATAGGTGTATATAGGAAATTGTCATACCGCCCTGTTACACGGTTGATTCAGCCCCGATGCTTGTATCCTGATAAGTGTAACTCAGATTCGTTTATCCACGCAACCTGTTCACTCAGCAACAAGGCAGGAGTCGTCGTACGAAGTTTTCCAACTTTATTGAGTATACATCAACAACTGCATGCAATCGTCACAAATCTCTATCAATCACTTTTTAATTTCTTCAGACATAGTGCCTCACCTATATAGTTTTTGTCTATAATCGAGAGAATATTCGAACATTCCAGCGTGACGCAATATCAGCCAATCAGAATAAAATTTGTCACCAGAACTATGCACTGTCTTACGTCATATAACTTTATTTAGGTTAGAAGAATCTCTTAGCTGCCACTAGATTTATCTACAGGTTCGATCGATAGTAAACAAGTAAGTCTAGAAAATTCTCCAATAATATCGACCAAACGAAAATTGTCAACATTATACTAAGCTTCATCCTGCAACAGCGCAAAATCAAATCAAAGGTAAATACACTCTGTTATTGCATGCTTTGCAAAACAAAAACGATCGGATCTATCGCACGTGTCTCAATCGTCACACGCCCACTACATTAATTTGGTCAATTATGGGCACGGAACATGTTTCTCCTGCACATCACCAACGACGAAGTCCGACAGACCATCACACAAGCCATTGGACAACACGATGACCTGCTCACAGTGGTGAAGAAACGGATATTCCGATGGTACGGCCATGTCACCAGATTATCAGGCCTTGCAAAGACCATCCTGCAAGGCACAGTGCAAGGAGGTAGAAGAAGAGGGAGACCGAAACAGAGGTGGAAGGACAACATTCGAGAATGGACTGGCCTGACACTGAGCGAAGCCATGAGGGTTGATGAGGACAGAGAAAGATGGAGTATGCTGGTTAAACGATCATCTGTGGTGTGCCCCAACGACATCAGAGTTACGGAATAGGATAGGATAGGATAGGATAGGATAGGATAGGATAGGATAGGGTAGGATAGGGTAGGATAGGATAGGACAGGACTGGATAGGATAGGATAGGATAGGGTAGGATATGATAGGACAGGATAGGATAGGATAGGATAGGATAGGGCAACCGAAATGGGAAGGAACCTAACTTTTTGAAAATGAAATCATTGCCCCCCGCCCCCTCTCCCCACTCCCCTCGCCTCACCCTACCACCTAAAAAAAAACAAAATTCTTATTATTAAAGGTATGTTTTCAGTCTTCAATCGCGACACTATAACGGAACCTTCAATCAAACAAGGGAAAAGAAGTCCTTGTGCTCGACCGGCCAAGCTGCATTTCTGGAATTATCTGCGGTTGTTTCTAAACCTCTGACCCTCTGACTTTCTTACCTTGCGAGGCTAAAACTAATCGTTCTAATGAGGGACAATAATTAGTAGCCTGCTTCATATAGGGCGAGGGGAGGTAACCGGCTCGCATCGACGTCTGCAACATGGGCTGATATTAAAGGGTTATGGGACTTTTGAAGAGTTTCTTGAGAGCTTAGTTAGTATTCGTGTATTCTCTCTCTCTGTGTCTCTCTGTGTCTCTCTGTCTCTCTGTGTGTCTCTCTCTCTGTCTCTCTGTGTCTCTGTCTCTCTGTGTCTCTCTCTCTCTCTCTCTCTCTCTCTCTCTCTCTCTCTCTCTCTCTTTCTCTCTAGGAAAGACAGCGACAGTGGGAATTTAAAGCACTAAATTTCCAGAAAGTGGGGATACTATTTACAGTATACTGAAACCCCCGGCATCCCCACAGGGGTCCCGTCTCTGGTCGCCCAGAATCGTGCTCAGTTGTCTGTCAAACTGTGCGCCCAATAGGCTTCAAGTGGGCGCCTCGAGCGGCTTAGATCCTGCATCGACCAGCGCCTTGAGCAGCTCTGGAGCTGGAAAACCGCTATATAAGAACGATTAATAAATATCTTCTTCTTTTTCTTCTTCTTCTTCTTCTTCTTCTTCTTCTTCTTCTTCTTCTTCTTCTTCTTCTCACCCGATACACCTTGGTCGAAGGCTGCTAGAAGCATGCTGTAGTAGTCGCCTCAACAGGCCATAAAGCATGCTCTCATGCTTCAGAGCACTGCTTCCTATACGCTTCAAGCCCTAGGAGCATTGACCAATGAACTCATGAAAATAGAAAATGTAAGTTTCGTCTCCTCTAGGGGACGAATTAGGTCAAACTGTATTTGTTTCTAGGTCAACTGTCTTTTACGAACCGTTTGTTTGAGAATGTTTTTGAACCGTTTGTTGACGCCGGATAGTGTCCTCACTTGGTTTCATACAATTTAAGAATCCAACAAGGCAAATGGGTTTTTGAGACGGAAAGAGCGGAATGTTGTAGAGCAGCATTCTGTATATATTTACAGTGAAATTGCGCTTTTTCCGTCACTATAGAGCTTGAAGCGTGTAGGAAGCAGTGCTCTGAAGCATGAGAGCATGCTTTATCGCCTGTTGAGGCGACTACTAAAGCATGCTTCTGGCAGCCTTCGAGCAATGTGTACCGGGTGTTTCTCTTCCTTCTTCTTCTTCTTTTGTTGTGAGATTCATCCTTTCGGTCTGGCCTGCGGAGAATATGAACCAGGAAGTGCCTGTGGTGAGGATGCTGCCGACTCATTGAGCTGATAGCCAGCGCTTCACGTAATTACGTACAATGGGATCAAAACGCTTCCAGTATCAATATTGCGTAGCCAGCATGTAGATCATACACGTACTGTATGTACACGTGCGTTCCGCTAGGCAGAACGAACGGGGAACATTGCAGTCAACAGTCCAGAAGTTGTGTTATTGTGTGTGTATGTGTGTGTGTGTGGGTGTGCGGAGGTATAAGCCTTGAAATGGGTGACTAACTTTGCTTTTTATGCAGGAAATGGGTGTGTGTATTAGTCACCCAGTGTTTTCCAGCCACCCACTTTCTTTCTAAGTACACAGGAGTGCTCTTTTAGTGCATGGGAGTGCAGTTGTAGTGCATGGGAGTGTTTTAAGTACAAGGTAGTGCTCTATCCGTGACGGAGAAAAAAACAATCAATGTTCGGGAAATTCTTGCAAGTCAGTTCGACCTATTTCGTCGCCTGAAAAATCATTTTCCGATTCTTACATTCTTAATAAAAACCCAGTCTTGGTCCTTTACATACTTGTGTGTGTGTGTGCGTGCGTGTGTGAGTGTGTGTGTTTGTGTTTGTGGGAAGGGAGGGGGAGAGGAACGAAATGATGACGTATGTAGGGTCTACCTTCCCCCTTCTCCCCCCCCTTCCCTCTCCCACCACAACCTCCACCCGCAGTACATCTTCCCCACACAGTCTCCGGGTCCCATTGTCCCCCCCCCTACCCCCCCCCTTCCCTCCAACCTTTCAATTCCGTCCTCCCATATTAGCGTAGCTCGGTTGAGCGTAGATCTTCCCTCCTCCCACCAACACCTCCCCCACCCCCCTCCATTGGAGACAGCTTGCTATGCATAGAAGTCGAGCTCCTTCATCCACATTGTTTAAGAGTGGAAGCTTTCCGATTGGCATGTAAGCAGCGGGGTTAACTTAACCCTCTTTGATTATTTAAAAAGGCCCACCACCTCCACCCCCACCCCCACCCCAATTGACAGGCTTTGTTTACTTCTGGCCAAAATGGGTTTACTATGCTGTCCAATTCGCATTGTTCTGAACATTACGCAATGACCAAAGCGGACCTTGGTCGCTCAACCCCACAGCTAAAGTTTGAAGTTTCATTGTCGGATCTGACAGGGAGTGATATCCCCCTGAATCACGGTACATCGGATATTATAGCCGTGGGACCCTTTGACCCTATTTGTGAGCGAACGACGAAGCTCAAGAGCTTGCCTTTTGTTGTCGGGTAGGAGAGGGTTGTGTAGGGTAGGGTAGGGCAGGGTAGGGTAGGGTAGGGTAGGGCAGTTTAGGGTAGGGTAGGGTATGCTAAGGTAGGAGAGGGTAGGGTAAGTTAGGGTAAGGTAGGGCAGGGTAGGGTAGGGCAGGGTATGGTATTTAGATTTGGGTAGGGTAGTGTAGGGTAGTTGGAGTAGGGTAGGGTAGGGCAGGGTAGGGTAGTTAGAGTAGGGTAGGGTAAGGTAGGGTAGTTAGTTACAGTGGGGTAAGGTAGGGTATTTAGAGTAGGGTAGGGTAAGGTAGGGTAGTTAGAGCAGGGTAGGGTAGCGTAGGGTAGGGTAGGGTCTATTTTATGAACCTAAAACGAACAAACTTTCGAGCAAATTATTTTGTTAACGGGTTCTATCTCTTACTGGCTTTGGTAGCTGCTATGTTTACCTTCACCATGTTGGCTTTGGTAGCTGCTATGTTTACCTTCACCATGTTGGCTTTGGTAGCTGCTATGTTTACCTCCACCATGTTGGCTTTGGTAGCTATGTTTACCTCCACCATGTTGGCTTTGGTAGCTGCTATGTTTACCTTCACCATGTTGGCTTTGGTAGCTGCTATGTTTACCTTCACCATGTTGGCTTTGGTAGCTGCTATGTTTACCTCCACCATGTTGGCTTTGGTAGCTATGTTTACCTCCACCATGTTGGCTTTGGTAGCTGCTATGTTTACCTTCACCATGTTGGCTTTGGTAGCTATGTTTACCTTCATCATGTTGGCTTTGGTAGCTGCTATGTTTACCTTCACCATGTTGGCTTTGGTAGCTGCTATGTTTACCTTCACCATGTTGGCTTTGGTAGCTATGTTTACCTCCATCATGTTGGCTTTGGTAGCTGCTATGTTTACCTTCACCATGTTGGCTTTGGTAGCTGCTATGTTTACCTTCACCATGTTGGCTTTGGTAGCTGCTATGTTTACCTCCACCATGTTGGCTTTGGTAGCTATGTTTACCTCCATCATGTTGGCTTTGGTAGCTGCTATGTTTACCTTCACCATGTTGGCTTTGGTAGCTGCTATGTTTACCTCCATCATGTTGGCTTTGGTAGCTGCTATGTTTACCTCCATCATGTTGGCTTTGGTAGCTGCTATGTTTACCTTCACCATGTTGGCTTTGGTAGCTATGTTTACCTCCACCATGTTGGCTTTGGTAGCTATGTTTACCTCCATCATGTTGGCTTTGGTAGCTGCTATGTTTACCTTCACCATGTTGGCTTTGGTAGCTGCTATGTTTACCTCCATCATGTTGGCTTTGGTAGCTGCTAGGTTTACCTCCACCATGTTGGCTTTGGTAGCTATGTTTACCTCCATCATGTTGGCTTTGGTAGCTGCTATGTTTACCTTCACCATGTTGGCTTTGGTAGCTGCTATGTTTACCTTCACCATGTTGGCTTTGGTAGCTGCTATGTTTACCTCCACCATGTTGGCTTTGGTAGCTATGTTTACCTCCACCATGTTGGCTTTGGTAGCTATGTTTACCTCCATCATGTTGGCTTTGGTAGCTGCTATGTTTACCTTCACCATGTTGGCTTTGGTAGCTATGTTTACCTCCATCATGTTGGCTTTGGTAGCTGCTATGTTTACCTTCACCATGTTGGCTCTGGTAGCTGCTATGTTTGCCTCCATCATGTTGGCTTTGGTAGCTGCTATGTTTACCTCCACCATGTTGGCTTTGGTAGCTGCTATGTTTACCTCCACCATGTTGGCTTTGGTAGCGCATAGCAGTGAGTTAGTTGGTCATTGTTTATAGGGTCCAGCGGACTTCAAAGTGCCAAATCATTACCACAACTTGGTTGAACGAAGGCTCGCCCCTTGATCCGTATAAAAGATCTGCTGAAACAAACTCAACGGTAACACCGAAGGCACTCCACCAGACAGTCACTTTACAATAAAGACATCCCATGCAAGGGACGCTGAGGCTGTACTCTTAATTTATCGTACACAAACAAAATAGAAGAAAAACATCTTAATAAATATTAACGAAACACATGAAATGCCCAAATCGATAAATTATAATTCCGTAGAAAGCCCTAGTGATCATTTGGCAGAAAGCGTCCAATATCCCCCAAGCTGACCCGACAGAAATACGGAAATGAAGAGTTTTGGGAGAGAAAAAAAAAGGCAGGTGAATGGTCTAGCAAAGAAGAATATAGTAGATTGATAGAGCGGATTAGAAACGAGAAAGAACACTAGCGCTTTGCAAGCGGGGGTCCTCAGCTTCAGCGTCACTTCAGGCTAAAGGGCACAAACAGCGTTTGTTTCCCCCAACACAGGAGCGATCTGGGGTTTGGTGTTGTCACGCTCCTTCTGTGATGGTTTTGTAGTCCGCCTGCATTGTAATAGGAGAGATACTCCATCGAACACCATAGAAGAAGGTGTCGCGTTTGAACGCTGGGTTCGGTGTTGCTCCACATAAACGATCGGGAGATAGTCAATGTTCATAGGTCCAGCGAACTGCTAATAGCCGAATCAGGACCACGCAATGGTATGATCGATTCAGCCCCGATGCTTGAATCTCGCGCACCCTCCAATCCGTTATCCACGCAGCCCGTTCACTCAGCGACAAGTCCGAAGTCGTCGTCAGAAAGTTCTCCAACTTTGTTCGACAAACAGCATCAGCAGTTGTATACAAAAAAATCTCTTTCCTCAAACCATCCTCCCTGACAAAGCAGACAGCGGGCTACTTGTGTAATCTATCAGCCCTGTAGAAAATTACAGAACAATCCAGAATAACAGCAACCCACAACCACCAACAAAACTAAACCTCGTTACCGGAGTTCAAAGCATACAGTACTAGAGTAGAAGGTCCTACCTGCTTCGAGAATGCAATCGTCTGTTACTAGGCCCTACGCAGATCTGGAATCTTCTATCAAAACAACCATTAAATGAGACTCGGGGGTCCAAGCTAGGACCGCCCAAAGTTCGCCGGACCCTATAAACAAAAATTATATAAATATAATACTCGGCCAGCAACATCAAATCAAAAGAAACTAAAGGCTATAATTGCATGTCTTGAGCCTCAACTGTTTGTAATGAAAGAGCGCGTCTCAAGCGTAACATTTAGCATTCAACATGTTGTTGTTGTGTTTTTTTCTGGCTCCTGCATGCAAGCGGGTTTTCGTTCTTCTAACCTCTGTCGCTTTCTAGTCTTCAGAATCTCTCAAAGCCGACGCCCGTGCTCCCCCTTCCCCTCTCCCTCACTCCCCCTCCCTCCTATCCCCTTCCCCACCCAGAAGAAATAAGACAGTGATTTATGAGATCAAAGTAACAACAAAAGGGGGACCACTGGAGAAACCCACTTAATAAAACGAAATCCAGTCCAGGCAATAAAAACTCGGGTTAAAGTCTATAATTTTCTTTCCTTCGATGTCTTGTGGCCAATGGGAAGTGAATTGTGTTCACTTGTCTAGTCCGTGTCACTCCGCTGATTTAGTTTTCTTCCTCGGGGTTTCGGATAGCGCAGTGGTTGGAGCACTCGCTACTGTGTCGCAAGTTAAGCACCGTCCAGTGCGGTTAGCACTTGGATGGGTGACCGCAAAAACGTGAAGCGACAAATAACAATGCCCCCAGTTGACTCCACTGTGACTGAGTACCTCCTCTCTTAAGGGTGGGGAAGGTAAAGCAGCGAGGGAGAGAGATGGGCATCACCCTCACTACGCTGGCCCAAGATAAGTGTGATCTCCAACATCACGCTCCCCTACGGCTATGGGACTACCTTTGCCTTTACCTATCTCGATAAAATGCCGAACAAAGTCAAATAACACAACCCTTGACGCAAAGTAACTGTAGATTAGTCACACGTCACCGAAGCGTATAGGCGACTACTGGTCACATTATTCTGACACCAGCGAACCAGTTGATGGTAAGGGGAAAATAATATGGTCACACATTGGCCAATCCGGGATTCGAACCAGGTACCTTTCGGATACTAGTAAGACGCTCTACCAACTGAGCTACCCGGCCCCTTGACGCACAGGCTAAGCGCCCTCCATATACTTCTTCAAGAGAGGAGAGAGAGAGGAGAGAGAGAGGAGAGAGAGAGGAGAGAGAAAGAGTATAAACCGAGGACTGTCCTGTGCACGCACGCGTTCCACCGCGCCTCACGGACTGTTTTTTTTAAATTACAAAAATTAAAAGGATCGTGCCGCGGACATTTGCCCTGTTATAGAGCGGTAAAGGCAAGGCCACACAACACAACACCATAGAAAATACCGTACACTGCCTATATATTTATATAATGAAATATGAACACTGTTCACTGAAAATTGTTTGAAACTAAACAAAACACCATAGAAAATACCGTACACTACAGCCCCTTACAATAATACCATGCAAACACAACACCATAGAAAATACCGTACAATGAAACACCAAACAATGATACCACGCAACACATAAGCCATAATAAATTATATTCTTATACCTTCCAATAATAACACCATAACAACACCATAGAAAATACCGTACAATGAAACACCAAACAATGATACCACGCAACACATAAGCCATAATAAATTATATTCTTATACCTTCCAATAATACCATGCAAACACAACATTATAAAAAAATATCGTGCAATGCAACAACGTACAATAATACCATACAAAAACAACACCATTGAAATTACCGTACACTACAACACCTTACAATAATACCATGCAAACACAACACCATAGAAAATACCGTACAATGCAACACCTTACAATAATACCATGCAAACAAAACACCATAGAAAATACCGTACAATGCAACACCTTACAGTAATACCATGCAAACACAACACCATAGAAAATACCGTACACTGCAACACCTTACAATAATACCATGCAAACAAAACACCATAGAAAATACCGTACAATGCAACACCAAACAATGATACCACGCAACACATAAGCCATAATAAATTGTATTCGTACAAACGATTGCTTTCGAACAAGTACAGTATTTACGATCGTGCCAAACAGAAAGAATCACATTCGACCAGTACACGTTACGACGAAGAAACAGTGACTGCAGTGACCGCCAAGGTTCTGCTGAAGATGAGGTGACCCTGACGACAAATGATGACGATAGTGATAAAACTGACGGTGATGATGAAGACGACGACGACGACAACGATTAACTATCCTATTTTATCCTTTTATATCTTGTAACTCTGAGGTCGTTGGGGCACCACAGATGGATCGTTCAAACAGCGTACTCCATCTTTCTCTGTCCTCAGCAACCCTCACGGCTTCGCTCAGTGTCAAAACAGTCCATTCTCGAATGTTATCCTCCCACCTCTTTTTCTGTGTCCCTCTTCTTCTGTCTCTTTGCACCGTGCCTTGCAGGATGGTCTTTGGTGGACATATCATCGGAGTTTCCGTTTCTTCACCACTGTGAGCATATATCATCATTTTGTCCAGTGGCTTGTGTGATGGTCTGTCAGACGTCGTCGCTGGTGATGTGCTGGGAATAGGAAATGCCCAGAAGTCTGTAATACCTCATCTCCATGATTTGTGTTGTTCGTTGTCGGTCTGCTGTGAAGGTCCATATTTCGCAAGCGTATAGGAAGATGGAGATGACAAGTATCATCTCATTTCCATGCTTTGTATGACGACAATGACGACGACTACAACGATGATGATTTGAGTTTAACCACAACTATGAGGAGGAGTAAAAAAGAAAAATTAAAAAAAAACTGTGATGACGACGACGACTGTCTTTGACGATAATGAACGAACCATATCCAAACTTCTAAGCAGTTGCAGCAAGCACATTACACTTGTAAAAAATCTTTTTTTTTTCATGGGTGATGATGGGGGGGGGGGGGGAGTGAAAAGAGGAAGTTGGGAGTGGGGATCTCTAATATCACTTTGGTCAGAACTTTTCCATTTGGAAGAACAATACTTTGACTTTCACTTTGTTAGGAAGTTTCTTCAGGAAATTGTTGAACTGTATTCCCCTTGGTAAGAAAAGAGACCGGATCGGATCTGTTCAAATTTGAGTGCGCTTGTCAGTAGACTTAGTTAGGAATTAGAGAGAGTTGCAGAGATGGAGGACGGAGGTGAATTAGATGGGAGCAGTGTGTAATGGAGGGGGGCACAGAAGGACAGGGGGGAGGGGGTAAAGGAGGAGAGAGAGAGAGAGAGAGAGAGAGAGAGAGAGAGAGAGAGAGTTTTATGAGAACCACGGTAAAGAAGGTGAGGGTTGAGGAACTGTTTCGTGTGAACGGCGCCCGCAAAGGTTCCTGCAATTTCGCGGGGGAAAAAGAAGAAGAAGAAGAAGAAGAAGAAGAAGAAGAAGAAGAAGAAGAAGAAGAAGAAGAAGAAGAAGAAGAAAAAGGAAGAAGAAGAAGAAGAAGAAGAAGAAGAAGAAGAAGAAGAAGACGGGAAAGGTGGTTGTGGAGGGATGTGTGTGGTGTGTGTGCGAGTTTGTGTGCGCGTCAGGGGTAGTGTGTGTGTATGTGTGGTGTGTGCGCCTGTTTGTAATGTGGGCAGTGACAGCTGATGACCGATTGCCTGGATGGTTTTGCTTATGAATTATGAAGAGCCTAGTGTGTGCTAAAGTGTGCAGTTGTACGTGCAAGCCAAACATTTCGTTTAACGTGGCAACGTTGACACTTCGTAGCTGAGATTTAGGGAAAGCATTATAACGGTAAGCCCCTTCTAGGGGTTCGCCGAGCCTCTGCGATGCTGTGTGTTTGTGTGTGTGTGTGTTGGGGTGTGTGTGTTTGTGTTTGTGCGTTTGTGGGTGGATGGGTGTGTGTGTGTGTTGGTGTGTGTGTGTGTGTGTGTGTACTGCATGTGTGCGTGAGAGAGAGAAAGAGAGGGAGGCTGAGATTTGAGAGGAGGAGGGAGGGAGAGGAAGGCGGAGTTGCGGAGGAGAATGAGGATTGGAAAAGTGTCCGTTTTTTAAGCAGACCTGTGCTGCAACTTTTCCCGAACCCACCCACAGTGGAGATAGATAGTGGTTATTGTGTGTTGGTCTGTACGCTCCGCTAGAAAGAAAAGAAGGACAATTATTCTGCGTTGTTGGACTCACACATTCTGCTGGAAGCTTTGTTATATGTATATATGTATTTTTAGGTACCGTGTGTATGTGTGGAGTGTGTGAAAAAACCACAACAAGGCGGAGTTACGGATTGTACTAAAACATCTGCTGGTAACGAGTAAAGCCTAGGTCTGACGACGAACGTTTTGATTGCAATCATACGGAAAATCATGACTTGAGTCACTGATTTCGTGAGACTATCACCCAGTCATCTCAATCAAACCAGTTCGCAGCGTGATTTGCGATGATTTTCCACGTTTAGAACATGCTCTAATTCCGACGACCTGATTGCGAGTCATTTAGCATGGGAACCAATGAAACTCCCTTCTTTGATCACGTGATCTTGCGAAAAAATAATAACAAGGCCACGACCGGCCTGCTAGGAACGTTGAGTGTTAAAAATATCTGTAAAGTAATATAGATGATACAGTCATATCAATGTTTATGGGATATTGTCTTTTTCGTAAAACTTAGCAAATGATTTGCTAGCCGTAATGTAAAAAGTCTTCGTCGCTGCTTTTCACACATTTTGACTTAGGGCGCAGCAAGGGTAACAACTCTTGTGCTTTTGTGTATGCGCAGTGACTGTGCGCCTATCCTATCCTATCCTGTCCCGTAACTCGGAGGTCGTAGGGGCACCACAAATGATCTTTTAACCAGCATACTCCATCTTTCTCTGTCCTCAGCAGCCCTGATGGCTTCGCCCAGTGTCAAACCAGTCCATTCTCGAATGTTGTCCTCCCACCTCTTTTTCGGTCTCCCTCTTCTTCTACCTCCTTGCACTGTGCCTTGCAGAATGGTATTTGCAAGGCCTGATGATCTGGTGCACATGTTTACCAAAAACAAACGTTTTAGTTTGACTACTGACGACTCGCAGCGTCAATCTCCCCATTCAAATCATGACTCGCAAACATATACTGTCATTATGATTGCAGTCAAACTGTTAGTCGTCAGACCTAGGCTTTACATTATCTTTTGGTATTGTGTGTATTTCGTGTGTAGAGATTTGGGGGAAACTCACCTCTATGTGAATTATGGATTGTACTTCAACATTTGCTGGACACCCAGATACACTAGCTAAGTCTTTTGGTATCATGTGTGTGTTCGTGTGAATATGCGTATGTGGAGGTATAAGCCTTGAAATGGGTGACTGACCTTGCTTTTTATGCAGAAAATGGGTTTGTGTATTAGCCACCCACTTTTTTCCAGCCACCCACTTTTTTCTAAGTGCACAGGAGTGCTCTTTTAGTGCATGGGAGTGCAGTTGTAGTGCATGAGAGTGTTTTAAGTACAAGGGAGTGCTCTATCCAGTCAATTTTCGGAGAATTTGTTGAAGAAAGTTCGACCTATTTCGTCGCCTATAGGGGACGAA
>CM072522.1:39440224-39560224 GCA_036898135.1 Oncomelania hupensis | reverse complement strand
TAGAAAAAACCGTGGATCACGCCTGAACTTTTGGACCTGTGTGACAAACGAAGAGAGATAAAAAAAAAAGAAAACAACACCTCACAGGGAGCTGAGGCCTATCGAAATATCAGTAATGACATCCGAAAAGGCATGCGCACAGCAAAGGAGAACTGGATAGAAGAGCAATGCCAGGAAATAGAGAACAGTCTGAACAAGAACAACAGCAAGAAGACCTACCAGACTGTGAAGCGGCTGACAAACAGCCCAATGTTTCCACAATACAAAGCAAGTCTGGCATATGCCTGACAGAAGAACACAAAGTCTTGGATAGATGGACAGATTACGGCTATAACCTTTACAACCACACACCATACGGATACCCATCAGTTCTAGCATGTCCTGAGAAACGGGAGAAGAAGAAATCCTCCCAATTCTCCAAGAAGAAGTTGAGGCAGCAGTGCAATTACTGAAGAAGGGGAAGTCAGCAGGAGTGGACAATACACCCTTAGAATTGCTTCAAGCAGGAGGAGAAACGATGACTGACGCCCTCACCATTATCTGTAACAAGATCTGGCAGTGTGAGGAGTGGCCTACACCATGGACCCAGTGGCTTGTCATCATTTTTTCCCAAAAGGGTAACCTTCAGGAGTGTGAAAATTACCGCACCATCAACCTCATCAGCCATCCCAGCAAGGTCCTCCTGAAAATAATACTCAACAGGTTGAAACCTCAAGCTGAACAAATCATACCTGAAGAACAGGCAAGATTCAGGGCAGGGCGATGTACCACTGAACAGATTTTCAACCTCAGAATAATCTGCGAGAAATACCTACAGCACCAACAACATCTATGTCATGTGTTCATAGACTTCAAGAAGGCGTTTGACCGAGTTTGGCATGCAGCTCTGTGGGCAACCATGAGAGTGTACAATATCAGCCCTAAAATTATTGAAGTCATCAAAAGCCTGTATGATAAGGCTACCAGTGCAGTCCTCCACAACAGACAACGGACACTGGTTCAGAACAACAATCGGTGTGCGTCATGGATGCATCTCTCTCTCTCTCTCTCTCTCTCTCTCTCTCTCTCTCTCTCTCTCTCTCTCTCTCTCTCTCTCTCTCGCTATTTTTTTAAAGGAAATTAGGTGTTTCAAGTTTTTTTACAGCATCAGTACAACAATCGGTGTGCGTCAAGGATGCCTACTCTGACCAACACTCTTCAACATCTTCGTAGAGCGTAGAGGTATCCACAGTTTGGTGGCGTTTGATCGAGTCTGGCATGCAGCTCTGTGGGCAACCATGAGAGTGTACAACAACAGCCCTACAATTATTGAAGTCATCAAAAGTCTGTATGACAAGGCTACCAGTGCAGTCCTCCACAACGGCGCCATCGGGAAATGGTTCAGAACAACAATCGGTGTGCGTCAAGGATGCCTACTCTCTACAACACTCTTCAACATCTTCCTAAAGCCCATCATGTCAAATGCACTTGCAGATCACGAAGGCACAGTCAGCATGTGGCGTAGAGCAATCTCCAACCTTCGTTTTGCGGATGAAATTGATGGATTGCTGGAGAGGAACAAGAACTTGAACAGCTGGTACAGAGTCTTGACACCATCTCCAGAGCCTATGGAATGGAAATAAGTGCAGTGAAGACCAAAATGATAACCAACAACACCAATGGCATCAACATGGACATCAAAGTCTAAGGCCAATTTCTCGACACAGAGCATAGCTTCAAATATTCAGGAGCCATTGTATCAGACAATAAGTCCCGACAACATGTTCTCTCCAGGATCGCACAAACAACTGCTGCCCTGATAAGGTTGAAGCCCATTTGGAAAGACAGGACCATTAGTCTACATTCCAAGATAAGGCCGCTGTGCTCCCTTGTCATCTCCATCTTCTTATACGCTTGCGAAACATGGTCCCTCACAGCAGATCAAAACGAAGAATACAAAGCATGGAGATGAGATGAGGTGCTACCGAAGACTTCTGGGCATTTCCTATGTCTAGTATATAACCAACAACGAAATCTGACAGACCATTACACAAGGCATTGGACATCACGAGGACATGCTCACAGTTGTGAAGAAACGGAAACTCCCATGGTGTTGCCACGTCACCAGAGCATCAGGCTTTGCAAAGACCATCGTGGCAGGCACGGTGCGAGGATGCAGAAGAAGAGGGAGACAGAAAAAGAGGTGGGAGGACAGCATTGGAGAATGGACTGGCTTGACCCTGAGCGTAGCCACGAGGGTTGCTGAGGACAGAGAAAGATGGAGTACGTTGGTTAAACGGTCATCTGTGGTGCGCCAACGACCTTCGAGTTACGGGATAAGATAGGATAGGAAGGACCTTCTAAGAGCAGTAATCTTAAGTACCTCAACCTGCCTAAGAGCGTGCCATGTTTGAAAGACGTGAGCCTGCAGGTTGTTACACAGATCGCCGCTCTTTGAGTGATTGAAGAAAAAGGTGCGTATAGCACTTATTATTATTATTGTTATTATTACTAGTAGTAGTAGAAGTAGTAGTAGTAGTAGTAGTAGTAGTAGTAGTAGTAGTAGTAGTAGTAGTAGTAGTAGTAGTAGAAACAAGTTAGACGAGTCTTGTATGTAAGGGAGACAACACGTTTGCTTAGAGCACCAGTGATACAGGTATGCGGCCTATAGAGGGGGGACCGGAGGTTATTGCTAGCATCGTGGATATAATCCTTGCTAGATGCTGTCCCCCGTGGAATGAGGGAATGATAGATAAGATCTATCACACCCTCCTCCCCCTTTTTTTTTCTCTGCTGGCAATGGTTTTGCATTTGTGGACGTGTGTCATATTAATACCTGATTGCCGTTTGGCCGCGTTGTCAGCTTGTCAGTATGATAGGAATGATCTCCCTTTCTCTGCTGCCGATGTTTGTTGTTTAAAGCAATTGTGTGGATATGGGTCATAGATACCTGACGCCCATTTCGCTGTGTTCTCACCTCGTCTGGGCATCTGTCGGCTGGGCTTAGTGAAAACCCAAGGCGACTGATTTCTATAAAACATAACCTTGTGTGTGTGTGTATGTGTGGGTGGGTGTGGGCATGTACAAACGCCGTTACCCTGACATACACTTGAAACTCTACATACTTTCTTTTGACTTTTTTTTGACGGCCCCCGTTATTTTGACGTCAAAATAGTGTTCCGGTAGGGTTAGGGCTCTGTTAGGCTTAGGGTTAGGTTAAGGGTTAGGGTTTGTGTTAAGGTTAGGGTTAGCTTCAAAAAAATGAAAATGTCAAAATAATGTCAAAAAAATGGGAAGTGTGTCAAAATAATGTATGTAGAGTTTCACAACAGTCATCACAACGTCGTTTCTACAAAAGTGTGGGTGGGTGTGGGTGTGTGTGTGTGTGAGGTTCGACTTGGATCTTACGAGAGTGGTGGAAACGTATCCCTCTACTGCAGACCTCTTGTAACGTGTGTGAATAATACTGCATTTGAATGACACAAAGTGCATTGCGATCCTTACAGTAGCAGGAGTTTAATGGTTGATCTCTTTACGTTTTAAAAAGAAAAGTTATCTGCCGTATCGCAAATGGTGGGTGTAGGCGTTATACTTATTTCAACGTTCTTTCGGGGTGGTTGAGAAGTACCTCTACGTTGAAAACGGCTTATAAATTGTGCAAGTAGCAGTGCATTTGTATGAGACAAAATAATGGTATTGGGGTCCTTACAGTACAGCGGTTGCATTTTAATTCTGCTGATCCCCGATTTCTTCCCAACCGTGACGAGAGCAGCCCGTAACGGCACCGGTGGCCTGACGCGTGGTCTTACGTCTGTTGTGATTGTCCAATAACCTAGGCCGCTCACGCAGTGTCTACAGACTAGCTGTCGCGATAAGAAGAAAGCGGAGAGGGGGGGGGTGGAAAAGAGGGAAAGAGGGAGAAAGGGCTCCCTGCGAGATAAAATCTAAGACAGCAGTTCAACCTCTACTGCCGTAAGAATTCAAAAATACATTGTGTTTCATGCAGATGCAGTACTGTCTGCCAAAGGGATCAGCCATTTTTAATAAGGATTTACTTTTCAACCATCTATAGTACATGTATGTCAGACCCTTTCTTCTTTGACTGTATAGGTGAGCTGTGGCCTACATCTGGATTAAATCTTTTAAATTTTATTTTAAACTCTACTTAACCTTGGTCAAACAAATCAACTACACCATTGAGCTTGCAGAGAAACCATTTTTGAATACTTTTTGAAACAACCACAAGAAAGGTTTGGGATACACACTGTCTGCTTGCAAGGCAGCATTACAGAATAACGATGTGTAGTCTACGTCTGCTTGCCATAGCTAGTAGTGTTCTCTGAATTCAAGCTTATTGTACACACTTGCACGTGCAGACTATGACGTAGACTGATGACGTTATCATCTCACGAGATTCGGGAATAAACGGCTTCCGAACGAAAGACCGCCAAACAACAACAACAACAATAACAACAACAACAACAACAACAACAACAACAACTTCGACGACCACGACGACAAAGGATTCCAAAATGACGGTCGAGCGGTTTATTTGTGTTCTGGTGGTGTTCTTCTTACTGTTTGACGTCACTGTCGTGGCTACTACGTCAGTTATGACGGAAGAAGAAGGAGAAGAAGAAATAGGACGAAGAGGAGAAGGAGTAGAACCAAGTCATACGGACGAAAGAGCCATACGGGAGGAAGCAGCGAGAAACGAAATAGAAAGAAGACGGCGAGAAGCAGTAGAAGAAGGAAGAGGAGGAGGAAGAGACAGAGAAGAACGAGGACGACATGTGAAAGAACGAGGGGCGAAAGACGAAGCCGCGAGAAAAGAAATAGAAAGAAGACGAAGAGAAGCAGTAGAAGAAGAAGGAGGAGGAGAATAAGAAGGAGGAGGAGGAGATGCAACAGTGATAGAAAAAAGATGGAGCAAAGCAGATGGAGGAGGAGGACAATGGGAAGGAAGAAGAAGAAGAAAAGGAGGAGCAGAAGAAGAAGAGGAAGAAGAAGAAGAAGAAGAAGAAGAAGAAGAAGAAGAAGAAGAAGAAGAAGAAGAAGAAGAGCTACTAAGAATACAAAGAGAAAGAAGAGGGAGAGGAATAGAAGAGGGAGAAAAGACGGTGATAGAGAGAAGACGAAGAGACGCAAAAGGACAAGGAGGAGGAGAAGGAGGAGGAGGAGGAGGAAGGGAAAGAAAAATAAAAGAAGACTTAGCAGTAGCAACAAACGAGATACAGGGAAGACGAAGAGGATCAGGAGGAGAAGAGCGAGGAGGAGGAGGAGGAGGAGAAGAAGGAGAAGAAGAAGAAAAAGAAGAAGAAGAAAAAGAAGCAACAGTGGTACAAAGAAAACGTAGAGGCGGAGAAAGAGAAGAAGAAAAGGAAAAAGCAGCAACGACAGGCAAAATACGAAGAAAAGCAGAAAGAGGTGAACCAGACCGCGGAGGAGAAGGAGGAGGAAAAAGAGGAATTAAAGAGGAAGAAGCCGCACAAGGGTTATACACAGTGCGGATAAAAGGAAAAGAAGAAAAAGAAGGAGGAGGAGGAGAAGGAAAAGAAGAAGAAGAAAAAGAAGTTATAGAAAGAAGACAAAGACACCAAGAAGAAGAAGAAGAACAAGACGACGAAGAAGTAGAAGAAGAAAGTGACGTTGAAGGCTGTGCCTCACACGTCACAGGCATGACAAATGACGTGGCAGTAGTGGTCCGGGCTGTAGTTTTCCTCCCGCAAAACCGACCTACATGTTCTGCCAGGAGAAAATCCTCCCGGCCGTTGCCTTGGCGATAGACCGACTGCGCGTCAGCATCCTCCCGGGCGTCACCTTCAACGTCACCTACCGCGACACCGGCTGCAACAACACGGTCGCCCCCATCGAGCTGTTCAAGCTAGTTCGCCGGAAAGCGGTGGACGTGGTCTTCGGGCCGGTCTGCGACTTCGCCTTGGCCCCCATCGCTCGCTACTCGCCGTACTGGCACCTCCCGGTGGTCACGCCTGGGGGAAACGCCTTGGACTTCATGCAAGGGAAGCAGAAAGAGTTCCGGACGCTGACCACCATGGGGCAGAACTTCGAAGACCTGACCGAGTTCTTGGACGTGCTGATGTGGCGCAACTCGTGGCAGTTTCTGAACTTGATCTACGAGTCCAAAGGACAGGACAGCGTCAGCGAAGGGTTTTGTTTCTTAGCAGGGTCGTCCATCATCGCCATCAGCAAGAAGAAGAAGACGAACAACGAGTTCCACATGTACGACGCCAACTTTCCCTTGAACGAGACGCTGATGAACAAAGTCGGACTCAAGTATGCCGGTGAGTTGACTCACGTCGCGTTTTTTGTCTCTGTGCGTGTATGTCTGTCTGTTTGTAAAGTTGTCTTTAAAAAAATTATTGTGTTGTTGTTGTTGTTGTTGTTGTTGTTGTTGTTGTTCTTCTTCTTCTTCTTCTTCTTCTTCTTCTTCTTCTTCTTCTTCTTCTTCTTCTTCTTCTTCTTCAGTAGTCAATTAATTAATTAATTTTTTTTAACCTGAGTCTCTCACTCATTGTTCTCTTTCGCTCTCTCTCTTTCTAAAATAACATTATCTTATCTTATCTCTCTATCATCTCTCTTTCACACTCTCTCACTCTTTTTCTCATTCCCCTCTCTCTCTCTCTCTCTCTCTCTCTCTCTCTCTCTCTCTCTCTCTCTCTGTAGCTGTAAGACAGGTCCAAAGGACCTAATGCTATTATCCTATTAAAGGTTTCGACTTCGACTTCGACTTCTCTCTCTCTCTCTCTCTCTCTCTCTCTCTCTCTCTCTCTCTCTCTCTCTCTCTCTCTCTCTCTCCTTCTTTCTCTCTCTCTCTCTCATATATAAAATTCGTATCTTACCTTCTCTTTCTCTCTTATATATAAAATTATTATCTTACCTTGTCTTTCTCTCTCTCTAAAATAAAATTGTTATCTTATTTGTCTATCATCTCTCTTTCACACTCTCTCACTCTTTCTGTCACTCCCCTCTTTCTCTTTATCTCAATTATAAAATTCTTATCTTACCTTCTCTCTCTCTCTCTCTCTCTCTCTCTCTCTCTCTCTCTCTCTCTCATATATAAAATTCATATCTTACCTTCTCTTTCTCTCTCTCTTATTATTATTATTATTATTATTATTATTATTATTATTATTATTATTATTATTATTATTATTATTGTTGTTGTTCTCTTGATTATTTTTTTTAATTATTATTATAAGGGTGGGGGATAGTGAGGGGTGTTTGCCTACAATTGTTTAAAGATAATGATGAAGATGTTGGTGTGATTGTGTGTGCATGTGTGTGTGTGATTTCTATGATTTCCAAGGTAATGTTAAAGGTTATTTACTGTGTTAATTTGTTAAGGGACAGATTTGAAGATTAGACTTATTAATTAGTCTAAAATCTGTATCACTAATTTTAAAAAAAAGTTTCAAGTTTTTCTCGCTCTCTCTCATATACAATTCTTATCTTACCTTCTCTTTCTCTCTCATATATAACATTCTTATCTTACCTTCTCTATCTCTCTCTCATATATAAAATTATTGTCTTACCTTCTCTCTCTCTTTCTCTCCCTCTCTCTTTCGCTCTCTCTCTCTCGCTCTTTCTTTGCTTGTCGATTTCTTGTTCTGTCCTCTCTCTCTCTGCCCTCGACCACCCATGTTTTCCCTCTGTCCTGTTATTTGCACGTGATGTAACAGCTGGACCTTGAAAAGGGTAACGGACCACTGTGTACAAAATTAAATCAGGGAAAACACCCCATCGTGATTTCCACCCACGGACTGCAGTGAGTAGAACTCATCTATATTCATTGCTAATTAAATGGTCTCGACAGTCCGAAAGTGTTAAACTTGTCAGTGCCCTTACCCCCCCCCTCCCCACACCTCCCCCCTCTTCTAAGCAAACTCTCACTGGATATAAAAGTAAAATAACTTTGATTTTGAATCCTTTAATTTTATTATTTTTTTTTTTAAATCTCATCTATATTCGTTGCAAATTAAATGGTGCCGACAGTCATAATTGCGCTGTATGTTTGGAGGGGGAAAAAAAGTAATATTAAAAACATGCTCATCACTGGATTAAAAAAAAATATAGTATCTTACATTTTTACCTTTTGACAAACACAGCAACAACAATAACAACAACAACAACAACAACAACAATACACACCCACACCCACCCACACACACACACACACACACACCCACACACCCACACACACACACACACACACATCTCATCTTAATTCATTGCAAATTAATTGGACCCGACAATCAAACTGTGTTAAACAGCTCTATGATGTATGTTTTTAAAAAAAATTTAAACGAAAACAAACCCAAGCTCATCACTGGATAAGAGTATAGTGACTTTGATTTCATGACGTAATACGAATAATTGTATAGACTCTGCTTTCATGACGTGATATTTTTTAAACCTTGGTTTCATGACGGCGGTTTTTTTTTTCAATCGACTGCGTCCAATATCATTATTAGATATGAGTTTATTGACTTGATTTGACTGTCCGACCAACCCATAATTTTGCTCGTTCTGATTTCCTGCCTATTTCAATGTATTTTCCAGATACGTATGGAAATACAACACAAAGGCTCTGTTCACGTAATATTTCCATGCGTTCGCTACATTTATAAGTGGTTAGTTCAAACTGCAATTATTGAGAAGAGAGAGAGAGAGAGAGAGAGAGAGAGAGAGAGAGAGAGAGAGAGAGAGAGAGAGAAGAAGAAGAAGAAGAAGAAGAAGAAGAAGAAGAAGAAGAAGAAGAAGAAGAAGAAGAAAGCCTATAAATAGGCAACCTTGCTTAACCTTTCAGAACGGAACACCTTTATTTATTATAACTAGGAAGGAAGTTCCTGAAAGGGGGAGGCTCTAGTATCCCTTTTGAAAACACCTAGCAAGGGGAGATGATCGGTACTGAAGCGTGGTTACCCTCTTCTTCCCTTCCGCTAACTGGATTGACTTTCCTCTCTGCCTGTCAGACCTGGCCTATGAGGATCCTGTCTATCTATCTACCTACCTACCTACCTACCTACCTACCTACCTACCTACCTACCTACCTACCTACGTACCTATCTATCTATCTATCTATCTATCTATCTATCTATCTATCTATCTATCTATCTATCTATCTATCTATCTATCTATCTATCTATCTATCTATCTATCTATCTATCTACCTACCTACCTACCTATCTATCTATCTATCTATCTATCTATCTATATCTATCTATCTTGATCTCTCTCTCTCTCTTCTCTCTTCTCCTCCTCCGCTCTCTCTCTCTCTCTCTCGCTCTTTCTCTCCCACACGCTCTCTCCCTTTCCCATCCCCTCCCCTGCCTTCTGCGCTGTACCCAAAGTAACCGTTTTAACCAGAGACACTATAAGTTTGTGTTTTTTTAAAGTCTGACTGACGTAAGGGAGGAAACCACACGGAATAGTACCCAAGCATGACATGGTTCATTCCCTTGTCCGACTTCGCCGTATCGAAACCTTTAACCAGCTTTAAAACAAAAATCGAAGTAGGCCAATAAAATGCACCCGTTTAAAAATAAATAAATGAATAAAGGAATAAATTGGTAAATATATAACTAAATACATCAATAAATGCATAAATAAATACGTAAATACCACAGGCGGCGGAAGCGGGGGGGCAAGGGGGGCACTGGCCCCCTCCAGAAAAATATTGGGGGGGCAAACCTATACATTTGCCCCCCCAATATTCAGCCCCTCAAAAAACATTATTTGGAGGTTCAAACCAATATTTTCCCCCTTTCTCTGGACTGAGGCAAGTTAACAATATCTGTGCTGAGACCATTTTCAAAGCACTGAAGGACTGCTTGATCAGACTTGACTTGCCAGTGCAAAACTGTAGGGGCCAGGCCTACGACGGGGCGAGTAATTTTCAGGGTCATGTGTCAGGAGTTGCAAAAAGATTCAAAGATGAGATCCTTGCTGTGACTGAAGAGTTGGCGACAGTTCTTGAAAGAAAACAAACGACTTGTGATGACGCAGTAAACGCTGCTGACATTTGTCTGAGAACACTGGAAAGCATGCGGCATGAAGATTGTTATGAGACATTTTTTGCTGACATCACAACGAAAGCTGCAAATTTGTGTGATGAGCCCTGCGTTCCTACACAGAAGCAGCCTCCACGAAGACTGGACGATGGCTCACAGGGTCACAGCTACTCTTGTCCATCTGCTTACTACAGACAGCAATACTGTGAGGCCATTGACAACACCAAAGAACATTTAAAGAGCCGGTTTGATCAAATAGCTCTCGACTTACCAAGGAAAATTTTAGTTCTTCTAAGTGATGGAGCAGCAGGGAAGAGACCAAAAATTCCTCAAGAAATCAAAGATAGCTATTCCGCTGACATCGACTTGGACAGACTCAAAACTCAGCTAGAACTCCTCCCACATGCACCGGGTGACACCAGGAAGGCGGCTAACTCGAGGATCACCATCTTCCAAGCACTGCCGGATGAACTGAAAGCTTCTGAGCTGACACTGTGCGACGGATGCTGAGTGAAGTGGATAAACTTCTCAGACTGTACTTCACCATCCCAACCACAACTGCAACGGCTGAACGCAGTTTTTCAGCCCTAAAGCGGGTAAAACCATACCGTCGGGCAACGATGACGCAGGAGCGTCTAAATAATTGTCTTATAATTCATGTGTTCAAAGACAAAATAGATCAACTAGACCTAGCGCAAACTGCTTACGAATTTATCAATACAAATGAACGCCGTCAGGCATACTTTAAAAAAATTAACGGTGTAATTTCCCATGCCAATGACTGCTGTTTTTGTTACTGTGATGGATCAACATTGCCAGGTCAGTTTCTCTCCCTTTCTCTCTATCCTACCCCCCCCCTCTCTCTCTCTCTCTCTCTCTCTCTCTCTCTCTCTCTCTCTCTCTCTCTCTCTCTCTCTCTCTTATATGCACAGTTGTAGAAATATATTATATATCTTTTTTCTCTCTCTCACATAGTGTCTATGAAAATAGTTCAAATTATTTGGAGTAAATGTCCAGGGCCGGACCCAGAAGGGGGGGGGGGGGGATACCTGGGTTCTGGACCCCCCCCCCCCCTCCAAATTAAAAAAAATTGAATTTTTTTAAATGCAAAGAGTTTCAATTTTTTTTAAATTGTTTTTAAAACATTGCAGTTTTTAGTCACTTTTGGTCCAACGTACAAAGAGTTATTTATAATCAATTCAACGGAAATCCATTTCAAGGGATCCGTTGAAACGTCCAAAGCGTTTTTCCGTTGAAACGACCAAGTATCCCAACCCCTAAGCCTAAATTAGTAAATGCAGCCATATTTTCTTGTTCTGGCCGCAAGCCTCTTCCAGCACCTTCACCTTGATACTGCCCTAATCCACCCAAAACGACTTTTTAGAAATATTAATTAAGATGTTAAGTTGATAATTATGACAATTCGTTGTAACAAACATCCATTGAAACGACCATCGCTGAATCGTCCAAAAACATCGTTGAAATGGAAACCCTTGACAGTGAAGCTGCAGAAAAGGACAAAAGAATGTTGTCGATGCCTACTGGGAAATCAAAGAGGTCAGTAAATGCATGTCTTCTATTAGAAGAGATGTCGACACAGCGTTCGTTGAATGGTTTGGTGAAGTCAGCAAAATGGCAAATGCTTTGACAACTGGTGTTATTGTTCCTCGTCAAGCATCCCGACAGACTTTCCGTGACAACCAATCTGCGGCCACTCCAGAAGAATATTTCAAGATTAGCATTGCCATTCCTTTCTTGGAACACCTGTCAACCGAATTGAACTCGAGGTTCAAAAATGCTGGCCTAGCAGTTGATGGTCTCTGTCTGGTGCCAAGCACTTTAATAGACAACCAGGATGGTTTCATGCAGGTTCCAGAAGGGGTGAAGACACTGGCAATGTTGTGGGAGTCTGACCTACCAGACAACGCTACCCTTGATGCAGAATACCAACGGTGGGTTTGCAAATGGCGAAGTGCTGCTGAGAATGCGACAGATATCATCCCATCCACGGCATCAGAAGCACTGAAACATTGTGACAGGGATTTTTATCCCAACCTGTTCATCATGCGAAAGAACCTTTGCACCCTGCCTGTCACTACTGCCGAGTGTGAGCGTTCAAACAGTCAGTTGCGC
This sequence comes from Oncomelania hupensis, assembly GCA_036898135.1. Taxonomy (NCBI): domain Eukaryota; kingdom Metazoa; phylum Mollusca; class Gastropoda; order Littorinimorpha; family Pomatiopsidae; genus Oncomelania; species Oncomelania hupensis. The sequence continues at coordinate 39,548,081 of CM072522.1, read as the reverse complement.
AACCTGAAAAACTACCTGCGCTCTACAATGGGGCAACAGAGACTCAATGGACTTGCTTTACTGAAAGTGCACAGGGATGTTAATATTGACTTCAAAGAGGCAGTGAACTGTTTTGCCAGAAGATACAAATAACAAATGGTACTAATGCCGAGGAACCTAGTGCAGCAAGACTGAATTAAATGAAAGCAGGGCGGTGATGTTCATAAACTACAAGGTAAAGCTTTGTACCGTTAACGATTAACAAAAAGTAGTGAATAATAATAGTATACAAAACATCTCTGCTGATAAATAAATGTTTGTGTAAGTGTGTGTGTGTGTGTGTGTGTGTGTGTGTTGTTGTTGTTGTTGTTTTTTTAAGGGAGGGGCAGAGGATAATTTTTGTACCCCAGAGTTTGTCAGTTCAATTGTTCAAAAAGCTCAAAGTCCCAGACCATCACAAATGGCTTTTTCAAGGTTCAGATTGCACCAGATTGCACCATTTTGCATCATTGAAAAAAAAAATTCCGGGGGAGCATGCCCCCGGACCCCCCTAGAAGGCTCGGCGCTTCGCGCCTTCGCTGAATCTGTAACCTTCCCCTCGACTTTTCCAAGGTCCGGTCCTGATGTCAGTGAATAAAATGTGTGTGTGCCCCCCCAATCCTGAGCAGCTTCCGCCGCCTGTGAATACATATACAAAAGAAACAAAATAGCATTACATTAAAACAATGTGGTGTACAAATGATCGGTACAAGAGCAGTTGTTACACCTTCACCCAACTTAAATTTTTAATTTAAACTTTCTTATATAGCGCTTTCAATGGCCTCCTCCACAACCTTCTTCTTCTTCTTCTTCTTCTTCTTCTTCTTCTTCTTCTTCCTCTTATCCTTTCTCTTATCTTCTTCTTCTTCTTGATCTTCTTGTCTTCTTCTTCTTCTTCTTCTTCTTCTTCTTCTTCTTCTTCTCCTCCTCCTCCTCCTCCTCCTCCTTCTTCTTCTTCTTCTTCTTCGTCTTCTTCTTCTTGTCTTCTTCTTCTTCTTGTCTTCTTCTCATTCTTCTTCTTCTTCTTCTTCTTCTTCTTCTTCTTCTTCTTCTTCTTCTTCTTCTTCTTCTTCTTCTTCTCCTTCTTCTTCGTCTTCTTCGTCTTCTTCTTCTTCTCCTTCTTCTTCTTCTTCTTCTTCTTCTTCTTCTTCTTCTTCTTCTTCTTCTTCCTCTTCTTTCTCTCACTCTCTCTCGTTGTTGTTGTGGTTTTTGTTATTGTTGTTGCTATTACTTTTTCATTTCAGAGGACAGACTCAGTGTTATATGTTGCGTTGTTAGCACACCTTCGGGGCTTTAATTTGTTACGCACTGAATAAGTTGACACTCATTCATTCATAAAAGCATTCATTCATTCATTCATTCAATCATACAAGAGAACTGTATTGGTTAACCAGAAGGCAAGACCGAGCTAAAAGCCAATGAAGATGAAACACGCCAGGTTTATAAGGTTTTCTGTACTCTTGTAGACATGTAAGCTTCCTTTACCAAAATACTAATAATAAAGATAATAATAATAATAATAATAATAATAATAATAATAATAATAATAATAATAATAATAATAATAATAATAATAATTCTTCAAGAATTGCGAACGACAACCGTCTTGATCTGTAGTGCTATAATGATATCTTTATTGTTATTAATCATAGATGGCCGAGTGGTTAGAGCGTTGGCTTGCGGATCTGAAGGTCCCGAGTTCGAGCCCAGGCCGGGGCATTGTGTTGTGTCCTTGGGAAAGACACTGTACTCCCGTTTCCTACTCCTTCGGATGAGAGTATAAACCGAGGTCTAGTCTGTGTGTCGCATGCATTCCATCATAACGGACTGTAAAGATCCTGACGCTCATGTCCTAGACGAGTGAGTGCCGGTGACAAGAACACACTCGGCATGTACCTCGGGTGAAGCGCTTCACTTGGGACTGCTGTACTTTCGAAAAACGAAAGTGCCCGAATTTCACCTTGGTGATAATACCGTTGTTAAGATAAAAAAAATAAATAAAATAAAAAATAAGTAAATAAATAGCTTTGCGGAAAACTAATAAGGGTCGTTATCTTGTTGATATCAAAATGATCCTTTCGAGTAACATCTCCCAAGTAAGAACATAATGATGTCGGCTTTTTTGTTGATTTTATTTTTGGTAGTTTTTGTGTTGGTTTTTAAAATTCATCATATATTAATAATGGTATTTTTCGATACAGTCAATCTAAAATTACCACCAAAAAAATAAATCAAAATTCGATTTGCTTTTTCCATCTTGTAAATACTAGCGATCTCCCTTGCCTTTACGCTACATGTTTGAGTGATAGAGGGGTAGCAGGTTTGTTGTGTGTATGTGGCCCTGGGTGAAATGTATGAGCGTGTTTGTTGGCTACAGATCTCCGCGCTTTGATCATGATTGGTGATTTGGGGAAAAGCGCGTATACGGCATCTAGTAGTAGACTAGTAGTAGCAGCAGCAGCAGCAGCAGCAGTAGTAGTAGTAGTAGTAGTAGTAGTAGTAGTAGTAGTAGTAGTAGTATATTATTTACACATCTACCTAAGAAGGAAACGCACACACGCATACACACACACGCATACACACACACACACACAAGTATGTAAAACACCAAGACTGGGTTTTACTAAGAATGCAAGAATCGGAAAGTGATTTTTTGACGGAAAGAACGCAAACTTCTTCCAGAAATGTAAGAATCTAATGCGAAATTGGCTCTTTTCGTCTCAAAAGGTGACCTAGTTCGTCTCCTATAGGTGACGAAATAGGTCGAACTTTCTTACAAAATTTTCCGAAAATTGACTGGATTTTCTTCGTCCCGGATAGAGCATTCCCTTGTACTTAAAACACTCTCATGCACTACAACTGCACTCCCATACACTAAAAGAGCACTCCTCCTGTGTACTTAGAAAAAAAGTGGGTGGCTGGAAAACGCTGGGTGACTAATACACACACCCATTTCCTGCATAAAAAGCAAGGTTAGTCACCCATTTCAAGGCTTATACCTCCGCACACGCACACACACACACACACACCTACACACACCCACACCTACACACACACATCAAAATGTTCCCGTCAAGGGAAAAGAACTCTTGACCTAAGAGCATTTTGTCCTTTCATCATAACGTCTGGAAATTTGTACAAAGAGACGGGGAATTTTTTTTGGTATGTGTGTGTGTGTGTGTGTGGAGAGAGGGTAAGAAAGGGGGAGGGTCGTGGAGGGGATTGGTGGTAGAGGTGGTAATGGTGGAGATAGGGGAAAGAGGGGAGGGGTCGAAGACGTAGCGCCTCCTCTCCATGCTTTGTATTTCTTCGTTGTACATCTGCTGTGAGGGTCCATGTTTCGCAAGCGTATAGGAAGATGGACATGACAATGGAGCGCCGCAGCCTTACCTTGGAATATATATAGACCGAGGGTCCTGTCTTTCCAAATGGACTTCAACATTGTCAGGGCAGCAGTTGTTTGTGCGATCCTGGAGAGGACTTCCTGTCGGGACCCAGTATCTGATACTATCCTATCCTACCCTATCCTATCCTGTCCTATCCCGTAACTCGGAGTCGTTGGAGCACCACCGATGATCGTTTAACCAGCGTACGCCATCTTTCTCTGTCATCAGCAACCCTGATGGCTTCGCTCAGTGTCAAGCCAGTCCATTCTCGAATGTTGTCCTCCCACCTCTTTTTTCGGTCTCCCTCTTCTTCTACCTCCTTCCACTGTGCCTTGCAAGATGGTCTTTGCAAGACCTGATGACATGGTGACGTGGCCATTCCACTGGAGTTTCCGTTTCTTCACTACTATCACATATAATGCAATGGCTTCTAATTATTTGGAGCTATTCACCGTGGTGAGAGATTGGACTTGGACATTGATGTCCGTGTTGATGCCATTGGTGTTATTGGTCCTCATTTTGGTCTTCTGTGCACTTATTTCCATTCCAGAGGCTCTGGATGTGGTGTCAATCTTCTGTACCAGTTCTTCAAGTTCTTGTTCCTCTCCAGCCAATCCATCAATGTCATCCACAAAACGGAGGTTGGAGATTAGCACTACCCCCTATGCTGACTGTGCCTTCATAATCTGCAAGGGCATCTGCCATGATGCGCTTCAGGAAGGTGTTAGAGAGAGTAGGCATCCTTGACGCAAGCCGATTGTTGTTCTGGACCATTTCCAGATGGTGCTGTTGTGGAGGACATCGAGGAAAAAAAAAGGTCAGTCGGGCCCGTCTGTGGCGAAGTACTCCAAACTTGTTAAGATGCCCATGTGACCTCGTAAATGATCAGTGATTGAGTGACTTTAAGGTCAAGGTCAAGGTCACAGGGTCAACAAATGTTTGTCAAAAATGACATTTTTTCAAAATATTTAACTTTTTTCTAGGTTACTAAAGTTGAACTTTTTGATTCTTTAATGCATGATAGATATCAATATGACACACATATTAAACAAATTTGGTCAACCTCAGTCCCAGGTTAAGGTCTGTTACACTCGTTCGATGATGGTGTTTTTCTACCAGTAGTTGATTCAGCCCCAATGCTTGAATTCTCCTGATAGGTGTAAACTCTGATTCGTTTATCCACGCAACCCGTTCAATCAGCATACAAGTCACAGAGTCGACGTATGAAATTTTCCACTTTTATTCAGCACACATCAACAACTGCATACAATCGCCTTTTCACACTTTTACAACAACACACCTTGTTTTTTTGTTTTTTTTTTTAAATAAATTTACACTTATATAGTCTCTACATACTCGGGAACAAACGAGAATATCCTACATGAAACACCACAACCAATCAAAATTAATTTAATCATCACTGTCTCACGTCATACAACCCTATTTGGAATGGAAGCTTCCATGGTTACAACGAGAACTATCCATACGCTTCGATCGATAGTAAACAACCAATTCTCGAAAATTCTCAAATAATATCGAGCAACTAAAAACACCAACGTTATACAAAGCTTCTTCTAATAACAACGCAAAATCAAATCAAAGACAAATACACTCTATTACTGCATGCGTTGCAAAAATAAAACGAACAGACCTATTGCGCGCGCTTCACACATAATTATAATATAGTGCGCATTTCACACGCACCATCATTCGCGTTTCAACGTAACAAGGTCACTGGAGCTGGCCAAATTCAGTTAGTATGGGTACTTTGAAGTTGATCTTGACCCTAAACTGTAAGAGATATAAAGTCAGAACTAGTTGTATTATAATAATAATTTAATAATAATTTATTTTGTATAGCGCAATTCAAACATAAAATGCTTCACAAAGCGCTTGATCACACGCAGCCACACACAGATACACACGCATAATAAATCTATTCTGCATTTAAAAACAAGACAACATGTAAACCTAGTAAAGGTAACAAACCAACAAATAAAAGTATAAAATCAGTCAATCAATCAATCAACTTATAAAATAAATGAATAATTTCACAGAAAAAATTTAAGAGAGGGACGTTAATACCAAAAGAGGCAGATCAACAATGCCTCATCTAAGATTTCAATTCAATTCAATTCAATTCAATTCAATTCAATTCAATTCAATTCAATTTATTAGCGTCAAAATAAGGCCACCGGCCTGTAGACACGGGGTTAATCACATGCAGCCTATACTAAAACAAAACAGAAATATCAACAATGCATAAACAAAAATGCATAAACAATGAAGAGTTATATAATTATCTGAGTATATAATAGTCGGGCTGTCCTACAATATTACCGAAGCGTTATAATACTGTTCTCTTTTCTTTATCGAATAAAATATATACATAGCCACATCTCTTGTAATATCAGAATTTTCATTTGATACCAAATATTTTATCACTTTATTTAGAGATGATAGATTGATATTTTCTAGTTGTTCCGTTTTTGCGTTAATCTTTGAAGTCAAGGTAATTTTAGCCCTTGCAAAAACATGCAAAAAAACGTACAGTAGAATGGCTGTTTATTTAACCGACAATATGCAGGAACATTGGGTTATTTGATCAGAAATGCATGAGGGGTCACGTGAGGGTCAAGGTCATCCCAAGGTCAAGGTCACTGAGGGTCGAGGTCAACCCAAGATCACCGTTTGTTGGCATAATACAACTTTTGCTGTACTTTATATATTAGTTATTCATTGTTTATTTGATCCGTCCAAAAGATCTACTGAAACAACCATAGTGGTGACACTGAAGGCACTCCATCTGTCCAGCCAGTCACTTTACAATAAAGGCGTTTCAAGCAGGGGACGCTCTAATTTATCGAACTCCCGTATACAAAAACAAATTAGAATATAAACATCATTATAAAATATCAACAAAACACATACATATAAAGTGCCTACATTGCTAAATAATAATATCATAGGAAGCCCTAGTGACCATGTGACCGAAAGCGTCCAATATTCCCAAGCTGACCTAACAGACCTCATGCATAAATGAGATTTGGAAGAGTTTAAAAGAAAAAAGGTAGGTGACTGGTCTAGCGAAGAAGATAGTATAGTAGATTGATATAACATATTAAGAATGAGAAAGAACAAAGTAGAAAGACAGCGACAGTGGGAATTCAAAGCACTAAATTTCCAAAAAGTGGGGATACTATTTATACAGAAACCCCCGGCACTTCCACGGGGGTTTATTATATAATACATGAGGGGTTTTGGAGCCAGTGGTCAAGGTCAATTCACGGTCAACAGCATAGGAAGATCAAAGGCGGTGTTTTCCCGCTCATATAACCCTTATTGAAGCAGAAAGCAATAAATACGACATAATTACCTGTTCTGAAACCTTTTTTAATGCAACGCACACAAGTAACGAGACAGATTTGTTAAATTTCCATCCCCCCGTTAGGCTAGATAGAACTGATCAAAGTGGTGGTGGTGTGGCTATCTATGTCAAGAGTCACCTACTCTGCAGACACAGACCAGATCTTCATGTACCCAACCTAGAGGCGATATGGATCGAAACTCAAGTTAATAGAAACACACTATTAGTAGGATCTTATTACCGCCAACCCAGTCTTCCCGTAGATTATTGGAATTTAGTCCAAGAGAGTCTCAGAAAAGTAAACAATACAGGTTGTGCATTTTTGGCATTAGGCGACTTTAACGATGATTACAATCGTCCCTCCAAGCACTTAATAGATACATTAAATATGTACAATTTACATCAAATTACCAACTCTGATACAAGGATCACTGAGACATCTAGAACTTGTTTAGACCTGGTCTTGACACAGAGTCCACAAATAGTAAAAAGTATAGAAGTATTACCAGAAATATGTAGTGATCACTGTGTACCTTGCGCAACCATCATAAACTCTGTCAATAGGAATTACTCCTACAAAAGGACAATATACAACTATGACCGTTTAGACCATGATCAATTCTGTAATCTGCTTTTACAAATAGATTGGCCTACAATAATAACAGCGGAAAACTTAAATCAATCAGCAGAAAACTTTACTCAAGCTTACTTCGATGCCGCGTGTAAATGTATGCCCGTAAAAACAGTTACTGTACGCACTAGAGATGCCGCTTGGTTAAATATTGAAATTCGTCACGCCCTAAAATGCAGATATACATTATTTAAACATGCAAAGATAACAAATGTAGAGAACGACTGGAAAAAGTATCGACAGTATAGAAATAAAGTCACGTTAATGATCAGAAATAGGAAATTAGAATATCACAAGGAACTAGATGAAAAAGCATCAGACCCCACCAGATTTGGAACTAAGGAATGGTGGAAACTTGTTAAAGCATTTATAAACAAAAAAGGAATCTCCAACGATATACCGCCAATATCTAGTGATGGGAAAACGGTCGATACAAATGAAGAAAAGGCCAACGCATTCAATGACCACTTTATACAGCAATCAGTATTAGAAACACCCGATGACGACCCTCCTGAACTTCCCCACCTAGATCACGAACTGACTGAAATTTTAATAACCACAGCAGAGGTAGCCAAAGTGATAATAAACCTGGACAAAAGTAAAGCTGTAGGCCCCGATAAAATCCATAACAAACTATTACTGATATCTGCTGATATAATCTCACATACTTTAAGTCAACTCTTCAACCGCTGTCTATCAGAAGGATTGTTTCCAGATATTTGGAAAATTGCTCATGTAACGCCCATACACAAAAAAGGTCCAGCTGATATTTGTACCAACTATCGCCCAATATCTCTTTTAAGTTGTGTTGGTAAAGTCTTTGAGCGCTGTGTCCATACCCATGTCTTCTCATTCCTAAAAGACAATAATCTTATAACACCATCACAGTCTGGTTTTATTCCCGGGGACTCAACAACCAACCAACTACTTTGCATATATAATGAACTAACTTCAGCATATAACAGTGGAATCACTAACCAGTCAATTTTCTTTGACATCTCCAAGGCCTTCGACAGAGTATGGCACAAAGGATTACTAGCTAAGTTAGAGGCTATAGGTATTAGAGGTAAGCTTCTTCAATTGTTTGCTAACTATTTAGACCAACGAAAACAAGCTGTTGTCATTAAAGGTAGCAAATCAAACTATAAAACCGTTCCGTCAGGCGTACCTCAAGGATCAGTTTTAGGCCCCCTATTGTTCCTAATCTATATTAATGACATTGTGGATAACATTGAATCAGTTATAAAACTTTTTGCAGATGATACTAGCATGTCATTAACCCTAAATAACCCAGACATACGAGCAGAAATTTTGAATTCTGATCTTCAAAAGATAAACGACTGGGCTAACACCTGGAAAGTTAGGTTTAATGAAGACAAAACAGAACTATTAACTTTCAAACGTGACGCACTACCTAACAAGCCATTAAGCTTCGGAAACGCAATTTTATCTGAAAACGAATTCCATAAACACTTAGGACTAACACTGCAAAGTAATTGTAAATGGGATATCCATATAAGTAACGTCATAAAGAAAATAACCATCCTCCTATCATGCTTAAGAACGTATAAATATAAGCTGTGCAGAAAAGCCTTAGAAAATATGTACAAATCCTTTGTCCTACCTCACTTTGACTATGGCGATGTAATCTGGGATAATTGTACAGACACTCAAGCTGGTTTATTGGAAAAACTCCATTTAGAAGGTATTAGAATTATTGTTGGGGCGGTGAAGGGGACCAGCCATGAGTTATTGTATAGAGAGTCTGGACAATACACATTGAAGGAGAGAAGGAAAAGACATAAGCTACTTACTTTTCATAAGATGATAAACGAGTGCTGTCCTGAGTACTTGTCCAACTTGGTCCCACAACTAGTATCAGCAGTTAATCCATATCACCGCAGAAGACCTCTAGAACGTAGAGTACCCCCATACAAAACTGAACTCTACAAAAATTCTTTTGTTCCTTCAACCACAGTATTGTGGAATGATCTCCCCGAGGAAATTCAAGAAAGCCCATCCATTAGCTTATTAAAAAGACACCTTTCCAAAGATGATCCACTTGTTCCATTGTACTATTACCATGGGACACGACAGCAGCAGGTTTTGCATGCCCGACTCCGACTTGGCGTAAGTAACCTTAATTATGACATGTTCCGTCGTCACTTGTTAGAAGACCCAGTCTGTCAGTGTGGGCATCCTGCAGAAACATCTGAACATTTCCTCCTTTTTTGCCCTACATTCGGCACTGTACGTACGCAGACAATTAACCAATTAGACCCTCCTTTTCGAAACATCAACACCTTATTGTTTGGCAGTGAACATCTCTCCCCACAAGAAAACGCCAACATCTTTACAAAAGTCCACACATTCCTCACATCTAGTGACCGCTTCGTTTAGAAAATAGCCCAATTATGCAAATTCACATCTGATTGGTACCCTTGATACCAGCTAAACCAATCCCCATTTGTTTCCCTCTCCCTAGTAGTTACACCCCATCCCTTTGCACCAAAAGTTTATTAATAGCTGTCAGAGAGAAACTGACCAGATAATTGTCTCTTCCAACGGAATAGATGAGTTCACCATCTATTTTAAATATCTGTTCACGTGCAAACACGTAGTCTCGACCTATTTATCTCTGTGTTTGTGTGTGTGTGTGTGTGTGTGGGTGTGTGTGTGTGCACGCGTTGTTTTTATTTTACTTTCTTCTTTTTTTTACTTGCACGTGACTTCTTTTTTTTCCCCCCTCCTCCAAACTGATTTTTTTCTCTCATTGTTTTAGATTGCTGCAGGTATTTATTTACCTTTTAATCGACAGCTACTGTTTTGTGTAAAGTTTACTCTTGGGTGCATGTAACTGTTTCTCGTTAGTTAGTTCATTCATTTATTTCTCTATTACTTTTTTTTTGTTTGTTCGACGTTATTGCATTTTTTTTCTGTTATACTATATTTATATGTTTGTTCTCTTTTCATTGTTAAAAAGATTAATTTATGTGCTCCTGTTTTTTTTAATTTATTTATTGCTTTGTACTTGTGTCTGTTCGCCAGACATTTCATTGTTGTCATTTATCAAAGGGTAACACTCATTTAAGCTTTGCTTTTGTGTGCCCTTTATGTTCTCCATGCCTGGTTTACTTGTTTCGTGAATAAAATTATGTTTAAACCAAAGGCGGTGTTGTTTTTCATTTTTACGGCACCATTTCATTTTGGTTTTTTTCTGGGCATTTATTTTCATGTAAAATATTGCGAGTGCCATAAGGAGCATGAGTCATATGGGCTTTACCCTTCCTAGTTTTAAATGCATTTTAGAGTCTTCTCTCTTTCTTGTCTTTTCTTTTTTTTTCTTTGATCACTAGGCGGCGCTGTGCGGATTTCAACTTCAACTTTTTATTGGCTCCAAGTACATTTGACAACATACTAGAGAATTTGCTTCGTGCATAGAAGGAAAGGAAAAAATAACACATAAAAACCCGTTACAATTTAAAAAAACAAACAAACAAACAAAAACATAGAAATAAAACACACACACACAAACAAAAACATTCACGCAACATCGACTCGCACACCAATAAACAAATGAATGAGATTAATACTATTGAATAATAATATTAATACTAATAAATAGAAAGTCAATGTATTAAAAAGCTAGTTTAAATCGCAACATATTGGTGTCTAAAATCTCAGTCTCAGAACATATCAATACATGTAAAACCCTAAAACAGTAGAAGGAACTAATAATAGCAATAACAACAACAACAATAATAAAGTACATATATGTACAGTGTATCATACTGTTCAATGCGCACTGAGAAACTTTACCAATCCTCTGAGACAATTAAGTAGATCTAGCATAACATTTTATAAGACTAAAAACACAAGCATCTACAGGTTTCAACAGTTTCAGTGATCAAATAGATGTAGGTATAAAGACACCATGACAATAAATAATAATGATGATAGGAGCACTACTACATGTTACACGTGGTCACATTACTACAACATGTGGGTTATGGGGTGGGTGGGAGGGGGTAGGGACAGCACATTGAACCAGCTACCTTATACCATTCAGGACTGAAATGGCGGATGGTACGAAAGACTTCTGCATGCGAGAAGTTTTACACTTGGCAGCACGGTACCTACGCCCAGATGGCATGAGTGCGAATTGATCATGCAAGGGGGTGCGACTCATCTCCAACAATTTTGTGTGCTTTTGGTGATGGTTCTGTGGTGCACCAGTTCATCCAGGCTTGGAAAAAACAACCTCCACTACCCTCTCTGCCTGTTTGACTACTCTTTCTAGTCTGTGTTTGTCCTCTGCAGTGCTACCAAAGTACCACACCACCACGTTGAAGGTCAGAACACTTCCAATACTGGCTCTGTATTTATCCGTGGTCGAGCCACCTTCCTCTCCAGTGACACAGTGATGTCGTCTTTATCGCAGACAAACCTTATGTTTGTACTCACCTACCTAAGCGCTGCTTTCTTTTTCTTCTTCTCTTTTATCAGATTGGCTCAGCGGTGTTCGCCGTGTACTCCAACGTCAGGCGATAACATAGCAGCTTGTACTGACAATGGTTCAAACCCCGTTGACGGCCTGGGGGGTAAACAACAACAACAACAACAAAACTGTAGACATTGCGCCCCCTTTACTCCTTCGGGTGAGAGTATAAACCGAGGTCTAGTCTGCGCACGCACGCATTCCATCGCACGGACTTTTAAAGATCCTGACGCTCAAGTCCTAGACGGGTGAGTGCCGGCTGACACCGACACACCCAGCACGCACTAGGTCCCGTCTCCCTATCCCCGGTCGCCCAGGATTGTGCTCAGTGGTCTTGGCGTCAGACTGTGCGCCCAAAGGCTGCAAGTGAGCGTCTCGGGCGGTTTGAGTTGGATCCTGAGCCTTGAGCAGCTCTTGAGCTGGAGGTGCACTATACGAGAACTATAAAATAAAATAAAATAGGCTTGGGATTTTTGTTTGTTGTTGTTGTTGTTGTTGTTTTAAAACCAAGGAGTGGTTGTAAGATTAAACTCCCGCCAAACATCTGTATCGTTCTTGTTAGTCTGACTTTGAGACTTCTCTCCATGTCTCTGTTTCTGTTTCTGTCTGTCTGTCTGTCTGTCTGACTGACTGTCTCTCTCTCTCTCTTATATCTCTCTTATGTCTCTCTCTTATGTCTCTCTCTCTTATGTATCTCTCTTTTATCTCTCTTATGTGTCTCTCGCTAATGTCTCTCTCTCTTATCTCTATCTAATGTCTCTATCTTTCCTCTCTCTTATGGCTCTGTTTCTTATCTCTCTCTTATGTCTCTATCTTACGTCACTCTCTCTTTTATCTCTCTTATGTGTCCCTCTTGGGGTGTCGGATAGCGCAGTGGTTGGAGCACTGGCTACTGTGTCGCAAGTTAAGCACCGTCCAGTGCGGTTAGCACTTGGATGGGTGACCGCAAAACGTGAAGCGACAAATAACAACGCCCCCAGTTGACTCAACTGTGACTGAGTACCTACTCTCTTAAGGGTGAAGAAGGTAAAGCAGCGAGGGAGAGAGATGGGCATCACCCTCATTACGCTGGCCCAAGATAAGTGTGATCTCCAACATCACGCTCCCCTAGGGCCACAAGGCTATGGGACCACCTTTACCCTCTTTTTTTTAAACTTTTTATGTGTCTCTCTCTCTTATCTCTCTCTAATGTCTCACTTTCCTCTCTCTTATGGCTCTGTCTCTTATCTCTCTCTTATGCCTCTCTCTTTGGTGTATCTGTCTGTCTCTGTCTCTCTTTCTCGCTCTCTCTTCTCCCCTTTCAATTCCACCATTGTCTCTATCTCTTAGTCTATATCTCTGTCTCTCTCTCCCACCCCCTCCCTCCCCCCACCTCCCGTCTCCCTTGTCTCTATCTCTGTCTCTCTGACTCTGGCCCTGTCTCTGTCTAACTCTCTCTCCTCTCTCTCTTCCTTCCCTCCCTCGTCTCTATCTCTCTGTCATCTCTATCTCTCTGTCATCTCTGTCTGTCTGTCTCTCCCTCTCTGTCTCTCCCTCTCTCTCTCTTTCTCTCTCTCTCTCATTGTAGACAACAAACTCAGTTGCCATTCACATATTGAAAATCTTTGTAAAACTCTCTCAACAAAATTATTTATGTTGTCTAAGCTTCAATCTATCGTAACTGCAGATGCTAAAAAGCTTTTTTTAAATGCTTATATCAAACCTCACATTGATTATGCATCAACAATATGGGACGGCTGCAGTGATGCCTTGTTTAAAAAAAATTAATTCTATTCACCGCAGAGCTGCAAAATTACTTATCTCCAACACTTCCATCACAACTGATTCAAAATTAAAACTAGCTGGTATGCTTTCCCTTAACAAACACCTTAATTACAATAAAGCCGTTTTAATGTACAAAATACTAAACAATAAAGCTCCTGATTATTTAAAACTACTTTTTAGCAAACATAAAAGCCTCGTTATTCAATTTTCAGACATAATTTAACCTTACCACAGCCACGCTTAGACATATTTAAAACATCTCTGTCATATTCTGGTCCAAGTATGTGGAATTCTCTCCCACAAGAGATCAAGGAAAGTAAATCATTATCATTGTTTAAAATTAGACTCCACAAATTTCTATTTTCCCTTGCTCCTAATATTTAATTGACTGTATACATTTTGTTCTTTCCTATCTTGCGACAGTTTAATTTGTTCATGTGTGAATTAGCTTGTGTATGTGTGTGGTTGTGGTGGAGGGGGTGGGGAGAGTGGGAGTAGGGAAGGGGTATTGGAGGGAGGTGGGGGGAGGGAGTATGTGTATTTCGGTACATTAATTTTCTTAGTATTTTTTTTAATTCTTACCATTGTTAAGGTTTGTGTTAGTTTGCAATCAATTTTATGTTAATTATTTTGTTTGTTCTGAAGTTTTCTTTTTCTTTTTTTTCTTTTACAATTTTATTAAGGACTAGCTGTAAGACAGGTCCATAGGACTTAATGCTATTATCCTATTAAAGGTTTCGACTTCGACTTCTCTCTCTCTCTCTCTCTCTCTCTCTCTCTCTCTCTCTCTCTCAGGCTTGTCTGAAGAAATACAGTCCAAGGTCTGTCTGATGTCACTCTCACACCGCTTGACCGTCTCTTCTTTTATTTTTTAACCCCATTCCCATCCCCCTCCCTCCACTCTCTCTCTCTCTTCCTCTCTCTCTCTCTCTCTCTATCTCTCTCTCTCTCCCTTCCCTCTCTCTCAGGCTTGTCTGAAGAAATAGATGCCAAGGTCTGTCTGACGTCCATTTGCACCGCTTGACCGTCTCGTCTTTTTTTTTTACCCTCCCTCCCCCCCCCCCCCCGCTCCGCTCTCTCTCTCTCTCTCTCTCTCTCTCTCTCTTTTTCTCTCCGTCTTCCCTCCTTCTTTCTCGTGCCGCGTACCTCTTGACAAGGAGAGGAGACACGACAGTTATGAAGCCATTCTTGACGTATTCACTACCGCCTCTCCATTTCTTCACATTGCCGACCCGAGCTCACCCGAATCGAACCAGCTTTATTTTTTTTAAGATGGAAGGAGTTGTGTGTAGTGTGTGAGCATGCGCGGAAGAAGAGGTACAACACCCCACCCCACCCCCCACCCCTACCCACCGTCGCGGGCGCCGACGAACCCAGAAAAGTCGACAAGAAAAAGCTTTATTAAAACGGTAGTAAGATTGCCCCTGTAGTCTGGTGAGCAGGCACAGAATTTGATACACCCCGCAGTGGGCTGCAGTGAGGATCTACTAGAAAACTCCAAGTTACCAAAGTTGGATTTTTTTTTACAAACTATTCACGTATAATTCACTACTTCTTTTTTTTTATAGTGTGTGTGCAGACGCCGAATAAGAGGCACCCCACGTAGTGGGAGCTGAAGGTATTTTACCGAAGAACTCTAAAGCTGCCCAAGTTTATTTAAATTCAATTTCGATCGGTTTTACTACCGCCAACTAGTTTGTTTTATTGAAAAAGAAGGGAGATTTTGTTGTAGTGTGGGGAGCAAGCACGAAATAAGAAACCCCCTGGAGTGGCCTGAAGATGTACAGGTCTATTTGGTTTCGCTTTGGCGTTTTGCAACTTCCCATCAATTAAAACGGCGGGTTCGAAGGTTTTGCTTATTATTATTATTATTATTATTATTTGTCGGGGTGTCGGATAGTGCAGTGGTTGGAGCACTCGCTACTGTGTCGAAAGTGAAGCACCGTCCGGTGCGGTTAGCACTTGGATGGGTGACCGCTAAGGTGTGAAGCGACAAACAACAACGCCCCCAGTTGACTCAACTGTGATTGAGTACCTACTCTCTTGAGGGTGGGGAAGGTAAAGCAGCGAGGGAGAGAGTTGGGCATCACCCTCATTACGCTGGCCCAAGATAAGTGTGATCTCCAACATCACGCTCCCCTACGGCCACAAGGCTATGGGACTACCTTTACCTTTTTATTATTATTATTATTATTATTATTATTATTATTATTATTATTATTATTATTATTATTATTATGTTTTTAAATTCGAAGGCTTCGTTTCCTTTTAGCGAGAACGGATTTACCTTAACAGTCGCATTGTTATTACATTAAGCAATGAGAGAGAGAGAGGGAGAGAGAGAAGGAGAGAGAGGGGGAGAGAGAGAGTTATTAAAGCAGGCTACACATTTTCACAGTAGACTATTCCTGGAGTGACGACTTAAAGCAGAGACGCATCGAGACAGTACCACATAAATGCGTGATTTGGTAAAGGTTCCTCATGGCGTGATGCACACCAAATGAAGTTTTAAAAGTATACTTACATTAGGCAGGTTAGTCCATATATTATCATTATTCTCCCTCTCTCCGTTGGGCACACATCCCGGAATAAAACAGTCATAAATCACGACGATAAGGCATGGAGTTGCATGTAACTCAACAATTAAGGAAAGGTCCAGTTGTACTCCACTACAAACAAGAGTTATTATTAGAGAATGGCGTCATTGAGAGAGAGAGTGTGTGTGTGTGTGTGCGAGCGAGAGAGTGTGTGTGTCTGTGTGTGTGTGAGCGAGCGAGAGAGAGAGAGAGTGTGTGTGTGTGTGTGTGTGTGTGAGAGAGCGAGCGAGAGAGAGTGTGTGTCTGTATGTGTGAGCAAGCGAGAGAGTGTCTGTGTGGTGAGCGAGGGAGAGAGTGTCTGTGTGGTGAGCGAGGGAGAGAGTGTCTGTGTGGTGAGCGAGGGAGAGAGTGTCTGTGTGGTGAGCGAGGGAGAGAGTGTCTGTGTGGTGAGCGAGGGAGAGAGTGTCTGTGTGGTGAGCGAGGGAGAGAGTGTCTGTGTGGTGAGCGAGGGAAAGAGTGTCTGTGTGGTGAGCGAGGGAGAGAGTGTCTGTGTGGTGAGCGAGGGAGAGAGTGTCTGTGTAGTGAGCGAGGGAGAGAGTGTCTGTGTGGTGAGCGAGGGAGAGAGTGTCTGTGTGGTGAGCGAGGGAGAGAGTGTCTGTGTGGTGAGCGAGGGAGAGAGTGTCTGTGTGGTGAGCGAGGGAGAGAGTGTCTGTGTGGTGAGCGAGGGAGAGAGTGTCTGTGTGGTGAGCGAGGGAGAGAGTGTCTGTGTGGTGAGCGAGGGAGAGAGTGTCTGTGTGGTGAGCGAGGGAGAGAGTGTCTGTGTGGTGAGCGAGGGAGAGAGTGTCTGTGTGGTGAGCGAGGGAGAGAGTGTCTGTGTGGTGAGCGAGGGAGAGAGAGAGTGAGTGTCTGTGTGGTGAGCGAGGGAGAGAGTGTCTGTGTGGTGAGCGAGGGAGAGAGAGAGTGAGTGTCTGTCTGTGTGTGTGAGCAAGCGAGAAAGAGAGTGAGTGTCTGTCTGTGTGTGTGAGCAAGCGAGAAAGAGAGTGAGTGTCTGTCTGTGTGTGTGAGCAAGCGAGAAAGAGAGTGAGTGTCTGTCTGTGTGTGTGAGCAAGCGAGAAAGAGAGTGAGTGTCTGTCTGTGTGTGTGAGCAAGCGAGAAAGAGAGTGAGTGTCTGTCTGTGTGTGTGAGCAAGCGAGAAAGAGAGTGAGTGTCTGTCTGTGTGTGTGAGCAAGCGAGAAAGAGAGTGAGTGTCTGTCTGTGTGTGTGAGCAAGCGAGAAAGAGAGTGAGTGTCTGTCTGTGTGTGTGAGCAAGCGAGAAAGAGAGTGAGTGTCTGTCTGTGTGTGTGAGCAAGCGAGAAAGAGAGTGAGTGTCTGTCTTTTTGTGTGAGCAAGCGAGAAAGAGAGTGAGTGTCTGTCTGTGTGTGTGAGCAAGCGAGAAAGAGAGTGAGTGTCTGCATCGCACGGACTCTTAAAGACCCCGACGCTCATGTCCTAGGCGGGTGAGCGCCGGCTACACAAATAACCCCCCAGCACGTACTAAGGTCTAACCACCGCTACACCCCTCCCCCCACCCTTCTCAACCCTTTCCCATCAATCTCATCCCTATACCCTGTCGCCGAAGGTTGTGCTAAGTGTTCTAAGCTCCGGACTATGCGCCCACAGTGGGCACCTCGTGCGGCTGCTTGAGTTAGAGCCTGGATCGGACGAACAGCGCCTCGAGCTGAAGCTAGGAATAAAAAGCGCTATATAAAAACGATAAAAAGAAGAAAATATATTAAAGAATATAAATATAAATAAGGTTTGAAAGCGCCTAAATTCAAAGTTTCAAACATGCAGCTGTTCTATCGTAACCAACATGTTCGTGAAGCTCTGGTACGATTGAGGAGGCCCGCGATGATTACAGGCACGAAGGCGTGCAACGACAGCTTTGATATTTACCTTTGGTATCTGTGCCGTTGCAGAAGGTGAGGGGGGAGGGAGGGAGGGGGGGAGGACTTACATAAAGTGTCTTTTTTGGTTTCCGTTGGTCCAAATAGTTGCGGCAGTTTTGAGAGCTTTGAGTTGGCCACTGACCACCGATTCCAGCTCTATCTCGTATA
This sequence comes from Oncomelania hupensis, assembly GCA_036898135.1. Taxonomy (NCBI): domain Eukaryota; kingdom Metazoa; phylum Mollusca; class Gastropoda; order Littorinimorpha; family Pomatiopsidae; genus Oncomelania; species Oncomelania hupensis. Next base: position 39,529,784 of record CM072522.1, on the reverse strand, counting down.
AACAGAAGGTCACATTGTCGAAGGTTGTGGAAACTTCTATGACATACATGTATAAGATATAAGGTGCGTAATTCCGATGACGTGTTTTATTTTGATTGGTTGCAGTTTGCGTAATTCTGGAACTTTCTGTTCTTTTTAGACATGGTTGACAGACTATAGAAGATACGCTTGTCTGCGCATATGGGATCGGAAGAGTCCGCTGGACCTAAAGCAATAATCATGTTATGTAATGTCTGCGCGTATGGGGTTTCTTAAGATTTTTTTTTTCGGAAAGAGAGTTTGATTGCAGTTGTTGAATGCTGTTTTGCGGCTCTGGCTGAATACATTTGAACTACTTTTATAAGCACGACTCCTGCCTTCTTGCTGATTGAACGGGCTGCGTGGGTAACGAATTCACGTTACAACCAGATTCAAGCATCGGGGTTGAATGGGCCTTTGCCAGTGTAGCAGGCTCACATGCAACCTATTTGGTCAGATGGGTGATCTACACTGGAGTTCTTATCCCAGGTTCATACAATTTGGTCAGATGGGTGATCTATACTGGAATTCTTATCCCAGGTTGATACAGTTTGGTCAGATGGAGGATCTACACTGGAGTTCTTATCCCAGGTTGATACAATTTGGTCAGATGGATGATCTACACTGGAATTCTTATCCCAGGTTGATACAATTTGGTCAGATGGAGGATCTACACTGGAATTCTTATCCCAGGTTGATACAATTTGGTCGGATGGGTGATCTACACTGGAATTCTTATCCCAGGTTGATACAATTTGGTCAGATGGGTGATCTACACTGAAGTTCTTATCCCAGGTTGATACAATTTGTTTGCAGTTAAGATAAAGTTTTGAACTATGTTTTTAAACAAAAAAATAATAAAATTTTCCCCCAGTATATTGCTTGCCCGTCCATTCTGTCCGCTCAATGACTCGCAGTTGTTCCTGGAGATCGATTTTTATGTCCGTCTATTGTGCGGGTGTGAAAATCCCCCTATACGATTTTCCATTGTTTGTAGGAGGAGAAGAAAAGGGGTAAGGTTGTGGGGAGAGAGGGAGAGAGAGATGAGATGAGAGAGACCGAAAAAGAGGCGGGAGGACAACATTCGAGAATGGACTTGTTTGACACTGAGCGAAACAATCAGGGTTGCTGAGGACAGGGAAAGATGGAGTACGGTGGTTAAACGATCATCTGTGGTGGCCCTACGACCTTCGAGTTACGGGATAGGATAGGATAGGTATTATGTGTGTGTTTGTGGGGGTGAGAGAGAGAGACAAAAACGGAGGGAGAGACAGAGATAAAAAGTGTGAGTGAGAGGGAGACACATAAAGACAGAGATAGAAAGAGAGGAGAGGCAGACAAACACAGAGAGACAGAGATAGAAAGAGAGGAGAGGCAGACAAACACAGAGACAGAGATAGAAAGAGAGGAGAGGCAGACAAACACAGAGACATGGAGAGACAGAGAAAGAAAGAAAGAAAGAAAGAAAGGAGAGGCAGACAAACGCAGAGACACATAGAGACAGAGATAAAAAGAGAGGAGAGGCAGACAAACACAGAGACACTGAGAGACGTAGACAGAGATAGAAAGAGAGGAGAGGCAGACACACACAGAGACACAGAGAGACAGAGATAGAAAGAGAGAAGAGGCAGACACACACAGAGATACAGAGAGACAGAGATAGAAAGAGAGAAGAGGCAGACACACACAGAGACACAAAGCGACAGAGATAGAAAGAGAGAAGAGGCAGACACACACAGAGACACAGAGAGACAGAGATAGAAAGAGAGGAGAGGAGGAGAGGCAGACAAACACAGAGACAGAGATAAAAAGAGAAGAGAGGCAGACAAACACAGAGACAGAAAGATAGGAGAGGCAGACACACGCAGAGAGACCGAGATAGAAAGATAGGAGAGGCAGACACACACAGAGACACAAAGAGACAGAGATAGAAAGAGAGAAGAGGCAGACACTCACAGAGACACAGAGAGACAGAGATAGAAAGAGAGGAGAGGCAGAAAACACAGATAGACAGAGATAGAAAGAGAAGAAAGGCAGACAAACACAGAGACACAGAGAGACAGAGATAGAAAGAGAGGAGAAGCAGACACACACAGAGACACGAAGAGACAGAGGCAGGTAAAAAAAGAGCGTTTAAGAGAATGAATTGATATTGAGGTTTAAAGTCTACGTCCACCATTGGCGAGAGAGTTAGAGAGAGAGTGAGAGAAAGAGGGAGAGTGAGTGTGAGAAAGAGAGTGAGAGAGAAGTTGAGAGAGTGAGAGAGAGAGAAGTTGAGAGATAGACTGAAAGAGAGAGTGAGAGAGAGAAAGAGAGAGAATGAGAGAGAAAGAGAAAGTGAGAGAAAGAGAGAGTGAAAGAGAAAGAGAGAGTGAAAGAGAAAGAGATTGAAAGAGAAAGAGAGTGGAGATACAGAAAGAGAGTGAAAGAGAAAAAGAGAGTGAGAGAAAGATAGAATGAGAGAGGGAAAGAGAGAGTGAGAGAAAGAGAGAGTGAGAGAGAGAATGAGTGAGAGTGAAAGAGAAAGAGTGAGAGAAAGAGTGAGAGAAAGAGAGAGAGAGCTTGTCAGACGAATAGACAGGTAGAGAGAGAGAGATTTAGAGCAAAGATCTTGTGTATGAGAGAGAGAAAGAGAGAGAAAGAGAGAGAGAGGGAGAGAGAGTGGAAGACAGAGAGACAGAGTGAAGAGCTTGTGAGAGACAGAGATGAAGATACAGAGAGACAGAGTAAAGAGCGTTGTGTGTGTGTGCGTGAGTGAGTGTGTGTGTGAGAGAGAAAGAGAAAAGAGAGAGAATTCCTAGATCGATATTTATGTCGGCGTATTTGGTTATGAGGCGAGGTCACCCTATCAGATTTTCCATTGCTGTCAGGAGGAAATGTGGAGAGAGAGGGGGGGGAGGGGGAGGTAGTGGTGGGGCGAATGAAGGAGAACGGGAGAAGACAGAAAGACGGATGTAGAATACCAATGATAAGCTGTCTCGCCCAAAACGATGGGATTGAGGCGTCTTGGGGCGCTTCGGAAAATCAGTCCTTTGATACACCGACGAGCTGCGAACGCGTATAGCGAAATACCCATCTTTGCGACTATGGCACAAATCCGCAAATACCAACCACTGACAGCACAGAAGAAAATGGAGATAGATCTTCCCTATCATTCCCTATTATTCCTATAATTCCCTATCATTCCTATCATTCCTATCATTCCCTATCATTCCTATCATTCCTATCATTCCCTCATTCCCCGTTGGTCAGCATCTCGTAAGGATTATATATCCAGGGGTGGGATGTCGATTTAAAAAACAACAAGCCCCCCCCCCCCCCCCCTCCCTGTTTAGGCGAGAAGGCACCTGATATCGTTGGTGTTCTACCAAAAGGTTTTCGTCCGACCCTCTTGTTCACCTCGCCAGCGGCCACTTTCTACCGAAGCCAGAGGCCGAGACAGACTGACAGACAGACAGACATAAATGTCCATAGGACAGTGTCAGATGTGTGTAAGGGTGAAGAATACGGGGGGGGGGAGAGGGGAGTTTCGGGAAGAAACGAGGTGGGGAGATGGGCTGAGGGGAGGAGATGAGGGGTGAGGGTGGGGTATACGGGTACGGATATTGATCTCAGGTGTATTGTATTTTGATCTCAGGTGTATTGTATTTTGATCTCTCAGGTGTATTGTATTTTGATCTCAGGTGTAGTGTATTGTATTTTGATCTCAGGTGTATTGTATTTTGATCTCAGGTGTATTGTATATTGATCTCAGGTGTATTGTATTTTGATCTCAGGTGTATTGTATTTTGATCTCAGGTGTATTGTATATTGATCTCAGGTGTATTGTATTTTGATCTCAGGTGTATTGTATTTTGATCTCAGGTGTATTGTATTTTGATCTCAGGTGTATTGTATTTTGATCTCAGGTGTATTGTATATTGATCTCAGGTGTATTGTATATTGATCTCAGGTGTATTGTATTTTGATCTCAGGTGTATTGTATATTGATCTCAGGTGTATTGTATTTTGATCTCAGGTGTATTGTATTTTGATCTCAGGTGTATTGTATATTGATCTCAGGTGTATTGTATATTGATCTCAGGTGTATTGTATTTTGATCTCAGGTGTATTGTATTTTGATCTCAGGTGTATTGTATATTGATCTCAGGTGTATTGTATTTTGATCTCAGGTGTATTGTATTTTGGTGTAAGAACTTCACTCTTCAGTTGTCGTTGGTGTGCTGCCAGGCAGATCCATGCGTATGTGTGTGTGTGGTGTGTGGTGTGTGTGTGTTTGTGTGCGTGGGTGTGTATACACGGTGTTATCTGGACAATCATCAAGCCTTGCAAAGACTATTCTGCAAGTCACAGTGCAAGGAGGTAGAAGAAGAGGGAGACCGAAAAAGAGGTGGGAGGACAACATTCGAGAATGGACTGGTTTGACACTGAGCGAAGCCATCAGGGCTGCTGAGGACAGAGAAAGATGAAGTACGCTGGTTAAACGATCATCTGTGGTGCCCCTACGACCTCCGGGTTACGGGACAGGATTGGATAGGATAGGATATTTGGACAAACCAGTGAACATCTACATAACTTGTTTTGACAGACATACTTGTGTGGACGTCAGAACAATGATCCGTTAGGGTTAGGGCTGGATTAGGGTTAGGGTTCGAACACTTCAAAGTACTTAAAAAGGGGGACGAAATATGACCCATTGTCAGCACAACGTATGTGGCGTTTCAGGAATGTCATGATAATACTGTGTACCCTCGGTTGTGCGTGCTTGTGTGTTTGTGTGTTGAGGGAGGGAGGGAGGGATGGAGAATGAGGGGCGGGAAAGGTGGGTGTGGAGAGTGTGAGGCAGGAGAATTAGTTTGGATCGATAATGTATGCTGGATTTTTTGTCGTGGATCAAAAGAAAGTAGGAGACGATGAGGGAGACAGAAAGTATCCAGTGGCAGTTATTTCCCCTTACAGATTTCTCAGCTCTCTCTCTGCCCCCTCCTTCTTCTCCCCCCTCCTAACCTTCCCTCTTCTCTGTCCCTTGAACCGTAAGCTGATGTGAACACTACTCACCCGCATTTTTCCGGCAGAGCAGACCGCCACCAAGTATGTGGCCTCTGTGAGTGTCTGCTAACCGCCAGTTGATGATGACTTCCGGTCAAAGATGGTGCCTGATCCATTTCCGGTTTGTCTGGTTCTGAACAGCCGACTGAATTGTCGGCTGTCTGTGAGAGATCGTTGAGGGCAGCCAGTCCATCATGGCACAAACGTCTGGAATTCCCTTCCTCCCAGCTACCTTCTGCATTACCCTTGGGAACTTTGAAGCTTAAACTTCCGTATCTCTTTTCCGGTTTTGTAGCTGTTACTTTTGGGGATACAGCGAAAGACTTCTCTTCACGACTTGTGTATGGTTATTCTTCGTGTTTTTCATGTCATCTTCATATTGTTTTTCTTGTTCTTTTTAATTTCTTCTTCTTCTTCTTCTTCTTCTTCTTCTTCTTCTTCTTCATCATCATCATCATCATCATCATCATCATCATCATCATCATCATCATCATCTTCTTCTTCTTCTTCTTCTTCTTCTTCTTTGATGGTTTCGTTTCTTTTGTTGTTGTTGTTGTTGTTGTTGATGTTGTTGTTCTTCTTCTTCTTTCTTTCTTTCTTTCTTTCTTTCTTTCTTTCTTTCGTTCTTCTTCTGCTTTGCTGTCATTGAAGAAGAAGAAGAAGAAGAAGAAGAAGAAGAAGAAGAAGAAGAAGAAGAAGAAGAAGATTGTGGACTAGAGAGAGCAGCAGCAGCAGCAACAACAACAACAACAACAACAACAACAACAACAACAACAACAACAACAACAGGCAAAGTGGAAAACATTAAGGGTTTTAAAAGAATTTTTTAAAATGACGTTTCATAAAGTTTTTACACGCTTCCCCCACTTGCCTGCTTCTCTCCCTTGCCGTCTTCCCTCCTGCGCCTGCTTCTCTCCCTTGCCGTCTTCCCTCCTGTGCCTGCTTCTCTCCCTTGCCGTCTTCCCTCCTGTGCCTGCTTCTCTCCCTTACAGCTTCTCAACTTTGCCCCCGCTTTTCTCCCTTGGCGGCCTTAAATTTATGTGAGCAATTGACCTTTATCGTTCATCTCACACAGTGATCCCACTTTGATTGCCTGTTAGTCTCTGTAATTGAATTGCCTCTTCTTCTTCTTCTTCTTCTTCTTCTTCTTCTTCTTCTTCTTCTCCTTCTTCTCCTCCTCCTCCAACTTCTCCTCCTCCTTTTCTTCTTCTACTTCTTCTTCTCCTCCTCCTCTTTTTCTTCTCCTTCTTCTCCTCCTCCTCCACCTTCTCCTCCTCCTCTTCTACTTCTTCTTCTTCTCCTCCTCCTCCGTATTCTTCTTCTCCTACTCCTTCTTCTTCTCCTCCTTCTTCCTCTTCTTCTTCTTTTTCTTCTCCTTCTTGTTCTCCTCCTACTTCTCCCCCTCCTCCTTCTTCTTCTTCTTCTTCTGCTTCTTTATACCGGCCCGTCTGTAAGTCTGTCTCTCTCTGTTTCTCTCTGTTTCTCTTTCTTCCTCCCTTTTCCTCCTAATTCTCCCTCAAACCCCCTCCCCCCACCTCCAACCTCCCTCCTTCTCTGTCTTTGTAATGAAGGAGAGCCTCAAGTCAATTTCCAACCAGCTTTACCGTCCACCATGAGGAGGTAATCTTCCGCAGACGCACTCCAGCTTCAGTATAGGAAAGTTTACATTCAAATCGCCTCAGTAACCTCCCCTCACCCACTCCTAAAGGAACCCGCCGACCCGACTCAAATCCAATTCACCCTTCCATACGATTCCTCCAGCCTCATTCCCCGCCGCACTCCCGGGCGCCCCTTGTAGAAAAGAAAGAAGGGCCACTAGTACAATGTGTTCGGTGACATTTTTCGGAAACTCTATTCACCTTAATCGGTCTTATCGTGTTGGGGAATTTTCAGGTAGACTGTCTCCAACACCGCTGTAATCTAAGGGAGGGAGGAAGAACTCTATTCACCTTAAACGGTTTTATCTCGTTGGGAATGTTAAGGTAAACTATCTCCAACACCGCTATAATCTGAGGGAGGGAGGAACAACTCTATTCACCCTAAACGGTTTTATCTCATTGGGAATATTACGGTAAACTATCTCCAACACAGCTATAATCTAAGGGAGGAAGGAAAAACTCTATTCACCTTTAACGGTTTTATCTTGTTGGGAATGTTAAGGTAAACTATCTCCAGCACCGCTATAATCTAAGGGAGGGAGGAAAAACTCAATTCACCATAAAAGGTTTTATCTCGTTGGGAATGTTAAGGTAAACTATCTCCAGCACCGCTGTAATCTAATAATCTAAGGGAGGGAGAGCACCGTAACACCTGGAGAAAATCGTCGGTGTCCTGGAGGAAAACAAAAGAAGTCTTCGTATCTAGAATCACGGAAGGTCCGTCCCAGGCGAAGGTTAGAACCCGCACGACTTTGTGTGTGTGTTAAAATAGTCTTTTTTTTCTTTCTTGTTACTTTTTTTTTTTTTTTGGGGGGGGGGGGAAAGGGGGTTATGGGTGGGTGGGTGGATTGGGGGTGGGGAGCATAGGACACCAGCTCACCATCAACTGCGCTACCTGTCCACTTCTCTAGCTAGCACCCATTTTACTAAGTTCAAAGAGCTGGTCAAGGCGCTGGAGGATGACAGGGTTTAGCCCAAGCCGTCCCATAGGCTGCGCCCACTTGCAAGCCTTTTTGGGGCAGCAACGTCTGGCTCTGACCAGGCCACTGGGCGCTATCTGGAGGATTTTGAGATTAGGGTTTGGACATTGAGGGAAGCTAGGGGCAGGAAGGGAGTGTGTATGTGTGTTTGGGGTGGGAGTGGAAGAAGGAGAGAGAGTGAGAGAGAGAGAGAAGCTGAAAGAATAGGAAACTCGAAAGCGTTCACGCCATTTCGGAACGGAAGACTCGCATGCGTACGGTGTCCAGGATGCGTGCGGGGTCCGAGACCTTGGAGGGAGGGAGGGAGGGTGGTGGAACAGGAAGGGATGATGATGTTTAATTTAATGTAGTATCTCATCTGTCGTCGTTGCTATGGAACGTCGAACATGGGACGCAGAAAACAAAACTGCTGTCTTCATTGTATATATATAGTGAGTAAGGACAGGCCCAATCTCCTACGTTACGACACAATCGTAGCCTTCACACCAGCTCAAAGCCTATGTGAGCAGCACTGTTTAGTGCCTCCACATTTTGCTGGCTGCGGGCTATTTATAGCTTGCCTGCACCCTCCCTTCCAGTGAAAGGAAAGGAAAGGTAGCATCGGCGAAGCTATTTATAGCTAGCCTGGCTGACCTAACCTCAAAACTAAAAAGCTTTGGTTGAGTCGGTGTGCTTTAGTTAATACTGTTTGAAAAGTTGTATACACAGCTCCAAATTTTGTACACACATCCACAGCCACGTCCATATTACAAAACGAGAAAAAAAATTCTTTTTCTTTTTTTTTTGAGGGGGGGGGGGGAACAGAATGTGATATACTTAGGTCTAAAAGAACACACTTCAATAGATATTTAATTCATTTAGAAAGAAGAAAACGGTCCTACAGGTCTAACAGGAAAGAAATGTTCCACAAGCCATATAATTTAAAATATAAAAAAAATCCACAGTTCACAGGTTTTACAATTAAAATAGAAAAAAATATTGTACAGGTCACATAATTTAAATAGGAAAAAACACAGTCCCGCAGGACATACAATTTAAATTTAAAAAACTGTTCTACAGTCATATAATTTAAAAGAAAAAAAGCCAGTTCTACAGATCATACGATTTAAATAGAAAAAAAAAACCACAGTTCTACAGGTCATACAACTTAAATTTTTAAAAAAGAAAATTTCTACAGCTCATATCATTTAAATAGAGAAAAAACAGTTCTACCTGTCATTCAATTTATTATATAATTTAACAGAAAAAAAACACAGTTCTACAGGTCGTACAACTTAATTTTTTTTAAAAAGGACATTTCTACAGGTCATATCATTTAAAAAGAAAAAATCACAGTTCTACAGGTCATACAACTTAAATTTTTATAAAGAACATTTCTACAGCTCATATCATTTAAATAGAGAAAAAAGAGTTCTACCTGTCATTCAATTTATTATATAATTTAACAGAAAAAAAACACACAGTTCTACAGGTCGTACAACTTAAATTTAAAAAAAGAACATTTCTACAAGTCATATCATTTAAATAGAAAAAAAACACAGTTCTACGTGTCAATTTAAACAGCAAAAACACAATTGAAAAGGTCATACAATTTAAATAGAAAAAACACACAATATAGCTACGATTGTTGTTGTTGTTGTTGTTGTTGTTGTTGTTGTTGTTGTTCTTCTTCTTCTTCTTCTTCTTCTTCTTCTTCTTCTTCTTCTATCATCATCATCGCGGTCGGCGTGGGGGGTGGAGAGGTCGGTCTCCGGCCTCCGGCCTCCGTTTTGCGGATGGCGTTAATGGATTGGCTGGAGGGGGGGGGGGTTGATGGGGTAGCGGGAGCTTGAACAACTGGTACGGAGGCCATACACCATCTCCAGAGCCTAAATAGGTGCAGAGAGGACCATGGTGGTGACCGACGGCACCAATGGCCTCGGCATGGGCATCGGGGTCCAGGGTCCAGGTCTCTCAGCACGGTGCATGGCTTTAAATATTTGGGAGCCACTGTGTCAGACGGTGGGTCCCGGCGGGGGGTCCTCTCCTTTATTGCACGGGCGGATGTGGCACTGACAGGGCTGGGGCCCATTTGGAGAGACAGGACCATCGGTCTGCATTCTAGGGTGGGGCTGCTGCGCTCCCTTGTCGTCTCCGTCTTCCTGTGCGGTGGCGAGGCATGGAACATCACGGCGGATATACAGCGAAGAATACAAAGCATGGAGATGAGGTGCTAGAGAAGACTTCTGGGCATTTCCTATATCCAGCACGTATTCGTCGAGAATGGACTGGCTTGACACTGAGCGAAGCCATGAGGGTCGCTGAGGACAGAGAAAGATCGAGTACGCTGGTTAAACGATCATCTGTAGTGCCCCAACGACCTTCGAGTTAAGGGATAGGATGTGATAGGATAGGATAGGATCATCATCATTATCGTCGTCGTCGTCGTCATCTACTTCTCCTTCTTTTCCCTAGTCCCACTCCTGAGCCTCCTTCTTCCCGCCCAAATTCCTTTTTCATCTTCTCACTTTCAAAGCCGTAATATACCCACGGTTCAACGGCGTTATGGATCAGAGTTAGAAAATTACGCACCCTCTCTCTCCCTCTCTCTTTCTCTCTCTCTCTCTCTCTCTCCACACACACACAAAGACACACACACACTGAATCTGTTTATCTTACTCTGTGCCGATGGATGAGGTCGGAAGAGTACGTCCGAAGCAAGATTAATTTCAATTGCTCGAGTAGAACCGATTTGCTCTGGTACTGTCTTCACCCAGCTCTTGTCTCTCTGTCTCCATACCAGTCTCGCTGTCTACCTATCTGTCTTCCTGCCTCCTTCTATGTCTTTCTTCTTCCCCTTGTGTCTCTCTGATTCTGACTCTCTCTCTCTCTCTCTCTCTCTCTCTCTCTCTCTCTCTCTCTCTCTCTCTCTCCTTCCCTTTCTTTTTCTCTTCCGTCCTCCCTTCTTCTGCCTCTCCCTGGGGACAACAGAATCATTGTCAGCGAAACTCTAATTATTGCAAGATGCAGATACAAAAGACTAGTATGACCTTAAGGATCTTCCTATTTTTTGTTGGGTTGCTGGGTGGGTGGGTTGTTGGGTGGGTGGGTTGTTGGGTGGGTGGGTGGGTGGGAGTGGTGGATGGGTGGGTTTGAGGGTGGTTTTAGGTGAGGGGGATTCAAACGTGCAACCTTCCAAAGCCAAAATCGAAGTTACGAAACTATAATTATATTTATTTATTTATTTATTTATTTATTTATTTATTTATTTATTTATTTATTTATTTATTTATTTATTTATTTATTTATTTTATTCGTTTTTATTATGTCGCTTTTCCAGCTCAGGCGCTGTTGGCCAGGACAGACACTAGCTCAAGCAGGGTGAGGCGCCCACTTGCAAGCAGCCTGTGTGCGCATCGCGAGACGTCCCGGACAACTGCGCCCAAAACCTGGGCGAAAGAGTTGTTAAAGCGGAGAGAAAGGACCTTTAATGTATGCTGGGTGTGCATTGGTGTAGCTAGCTGTCACTCCCCCCCACTCCCCACCCCCTACCCCCCGTCTGTTGACGTGAGCGTCAGGATTTTGCAACGTCCGCGCGGGCGCAGACTAGACCCCGGTTGATACTCTCCTTACGACGGAGTAGGGAAGCGCCTGCCCGTACTTCTGGATCATGATTTCTTCTTCTTCTTCTTCTTCTTCTTCTTCTTCTTTTTCGGCTCTCCAAACCGTTAACGTCAACGTATAAGCTTGAAAATCCCCCTTCTCCTCCCCCCTCCTACCAATGCCTACATAGCTTAACGTTCAAGCAACGTTCACCCATCCAAGTACTCACCACGGTCGACGGTCGCTTAACACGAAACATTTGGTATAAATAATTATGTGTGCCTACTTCATTACTTTCCTTGCGCCCAGGAAGTAATCGGTTAACTCCGACTTTTCCCACAAGGGGTTTGTCGGAGAAAAGTTTTAGGTGGGGTGGAGGGGTGGGGGTGAAGAAAGAGAGGCGGGGAAGGGAAGAGGGAGAGATGGAGGGAGTGGGCGAGTTTGGGGCAAACGGGACGCAGGTGTGTGGAGGAGATCAGTGACCCATCTGCAATAACGCCCGAATTAACAACGACGGGTTTTAAATGGTCGCTGGAACTACTATACTAGTGCGAAATGGTAGTTTCGCTGTCTTTTACTGTTGAGGTTTTTTCTTCTTCTTTTGGGGGCTGCCACCCTCAGCTTATTGAGGACTCTGCAGCCAAATGCTGGGTATATTCTTGTTACCGGCACTCACCCGTCTAGGACATGAGCGTCAGGATCTTTAAAGTCCGTTATGATGGAGTGCATGCGACACAGACTAGACCTCGGTTTATACTCTCATCCGAAGGAGTAGGAAACGGGAGTAAAGTGTCTTTCCCAAGGACACAGCACAATGGCCCGGACTGGGCCTGAACCCGGGACCTTCAGATCCACAAGCCGAAGCACTACCATTAGACCACCGTGCCTCCCAATCCCATGGGTATGGAGAATACGCGGTTGCACAACAGTCGCAAAAAAAGAGTTATACGCGTTTAGAATATATAAGTTTGGGTGTATTCACTTGGACCCACAAAAAGTTGTTTCTGACGGGGGTTTAGAACCCCCCTTTTAAGTGTGGAGGTTAGTTAGTTATTCATTGCTTACGGGGTCCAGCGGACTGCAAAGAGCCGAATCAGGAACACAAAGTCAAAACCACAACTTGGCCGAAAGTGGACTCTCTCCTGATTCGCATAAAAGACCTGCTGAAACAACCCTAGTGGTAACACTGAAGACACTCCGCCAGCGGTCACCTTACAATGAAGGCATCCCATGCAGGGGACGCTAAGGCTACACTTGATGATATCAATTGCGCATTAGGCCTATGTATTTACTAGTCATATTGTGTACTAGTCAGAATAATTTAAATTGAATCTTTGTTCATCAAGAATTTTTTATTACTACCATGCTGTATGAATGTGTGCGAAAATGTATTGATTGTTTGTGCATGATGTATAAGAACATTGACTATTAATGTAATGTGAACTGTGAGGCGTTGTATGTTGGTTTAATCAATTGACGTCTAGACTGTGATGTGGGTGCTTGACGCGATTAGGTGACATGATATATATTGACAGTGTTTGCGGTTCTATTTTGTGATCTGATTGCCTGATGTGTGATGTCTGATTGTTTACTTTCGATAACCTATTTTGCGTAAATGTGCGAAAGCGATCTGTCTGCTTGTACTGTGCTGTAATGTATTGTATTGCGTATGAACTTATAACCTATATATTCCCATATACGCAAAACAAATTCTTCACATGAAGTCAATAAATCTTGAATCTTGAATCTTGATTACCATGGCAATCTCATGAAATATTATTTTCTCTGTCTCTGTCTCTGTCTCACTCTGTCTCTCTCTGTCTTTCTCCCTCTCTGCCTCTTTCTATCTCTTTCTCTCTGTTTCTCTCTCTCTGTCATTCTTTCTTTCTTTCTCTGTCTCTGTCTGTCTCTCTGTCTCTCTCTTTCTCTGACTCTCTGTCTGCCTCTGTCTCTCTCTACTTCTCTCTCTGTCTCTGACTGTCTCTCTTTGTCACTGTCTCTCTCTCCTCTCTCTCTTTCTCTCTCTCTCTCTCTCTCTCTCTCTCTGCCTCTCCTTATCTCTCTCTCCTTCGCTTTCTCTGCCTCAATCTCTGTCTCTCTCTGTCTGTCTCTCTCCATCTTTCTCTCTCCTTTTGTCTTCTTCCTCTTCTTCGTCTTCGTATTCTTTTGCTTCTTCTTCTTTCTTGTTTATATTTTTGGTTAAATTGTTTTAGTAAGGGCTGGTTTTATTTACATCTTGTATCTTATTTAAATGTTAGCAGTTTAGTCTGACTTTTTTTTACTTTTGTGTGGGCCTGATTCGGCTCTTAGCAGTCCGCTGGACCCTATAAAAACAGAATTATCTATCTATCTATCTTCTTCTTCTTCTTCTTCTTTTCTCTCTCTATACCTCTCTCTCTGTTACGTTGAAACGCGAATGGTGCGTATGAAATGCGCACGATGTTATGTGTGAAGCGCGTGCAATGGTAGGCTTGTGTGTGACGCGCGCGATAGATCTGTTCGTTTTATTTTGCAACGCATGCAGTAATAGAGTGTATTTATCTTTGATTTGATTTTGCGTTGTTATTAGTAGAAGCTTTGTGTAATGTTAGTGTTTTTAGTTGGTCGATATTGTTTGAGAATTTTCGGGAATTAGTTGTTTACTATCGATCGAAGCGTGTGGATTGTTCCGTTGGTTACCATGGAAGCTTCCATTCCAAATGGGGTTGTATGACGTTAGTCACGTGATGATGAAATTAATTTTGATTGGTCGTGGTGTTTTATGTAGGATTATTCTCGTTTGTTCCCGTGTATGTAGAGACTATATAAGCGCCGCACTGTTAAAAATAGTGGAGTTGTTGTTGATAGTGATTTGGAAAGTAAATTTGAGAGTGGAAAGACGATTGAGCGATTGTATGCAGTTGTTGATGTGTGCTGAATAAAAAGTGGAAAACTTCATACGTCGACTTTGTGACTTGTATGCTGTTTGGACGGGCTGCGTGGATAAACGAATCTGAGTTACACAACTATCAGGAATTCAAGCATCGGGGCTGAATCAAATACTGATAGAAAACACCATCATCAAACGGAGTGTAACATTTTGGGAGTCAAGCCGCGATTCACGCCATAGCCAAGGGTTCAACTGCTACAACAAGCGAGTCAACGTTACGAGAGGCAGTCATCGAGGGTAGCCGCCAACGAGTTGCGTCGAGAGGGGCCAACATACTGGGACTACATCACCGATAGGTTCGGGTTGACTGCAAGGGCGTGTAGTCGCTGAAGAGTTGCTTCGTGAGCGAACAACAGATCGGGACTACGTGGCTGCCGTAAGACTACGTCGAGGGACAGTCTCGGAGCTACATCGCCAGTTTCACAGAGAGCGACGAGCGGACGTCGCGTCTACTTCAGCATAGGAGCGTGTATATCAACACCAGCGTGGTGCAGCGTCGCATACGACGAGGACAGAGGGGCCTGCGTCAGCGAAAGCGACTAGTGACAAGCATCAGCGCTACTGCAGAAAGCGTGCTGTTCTAGAACAGTCTAGAAAGGTACAGCACAGTCAAGAACTTTCCAGAAAAGAACTTTCCAGAAAAGCATTAAGATGGCTGACTTCTGCCAGAAAGGGATTGAACTGAAACTAAAAGGCAAACAGCTGACGGAGTACGTCAAATCCCAGGAGAGAATACAAGAGAGAGAATTAGAAGAGAAGCGTCTAGAAAAGGAAGAACAGCGTCGCCGAGAAGAACGAGAATTAGAAGAGAAGCGTCTAGAAAAGGAAGAACAGCGACGCCGAGAAGAAAGAGAGTTCGAGCTGAAGCGTCTTGAAGGCGAGCGTCAGTACCAGCTAGAGTTGGCGCGTATCCAGCAACAGCAGAATGCGCCACAAGTTATCAGCGACAACAAGGCTCCAAAATTGCCGGCGTTTGTCGACGGGAAGGACCAGATCGACAGTTATTTGGCGAGATTTGAAAGGTTCGCCGAAAGCCCCAATTGGCAACCCCAAGATTGGGCGATTCGACTCAGTGCTCTTCTGACGGGGCAAGCACTGGAAGTTTACACCAGACTGTCGAAGGATGACGCCAAAAACTACGACGTCTTAAAAGAGGCCCTGTTGCAGTGCTACAGCTTCACAGAGAAGGGCTACCGTAAACGCTTCCGTGAATGCCGGCCTTTGTCAGACGAGACACCAAAGCAATTTGTGGAGCGCCTGTCGTCATACTTACACAAGTGGGTGGAACTATCAGGCAAAGGGAAGTCTTACGATAGTCTTCATGACCTGATCGTGAAGGAGCAATTCTCAATGCCTGTCACAAGGACCTAGCGACCCACTTAGCAGAACAAAAGCTGCAGACGCTTAAAGATGTGACCGAGGTTGCTGAAAGATATCTCCTCGCTCACGGAAAAACGCTGGGGCCACCCAAGGCGACGAAACCATTTCAGAAAACTGCAAGCCATGGGAACCAGATCCAGGGGAGTCAGACGAGCCAGAGACACACGGACTCCACGCCACCTCCCAGGGAAGGGCATTCAAGAGGCTGTTTCACCTGCAACGCTACAGACCACAGAGCGGCTAACTGTCCTCAAAACAAAAGTAGCGGGCAGCGGGGCAGTACGGACAATGCAGCGGTGGGCAACCGGCAGAGGCGGTTCTCCAATCAACGGCAAACCAGTTGATCTGACCATCAGGTGTGCGGCGGGAGCGTCATTCTTCCGAGTGAGACCGAGCGCGCAGCTACTCCCGCGGACGTGCAAGAGTGCATAACCGATGGCCAACTTCTCCTTGCCAACGGGAAATCCATCCCCGTCGTCGCCAGCGCCGCGATGACCGTCCAGAACATGCCTGTTTCCAAGGGACGCGTCGGAAATCATGAAGTGACTGTCCTAAGAGACTCTGGTTGCAGTGGGGTCATTGTCAGAGAAGATCTAATCGCTAAAGAACAGTTCACTGGCGATTCAAAATGGACACTTATGGCCGACAGCAAATGTGTGAAAGCGCCAGTTGCAAAAATTCAAGTCAGCACACCTTTCTACATAGGCGAAGTCGAAGCGGTTTGCCTGAAGAAGCCGCTGTATGATTTGATGATCGGGAACATCGACGGCGCGAGACGACCCGACGACCCCGATCCAGAATGGAGTCCTGCCTCAACCCAACACGTCGAAGTTGTGGAGGAGGACCCATTGCCATTTCCCGATGGAGACCTTACAGAGCTGCTACGGGACAATGTGGCTACTCCGGCTCAGCCCTGCCGACCAGAGATCGTCGGTGCTGTTACTACCAGGGCCCAGGCCAAGAGAGACAAGACGTCTACGCCACTGAAGGTCGCCGACAACTCCAAAGCTGCCATCGTGGACAGAGATAAGCTGATCCAGCTCCAGGAAGCTGATAGCACTTTAAACAAGTACAGGAACCGCCAAGACCACGTGACCAAGGGCAGTGGCACGGTCTATTTCGAGGTGAAGGCCAAGATCCTGTATCGAATCTTCCAGCACCCGAGGGTCAACGGAGGTAAACCACTACGTCAAGTCTTGGTACCGTTACCCCTAAGGCGCCAGGTGATGGAAGTAGCGCATGACTCAATCATGGGAGGTTACCTAGGCATCAAGAAGACGTCAGACAGAATCCAGGCGGTGTTCTACTGGCCAGGACTTCATGCGGACGTCAGCCGTTTCTGCCGATCATGTGACATTTGCCAGAAAACCATACCTCGAGGAAGGGTCCCGAAAGTGCCTATGCAGAGGATGCCTTTGATCGACCGACCTTTCAAGAGGGTGGCCTTAGACCTAATCGGCGAAATAAGACCTCCGAGTGAAGAAGGTCATCGGTGGGTACTGACTTTAGTGGACTATGCGACTCGGTACCCAGAAGCAGTGCCTCTGAAGAAGATTGACACTGAAACTGTTGCAGAGGCACTGGTGGACATGTTCAGCAGACTTGGAGTGCCCGAAGAAATTCTGACAGACCTCGGGACGCAGTTCGTCTCTGACTGTATGAAGGAGGTCAACAGACTGCTGAGCATCCGGCATTTGACTACGACACCCTACCATCCAATGTGCAACGGGCTTGTCGAGAAGTTCAATGCTACGCTGAAGTCCACCCTGAAGAAACTGTGCAGCGAGCAGCCCAGACAATGGCATCGCTATATCAACGCCTTACTTTTCGCCTACAGAGAAGTACCGCAGGAGTCCACCGGCTTTTCTCCGTTCGAGCTGCTGTACGGAAGAACCGTCCGAGGGCCGATGCAAATCCTGAAAGAACTGTGGACGAAAGAAGTAGAGACCCCAGAGGTGAAGAACAGCTACCAGTACGTGTTTGAGCTACGGGAGAAG
Source organism: Oncomelania hupensis (assembly GCA_036898135.1). NCBI lineage: Eukaryota > Metazoa > Mollusca > Gastropoda > Littorinimorpha > Pomatiopsidae > Oncomelania > Oncomelania hupensis. The sequence goes on along the minus strand of CM072522.1, from coordinate 39,512,191 downwards.
CTGGAGCAGACTCTCGAGATAGCCAGAGAAAACCTGAAGAAGTCCCAAGACTGTGGAAAGCACTACTACGATCGTAGGGCTGTAAACAGGAAGTTCAAACCTGGCAACAAAGTGCTGGTGCTGCTACCTACTGATCATAATAAGTTGCTGATGCAGTGGAAAGGCCCGTACGAAGTGGAGACCGTGGTGGGGATTAACGACTACAAGGTGAAGGTCGGCCAGCACTCCAAGATATACCACGCCAACCTCCTTAAGCTGTACGTGGAAAGGTCATCAGAGACTGTACAGGCAGCGACAGCAACTGAGATAGACGACAGCTTTGACAGCGAGGAACTGTTGGAACTGGGAGATTTCCATAGCAAAGAAGGCATCGATGATGTTAAGCTAGGACCGAGCTTGACGGAAGGTCAAAAGTTGGAGCTCAAGGACCTTATGGGCGAATTTCCCCATAGCTTCAGTGATGGCCCAGGCTCTACGACTTTGGTCGAACATGAAGTCCACCTCACTTCAAATATTCCCGTTCGATCAAAACCCTTCCCGATCCCTTTCAAGGCCCGTGAATCCTTGAAGAAAGACATCGATGAGATGCTGAAGATGGGCATCATCAGGGAGTCCAGTTCACCCTACGCGTCCCCTGTCGTGGTCGTGAAGAAGAAGGACGGGAGCAACAGAGTATGCATCGACTACAGAAAGGTTAATAAGATCACCGTCTTCGATCCCGAGCCGATGCCTACTGCAGCAGACCTCTTCCGCCAATTATCGGGGAGTAAAATCTTCTCAAAGATTGACCTCAGCAAGGGTTATTGGCAAGTCCCCGTGCGTCAACAGGACATACCAAAGACTGCTTTCATAACTCCTGATGGGACGTACGAGTGCTTAAGGATGCCTTTTGGCATGGTCAACAGCGGAGCTACCCTGAGGAGAGGAATGAAGAAGATGCTCAAAGGAATGGACAATGTCGTGTGTTACTGGGACGACCTGCTAGTCCACACCCAGACCTGGAAGGAGCATCTGCAGACCTTGAGGGAGCTGTTTCGCCGTCTAACAGAAGCCAACCTGACCGTGAGACCCAGCAAGTGCATTCTGGGAACCGACAATGTCGACATCGTCGGACATCCTACGGAAGGAGACAACGGAGGATGCACTGACTCCAGGAAAGCCCACGTGATCATCGTCTTTGACCCTGGGCCGATGACAACCGTGACGGACGAGGGCGTCGTTTCCTGGCGGATGAAAAAACATTGACTGTGTAGATGAAATGTGAGCATTGACAATATCCAAAAGGACTTGCAGATGAGAAACATTGACTCTGTGTGAATGAACTGTGAACATTGACAATATCCAGACAGATTTGAAGATGAGAAACATTGACTCTGTGTGAATGAGCTGAGAACATTGACAGTGTTCAGACAGTCTGAAATAAGTTTTAATTCTGAACTTTGTTTGTGCATTAGTTTCAACGTTGTTGAAAGAAATTAGGTAAATTTCTTCTTGAGTGGGGGGTTATGTTACGTTAAAACGCGAATGGTGCGTATGAAATGCACACGATGTTATGTGTGAAGCGCGTGCAATGGTAGGCTTGTGTGTGACGCGCGCGATAGATCTGTTCGTTTTATTTTGCAACGCATGCAGTAATAGAGTGTATTTATCTTTGATTTGATTTTGCGTTGTTATTAGTAGAAGCTTTGTGTAATGTTAGTGTTTTTAGTTGGTCGATATTGTTTGAGAATTTTCGGGAATTAGTTGTTTACTATCGATCGAAGCGTGTGGATTGTTCCGTTGGTTACCATGGAAGCTTCCATTCCAAATGGGGTTGTATGACGTGAGTCACGTGATGATGAAATTAATTTTGATTGGTCGTGGTGTTTTATGTAGGATTATTCTCGTTTGTTCCCGTGTATGTAGAGACTATATAAGCGCCGCACTGTTAAAAATAGTGGAGTTGTTGTTGATAGTGATTTGGAAAGTAAATTTGAGAGTGGAAAGACGATTGAGCGATTGTATGCAGTTGTTGATGTGTGCTGAATAAAAAGTGGAAAACTTCATACGTGACTTTGTGACTTGTATGCTGTTTGGACGGGCTGCGTGGGGTGGCCTCGTGGCGCAGTGGATAAGTCGCCGGTTTCCTATGCCGAAGGTCGCGGGTTCGATTCCCGCAAGGGGCGAACGTAGGTGACTTAGGTACGAGACTATTGAGGTCACCGAGGGTTTTCTCCGGGCACTCCGGTTTCCTCCCTCCCTTCAAAATAATATTGGATGCAGTCAAATTAATTTAAAAAACAACTATTTAACTTTCAGTTTCCTAATAGCGATCTCCCTGCCTTTACACCACGTGTATGCCTTGTATACTGTTGTCCTTGTTGTGTGTCTGTATATTTGTTGCACGTGAGCGTGTATGTTGGTATAGGTCGCCGCGCTTTGAGTTCGAAATCATTCGAAGTAAAGCGCGTATTAGCATCCGGTATTATTATTATTATTATTATTATTATTATTATTATTATTATTATTATTATTATTATTATTATTATTATTATTATTATTATAATTATTATTATTATAAACGAATCTGAGTTACACAACTATCAGGAATTCAAGCATCGGGGCTGAATCAAATACTGATAGAAAACACCATTATCATATCGAGTGTAACACTCTCTCCTGTTCACCAAACATTGTAAAAGGTTCATTAAACGACCTAATGATAATTATCCTATTCAAGGTTTGACTTCGACCTCTCTCTCTCTCTCTCTCTCTCTCTCTCTCTCTCTCTCTCTCTCTCTCTCTCTCTCTCTCTCTCTCATTCTCTGTCTCTCTCTGTCTCGCTCTCTCTTCCCCCTCTCTCTCTCTTTCACCTCCCTCTCTCTCTCCTTCAACCCTTTTTAGCTATCTCTACTCCCCCCCTCTCTACCCCCCTCTCTCTCTCTTTCCTTCCTCCATGTCCTCACACACTATCCTTTCTCTCTTTGTGTTTCACTGTACGAGAGTGCAGGGGTCAACCGCCTGGAGAAGACACTACGAGATCAACATCTCAGGAGGGACCCTTCACTCAGATCGTTTCTTTGCCCTAAAAGATGGATACACACTGTGCACCAGGCTAGGGTCACCCCCTCCCCCCTTTTCTTCTTTCCCGCGGTTCACGAGTTGAGGGCTCCAAGTTCTCTGCCTAGTCAGTGTGTCTTCCTCTCTCCCCCTGCCCCCCCCCACCCCCATCTCTTCCTCCTCTCGCCGGCATGAGAAAATAGGCTTAAATCCTGTATGCTCTTCGCCATCCTTGCAGATGAATCGCATGGTTTTTTGCGATTGCTCTTCACGCTAGTTTGGCGCTGAAATAGAAGGAGATTATTACACTGTATCAGGTTTTGCCGGTTATCTGGAAATGCAAAAAACGAATGAAGGTCGTTGACAGCAGCAGCTTCGAGGGACAGAAACACAGCCTAAAACGATTTATTTCTGGCCACAATCGATATTTTATCCAGTGACGTGTTTACAAATAATGACGCAAATCGGGATTTCAAATAAATAAATAAATAAATAAATAAAATCACAATGACGGTCGATGACGCACTTTCTCATGTGACGGCATCATTAGAAAGGCTAGCTCCAGGGAGTGCGATAGTAGCATCGGGAAGACTTCACTGATAATCAGTTGGTGTGTGTTATAGGAATCATCGGACATGGAAATCAAGGAGTTTCATCCTTGAATTGGAGAGGAAAGGTGCAGTATCGTAAGTTTTGCCATTTAAATGGTGTGTACTCGATAAACGCGGTTTGACTGGTCATTCCGTCAGCTGATTAGCGCTAGCTAAAAGATGAGATCTGCCGGAAACACACAAAAAAAAGACTCAACCGACTAGGCAGACAACTTGGGTAGTCATAGATTATAGGGATCGTATGATAGCCATGCTTCTATGGTATGAAGTTCCGTGGCTAGGCGAGTCTTATACGACGCCCCCTCCCCCTCTCTCCCTTCCCTCCCTCTCTCTCTCTCTCTCTCTCTCTCTCTCTCTCTCTCTCTCTCTCTCTCTCTCCATTTATGACAGAGGTCTTCGTCGTTCGAGTCTCTGCTAACGTGTACTGTGGGTCTGGAGGTCTCAAGGGGAGGGGGGAAAAAAGATCAGAGAAAGGTCAAGCTGACAGAAAAATCACACCGAAAAAGAAACATTTAACCCTCCACGTTCCTGGGAGAAAAGTCACCGCGGGCGAGGTTAGGTTTAAAACAAGGGAGAACAAAGAAACAACTTTGTACGAATCATAGAGTGGTCTCGCCTTAAGAGCTGAGGCTGGAGTCTATTGACAGCACCCTGGATATAAATAAAACCTTACTAGATTGCTGTTTACTCGGGGTGTCGGATAGCGCAGTGGTTGGAACACTCGCTACTGTGTCGCAAGTTAAGCACCGTCCAGTGCGGTTAGCACTTGGATGGGTGACCGCAAAACCGTGAAGCGGCAAATAACAACGCCCCCAGTTGACTCAACTGTGACTGAGTACCTACTCTCTTAAGGGTGGGGAAGGTAAAGCAGCGAGGGAGAGAGATGGGCATCACCCTCATTACGCTGGCCCAAGATAAGTGTGATCTCCAACATCACGCTCCCCTACGTCCACAAGGCTTGGGGACCACCTTTACATTTACCTGGATTTATTTATTTATTTATTTAATCGTTCGTATATAGCGCTTTTCCAGCTCAAGAGCTGCTCAAGGCGCTGGCCGATACAGGATCTAACTCAATCCACCCGAGGCGCCAACTTGCAGCCTTTGGGCGCATGGTTATAACGCCCCAGACCACTGAGCACTATCCTGGTCAGCCAGGGATAGGGGGGAGAAGGACCTAGGTGCATGCTGGGGGTGTGTTCTTGTCACCGGCACTCACCCGTCTAGGACATGAGCGTCAGGATCTTTAAAGTCCGTTTCGATGGAATGTATGCGGACACGGACTAGACCTCTGTTTATACTCTCATCCGATTGCTGTTCCTCCGGGAAATGAAGGTACACTAGGTTAAAGATCTACTTTCCCTCCTGTGTCTGCTACCAATGGTTTGCATTTGTAGATTTGGCGAGCCATGGATACAGTGGCCATTTCGCTGGCTGGGTTCTCAGCAGCTAGTCAGGGTATAGGCTGGGCTTGGTAAAAATCATGGGACTGATTTTCCCAATAATAGAAAGGCGCTTGAATAAAGTCCTCAGGAAAACAAAAATCACATCACCCATCTTCATGTGATCCCTACTCCTTCTCCCCACCCACCTCCCCCAACAACGACAAAGTACCAACAATTTCGCTGGTTGGTGACCGAGATTGGAACGAGCCCAGCCTTTTTTTTTTAAGGGAATTCTATTGCCCCAAAATAGTTCTTAAAACAGGGTTTTGTTTAGAAAGGGAATTCTATTGCCACAATATAGATCTTAAAACAGGGTTTTGTTTAGAAAGGGAATTCCATTGCCCCAAAATAGTTCTAAAAACAGGGTTTTGTTTAGAAAGGGAATTCCGTCGCCTAAAATTAGTTCTTAAAACAGGGTTTTGATTAGAAAGGGGATTCTATTGCCTAACAATAGTTCTTAAAACAGGGTTTTGATTAAAAAATAATTTTATTGCCTAGCAATAGTTCTTAAAACAGGGTTTTGTTTAGAAAGGGAATTCTATTGCCCTAACATAGTCCTTAAAACAGGGTTTTGTTTAGAAAGGGAATTCTATTGCCCCAAAATAGTTCTTAAAGCAGGGTTTTGTTTAGAAAGGAAATTCTATTGCCCCAAAATAGTTTTTAAAACAGGGTTTTGTTTAGAAAGGGAATTCCATTGCCCTAGAATAGTTCTTAAAACAGGGTTTTGTTTAGAAAGGGGATTCTATTGCCTAAATAGTCCTTAAAACAAAACAGGGGTTTGTTTAGAATGGGAATTCTATTGTCTAACAATAGTTCTTAAAACAATGTTTTGTTTAGAAAGGGAATTCTATCGCCTAAAAATTCTTAAAATAGGATTTTGTTTAGAAATGGAATTCTATTGCCTAACAATATTTCTTAAAACAGGGTTTTGTTTAGAAAGGTAATTCTATTGCCTAAAAATAGTTCTTAAAACAGGGTTTTGTTTAGGAAGGGGATTCTATTGCTTAACAATAGTTCTTAAAACATGGCTTTGTTTAGAAAGGGAATTCTATTGCCTTACAATAGTTCTAAAAACAAGGTTTTGTTTAGAAAGGGAATTCCGTCACCTAAAAATAGTTCTTAAAACAGGGTTTTGATTAGAAAAGTATTTCTAGTGCCTACAATTAGTTATTAAAACAGGGTTTTGTTTAGGAATGGAATTATATTGCCTAAAAATAGTTCTTAAAACAGAGTTTTGGGCAGAAAGGGAATTCTATTGCCTAACAATAATTCTTAAAACAGGGATTTGTTAAGAAAGGGAATTCTATTGCATAAAAGTAGTTTTTAGAACATGGTTTTCTTTAGAAAGGGAAATCTATTGCCTAAAAATAGTTTTTAAAAACAGGAATTTGATTAGAAAGGGACAGCTGGCGTGTTTTTGAACATATAAGATTATTGAAGAATGACTGGATTGATGATCATTGCACGGTCTGTAACCATTGACGATACGGCAGACAAGGGGTAATAATCATCACCAGGGGGATGCGGACGGGGGGAGGGGGTTCAAAGAGGATATGAGGACTTAAATCAACACTGAGGCACCACCAGGTACAGTCATTGTGCTAAAAAGTGGAGAAGAAAAAAAAAAGAACAAAAAGACACTTGTCCTATCATGCTCACCATAGGATTCAAACCTGGGTCATCGGTGTGTCAGACGAACGCTTTACCACTGAACTACGACGAGGCGGGGGCGGTGGCTGGGGCGGGTGCTTTTGGGAGGTGGGGCAGAGGGGGGTGAAGGGGAGAACCAAACACATAGCTACAGTAGCGAGCATTTTAAATCGAATGGGCGTCTAGTCACACAAGTTCTTGGTGCACTCGTGGGGACGTGCTGGAAATCAGACGGATAGTTCATTCAGGAGAGCGGTATGCCTGGTGATGGGGGCGGTTGGAGTGGGTGGGAAGGTAAAGCGGGGGTGTGAGGAAGTAGGAAGAGGGAGGATGGGTGAAGAGGTAGGGGGAGAGGAGGGAGGAAATCATCGGTTCAGGAAATTGTTTGAGGAAATGCCGGCCATCAACGTTACGGTTCGTTAGCACGGAGAACAAACACAACTGCATCAGCTATAAATCACACTCAGCCATTTTTTTGTTACCGACACACGCGCACACACTCGCACGCTCGCACGCAAACACACACTCACACATGACGTCAATGTTTTAAGAGCAAACACACGCGCACGCAGTCAAGAAACAAGAGATAAAAAAAAACAACCTAAAACACTATATAGCAAGGCTTTCAAAAGTATTTACAAGACACTCGCACATAGTTCAGCAAAATATACATTGAAAAAAATGTTCATTTTCCTGGCATTTTTAATTGTGACTCGGCTTTGTCCCAACATAGCAAAAGACAAAACGTAGATTAATAAGCCGCCATTTGCAAGCCAAAACAACATTTTCCAAATCGGTTCATCCATTTATAAAAAAAATATTCAGCCCAAAACGATACGATTGAAAATACAAAACTCTGTAACGGTGGGTCTATTGTTGCTGGGCTCTGCACAATGGAATGTTATTACCCACTCGTCTTTCGTCTGTGGTAAATCTCCCGGTGACTAATCTTAATACATTTATAAGTTTAGCTCGGTCTGTGTTAGTCTGGGGTTACAGAGATAGAAAGAAAATGGTAAAAGGTTCACTGTCACACTAGCTCTCGCACGGCTATGAAACATAGGTAGTCCTGCCACTTGTTAACAGTAAATATCACACATTTATTTCCTCTACTCTATACAAAATCTTCTAATCACTATACTAACTTAAAAGTCCAAATATCATTTCGAATAGTTCGCTCCTTGATAGTTCTATGCAGCTACTGTCTCATCATTGGGCTAATGGTGTGTTCTGCCCAAAGGGTCAGTCTTCTGGAAGGGTGGACTATTGATGTCCTTCTCTAACAGTTTTGGTGCACGATTTCAAATAACTTAGCTCTCTGGTCGATGAGCCGTGTTGTGGTGGAGTCTTCTCCTGGTTGACAGACTGGTGAGCTCTCGTAGCTCAGTGCGTGAGGCTCCAATGCAGGCCGAATGTCAGTGAGGACTTTTAATGGCCCTGCTTCTGATTCTGGCCAATGATGCCTGCTCGTCGGCAAAATACAAGACGAATTTCTGCAACAACGGTTCACTAAGGGTGTGCAGAGCGTCTCACTGAAGGCAGCAATAGAGAAATAATTAATACTATACACATTCTCCGGTACAGCCACTGGTCTGCAATAATACACATGGCGTCGAAACCGGTCGTGTGCCAGACATGTGGTCACGCAACGTTTGACTAACATTCACAATTCTAAACATGGCAAACTTCACAAACATAATGCAGCAATACTATGAATACATCGTGATGAAACAAAAGATAGATCATTTACCTTTTTGACAATGTCAGGCTGTGGCTAACTAGGTTGAATAGAATTTCACCAATCCCTGCTTTTAGTCCTCAAGTAGAGAGACCTTTCAGAGCTGAGCTCCTTCCTAAATGCAGTTCGAACAAAATAATGACTACACTATGTAACAAATTTTCACTTTTGTTCTGTTCCTGGGTTGAAAGTGTGTTTTCCTAACCCGTTAGGTCTAGAACAGAAAGGAAATCGCTGTTATTCCAGAAAAACTTTGCTTCTGTGACCGGGACAATGACATTTGGAAAATCGCGTGTGTTCGAGAAAATTATCGATTTGCATTCAATGCCGAGCTTCCTCCCTGAACTGCTAGAGTTGTCCACATGTTTCTACAATTCTCCTGAACACTCTAGAACGTTCAAGAAACTTCCAGAACTTTCGAGAAACTCTCAGAACTTTCTAGAACATTCTTGAACGTTTCAAAAGTAGCTGTACAAGTATAAAAGCACACGACCACTGTGTCCTTGAGTGTCTGGCCCTGGAGCCTGACTTCTCCGCGGTTAGGATTGCCTGCCGCGACGTGCATCTGAACTCCATGGCCGACCTGGTAGCCACCTCCTTGTCGACTAACTTTGGACTGCTATTCATGACCTCGGTGTGCACCTACCGCTGATGAGTGTCTGTACACCTTTAGACCCAACCGCCTGGCCGGTTCTCTCCCCTGAACTCGTCTTGGGTTCCTTTGTCTTACAACTACTAATGATGACTATCCCCACTCAGTTACCTGTTTGTAACCTATTCCCCCACCTGGCCCATGGGCCTTGGGTTCGACTCTACCTTCTCGGGTCCTGGGTATGCTCTACTTAAGTGACATGTTTCCACTCAGCTACTACTACACGGATTGTACCCTCAGCTGACCCATTGGGTCCTGGGTATTACTACCACGTCCTGACTTATACTGCTCAGCTACCTTGCTCTCATACCACATGGCTCATACCTCCAGTCGACCCCATGGGTCCTGGGTATCTGTTTCCATGACTGACCACTCCCCTCACATGACTCATACCTTCAGTTGATCCTTGTGTCCTGGGTATTAGATACCACTACTGACTTTTCTCACCTCATGACTTATACCTCAGTTGATCCCTTGGATACTGGGTACTCGTTTTCATGATTGACATCCCATACCACATGGCTCATACCTTCAGTCTACCCCACGGTGCCTGGGTATCCGTTTCCATGACTGACCATCCCCTCCACATGACTCAATACCTTCAGTCGACCCCACGGGGCCTGGGTATACGTTTCCATGACTGACCATCCCCTCCACAAGACTCATACCTTCAGTTGACCCCTGTGTCCTGGGTATCCGTTTTCATGAATGACTTTCCCTTCCTCACTGTACCATTTATTTCCCTTCCTTGTTTTATGGGTCCATTCTTGATTGTTTATAGCTTTTACCCGGCCCTCCTCGACTTTTAATGTGGTCCTGAAGGATTTTTATCTAATTAGGTACGTTCCCCTCCCCCCCCCCCCCCGCCCTACTGGTCACTGCTAGGCCCTCCACCCTTCACCCTCTGTGCTTGCCCTCCCTTGGCCTTGGCGGCCTCCCTGGCACCCCGATCCTACCACTGCCGCCGTTCGTTCGTACTCCTTCCCCTCATGCCTGCCATCGATCCATCTCCGTCTTCTTCCGGACGTCGTAGCAGCGTCCCGCGCTCCCTCTTCATATGACCTCTTACTGTAGCACGATCTCTTATATCAATGGACATCATAATACCAAGTCTCCTATACGCATACTGTGTTGGGGACTATACATTTATAAACTGAACTGAGAGAGTGATTCACAGTACAATCGTAAATCTAGAAAATCTACACATTTCTGAACCTTGTTGAGTGGTTTCCGACTGTGTTTGTCTATTCCTTGTGCAATTTTTGTTTTTACCCGATCATAATGACGAAAATGAAAAAGAAATCGTTCTATTTTCACAAAAAACGAGTTTTCTTCGTGCTGTTGTTGTGTAAGCAAAGTTTGTGCTTAATGAAGTCATTTTTTCACGTACTTTAGACATAAGCAATTGAAATATAACACTTAGAAGCCAGGAACAAAAATTGTGTTACATAGTGCTATCTATCCCTGTGGTCAGCCGGAAGCCCGGAAAATCTAAACCACAAGAGGCTTACTCTGGTGTGGGTGGGGGTGTTACCGGCTATACTTAAGCTGAATGAGGTCACTGCCTAACCGAGCCAGCGTCAGCGTACATATGTGTAGCCCACAGTTGACTTGCGTTGTCTTCTGTACAGCGACGTTAATTTACAAGGTTACAGGCTAACTTATTTAAGGCGAGAAGAACTATTGCTGTGTAAGACTGGTCCTTTTATCACAAACCCCAATATTACAGAGGGAGATGATGAGGGAGAGAGAGGGAGAGAGAGAGAGAGAGAGAGAGAGAGAGAGAGAGAGAGAAAGAGAGAGCAGGTCGACCGACATAGAGGCAGAGAGACAAAGTCGGAGAGACAGATTCAGGGCGATCGAAAGAAAGAGACAGGGAGGGAGAAAGACAGACAGACAGACAGAGACAGAGAGAAAGACCAAAAGGGCTGATTGAGAGAAAAAAATTAAAATAGACAGAGACAGAAATATAAATACAGGCAAATAAAAAAACATTTAGAAAAACAGAGAGACAGACAGGCTGAGTGATCGAAAAAGATCGACAGATCCAGACAGACAAAAGCTATTTCACATGAGAGCGATCGCCTCCAGTTCCTAAATAAGCCAAGTTTTAAGCAGTATGCTTCGGATTGCAAGTTGCATTCTTTTTACGTTTAGGGGGCTTTTAAAAGGGGGACAACCCTTGATGGTCCATCAGAAATATCAGACTCGAGGGAAAGGAACTTCGCTGATGGGTTGATGCAGTAACGAGGCAACCGCGGAAGCGACAGCCGCGGCAGACTCGACGACAACACCAACAACAACAAAGAAGGAAAAGACAAAAGCAACAACATTAACATCAAAAACAATAACATTAACATCAGCAACGACAATAACATCAACCACACAACGACAAAAACATCAACCACAAGAGGAAAGAATAAGAACAACAAGGATTATGCCAGCAGCAGCAACAACAGCAAAGAAAGCGACAAACAAAACAGCAACGGCAGTAATATCATATCGTCCGCTGAACAATCAACGACCACAACAACAACAACAACTCTACAACATTACCACCACCATCACCAACACTACAAGAACACCATCAACAACAAAATGTATTGGGATTTTGCAATTAGTCGTATTGGCAATTCATGCGGACACTTTTAATTGGCTGTATTTTTAATTCACCTTTTTATGGCCAGTTAAATTTAGATTCCCCAATCAAAGCTTTGTTTCTTCTTCTTCTTCTTCTTCTTCTTCTTCTTCTTCTTCTTCTTCTTCTTCTTCTTCTTCTTCTTCTCCTTCGTTCTCTTCTTCTTCTTCTTCTTCTTCTTCTTCTTCTTCTTCTTCTTCTTCTTCTTCTTCTTCTTCTTCTTCTTCTTCTGTTCTGTTTGTTTATTGTCTTTTCCAGCAAGCTGATAAGACATTTAAAAAAATAATTCTTCTTCTTCTTCTTCTTCTTCTTCTTCTTCTTCTTCTTCTTCTCCTTCTTCTCCATCGTTCTCTTCTTCTTCTTCTTCTTCTTCTTCTTCTTCTTCTTCTTCTTCTTCTTCTTCTTCTTCTTCTTCGTTCTCCGTCTTCTTCTTCTTCTTCTTCTTCTTCTTCTTCTTCTTCTTCTTCTTCTTCTTCTTCTTCTTCTTCTTCTTCTTCTTCTTCTTCTTCTTCTCCTCCTCCTCCTTCTTCTTCATCTACTTCTTCTTCTTCATTTCCTTCTTCGTCTTCTTCTTCTTCTTCTTCTTCTTCTTCTTCTTCTTCTTCTTCTTCTTCTTCTTCTTCTTCTTCTTTGCAGTATTAGCATGAGTAGAGGTGTGCTACAGGGTGTATTGTGTTGCTTCAATGTTAAGAGGGTTGGAAGCGATGTGTGTCTGTGTTGCAGAAATCCATTTTCGTTTTTCTGATTTCACGGTTCAAGGGAGCCATTCTTTATTGGAGAATTCGTCGATCCAAACTTTCCATTCAAGCCATTCCTCTTCTTCGTGTTCTTCTTGTTCTTGTTCTTCTTTTTTTATTTGTCAGCTTCTTATTCTTGTTTTTTGTTCTTGTTCTTCTGCTAGTAACTTCTTCCTCTTGTTCTTCTTCTTGTTCTTCTTCTTGTTCCTTTTGTTCTTGTTCTTGTGCGTTTGCCCATCTTGTTCTTGTTCTTGTTCGTCTTATTCTTCTTGCTCTTCTGGTTCCTGTTCCTTTTCGTCTTATTCTTTTTGCTCTTCTTGTTCTTGTTCTTTTTATTCTTGCTCTTCTGGTTCTGGTTCTTGTTCTCTTTTTCCACTTCTTCTACTTTTTCTTCTTCTTCTTTTTCTTCTTCATCAGCATCATCATCTTCATCATCATCTTCATCTTCTTCTTGTTCTTGCTCTTTTTCTTCTTCTCCTTCTGCTTCTTCTTCTTGCTCTTTCTTCTTCTTCTGCTTCTTCTTCTTCTTCTTCTTCTTCTTCTTCTTCTTCTTCTTCTTCTTCTTCTTTCCTTCTTCTTCTTCTTCTTCTTCTTCTTCTTTCCTTCTTCTTTTTATTCTTCATCAGCATTATCATCATCATCATCATCATCATCATCATCATCATCATCATCATCATCATCATCATCATCATCATCATCATCATCTTCTTCTTCTTCTTCTTCTTCTTCTTGCTCTTTCTTCTTCTTCTTCTTCTTCTTCTTCTTCTTCTTCTTCTTCTTCTTCTTCATCTTCTTCTTCATCATCTTTTTCTTTCCTTCTTCTTCTTCTTCTTCTTCTTCTTCTTCTTCTTCTTCTTCTTCTTCTTCTTCTTCTTTCCTTCTTTTCTTCTTCTTTTTTTCGTAATGCCCTCATCCACTGCCTTCTACTTCCCCTTCTGCTCTCTCTCTCTCTTCTTCAACCTTTCACTCTGTCTCTCCATCTCTCCTTTGCAACCGAATGAATTAAGATATAAATCTATATTTATTTTTAAACAATAAGGAAATAAACAAAAACCCTAATTCCGGAATTGAACTCAAAGCCTCTGACACCACGAAATCCCTTACCGGTCTGCCCTCCTCTATAAGCCGAGCTATTCCGTTTTCCGCTTTGAGAACTAGAAACTGCCTGTACGTGTCTTATTTTGAAAAAAAGCAGACGATGTTTGTTGCCCAAGGGGGAAAAAACAAGACCTGCCCTTTGATCATCGCATTCGTTTGAGATATAGACAGCCAAATTAAAGACTTCCATATTCGTTCAAGACGAATGGGTGGGTGGAAGTGTTAAGAAAACGAGTTGGAGGGAGTGGGGGTTGTGGTTGATAGAGGGGTGGGTGGGATGGAGAATAAAGAACGATATATTTTTTGGGTAATCGCTCTTTACACCTCTACAATATTATTCTAGAATAAAGATTCGCATCCACACACACACGCACGCGCACACTCACACCCGCACAAATGCACGCGCACAAACATACATTCACACACTCACACTCACACCCGTACAAATGCACGCGCACAAACATACATACACACACACTCACGCACAAACTCACACTTACGCTTGACTTTGAGAAATATCTTTGACCTTGACAGTTGTCTCTTTGGGGATTTTGAAATGTCTTCGTTGCTCTTGCCAGGTGGCTTGTGGACATTAGAAAATGCCAAAGAAGGAATCTTGATCTATCTTAAAGTGCTTTTTTCTTTCGCGAGAAATATTGCCCACAAGACAAACCAACACATTTATTGTTTGATTTTTTTGTAAGCTTACTTTGATCGGAAATGTACGTCGGAAAATAATTAGAGTGTGTACAATGAATACTAGTGGGTGGGTGTGTGTGCGCGCGCGCGTACGCGTGTGTGTTTTTATGTGTATGTGTGTGTACGTATGCAGAATAACAGTCTGGCTCAATACCTATCAACCAGTGTCATGATCGGCTCCAGAAGGGTGCAACGATGAAGAAGAAGAAGAAGAAGAAGAAGAAGAAGAAGAAGAAGAAGAAGAAGAAGAAGAAGAAGAAGAAGAAGAAGAAGAAGAAGAAGAAGAAGTTGTAGAAGAAGAAAAAGAAGAAGAAGAAGAAGAAGAAGAAGAAGAAGAAGAAGAAGAAGAAGAAGTTGTAGAAGAAGAAGAAGAAGAAGAAGACACCTGGTACACATTGGTCGAAGGCTGCCAGAAGCATGCTTTAGTAGTCGCCTCAACAGGCGATAAAGCATGCTCTCATGCTTCAGAGCACTGCTTCCTATGTGCTTCAAGCTCTATAATGACGAAAAAGCGCAATTTCACTGTAAATATATACACAATGTTGCTCTACAACATTCCGCTCTTTCCGTCTCAAAAACCAATTTGCCTTGTTGGATTCTTAAATTGCATGAAACCAAGTGAGGACACTATCCGGCGTCAATAAACGGTTCAAAAACGTTCTCAAACGGTTTGCAAAAGACAGTTGACCTACAAACAAATACAGTTTGACCTAATTCGTCCCGTAGAGGAAACGAAACTTACATTTTCTATTTTCATGAGTTCATTGGTCAATGCTCCTAGGGCTTGAAGCGTATAGGAAGCAGTGCTCTGAAGCATGAAGGCATGCTTTCTGGCCTGTTGAGGCGACTACTACAGCATGCTTCTAGTAGCCTTTGACCAATGTGTATCGGGTGAAGAAGAACAAGGAGAAGAAGAAGAAGAAGATGGAGGAGAAGAAGAAGAACAAGAAGAACAAGGAGAACAAGAAGATGGAGGAGAAGAAGAAGAACAAGATGGAGGAGAAGAAGAAGAACAAGAAGAACAAGGAGAACAAGAAGATGGAGGAGAAGAAGAAGAACAAGAAGAACAAGGAGAACAAGAAGATGGAGGAGAAGAAGAAGAACAAGAAGAACAAGGAGAACAAGAAGATGGAGGAGAAGAAGAAGAACAAGAAGAACAAGGAGAACAAGAAGATGGAGGAGAAAAACAAAGAAGAATGTGAAGGAGAAAAAGAAGGATTTGAGAAGAAGAAGAAGAAGAAGAAGAAGAAGAAGAAGAAGAAGAAGAAGAAGAAGAAGAAGAAGAAGAAGAAGAAGAAGAAAGGATGGCGTAACTGACACCCGGTACACATTGGTCGAAGGCTGCCAGAAGCATGTTTTACTAGTCGCCTCAACAGGCGATAAAGCATGCTCTTATGCTTCAGAGCACTACTTCCTACACGCTTCAAGCGCTATAGTGACTGAAAAGCGCAATTTCACTGTAAATATATATATATACACAACATTCCGCTCTTTCCGTCTCAAAAACCAATTTGCCTTGTTGTATTCTTAAATTGTATGAAACCAAGTGAGGACACTATCCAGCGTCAACAAACGGTTCAAAAACATTCTCAAACGGTTCGAAAAAGACAGTTGACCTAGAAACTAAAACAGTTTGACCTAATTCGTCCCCTAGAGGAGACGAAACTTACATTTTTCTATTTTCATGAGTTCACTGCAGTGAAATTGCGCTTTTTCCGTGACTATAGAGCTTGAAGCGTATAAAAAGCAGTGCTCTGAAGCATGGGAGCATGCTTTATCGCCTGTTGAGGCGACTAATAACGCATGCTTCTGGTAGCGTTCGACCAATGTGTATCGGGTGTAACTGACTAACTGTGCTGAGTGTATTACAACGGTTGGTAAAGCTAGTGGTGTTGGTTGTAACACATTTTTCCAATGGCGCGCGTGTGCGAATGTGTAAGAGCGCGCGCGCGCGTGCCTGATTTGCCTGCAGTGGGCAGTTCCTGCAAAAACGAATTCATTAAAGTTGGAAAAAAGCATGAAATTTCTGGGAGATTTTCTTTTGTTTTACAAAAATCTCCCAATTAGAGCAAAACAATTTGAAGAGACTGCATTTTACATTTTTTATTGCAGATATTACACCATCTGAATGAAGCTTAATTAAACGTTTGAAGCATCTTCTTCTGAGAAGAAATGAAGAGAGAGAGAGAAAAGAGAGGGAGAAAAGAATAATATTCCTCTCTCTCTCTCTCTCTCTCTCTCTCTCTCTCTCTCTCTCTCTCTCTTCACATTTATTCATCAAGTAGGCTTATAAAGCGTTACAAAGATTTTGGTTGTGGCATGATGACAATCAAACACATCCTTTCTTGCATAGCCTCCCATGCATGTCTACACACACCAAAACACAACACACCACACACAGCCGAGGTTACACAGTATTATCATGACTTTCCCGAAACGCCACCTACGTTGTGCTGACAATGGGTCATATTTCGTTCCCATTTTTAAGTACTTTGAAGTGTTCGAACTCTAACCCTAAACCTAGCCCAGCCCTAACGGGTCATTGTTCTGACGTCAAAACAAGTAGGCATGTCAATACAAGTTATGTAGATGTTCACTGATTTGTCCAGATAACACTGTGTAAACAAGGACACACACACACACACACACACACACATACACACACACACACACATGCGCGCACACACAAAACACACAATCATATAATTATTTTGAGTAGGAGTATAGTTCTCTTATAATCCCAAAACACTATTTTAGACAAATTAGTATTTCTTTCCCGAGACATTCTTTATATATATATATATATATATATATATATATATATATATATATATATATATATATATATATATATATATATATATATATATATATATATATATATATGTATACTGTTTTTCCTCCTGGGCCTAACCGGGCATATAAATAGCTGTGAATAGGTTTTTGCTATTCTATTTCTGTCTTTTTTGTCATTTGTGTACATAGTTGTAAATAGTCTATTTCTGTCTTTTTTTTTTAATTTGTGTACATAGTTGTAAATAGTTTGTACCTTTACTGTTCTGTCTTTTGGTGTATTGTAGCAAAAGCGATGTTTTATCGAGTGCATGTATTTAAATGTAATGACTATGTAAAGCGTGGTGAGTCTGGTCATAGGCTGGAGTACCCGCTATATAAAAATCCGTTATTATATATTATATATATATAAAGAAAAATAAGATCTTGATGAACTAGAGCAAAATCAAAATGGCGGACAGGTTATATTTAATATTCCATATTAATGATTCAATCGTTCTTATCATTGAGCTTTTCCAGCTCAAGGGCTGCTCCAAGGCGCTGACCTATATAGGATCCATCTTAAGGCGTCCCCGAGACGCCCACGTGGTTTTATTTGGCGCCTAGCCCTACTCCTCAGGCAGCTGAGCCCAATCCTGGGCCCCGAAAAATGTGGGGAGAAGGGACCTAGTGCTTGCTGGTGTATTTGTGCAGAACATGAGCGTCAGGATCTTCAAAAGTCCGCGCTGTGGAATGCGCGCGTGCACGAAACTAGACCTTGGTTACACTCTCATCCCGTAGGTTGTAGCTGACATTTGGATTTGCAAACTTATTATTATTATTATTATTATTATTATTATTATTATTATTATTATTATTATTATTATTATTATTATTATTATTACTATTATTATTAGGCGGCAGGAATAGCTCAGTTGTCAGAGCGCACGACTTGTGTACGTGCGTCTCGGGCGACGAGGGTTCGAATCCTGACTTCAGCAAACTATTTTGTGATTGCTGGATAGTAGTGGCCAGCGCTTTGAGAAGCTCTCTGAGCTTGTAAGCGCGCTATATAATTTTCAAATTAGGTCTCACAGCTACGACGAAACGCATCAAACCGACCCACGTTGACCCAGCTCTCTCGATAGTTTCTTTTTTCACATTCACAGTGAGTGGAGCACCACTGGAGAAAAAAATCCAGCTTTCAGCAACAATAACAACAAAACCAGCAACAAAAAACTCTTTCAAAATGTTTCGTATGTTTTGGGAATTGAATAAATTTCCGTCGTTTTTGTATCTGTTGATAGGAACAACCGTTGGCTAGCCAGTCAATGTTCCTGAGCTTAAAGCTACCAGATACCAAAACCGATTGGAGATATAACTCGTTAACAAAATTTTAAAATGTGCTTTTTAAGGGGTTTTCGTTTTTAAGTTGATAAAATAGAGCCTACTCTACCCCATCCCAGACACCAAAGACCCATTCTTCAAGTCGCGTGGTTCGCTCAGGAATAGGGTCAAAGGCTACACCGTTAAAACAGGGGAAATAATACCCCTTCCCCCCACCCACACACACACATCCCCCACGCCCCCTTCTGTCAGCACCGAACCGAAATGGAAACTTGTATACTTTAGCAGTACGTTTGAGCAACAACAAGGCAGGAAGTCGTCGTATGAAATTTTCCAACTGTATTCAGCATACATCAACAACTGCATAGACGATCCCTTTCCGAAGATCACTTCAAAGATCAGCCTGAAAAAATCATCACAAATCAATCACTTTTGTTCACTCTTTTAAGACGACACGGTGCACCGCTAATATAGTCCCTCTATAATCAAGAGAAAGTTCGAACGTTTCAGCGTGACGCAATAACAGCCAATCAGAAATAAAACTCGTCACCGGAACTATGCACCGTCTTACGTCATATAACTTTCTTTTCTTTTTTTTTGAGGTTAGAAAAATCTCTTTAGCTGTTACTACATTTATCTACATGCTTCTATCGATAGTCAACAAGTAATTCTAAAAAAATATTCTCCAATAATATCGACCAACGAAAATTATCAACATTATACCAAGCTTCTTCTACTATGTCATCGTTTTATGTAATAACACTGCCCACTGTATCGTCGTCTATATATATAAATTGCTTAGCCGGAAGTCCTTCTACGCCTCTACTGTAAAGTTTGTCCGGTATGGACGCTGATCTGGGCAGGTGCTGGGCGCTGCGGATCGGCCTGCTGTGTGCTCAAAACCAGCGAAATCGTTATAGCCGACATTTCCTTACCGAACGTTTAACCGTTTCTGAGATAAATAAATAAACAAAATATCCACAAACTGCAATAACCTCATTCTGCGCGCTTCCATTAAAAATCAAATTGAGGTTTCAGCATGTTTCCCATATAGACCAAAAAATTGATAAACTTTATACGAAGCCTTGGTAGCTCACTTAGTAAAACATTGTCCTACCATGCAGGAAACCCACATTCAAATCTCATGCGGGCCATATTTTTTTAATGTTTTTTTTTAACACTACAATATGGATTTTTTTCTTTTAAATTTAGGATTTTTACCTTTAACTTATTTATTATTATTATTATTATTATTATTATTATTATTATTATTACTATTATTATTATTACTATTATTATTATTATTATTATTATTATTATTATTATTATTATTATTATTATTATTATTATTTATAAACTAATAATAATAATAATAATAATAATAATAATAATAATAATAATAATAATAATAATGATAATAATAATAATAATAATAATAATAATTATTATTATTATTATTATTATTATTATTATTATTATTATTATTATTATTATTATTATATCAAATTTTATTTTAAAACCTTGGTGTTTTTTATGATTTCTATTTGTATTATTCTATATTCAATATTATTATTATTATTATTATTATTATTATTATTATTATTATTATTATTATTATTATTACCAAGGATCGGGATGGGGTGGTACGTGTAGGTAAAAGGGGGCTACGGGTAGGTTTAAAGGGGCATGGGTAGGCATAACGGGGATACGGGTATATATAAGGGGGTATGGTGATGGTCGATTCCTTTCATCCATACCTGCGAAACGATCAACGGGGAAGTATCAAGGAGGGTACAGGTAGGTTACAAGGGGGGGGGGGGTACGGAAGGTATCAAGGGGGTATGGTGAGGCATCATGGGGTGGGGGACGGGGAGATATCAGGGGGGGGGGGTATGGTGAGGTATCAAGGGGGATATGGGGAGGTATCATCGTCCAAATGAAACTCGCAGACAACAGTTTGTCTCTCTGTCTACATTTTAAACAGCAACCTGTGTACCCTGGCTTGCCAGGGTACAAAACCACTAGTCTAATATAATGACAATGGCAGTTTTTTGGGGTCAACTCGTTCTCGCCAAAAGTAAAGAAAATCTTCGGTTACGCGGTGAAGTGTACTTCGGGCACACTCTGGAAATGTTTTACTAAGCAACGTCGAACGGAGTGAATACCTGGATGGGTGGCCAGGGCTTGGAATGTAACGCCACCAAGTGGCACGTTCAACATAAAATAAACAAAGACTGAAACAAGCGCATCCTGATCCTGACCTCCTGGTCAACCCAGCTATGAATAGGGAGGCACGGTGGCCTAATGGTAGAGCTTTGGATTGCGGATCTGAAGGTCCCGGGTTCGAGCCCAGGCCGGGGCATTGTGTTGTGTCCTTGGGGAAAGTCACTTTATTCCCGTTTCCTACTCCTTCGGATGAGAGTATCAACCGAGGTCTAGTCTGTGTCCGCATACATTCCATCATAACGGACTTTAAAGATCCTTACGCTCATGTCACACCAAGCATGCACCTAGGTCCTTCTCCCCCATCCCTGGCTGCCCAGGGTGGTGCTCAGTTGTCTGGAGCGTTATTACGATGCGCGCAAAGGCTGCAAGTTGGCGCCTCGGGCGTCTTGAGTCCGATCCTGTATCGGACAGCGCCTTGAGTCGCCAAGTACGGCGATATACGTGCGCAATAAAAATCCTCGATGATAATAAAAATAACAATAATGATAATAATAATAAAATAATAATTGTGGGTAGCCATGGATCGAAGAGGAGATAAGCATTTGCCGCCTTTATTTATCAAGCTGGCTACGAGAAAAGGGAGATATCAAAACACCTGTCTCTCTTGCTCTCTTTCTTTCTCTTTCCCTCCTTCCAATGAACGAAGGATTACGGGAGCATTGTTTATAACTTTCCAGACATCCGTATTATGACTCAGTTGGCGCCAAGGGCAAGGGTTCGAACCGGACGCACTTGTCAGTGAGTTATTCCCACTAAGCAACGAAGGGACCCTTATAAATCTCCCCCTCGTTTACCGTTAAATGTAAAAAAAAACAACCTCAAATTAGTGTATCTCTGAATTTTTTCGTTTAAACTTAAAGAGAGTAAAATCTAACTTCTTTTTCTTAATTTTTTTAACATTTTAAATAAAAATAAGTTAGATACTTGAACGCTGAAGCAGGTAGATACGATGATGGGTATTTCTGGAAGTACTAGACTATTAGTTGAAGAGAAAGCTTCAGTAGCGTAGCTATGGGATGGGGAGGAGAGGTCCAAATTCGAAAGTCCCCCAAAGGAGTGTCCAAAATTTTGTTTACATTAAATAATAAATATTACGCCACCGCCATGTAATCTTATATACTGTACCAATTTGAATTTAGACTTATATATTTATTAAGTACATTATCTCATGTCATGATGTCGAATGTCAAAATGCAGGGGTCCCTAAAAGGTCAAGCCCCCCGGGTCTCCAAATCCCTAGCTTCGCCACTGGAAAGCTCCTGCATGGACGGACGACTCCCATGTCTGGTACCAACTACTACACAATGTAGCTCGATCTCCCACTTGAAACATCTCGTTATCGCCACTTCTGGCACCATGTTTATTTCCTCTGGGGGGCTTTTTGGAGCAGACGAGGGTGAAGGAGTAGGAAGAGGAGGAGGTGAAGGAGGGGGAGGTTGGGGGTGGGGAGGGGGAGAAAGGGAAGGCGGTGTAACGTTAAAGAGAGTGTAGTGACATTTTGTTTTCACATATTGTTTTGATTTTATTAATATGTGTGCATTTCTTTTTTCTTTAAATTAATCTATCTATCTATCTATCTATCTATCTATCTATCTATCTATCTATCTATCTATCTATCTATCTATCTATCTATCTATCTATCTATCTATCTATCTATCTATCTATCTATCTATCTATCTATCTATCTATCTATCGATCTTTTTTTTTTAAATGTTATTTAATGATTCTTAGGCGGAGTTTTTTTTTGCTAGCTCAAGAGCTGCTCAAGGCGGTGAACGATACAAGACATACACTCAAATAAGCCGCCCCACGAATGAGCTCACTTGTCGCCTTTTGGACGCACGTCCCAGACAACTGAGCACAATCCTGGGCGAAGGCGGGGAAAGGGACCTGAAAGCGCGCTGGGTGCGCGGGATTCGCCCGTCTAAGGACATGAGCGTCGACTGTAGACCTCAGTTTATACTCTCCTCCCAAGGTATAGGGGCGCAGTGTCCCAAGCCCATTAAAAAAAATATTTAGTTTTGATGCTAACAAAAATAAATCAATAAAATAGAACATACTTTACATTTAATAATATAAAGAGATGTTTAACCAACTTTAAAAAATAAAATGCAATTGAACAACATTTTAAATTTTTTTTTAAACTAACTAAAAAAACGAATATAAATAAATACATACCTAAATAAATCAATAAAGAAATAATTATAAAGTAAATAAAACAAACTGTAATACTGTAAAATATTTATTTTTAATGAACAATATAGAATAAAGTACAATGTAGTGTAAATAAAATTCAATAACGAACATCAATAATAACAACATCAATGACAATTTTTAAAAAAATACACATAAGGATGGAAAATAATGTGATCGCCAAAAAAACGTAATTAGTGGCGAATGTTCGAGCGCAATCTCCACGCTCCTTTGCAATTAGGATGCAAGACCCATAATGACAAGAACCTTGTTTTTTATTGGTCGCAATTAAACTCAAAATACGTGACTTCGAGAACGCGTGTTTGTTTTTTTTAAATTGGTTGCAATTAAAGACAACTTTTCTTCCCTGAAATTTGAAATGCGCAATTCTTATTATTTAAATTTTGTTTGTTTTGTTTAGCTGCGCGCAATTTACAGGCAATCAAATTCCGTACCTGTTCTTTCTTCCTCTGTAATGATTGGTGCTGTCGTACATTCTTGTATTTGTATTCTAGCCTTCATCTTCTTGTTGTTGTTGTTGTGTCTTCGTCTTCTTCTTCTTCTACAGGGTGTTCCAAAAGTCTTGGGCACATTTTGACATTGAATATTTCCGAAACTATTAAGGATATAAAATGGCATCTGGTAAATTCAGAAAGCTTGTAATCTCAATGTTTACATGGAATGTTCAAAGATGTTCAATGTAAGCACCATTGGTCACACGACACACATCAAGCCGATAGTCAAATTCTTGCCAAACATGTCCCAGCATTTTCTGGTTGAGTGAATGCCATTAAAGGGTCTGAAAAGAAATAAAAAAATCAACAGCTTTACAAAAAACTTAATGTAATTAGCTTTAAAATGGCACAACTTTTATCTTACTACCATTCATAGTAATTGAGATATGGGGACTTCAAATGTGCCCAAGACTTTTGGAACACCCTGTACTTCTTCTTCTTCTTTTTCTTGTTGTTGTTGTTGTTGTTGTGTTGTACTTCTTCTTCTTCTTCTTTTTCTTGTTGTTGTTGTTGTTGTTGTTGTTGTTCTACTTCTTCTTCTTCTTCCTCCTCCTCCTCTTCCTTCTATTCCTTATTGTTGCTGTTGGTTGTTGTTTTTGTTGTTCTTCTTCTTCTTTTACATTTTTTTTAGTTTTTTTGCTTTTTCTTTCTTTCTTTCTTGTTGTTGTTGTTGTTGTTGTTGTACTTCTTCTTCTTCTTCTTCTTTTTGTTGTTGTTGTTGTTGTTCTACTTCTTCTTCTTCTTCTTCCTCCTCCTCCTCCTCCTTCTATTCCTTACTGTTGCTGTTGGTTGTTGTTTTTGTTGTTGTTCTTCGTCTTTTACTCTTTTTTTTTCGTTTTTTTTTTTGCTTTTTCTTTCTTCTTCTTCTTCTTCTTCTTCTTCTTCTTCTTCTTCTTCTTCTTCTTCTTCTTCTTCTTCTTCTTCTTCTTCTTCTTCTTCTAATGCAAGCTGATAGCTAATTGCAAAGGTGAAGGCCGTCACGTTTCTGGAATATTTGAAATGATACTCTACGCCTCCTCGATCAACTGGAATTGCCTTTTTTTCCCCCAGTTTATTCGAATATGTCATACAATAACAAATATTGTATTGCTTGTCCAATCTCTCTCTCTTTCTCCCCTTCCCCTTCTCCGCCATTCAAGTCTCCCCCAACCTCCCCCTCCCCTCTTTCAGTATTCCCCCTTCCCCACTCCCTCTTCTCTCCTCGCCTAATAAATAATTTTAGTTATAATGAGCGACATTTATACACGGAAAATACTACTATGAAAGTGTCCCGCCAATGAAGCCTGGGGGCACTGCGTGGAAGAATTGAAAGGAAAGGAGAGAAAGGAGGCTGGGGAAGAAAGAGAGAGAGAGAGAGAGAGTGAGTGAGAAAGAAAGAAAGAAAGAAAGAGAGAGAGACAGAGAGATAGATAGGCAGACAGAGGGGGAGTGATAGATAGACAGACTGACAGGCAGGCAGATAAAAGTGGAATGAGAGAGACAGAGAGTGAGAGACAGAGAGTGAGAGAGAGAGAGAGGCAGACCGACTGACAGTGAGAGAGAGGTCTAGACAGAGTGAGAATGAGAGAGACAGAGTGAGAGAGAGAGAGAGAGAGAGAGAGAGACGGAGAGAGAAAGAGAGAGAGAGAGAGAGAGAGAGAGAGAGAGAGAGAGAGAGAGAGAGAGAGAGAGAGAGAGAGAGAAAGGCACTGAGATGAGGAACAGAGAAAAAATAACCAGAGCGACGGAGACAGAATGTGAGACGGAGAAATACATGCAGAGAGTAAGAGGGAGAGACAGAAACAGAAAGAGAGTGAGATAAATCAGAGAGAGACAGGCAGACAGATTGATCGAGTGAGAGACAGACAGACAGAGAAATACAGACAAACAGAGTGCGTAGGGAAACATCTGCAATTAAATTCGGCTATAGCCCAAACTATAATTGCTTATTGCAGAAGATAAAGCAACAAACAAACCGGGCACAAACAGTTCAGATCTCCAAATTAGCAATATTGTTAAGGCCTTCTCAAATTAATATGTCCGTTTACGGTAACAGGAAAAAAAAAAGGTCGGCTTCTTCTTTTTTTCTGTTTTCATTTTTTTTAACCTTTTCCACCTTGAGTGCGATTTTTTTGCAATTGTTTCCCAAATATTTTCCAGACGGTCTCCCCCCCCCCCCCCCCAAAAAAAAAGGTTTAGGGTCGGGCCGAAAAATTAGGGTCTGTGGGGATACCGTATATAGATTTTTTGGGGGGTTTTTGAGGAGCGGGGGTAGGGGGGGTGGGGAGGGGCCTAATGCAAACTTAATTAAAATAAGGTTTTTTTTAATAGCTTTTTGTTTTAAGTTAAGTTACGAAGTTAAGACGTGAGGCTTGTTGAAACTGATTCATCATAGCTCATTGATAGAGCGTTCAGCTCGTAAACGGATGATCCAGTTTCGAATCCCAGTAGTGGGCCACATAGAAGAAACCGTTGCGAAAAAAAGATATAACAACCAATGTATATATATTGCACCAACAACTATTAATATAGCAACAGTTATTAATCATTTAATGTAACAACGATTAGAAATATAGCAACAATGATAGAAATAGCAGCAATTAGAAATAAAGCAATAATGATAGATATAGAACCATGTAAAAATATAGCAAAAATGATAGATATAGGAACTATTACAAATATAGCAACACATATAAATAAGACAAAGCAACAGTTATAACCATAGCAAACAAAACTTATAAATATAGCAATTTCTCACAAATGTAGCCACATTTATAAATATTACAAATTTAAGTACAGGAGCAATTATAAATATAGCAGCAATTATAAACAATTATAGATATAGCAACAATTATTAATATAGTAACAGTTATTACTATAGCAACAATTATCAGACCTGCCTACCCCCAAAAACTTTTTTGGTTCCAATGAGAGCAAAAAATGAGTACAATCTGAAAAATTTGATTACAATTATAATTATTATAAATGTAGCAACAATTATAGATATAGCAACCATTATAGATGTAGCAATAATTAGAAATATTATATCCTATCTTATCCCGTAATTCGAAAGTTTTTGGTGCACCACAGATGATCTTTTAACCAGCGTACTCAATCTTTCTGTCCTCAGCAACCCTCACAGTTTCTCTCAGTGTCAAGCCAGTCCATTTTCGAATGTTGTCCTCCCACCTCTTTCTCTGTCTCCGTCTTCTTCTGCCTCCTTGCATTGTGCCTTGCAGGATGGTCTTTGCAAGGCCTGATGCTCTGGTAACGTGGCCATACCATAGGAGTTTCCCGTTTTTTCACCAGTGTGAGCATGTCATCGCGTTGTCCAATGGCTTGTGTTATGGTCTGTCGGACTTTGTCGTTGGTGATATGCTGGGAAATGCCCAGAAGTCGTTTGTAGCAACGCATCTCCATGCTTTGTATTCTTCGTTTTAGATCTGCTGTCAGGGTCCATGTTTGGCAAGCGTATAGGAAGATGGAAATGACAAGGGATCGCGGCAGCTTTATCTTGGAGTGTAGACTGATGGTCCTGTCTTTTCAAATTGGCTCATTCTTGTCAGGGCAGCAGTTGTGTGTGCGATCCTGGAGAGGACTTCCTGACGGAACCCATTGACACAATGGTTCCTAAATATTTATAAGCTGTGCACTGTGTTGAGGGATTGACCTTGGACTTTGATGTCTGTGTTGATGCCATTGGTGTCTCTGGAGGTGGTGTCAAGCCTCTATACCAGCTGTTCAAGTTATTGTTCCTCTCCAGCCAATCCATCTATGTCGTCCTCCCACTTCTTTTTTCTGTCTCCCTCTGCTTCTGCCTTCTTGCACTTTGCCTTGCAGGATGGTCTTTGCAAGGCCTGATGCTCCGGTGACGTGGCCATACCATCGGAGTTTCCGTGTCTTCACCACTGTGAGCATGACATGGTGTCGGAGTTCATTGTTGGCGATGTGCTGGGTATAGGAAATGCCAAGAAGTCTTCTGTAGTACCTAATCTCCATGATTTGTATTCTTCAGTTGTAGATCTGCTGTGAGGGTCCATGTTTCGCAAGCGTATAGGAAGATGGAGATGACTAGGGAGCGTGAATGCAACACGTTTTGACAATTTGTGATACTTGACGTTCCAGGGACAGATCCCAGTCCAAATGCACACCCAGTGTTATGGCAGTGGCGGCAAACGGAATGGATGCTTCGCCGATCGACAAGGTGGGGATCGGCATTGGAGCTTTCCTAGCTGGTGGTCCCATAGAACATGACCTTAGTCTTCTGATCAGTCAGTTTGATGCCAGAACCTTTGTTGTATCGTTTCTGTTAATACCTTTTTCACCGAAATGATAAGACACAAGCTCATATAAACACAATTTTAGAAAATATATTTTAAAGTAAATAATTACAAAAATAAAAATAAAACAAATAAATAAATAAATAAATAAAAATAAAATAAATAATTTTTTATTTTTTTATAATCATATTAAATGAATAATTAAATAAAAATACATTAAAAAAATTACCAAACCTAAATTTAATAATAATAATAATAATAATAATAATAATAATAATAATAATAATAATAATAATAATAATAATAATAATAAATTATTAAATATTGAAATAAGAAATACAAAATAAATTATACAATTTTAAAACATTAAAATAAAACACCTCCCACTCTTACACACACTCATAATTATGCCAGAACCCGAGGGCATCCACTGTAAATAATGAAACCACAGATTAAGGGCCCTCAGGTGATGAAGCCAGAACTTGTGATACGCATACATGGGGACCACCTGACGATGACGGAGATGCATGCAGGAATGGAGGGGATGGGGGTGGAGGGGGAGGGTAGGGAAACACCTGAAGATTGCAGCAGCGGCCGACAGGCATGAGGGTTACCCGAAGATGGCAGCAACGGTAGACCGGCATGCCGACTACCCGAAAATGGAAGCCACGATAGACAGGCATGGGGGAGGGAAGAGAGAGGAAAGAGGGGAGGGGGGGGGCTCAATCGAAGAAAATTATATGCGGCGAGCTGTCATTGGGGGCCACTAAAAGATAGCAAAATCGGCAAGCAGATAGCAAAATCGGCAAGCAGGCAAGGGGACTTACCGAAGATGACAGCGAAACGGCCACCCAAAGGCAGCAGTGGCAATACAATACAAGGTTATTGCTTTAGGTCCAGCGGACTCTTCCGAGCCAAATCAGGACCAAGGCAGCAGTGGCAGGCAGGCAGGCAGGTAGCAGGACCACCCGCAGAAGGTAGCAAGGGCAGGTAAACAAGGGAACTGCCCAAAGAAGGCAGCGACGGCAGACAGCCAGCGAGGCCACCCAAACATGACAAACGACTGCATGTAGTCAATGAAGCCACTCACAAAAGGCATTGGTGGCGGATGGGTAGAAAGGGGGAGGGGAGGTGGGCCAGCCGAAAGAGGCAGCCAAGACAGTTTAACATCCGCCGGGAGTAAACCATGCCACTGCCTGTACAGTTTGCCGGTACGTGTGATGGAAATAAGTGCAGAGAAGACCAAAATGATGACCAACAACACCAATGGCATCAATACGGACATCAAAGTCCAAGGCCAATCCCTCAACACAGTGCATAGCTTCAAATATTTAGGAGCCATTGTATCAGACAGTGGGTCCCGACAGGAAGTCCTCTCCAGGATCGCACAAACAACTGCTGCCCTAACAAGGTTGAAGCCCATTTGGAAAGACAGGACCGTCAATCTACATTCCAAAGTAAGACTGCTGCGCTCCCTTGTCATCTCCATCTTCCTAAATGCTTGCGAAACGTGGACCCCTACAGCAGATCTCCAACGAAGAATACAAAGCATGGAGATGGGGTGCTACAGAAGACTTCTGGGCATTTCCTATACCCAACACATCACCAACGACGAAGTCCGACAGACCATCACACAAGCCATTGGACAACACGATGACCTGCTCACAGTGGTGAAGAAACGGAAACTCCGATGGTATGGCCACGTCACCAGATCAGCAGGCCTTGCAAAGACTATTCTGCAAGGCACAGTGCAAGGAGGTAGAAGAAGAGGGAGACCGAAAAAGAGGTGGGAGGACAACATTCGAGAATGAACTGGTTTGACACTGAGCGAAGCCATCAGGGCTGCTGAGGACAGAGAAAGATGGAGTATGCTGGTTAGGCGATCATCTGTGGTGCCCCTACGACCTTCGGGTTACGGGACAGGATAGGATAGGATAGGATAGTGACGGTGGGTCTATGCTGCTACTGTTCTTGATATTTGCAACTGTCTCATCGTTGGGCTATTTGTTCTGGTTTGCCTAATGTTTGTTTTCAGGAGAGTGGACTACCGCACAGTCCTTCTAGATCAGTGTTAGTGCAATTCTTCTTGCACTTAGCTGATGTGTTGAGATGTGGTGATGGTGTCTCCTCGTTGTTTTTGACTATTGGGCTATCGTAGCTCAGTGCTAGATGCTCCACTGCAGGCCAAATATCAGGGTTGACTTTCAGTGGTCTATCCCTGCCTCGGACCAACTAGCCTGCTCGTCTGCAAAACATAAGACGAGTTTCTGCAACACCTTGTATACAAAGGTTGTGCAGAGCATCTCACTGATGGCAGAAACAGCCATCAGTTGAGATCGCATCCACTTATACAAATAAGGGAAGAACAATCTTCTATGTCCGTGGTCCACTGTGATCTCCAACATAATTCCTATACATATACATATCATGGCTAAACTAAACACATGGAGAAGTAATTAACAATATACACATTCTTCGGTACAGCCACCAGTCTGCAATAATACACATACGAGAAACAACAGTTGGACAGTAGAGGCTACCTCATGGTGCCGAAACCGGTCGCGTGTCCGCCACATGGTCACGCTAAGTTTTACAAAACATTCACAATGGTAAAACATGGCAAGACTTCACAAACATAATCCAACATTAATATCAATAATTCGCGATGAAACAAAAGCTCAATCATATACCTTTTTGACAATGTCAGGCTGTGGCTATACTGCGATGAATGATTTTCACCCGTCACCTGCTTTAGTCTTTCTGAGAGAGATTTTTCCACGTGTCCGTCTCGGGTGAGCGTTAGACAAAGAATGACTACCTAGCCTTGTGGTCAGCCAAAACCCGCGAAAATCTCGTGAGATCTGAGCGCCATCTATCCGGGGGTGGTGGCTATACGTCAGCGGGATGAGGTCACTGCCTACCTGAGCGAGCGTTAGCTTACACATGCTTAGCACACCATTGACTTGTGTCGTCTCCTAGGCAGCGACTTTACGTTACCCAGGCCAAAGCAGGCTGAACTATTTAAGGCGTGAATCCGTAGTGCAGGGTCTAAATAGCCTCTCGTGACGGTACGTGTACCACGTTTAGAATGATGCCTGTTGAATATACCCAGTGATCGAATCATTCTGTACACAAATGTAGCCGTGCTGGCTACGAGTATTTCTGACCATACGATATGTAGGCCTAACTTTGTTCTCTGTTATGTTTAAACTCACTGTATGAAATAACTTGATATACATTTTTCAGATCCTTTAAAGCATATAACCATTAGACGCAGCGTTAAATTCTCTATTAGAATATATAAACTTTATTTGTGATTTATGTAGCAATTTTGAATTAGAGCGCGATGTTTAGGATAGCGCGATGCATATCATGTTGATAAAGACATAGCGCTGTTGTACGCTCAGCAGCAGCTGAAGCTGTTCTGGAATTTCGCCGGCTATAACGGACCTTCCCGCTCGCCTACAAAACATGATAAGATTATAAATTGTGTATGATGCTAGTGTAGCAAAGATTCTCCACTGTAACACCTTAGTGTGATATTTTCCGATGTCTTAGTTTATTCTCTATTAATTTATAGTAGATACTTAAATAAAATATTAGTTTTATAGGGACCTACACATTGAAAGGGAAACAGTGAGAAGCTGTCAGAAGGCTATAAAGGTAACTGTAAGTTGTTGTGTTAGATGTTTTCTAGTTTAGTTCGCTATAGTCGGAACACAAAATAGTAACCATGCCATATTGTATATCATTGAAAAGAGGAGACGTTGTTCTTTCTTTGTCATTACTATTATTATTTATAATTTTATTAAATTGAAGAGTTATTATGAGTTTAGAGTCATGACATTCTTAGGAGCAGCAGCCAACTCCCTCTTAAATTGCGTATTATTTTTATTTTGAAGCAGATAGGTCCGACATTGTTATAACAGAAGAAAGGTTGTATTTTTGCGTTTCCGTCAATATATAATTTGCATAGTATTCGTTTGCGTTTCTAGCCTTATGCGTCAAAGTAAGTTCAGTTACTAACACAAACTTAGCCAGTGAGCCTATATTTTGGGGCGGGTGGGAAATGCTTAAGCAGCCCGGCCGCTGCGGCTGACGGTCCGTTATAAAAGCAAAACACAAACATCGGCATGGGGAGAGCACACGGCACCAGCAGAAGATAAGGGTCGTGCCACTCGCAATGCCTTTGCTCTTAGTAGCCTATGATGTCTTCTAAATAAAACGATTCAACGGTCATCACGGACTGGCGTTGGGAAGAGAGAGAGCGAATGAATGAAATTCTTCACCATCACCCCCATCACATCATCATCTTCTCTCCAATACCACCAACACCACTGCAAATTTTGGCGCTGCGAGCAGGATCCTAAAAGATGACAAACACAAGGAAGACATCAACAAAGGGAGCAGAGAGGCAGATGCGAACCCGTGCAGTGGCAAACCAAGATCCAGAGACAGCATGCAACGGCAAAGAGACTGCCCTCATCCAAGAAGAAGGGGCCGGCAGAGGCGAAACTACAACGCATCGCCCATCCAGTCACAAGGGGACCCCAGAGGCGGCGCAAGCAGACAACTAGTGAGAGCCGCCGAGACCAGGACTAGTCTCGCCGACCAAAGAGCCGCTGACCATCCCCTGGCCGTCGGAGACTACGTCTATACCAGAAACAGAGTGATGGGTCGGAACAAAATCCAGGACTTCTGGCGACCTGAGCTGCATCGCGTCACCGCCCGCCGGGATCCCCGCCTGCACGTCTACACCATCCAGCCAGTAGCAGGTGGGCCAGAGCGGGTGGTGAACAGAAGAGATCTCCAACCCGTGGGTCAACACTTCGATCTGCTCATCCCACCTCCGGACCCACTCGAGACCATGCTTTCCAGCGAGAGCGACGAAGGAGAGCCTGAGACCTGGATGGGGAGTTTTCCTGACTCTCTCCCTCCTACCATGGTCACCATCAACCACAACGGGCCAGCCTCTGCATGGGAGCCAGCGCCTTTGGTGCAGGCACCCCCAGCGCAGATGGCCGCCCCAGGAAGAACTCCGATTGATCCTCGACGTTCTGCACGACTGGCACAACGGACAAACTAGTAAAGGTAGGCCACATTTGATTTAAATGTGTAGGCCAAGATACAATTTTATAGTTTGCACCTAGAGACAGTTAGATATATATTTAGGATTAGAAATGAAGATTTTATTGTGCCAGTGTATATATTTAGGTTTAGGAAGTGAAGTTTTCATTGTGACAGTATCAAGAACAGTATAAAATATCTAGGCTGTGCAGATATATTTGAGTAAAAGACATAGAATAACCAAACGTTTTCACAAATTTTGTGCAAAGACAGAGAAGACATTTGACTTGTGTTTTAGATGTGCGAATTAATAAATTAGTGTTTGTTGTGTAACTTAGTAATGTCTTCGTTGTGCCACGTCGTTGCGATAGTATCAATAGCAGTTGGACATAGATTTTAAAGAGATATTTGAGGAAGAGATATATAAATGACTGAAGAAACTTTGGTGCCAACGACCGGGAACAGGGTAACCATTGGGACATGTTTCCATTTGAGCTGTGGGATCTGTAGCGGAAAGGGAGGCGACTGGTTGAGGCTTGGGAGAGAAATTGTCTTCCTTGAGTTTTCTTGGATAGACTGGCCTTGGGTGGCTACTGCTTTGCAGAATCCTTTGGGTATGCCATTGGATTAGCAGTACAAGGCGACACGACATAATTATGTTCTCCCTGGCTGACCATTCGTCCGCTGCGTCTGGTGCCGAACGGGACCACATTGTCGGCAGGCATTCTATGCAGGTCGGTGGCAGCGACCTTGCATTTAGAATGCGTGGCACTAGTTGCCGGCAGCCTGGTACTCCCAACCACGCTCCACAGCCTTGCAAGGCAAATATTTTTATGTCCTTCTTTTGAGGGACTACGTGAAAATATGACAGCTCGGGTGGAGCAATGTTCCCAACGGTTGGTGGCCGAGAGACGGGAGTTAAAGTCTCCGCTCGGCTACAAGTGGTGCAACTTTTAGTTTAGATGAGTTATGTCGATGTGTGTTATTATTGTTTTATTAGAATTATTTTTGCTTCGTTAAATTCTTTAATTAGTACAATAACCATGTTTTATTTGTAGCAAATAAATGACGTTTGTAATAAATATTTCGCATTAGGATTTTGTTTTCATGCTGGTGCGTTTTTGAACGTTTCGTTAATATATGTAATGGATGTCTTGTTTTGATTTTAATGCACTATGTATATATGCTTTATGATATTCAATGTGATGTATATTATTAATGATGCTGTAGATAATTATGTCAACATTCATGCCTTGTTTGAAAATGAAATGATAATGTTTTGATGTGTTTCATTTTTTTAATGCCCATTCTTTCTGTAATTCTGAATGTTGCTCTTACATGCCATTTTCTTTTAATCTCATTCTCGTTTCAATTCTCCTCATATTAATTCATCCCTCTATAGTCGATGTTTATTAGGATATTGCTGCACGGATATTTTATATATAGGCTTATTATGAGAGTGAAAGTTTTAAACAAAATGTTTAAATGTCACCTATGTGACTGATTATGAATAGTAAGCATGTTGAAAAGTGTGTTTAAATGACATGTGATATTGTTTGGCTATGTTGTACCATGGACTTTGTTGTATGATGTTGGTTCACTGTCAAATACACAACTAACTATCTAGCAAAGGCAATGCCGGGTCCGCGATATAACTTATTTTCGTTTTGGTCGGATTCGTACTTAAATGTGCGTTTCAAAGAAATTGTTTTCTCATTTGAGAATCGCTCTTTCTGTTGTTCGGTTCTTATGTACGACGCGACTAATGGTAAATCCATGTCCGGTTGTCTTAAGATACGATGGTTCTCTCAGCGCGGACGCTGAGTTTTGAAAGAGTCGGGGTGAAATGTAGCCGTGCTGGCTACGAGTATTTCTGACCATACGATATGTAGGCCTAACTTTGTTCTCTGTTATGTTTAAACTCACTGTATGAAATAACTTGATATACATTTTTCAGATCCTTTAAAGCATATAACCATTAGACGCAGCGTTAAATTCTCTATTAGAATATATAAACTTTATTTGTGATTTATGTAGCAATTTTGAATTAGAGCGCGATGTTTAGGATAGCGCCATGCATATCATGTTGATAAAGACACCGCGCTGTTGTACGCTCAGCAGCAGCTGAAGCTGTTCTGGAATTTCGCCGGCTATAACGGACCTTCCCGCTCGCCTACAAAACATGATAAGATTATAAATTGTGTATGATGCTAGTGTAGCAAAGATTCTCCACTGTAACACCTTAGTGTGATATTTTCCGATGTCTTAGTTTATTCTCTATTAATTTATAGTAGATACTTAAATAAAATATTAGTTTTATAGGGACCTACACATTGAAAGGGAAACAGTGAGAAGCTGTCAGAAGGCTATAAAGGTAACTGTAAGTTGTTGTGTTAGATGTTTTCTAGTTTAGTTCGCTATAGTCGGAACACAAAATAGTAACCATGCCATATTGTATATCATTGAAAAGAGGAGACGTTGTTCTTTCTTTGTCATTACTATTATTATTTATAATTTTATTAAATTGAAGAGTTATTATGAGTTTAGAGTCATGACATTCTTAGGAGCAGCAGCCAACTCCCTCTTAAATTGCGTATTATTTTTATTTTGAAGCAGATAGGTCCGACATTGTTATAACAGAAGAAAGGTTGTATTTTTGCGTTTCCGTCAATATATAATTTGCATAGTATTCGTTTGCGTTTCTAGCCTTATGCGTCAAAGTAAGTTCAGTTACTAACACAAACTTAGCCAGTGAGCCTATATTTTGGGGCGGGTGGGAAATGCTTAAGCAGCCCGGCCGCTGCGGCTGACGGTCCGTTATAAAAGCAAAACACAAACATCGGCATGGGGAGAGCACACGGCACCAGCAGAAGATAAGGGTCGTGCCACTCGCAATGCCTTTGCTCTTAGTAGCCTATGATGTCTTCTAAATAAAACGATTCAACGGTCATCACGGACTGGCGTTGGGAAGAGAGAGAGCGAATGAATGAAATTCTTCACCATCACCCCCATCACATCATCATCTTCTCTCCAATACCACCAACACCACTGCACATAAATCGGTGGACGACACCACTTCATGGTATTTCCAATGGTCCGAATAAGCACTGGATCCGTATTTGTTTCCTTTGTTAACACACAGTAGAAAAGTGGATCAGGAGGAGTATTGAAGTGTGAGTTGATCATCACAACAGTAAGGCAGTGGGTCACTGGGTCAAGAAACTAGACACAATGCCTGAGCATACGTCACAATGTTGACAGTTTATCCAGGAGATGGCAAGGGAGTAATGATACACTTCATTGTTATTGAAAAAAAAGTTCTAGAACAATCTTCAAGTCAAAGTACGAATAGCATGCCAGAGTGTCAGGATTTCTAACAACTGAAACCACCATTTCAGACACGAGGGCACGACGTACAACTTGGTACAAAATTCAGTACTGTCAGACCATACTGACCATAAACCACAGAAAATCCACCAAAAACTCAACCGCACACAGTAGTACAGCCTCCTGGCGCAGAATCAACTCCCAACTCCCAATCAACTGTCCGCTACCACACCAACTGTCTCTGTCTCTTTTAGTTTGTCTTTTTCCCTCTGTCTCTCTCTGTCTGTCTTTCTTTCTGCCTCTCTCTCTCTCTCTATCGCTCTTCCTTAATCTGCTCTCTCTTCTTCCCCTTACATTATTCTCTCTCTCCCCTCCCTCCCTCTCTCTATATCTCTCTCTTTCTCTCTCTCCTCCTCTCTTTCTCTCTCTGTCTCTCTCTCTTTCTGTCTCTCTCTCTCTCCAACTCTCTTTCTCCCTCCTTGTTCCCCTAATGCTACTTCTCTCTCCGTTCTTTCCCCCTCCTACCCCCTCTCCTCCTCCCCCCCCCCTTCGTTCTTTCTCTCGTCTTGAAAGACACAAAACAAACTCTTCCGCCTTTGGACAGTAATGACACTGCTTGCATGTACGTAGGACGAGCACAAGCTCAGCACAGACGCCGCCGCAATCTGGATCACGTAATGAAATCTTTCCATCAGCAGCTGCCACCGTTCTTGGCCTTACAGGCGGGGTGGGGTGGGGTGTGGGGGTGAAAAAAGCAGGTGTCTTTTTATCCCCTCTCCATCAATCCCACCCCTGCCACCATTATTGGAACCTCCTACCATCCACCCCATCTTCACCTTCCCCCTGCTATCCTTATCCTTTCCTCTTCCTTCACTCCCCTCCCTCTCCCCCCCCCCCACCGCCCACCCGCACTCTTCACGTTCCCATCCTCCTCTTACCGTCGTCCTTGGTTTCTTGTGATAACGTCATGTATTATAATCCCGTCACGATGTGTGCTCTGTGATACCCCTTTCGTATCAGTACAACTTATGTTAATCTGATGAATAAAATTTGATACAACCAACAACAACAACCCTTTCGTAACGAGGCAGTGCAGCAGCTGCTTGGTGTTGGGATGTGCAGTAGAGGGAGCAGAGGCGATGAGGAGTGTGACGTGGGTGACAGCGGATGATGTTGTAGTCTTACTGTATGTGAATTCAATCTAAATGTGCGATTCTGCTCCTGTTGTAATTCCATTGTTGGGGTCATAAAGAAGCATTGTATTGCATTGTAGTGTATGGTATTTTTTGTATTGTATTGTGTTGTATTGGTCTTATATCTGTGTCTGTTTTTATGTCGTACATCAGCTGAATTAGCTCGCGCAATGTCAAACGATGGATCTTTTCTTCTACTGTTTTGTGTTGTATTGCATTGTATTGTATTAGTCTTATATCTGTGCATGTTTTCACGTCGTACATCAGCTGAACTAGCTCGCGCAATGTCAAACGATGGATCTTTTTTTTTGGGGGGAGGGGGGAGGAGGAGGGGGAAGGGGGGGGAAGAAGGGCTGGGGCTGCTTTGGACCACGTGACTTTAACTCATAGATAAGTTGCTGTATTCTACTTCAGTAAAGTTCGCAATGAAGTTTATTGCATGCAAGTGCGGTACTATTTATCAAATTCTAAGTAATTTCTATGCAGTAACTTGTGATTTGTCACGCACCGTCTAGTGTGTGTGTGTATGTGTGTGCGCGTATGTTTGTGTATGTGTGTGTGCGTGTGTGTAGATAATAAGATTTTAGTTGAAAGTATAATAGTAATAATAATAACAACAACAACAATAACAACAACAACAACAATAATAATAATAATAATAATAATAATAATAATAATAATAATAATAATAATAATAATAATAATAATAATAATAAAAGATAGATAGATAGATAGATAGATAGATAGATAGATAGATAGATAGATAGATAGATAGATAGATAGATAGATAGGTAGGTAGGTAGGTAGGTAGGTAGGTAGGTAGGTAGGTAGGTAGGTAGGTAGGTAGGTAGGTAGGTAGGTAGGTAGGTAGGTCGGTCGATCGAGATAGATAGATTGCAGAAAACGTGGCGCGTCTGACAGAGCCCATTTATTTAAAAATAAAATAAAAGTATTCTTGGCTGCTGCACCAACAATAAACAGTCTCAACCTTCGAGGGTTGCACGTAGATATATAATGGAGACCTAATCCTGCATTCCAATTCCCCAGCATTTCCCCAGCCGACCGTCATCGGTGTAGGTGAGACGATACCCATTGGTCTTTGCCCCATTTCCCCTTTCCCCATTTCCCCCAGGGAAATGCCAGTGAATGGGAAAGTCCTGTGTCGTGACCGCGAGAGGGGATCACTGTGATTAGCCGGCCAGCGATGTTTCTCATATTTTATATATATATATATATATGGTGGTAGTAGGCTGTCTTTTAGCAGTGGTGTTACGTACGATTCCCTAGTCCGTAAAACTTTGTCGCGCGACTGCAATATTTCCCTTTAATTCCAGATTCCAAAATCTAAGTTATTATTATTCAATGGCTGTGGTGAATTAAACAAAACGTCTTACAAAAATTGCTTACACATCAGACTTAAGTCAACATGACAATGGCAGCTAATATTAAAACACAGGCTTCTTAGCAATTTTTTTTTAGAGATTCTACTACTATTACTGCTACTACTACTACTGTAACTACTGCTTCTACAACTACAATTACTACTACTATTGCTCCTACTACTACTACTACTACTACTGATATTACTCCTACTACTATTGATACTGCTACTACAACTGCTACTATTACTACTAGATTCAGATTCAGATTCAAGATTCAAGATTCTTTATTGTCCAAACACATGGCATGGATATTTGTTTAGCAGTGCAAGACAAGAGATAACAACATCAAAACCTTCAAAGACATAGACATACAATGTTAATACATTTGATATACTATCATACACAACTTCCATACCGAAATACAAATCTATCATCACTAGCACACATGCATAAACAGATTTCCAGTCACATACCCATGCGTACACATTTGACACACAGATAATTATTCCACAATACACAAGACCACTCACACTCACCCACTCTTCCATTCTTCATACTACTACTATTATTTACGATTACTACTACTATTACTACTACTGCTACTACTACTGTAGCTACTGCTTCTACTACTACCACTACTACTACCACTATTACTACTACTACTACTACTACTACTACTACTACTACTATTAATACTTCTACTTCTACTACCACAACAAGTACAACAACTACTACTACTACTATTCTACTTCTACTACTAGTATTCTATTACTACTACTACTACTACTTCTACTATTCTACTACTACTATTCTTCTACAACAACTACTACTATTCTTCTACTACTACTACTACTACTACTATTCTACTCCTACTTTACTACTACTACTACTACTACTATATTCTGCTACTACTACTGTTCTACTATAACTACTACTATTCTACTACTACTACTCTACTACTACTATTCTACTACTACTACTACTACTACTATTCTACTACTACAACTACTACTACTATTCTACTACTACAACTACTACTATTCCACTACTACTATTCCACTACTGCTACTACTATTCTACTACTACTACTATTCTTCTACTACTACTACTACTACTACAACTACTACTATTCTAGAACAACAACAACTACTACTACTACTGCTACTATTCTACAACTACTACTACTACTATTCTACAACAACTACTACTACTACTGCTACTACTATTCTGCAACTACTACTACTACTACTACTACTACTATTCTACAACAACTACTACTACTACTACTATCCTACAACTACTACTACTACAACTACTACTATTCTACAACAACAACAACTACTACTACTACTACTACTATTCTACAACTACTACTACTACTACTACTACTACTACTATTCTACAACTACTACTACTACTATTCTGCAACTACTACTACTACAACTATTTATTTATTTGTCTGTTTAGTTGTTTTTATATAGTGCATTTCCAGCTCCAGAGCTGCTCAAGGCGCTGGCCGATACATGATCTAACTCAAGCAGCCTGAGGCGCCCACTTGTAACCTTTGGGTGCATAGTCTGACGCCCAGGCGACTGGGCAAAATCCTGGGCGACCAGGGATGGGGAGAAGTGACCTAGTGCTTGCTGTGCCTATTTGTGTAGCCGGCACTCTCCCGTCTAAGACATGAGCGTCAGGATCTTTAAAGGAATGCGTGCAGGCACATACTAGACCTCAGTTTATACTCTCATGCTACTCCTACTACAAATACTATTACTACTGCTACTGCTGCTGCTAATACTTATCTTCCTCCCCTTTTACTACTACTACTACTACTGCGAGTGTGGGTCGCCAGGACCATTGAAGGGCTGTTTTCGTTACTGTGAGATTATCGTAACATACAGCATAATGGCTCTTATAGATAGCTTACTGACGTTTTAGGTCAGCCGAGGTCGTTCACACAGGGTCAATGGACGGGGGGGGGGGGGGGGGGGGGGGTCAACCGCTTTCGATACTGTGAGGTGAAACCAAAGATCAGTACTTCAATTCCACCACAGTCAGAAGAATACAATCATGTCGTTTCGTGCACATGCAGGACCACTGTCAGGAGTGACAGTGCAAGATTTCTTCAGACGCCAAAGAGGACATTCAACTTTTAAGGTAAAGTACACAAAAAAAGTCTCAAAAGGAATGAACAGCAACTGATTGTTCGTTTATAACACAGCTGATTGCTTATCGTTGATCTTGTCACGCATGTACAGCCTATCCTGGTTTCAACTGCTACTGCTCAACACGATTGATTGTGGGCATATACGGCAAGACAGACAAGACTGTGAAGTGCAGTGGGCTATTTTTATTGTATCATCTTCATTTTTATTTAAGCTCCACAATAGCAACATCAGTGGTGTTTGCACGTATGCTACATTGTAATCTTTCTCTTGAGCGGAAGAGAACGTACAACCAACAGAAGTTGACAATTCATGCTAAACCTGAAACCGGTTACTACCGACGGAAGTTATAGTCTCGGTAAGAGAAGCAAACTTCCATGAAGTGATCGTGGAAAAGTTTACCCCAGCGATACTACAATTTCTATAGAAGATATAGTTGTGCACAAGTACAGCACAATACTTTTTTTTAAAAATAAAAATGAAATGAAGGAAGGAAGGAATCCCTTCAGATCTATATAGACTTTAAACATTGAGTTTCCAGTTTGGTTATTTTTAACACTATTGATCCAATATACATTTTTCCTGTATCTGTGTGTCTGTGTCTGTATGAGTGTGTCAAATGTTGATTTCAGCCCGTAACCTGTTTTAAAATGTGTATGTATGAAATATAATGAATCACCGTAGTGATCTTCTTCATCATAGCCAACGTTTTCGTTATCGGCATCTTCATCTTCAATACCATCTGAATCCTTTCCTGATAGTCATTGTTATCAGCATATTCATCTTTATTATCATCTTCATCTATGTCATCATAGTTAACACCCTCACAATAGCTCACACTTACACACACAAACACACACACCCAGACACACACATACACACACACAGACATACACCTTTACAATGGCTCGCACTCAAACACGCCTCCAAAAAGCAGCTTAATTATCAACGACATTAACAAGAAGAGCTAAATAAAACTTATAAACCTTTTCCAAGTAGCGAGCATATCAAAACTAGGTTGTGGAGAAGAACTCAAATTTTTGGTTCAAAGAACATGGACATTTATAAACTGAAAAAAACAATGCCAAATTAATCCAGAAACTGTCTTCAGCTTATTTGCTTGAATGTTATCAGGCATCAATTTTTATTTTATTTTAATAATTTGCTCTAATTTACTTTTTTTTTTCAGAGTCCGTGGTTTTGGTTAAACTTTAAAAGAAACACAAAACTTAAAAGAAAACCCATAAAAAGAAAGTACAAATGAAAAACATGGCACTGAACAGGCGTTTGAAATACATAAGCGCTCATATTTTGGCAATTGGGAAATTTGTTAAAAAATAGCAGCTGTTTTTGATCACATGATGTGAGCCTCAGATTTAGTAATATAAGCAAAAGTAACAACATGCACGAGATAGCAAATGACTCCCTGATTGGTCATTGAACAACTGGCCAATCAGAAAGCTCATCTTTCAGGCGTAAAAGGAGACTATTTCCAATAGATGGCAACCAAAAGCGAAGGAAAAAATAAGAATGCGATGTGCAACGGAATATTTCTGTTTGCTGTCACTCTGAAGTTTCCCTCCAATCTTTAATTATGATGTTGACTATTTGAAGAAAGCTTCAATGAGAGGAACTTTCTTTTAGGATTTTACACGCACCCGATGGGGGCACACTGTGAGCAAAGATCTGAGTGCCGGCACAGGAATTAAGGCTCCCCGGGCGCTTGGGCGCATGCCAAATTCTAACACTGCAGAGCAACTGAAACCATTTCGCTGATAGCTTGACTCGACGGTGACTTCTGTGTAGAAGACTTTAGCCCAGTGATGCCGTGTTGACATCACCCCTGTTAGTCGTACGACACGCCGGGAAACGTTGGGTCTAATTTATTCAATGCCCGAACACACAGGGTACGAGTTACATGCTGTATGATAGGGAACCTTGGCATTTCCGTCACTACTGTTCTTGTTTTTTTGCTTTAGCTCTTAACTATTAATAAGGGGTAACATATATTTATAAATAAAACTTATACCGCTCTAATGCTCGCACGCAAACACACACACACACACACACACACACACGCACCCACTCACTCACTCACTCACGTGCACACGCGTGAACTATAACTTTGCCGATCAGTTTCATTCATTTCAATCGGTGGAAGGAAATCAATGTATTTTAAAGGGAGGATGGGATGGATGGAATGGAAGATGGATTTCTAAAAGAGAAACCAGCAGCGTAGCAGAGTGGTTGCTTAGTTGGCTGTAGTTCCTATGGATAAAGACTTCTGCTGTAGCTGTATTTCACAGTGACGGTATTTTCTGTCACGTCGCCCTGTGGGAACGGGGTATTCATATTCTTACGGTCCAGTCCTTGCAGATGAGTACGTAGATAGTATTGCGTGCGAGTGTGTGCATGTGTGTGCGTGTGTGTATGTGTGCGTGTGGGTGTGGGTGTGTGTAGGTGTGCGCGTGTGTGTGTGTGTTCTTGCGCTGCGTCCTTGATTCTGTGTGTCTGTTCCTAATTTAAAGAAGGAAAAAAAATGTCGTAAGAGGTTTCTCGGGTTCTTGACCGCATACAATGGTCGTGGTGCCTTTGTCATCCAATGTTGCTGTCAAGGCCCCTTGTTCCGTCCGCGAGATGTAATGGTGAATGCAACTCCCAGCGAGAGAGAGAGGGAGAGAAAGAGGGAGAGAGAGAGGAAGAGAGAGAGAGAGATGAAGAGAGAGAGAAGGAAAGAGGAAAAGAGAGAGAGAGAGAGAGAGAGATAGAGAGAGAGAGAGTTATACGGTTGTTGTTTTTTTAATCATTGGTTGATTCATCACCGATGCTTGAATCTTGATAAGTGTAACTCAGATTCGTTTATCCACGCAGCCTCTTCACTCAGCAACAAGGCAAGAGTCTACTTTAACATCGCGTAGACAGTTGGTGAATGAAACTCAACAGAATGGTGTAAGAAGGATGGGAGATAGTGAGATGGTTTTGGAAAGTTCCTTGAAATTAATATTAAAGCGAACGCATAGCCATATAGTCATTTTATATGTGTAGCCGGGCGGGCTACAAGGAATTTCTGACCATTTCGATACTTAGGCCTCACTCTGTTCTCTGTTATGTTTAAACTAGCTGTATGCAAT
The DNA here is from genome assembly GCA_036898135.1 of Oncomelania hupensis. NCBI lineage: Eukaryota > Metazoa > Mollusca > Gastropoda > Littorinimorpha > Pomatiopsidae > Oncomelania > Oncomelania hupensis. The sequence goes on along the minus strand of CM072522.1, from coordinate 39,468,307 downwards.
AATTTGATATATACTTTTCAGATCCCTTAAAGCAGATAATCGTTAGACGCAGCATTAAATTCTCTATTAGAATATATAAACTTTATTTGTGATTTATGTAGCAATTTTGAATTAGAGCACGATGTTTAGAATAGCGCGATGCCTATCACGGTGATAAAGACACTGCGCTGTTGTATGCGACACCACCGCTGTTATCGGCTAAACAGCAGCTTAGGCTTACCAGCGAGGTCTATGGGCTTACTGTTGGCCGGCCACCTCAGCCTTCCCGCCGTGTGCAATCGTAGATTAACACATGATAAGAACAAAATTATCGATGATGGCAATAGCAAAGATTTTCCACTGTAACACCTTAAGTGTGATATTTTCCGATACCTTAGTTCATTCTCTAATAGTATATACTTAAATTAAATATTAGTTTTATAGGGGCATACATCGGAAGAGAAACAGAGGAAACCTTGTAAGAAGATGGGCTAGATGTAAATTATTGTTGTTGTGTTAGGTGATTTCTAGTTTAGTCCGTCATTAACCCATAATAGTAACCATGTCATATTGTATATGGTTGGAAAGGGGAGACGTTGTTCTTTCTTTGTCATTTTTATTATTATTTATAATTGTATTATATTAAAGAGTTGTTATGAGTTTAGAGTTGTGAAATGCTTAAGAGCAGCAGCCAACTCCCTCTTAAATTGCGTATTATTTGTATTTCGTAGCAAATAGGTCCAATATTATTATATCAGTAGAAAGGTCGTATTTCCGCGTTTCCGCCCATATATAATTTGTATAGTACTCGTTAGCGTTTCAAGCCTTATATGTAAAATAAAGATTAACAACTAAAACAAATTAACGCGAGAGCCGAACATTCTGGGACGCACAGCACGCGTTAACCATCGGGTTCAGTACTGTCCGCGCGCACACATTAAAGCACGCACCGTGCAAATATTTCGGGACACACACTCGGGACACACACATGGCAGAGGAATTGAAAAAAGACAGAGGGCTGGAGCACGCAGAAAGAGAACAAGAGAACGGGAGAACGAGTCAGACACACAGAGAGGGCAGAATGTAGCTGTACGCGCATTGCCTGTTGCGCTCTCTTAGTACGCATTCGCATTCTAAATTAACGTCCCCGGACACAGCTCTCTTAGTATGATGCACTTCGAGAATAAAACTTTCAACGGTCATCAACGAACTGGCGTTGGGAAGAGAGAGAGAGGGAGAGAGAGAGAGAGAAAGAGAGAGAGAATGTGTGAGAATTCTTCATCACCCTAGTCTCCATAACACCATCTTCTCTCCCACCACCAACACCACTACATATGTATGTGTTTCGTTAATATTTTATAATGATATTTATATTCTAATTTGTTTTGGTAAATAGGGGTTTGATAAATTAGAGTAAAGCCTCAGCGTCCCCTGCATACAATGAATTTATTGTGTCCGGCTGATGGAGTGCCTTCAGTGTTACCGTTAGAATTGTTTCAGCAAATCTTTTATATGAATCAGGGGTGAGTCCTCTTTCAACCAAGTTATGGTCTTAATTTTGTGGTCCAGATTCGGCTCTCTGCAGTCCGCCGGACTCTATAAACAATGAAGAACTACTAACTAATGCTGCTAATATGAACAGTAAAACAGTGGCCAATTTGTTTGTTTTTTTAATCCATCCCACCCCAAGATTCAAACCCATGGTACATGTTTAATCTAAGGGAAGTAATCGCCCGTGTTCTAACCACCAGAACAGTCATACTGCTAAGATGGAAAGTTTTAAAAAATTGTCACTGTTGTTAAAGCTCTCCCATCACGGGATTGGAACCATGCTACATTTAGTGTCTACAAAATAAGGGCGTCTGTGGCCTAACCACTTTTATAGGTTGTGATAATGCAATGGCACGGCAACTTTTTTTTTTACAAATCTCGTTCTACTGTGAGAATCGAACCATGTCACGTGTAACATGTGGAAGTAGTCTTCGCCCAGTGTGATCCTACCGTTATATTAGGCTTGAGTGCTTCCACGTATAATTCCCAGCTGGAATTGGCATTGGCAATGCAGGGTTGTGGCAACTGGGATGGGGGTGATGTTGATAAGCTCTGAGTGTTGTGGCCACCAAAACTGCTGACCACAAGAGGTTCTGCGGATCCCATTCACAGAGTGCGGTTGTGCGGCTAGCCTCATTAGTTGTCCCGAAAAAGAAACAGGACAAGAAATAACATCTGACGAAATAGTGTATTTCGCTATGTCAATCCACTATAACTAACTAAACTCGATACAAAACGGCCATTAGACAAGGTCTGTTATAGTTGAGTATTGTTCAAATCACGTGTTTCACATAATGAGGAAACAATAGCAGATCTACAACGAAGAATGCAAAGCATGGAGATGAGGTGCTACAGAAGCCAGCACATCACCAACAACAAAGTCCGACAGACCATCACAAAAGCCATTGGACAACACGATGGCATGCTCACAGTGGTGAAGAAACGGAAGCTCCGATGGTATGGCCACGTCACCAGAGCACCAGGCCTTGCAAAGACCATCATGCAAGGCACGGTGCAAGGAGGCAGAAGAAGAGGGAGACAGAAAAAAAGGTGGGAAGACAACAAACTATAATTGACTGGCTTGACACTGAGCGAAGCCATGAGAGTTGCTGAGGACAGAGAAGATGGAGTACGCTGGTTAAACGATCATCTGTGGTGCCCCAACGACCTTCGATTTACGGGATAGGATAGGATGGGAAACAATAAAACTAATGAAGAATGTAATCAGAATGATATAGCCGGTGGTGGTGGTGATGATGATGATGATGATGATGATGATGATGATGATGATGATCATGATGATGATGATGACGGTGACGATGTTTGAACAGACAGAGATATAAACAATTTACAACAACAACAACAACAACAACAACAATACCAAACAGGATTATGAAATAAAACGGATGGATATAGAATAATTACCAAGCTATGCTACAAATACAAATTCACTCTCCTATAATCCTAGCATAGAAAGAGAATACAATAGGTTTTACAGTGTAGGTTGTTGTTTGTAGATTATAGTCACACGACACTTTCGCATATAGGTGACTACTGGACCGATTTATACTGACACCAGCGGGCCAGTTGTTGGTAAAGGGGAAAATAATATGATCACACGTTGACCAATCCGGGATTCGAACCAGCGACCTTTCGGTTATAGTGTAGGTCAGCTTGCAACATGGCTATATCTTGAAGAGCGACTGCCTGCGAGAACGAACAAGGGAGACAGTAAAGATGTTGAGGTAGCTGTAGTCTCGCCTACAGTGACTGGAGTGTTATTTTAAAGGACCCTAAATTCCTTTTTTGTTTTAATTTTTTTAACCTTTTTTGGGCGAACAAAATGAGTTTAGCCCAAAATTCCCGTTGTTATTACACAAAAGAATATTAAAGTGAGAGAAACAGACAGTCAGACAGATAGACAGACAGAGACAGAGAAGATACCTTTAGTGCTTTGTTGGGTGTAGTTGTGCATAGAAGCCCACAAGTTCTCCTGCTACCAGGCCAGTTGGGGAAGCGAGCATTCCATCTCTCTACTAGCTCTTGACCAAATCTTCTTTGGTTTAAACAAATATTTTATTTAAGAAAAAAAAACACAACATAATTACAAACAAACAATGATTTACAGGATAGGCAACAAGTGAGCTTATATAAGCCCACCCTGTAGATCAAAAATTCTACATTATAATCAAATGGCAGGCAACTGAAAGTTACATATAAATGAAGAAGAATACAACAAATAAAAACATAAATAAATAAATAACAATAATAAAATTAATTAATTAAAAATACTGAGGTTTAGTAATTAATAACACGGAATATGCAGAATAACAGGTAAGAATTAATTACAAATGACTAAAAAAAACCACAAATTATATATGTACATAGAGATGTTACCGCTAATGTGTGAACTCCGGCATTCTATAGAATGCCTAGATAAAGCATGGAATGCACCATCAGGCATTCTATACAAGTGTGTGTGTGTGTGTGTGTGTGTGAGAGAGAGAGAGAGAGAGAGAGAGAGAGAGAGAGAGAGAGAGAGAGAGAGAGAGAGAGAGTTTGAGCTGAACACCGGGACGCTTGTGCGATGAAACGGAGAATTTCACTTAACGAAAACGCTTTGACTGTTTGATAAACTCTTGAGTGGTGCTGAAGAGAAGCTGATTATACGGTAGAGAAAAGGTTTGGTTTTCCGTACAGTAAGTTATTCAACGTTACATGTTCTTGCTTGAGGGTAGCGATAGTAGTTATTCTGATGTTAGTGTAGAGGGGACAGTGAAAGAGAACATGTTCGACAGTTTCATTTTGAAAGCCACATGAGCACAAGGTTAAGGGGTTGTAAGTTAAATGCCGAATGATCAGATCGTGATTGAGATCACTCATATTTCTTCTGAGTCGACAGTGAATCATTTGTTCTTGCTTGTTTCCAATGTAAAAATGCGGAGGATTGCAAGGGTGGTCTTTGTGAAGATAACGTTTAAATGCCGCTATTGATGTGATTCACACAAGCCATTGAACAACACGATGACATGCTCACAGTGGTGCAAAAACGGAAACTCCGATGGTATGGCCATGTCACCAGATCATCAGGTCTTGCAAAGACCATCCTGCAAGGCACAGTGCAAGGAGGTAGACGAAGAGGGAGACAGAAAAAGAGGTGGGAGGACAACATTCGAGAATGGACTGGTTTGACACTGAGCGAAACCCTCAGGGTTGCTGAGGACAGGGAAAAATGGAGTACGCTGGTTAAACGATCATCTGTGGTGCCCCTACGACCTCCGAGTTACGGGATAGGATAGGATAGGATAGTAATGATGTCGTTTTCTTTGCCAATACCATTCCATATCTCTCGTTACAACACTCTCCAAAAACAAACAAAGAGAAAAAAAAACAAAGGGTTAAAAAAGCCACCTCTCTTTAGATCTGCTAGCAAACTTGTCACTTCCGGAAACTATTGATTTCATTCCCCTTTTCCGTTCTCGAAGCCACTCCTAGCGCGAGACATGCCGTGAGTTGCCCAGCCAGAGCGCTAAGTTACGCTACGTAACTATTTTGGCCGCAAATTATGGGCAACCCTATGTTCGCGGAGAGCGCTCTGTAGAGTTCTGGAAAGGTTGTTTGTGAAGAGAATAAGATGGCGGCCAGAGTGGTAGGCTTTCGATTTGCGAAATGGCGATGTGTTTGAACGGTGAAATAGCAAGGGAGGACTTTTTGTCATTTACAGTCTGGTCAGATTTGTGTATTTGTTATTTGACAGAATAATTATATTTATGTGCAATCGATATGAATTAGCATTTATATTCAATAGTATAATTGTTGTGTCGTCAGTGTGATTGACAGTAACTTTCACTTTCAGCTGGCTTCACTTTGATTTTGCAGTCAACATGTGCTGCGCCAGTTTAAAAGCTTTCGCTTATGGCAAAAGGTTACCTATCAGCAAAACATAGTTTGTGGCGCTGTTTTTTTTTTCCTAGGCAATTCGAAAAGGCAATGGAAGCTGACTTCTACTACTCTGTCAATGCAGTGGTAAGGGAGATAACACGAGTCCCGCCACTCATCAAACAACGGTCAATCTGATCCGCTCTGCCGACAAAACCCCTTCTGACCTCCGGTTGACCTTCAGCACTTGTGTTAGATGTTTTTCTCTTGGATTTGTTTAGTTCCAGTGGATACCTTGTCTGTTCGCTACAGTTCTTATCTCTTGTTTGTTTCTGTGCTTCTTTCTTTTCTTATCACTTTCTTACTTTCTTTCTTTAGTTTTTCTCACTTTCTTACTTTCTTTCTTTAGTTTTTCTCACTTTCTTAATTTCTTTCTTTATTTTTTCTCACTTTCTTACTTTCTTTCTTTATTTTTTCCTCACTTTTTTATTTCTTTTTATTATTCTTTCTCCCTTTCTTTCTCACTCTCTTTGTTTATTTTTTCTCACTTTCTTACTCTCTTTATTTATTTTTCTCACTTTCTTACTTTGTTTCTTTATTTTTTCTCACTTTTTTTTCTTTTTATTATTCTTTCTCCCTTTCCTTCTCACTTTCTTACTCTCTTCATTTTTTTTCTCACTTTCTTTCTTTCTTTCTCACTGTCTTTCTCACTTTCTTACTCTCTTCATTTTTTTTCTCACTTTCTTTCTTTCTTTCTTTCTCACTGTCTTTCTCACTTTCTTATTTTTTTATTTATTTTTTTATCACTTTCTCTCTCTCTTTCTTTCTTTTTTACTTTCTTTCTCAATTTCTTTCTGTTTTTTTTCTTTCTCACTTTCTTTTTTGCTTTCTTTCTTTCGTTATCACTTTCTTTCTTTCTTTCTTTTCTTATTTGTCTTTCTTTTTTTCTTCCTTTTGTCTCATTTTCTTTCTTTCTTTCTTCCTTCTTTCCTTTTTCTTTTTCACTTTCGTTCTTTTTTTCTTTCTCACTTTCGTTCTGTTTTGTTCTTTTTTTTTTACTCACGTTCTTTCTCTTTTCTCTTTTTTTCTGCTCACTTTCTTTCTCTCTCCCTCCTTTCTTCTTTTTTTGTGTTTTCTTTCTTTCCTTTTTATTTCTTTCTCACACTTTCTTTCTCACTTTGTTTCTCTCTTTCTTTCTCTCCTTCTTTTTTTGTCACTTTCTGTCTTTCTTTCTTTTCCTTTCTCTTTCTATCTTTTTTTCGGTCACTGGAACTTTCTTTTAGTTTTTTTTTTGTTTTTTTGTTTTGCTTTCCATCTTTTTTGGGGGTTGGGATATTTGTTCGTTTTGTGTGTTGTCTGGAAACACTTTCCTCTTTGGATGATGTGTAGGGCTGAATCAGAACGGGCCAAATGTCGGTCAGTCTGTTATTCGATCCGTTGGAGCTCATATCTCAAGATCCACTCAACAGATTTTGACCAAACTTCAATTAAAATAAATATATAAATAACAGCCATTGTCTAAATGAGTGGCCGATCTCTCGTTCCATCCATCATACAGCATTTGCTCGGCCGCAAAGGCCGTCCCATTGACTGCGTTTAAGTCCATGTTCAAGTTAAATAATTTGTTTTAGTTCCTGCCAGTCTTTAGCGTCTCTCTTTCTTTGTCTCTGTCTGTCTGTCTGTCTGTCTGTCTGTCTCTCTCTCTTAAGACTATGCTATTGAACTTTTATTAAAGCATTAATTAATTAATTTTATCGTTTTTATACAGCGCTTTTTCGATCAAGAGCAGCTCAAAGCGCTGGACGATACAGGATCTTCCTCAAATCGCCCGAGGCGCGCACTTGCAACCTTTGGGAACATAATCTCCCGCACAGACGACTAAGCACATCCTGGGCAACCGGGGATGGGGAGTTGGGGGGAAAGGACCTAGTGCGAGCTGGGTATTTTTGTGTAGTCGGCACGGACCCGTCTAGGACATGAGCGTCAGGATCTTTAATGTCCGGTGCGGTGGAATGAGTGAGTTCCCAGGTTTATACTCTCACCCGAAGGACTTACCCTGTTAAAAGTTTAATGTTAGGTGTCTCTGTCTCTGTCTGTCCTCTCTCTGTCTGTCCTCTCTCTATCTGTGTCCTCTCTCTCTCTGTCCTCTCTATCTCTGTCCTCTCTCTCTCTTTATCACCCCCTCTCTCTCTCTTTGTCCCTCTCTCTCTTTGTCCCTCTCTCTCTCTCTCTTTGTCCCCCTCTCTCTCTCTTTGTCCCTCTCTCTCTCTCTCTCTCTTTGTCCCCTCTCTCTCTTTGTCCCTCTCTCTCTCTTTGTCCCCTCTCTCTCTTTGTCCCTCTCTCTCTTTCTGTTTGTCCCTCTCTCTCTCTCTCTGTTTGTCCCTCTCTCTCTGTTTGTCCCTCTCTCTCTGTTTGTCCCTCTCTCTCTCTTTGTCCCCCTCTCTCTGTTTGTCCCTCTCTCTCTTTGTTCCCCTCTCTCTCTCTCTTTGTCCCTCTCTCTCTTTTTCTTTGTCCCTCTCTCTCTCTCTCTCTCTCTCTCTCTTTGTCCCCCCTCTCTCTCTCTCTTTGTCCCCCCTCTCTCTCTCTCTTTGTCCCCATCTCTCTCTTTGTCCCTCTCTCTCTTTTCCTTTGTCCCTCTCTCTCTCTCTCTTTGTCCCCCCTCTCTCTCTGTCCTCTCTCTCTCTCTTTGTCCCTCTCTCTCTCTGTTTCATTTACAGTGGGTCAACATAAGTCACACTCGCTCCTTTGCCCTTTCCGTCTGTTGGTGGCAGTTAGAGAAAGCTGTAGATGCGGAGCTAAACGAAAAAAAAAAACGGTATCACAATAAATGGAGAATTAGCTGTCAACATTTTTTTTTCCCGGACACCGTACCGAGGGTGTTTTCCGGGTACTTCGGTTTCCTCCCTCCCTTCAGCAATGGTATTGGATGCAGGGTATGTCAAATGTCCACATACAAAAATGATGAAAGTCCTTTCTGTTGTCTGACAGCGACTTGATGTTAATGCTTGACGTTGCAGGGATGAATGTGTGTTGGTGGTCTTTGTTGGAGGGTCATGCGTGTGTAACAGGTGAGCCCTCACGTTGGTTAGAGATCTCTGAATTCACCTCACCATGACTAGAGCAGCTCAAATTGGCCCTGTCGACTGATTTTGCTTCATCATCATCATCATCATCATCATCATCATCATCATCATCATCATCATCATCATCATCATCATCATCATCATCATCATCGTCGTCGTCGTCGTTGCCATCGTCATTATCATCATTATCAGCATCATCAGTATCATAATGGATGATATAGATGCGCTTCTTTTTAAAATCACCAATCTCGCTCAAAGCGCTGCGATCTGTATTCAACACGATACACGCTCATATGCTTCACCCACTTTCCACCCCCCCCTCTCCCCCACCTTCACACACACACACACAGTGGAAACTTTAGACTGACTGCATCCGATACCATCAACGACGGAGGAGGGAGGGAGGAAAACCGGAGTAGCCGGTAAAAACCCTTAGGTGACCCGAATAGCCTCGTATATAAGTCACATACAGATCGCCCCGCTGCTGGGGAGAATCGAACCAGCGATCTTCGGGGTAGCGTAAGAAAACCGTAGGCTAACCTACCGCGTTGCCACCAGTCCATCGAACTCGCCTAACGTTAGACAGAAGTACGGTGCCAAGTGGCGATCCGTTTGTGAGCTGCTGTCGTCACTGCATGTCAGATGCCACATCCATGATGATACTGATGATGCTGATAATGATGATTATGACGATTGCAACGACGACGACGATGATGATGATGATGATGATGATGATGATGATGATGATGATGATGATGATGATGATGATGATGGAGGGAAATGTGGCCTGTGATTGCTCTTCATACGGTGAGTCACCTTCCCTTTTGACGGCTTTATTTAAATTGTGGTGTGTGTGTGTGTGTGTGGGTGTGTGTGCGTGTGTGTCTGTGTTTCTTGTTGTAGTTTTCTTCCAAAATTCCTCAAAACAACAACAACAAAAAACAGACCACACAGAAAGGGGGACGCACTCTGTCGGCGAAAAGGGTGGTTTTATAAAAAAAATTCCAATTGGGGAATGTCCTCGTAATTGTTGTAAGGGGCACTGCAGCTGCGGGAAGCAACACGTATTGCGATTCCAAACAGCGGTAGAACGGGAACTGCTGCTCGCTATTCATAGGCCACATTTCCCTTTTTTGCCGGACCAAGTAAAAAGGGAGGCAACTCTATAAAACGCATACAAAAAAAATAAAACAAGATCAATCAAATTCACATGGGGAGCTCACTCGAGCCCTCTGCTCATCCAAAACCACTGTCAAAGGAGACTATTTGCGAGGCCCGGGACAGAAGAAAGTTGTTCCTTCGCAAGTCGACGACCTCCATTATACTCCTTCTTCGGACGAGAAAATATAAACCGAGGTCTTTCTAGCTTTGTGCACGCACGTCTTCCATCGTCGCACGGACTTTGAAACTCGCTGCTTGCATTTGATGTGACCGTAACAGAAGAATACCCCGACCCACCCCCCACCCCTATCCCACCATGCAGTGAAATGTAAACTAGGAGGTAAGAATGGATGAAATCTCCATTGCGGGTACTAAAGATTGGTTGACTTGACTTGACTTGAACACCAAGTATCAAGTGTGTGTGTGTGGGGGGGGGGGAGAGAGTAGGGGGCCGGGAATGGGAGGGTTGGGGTGAAGTACAGTACACATGCACCGCTATTAATGTATGGTTAATAATACAACAGTCTTTTTTTAATATAGATTTTTTTTTCAGAGATCCTTACGCTTTAGACGGGCGAGTGCTAATGTACATAAATACGCAGCCAGCAATCTAGCTAGCGCCATCCTATCCTATATCCTATCCTGTAGCCCGACAGTCGTTGGGGCGCCACAGATGATCGTTTAACCAGCGTGCTCCGTTTTTCTCTGTCCTCAGCGTCAAGCCAGTCCATTGTCAAAAGTTGTCCTCCTAGCTCCATTTCTGTCTAGCACTTATCAGGTCTCTCTTCTCCACAGTCGCCTGATCACTCAGGATGGCGCAACGGACACGAGCGTCAGGTTCTTTACATTCCGTGTGGTGGACTTATAAGTTTTAAAAGTGTTTTATGTTATATATATATATATATATATATATATATATATATATATATATATATATATATATATATATATATATATATATATATATATATATATATATATATATATATGAGAGAGAGAGAGAGAGATAGATAGATAGATAGATAGATAGATAGATAGATAGATAGATAGATAGATAGATAGATAGATAGATAGATAGATAGAGAGAGAGAGAGAGAGAGATAGATAGATAGATAGATAGATAGATAGATAGATAGATAGATAGATAGATAGATAGATAGATAGATAGATAGATAGATAGATAGATAGATAGATAGATAGATAGATAGGTAAGTAGGTAGGTAGATAGATAGATAGATAGATAGATAGATAGATAGATAGATAGATAGATAGATAGATAGATAGATAGATAGATAGACAGACAGACAGACAGACAGACAGACAGCTAGGTAGGTAGATAGATAGATAGACAGACAGGTAGGTAGGTAGGTAGGTAGATAGATAGATAGATAGATAGATAGATAGATAGATAGATAGATAGATAGATAGATAGATAGATAGATAGATAGATAGATAGATAGATAGATAGATAGACAGACAGACAGACAGACAGGTAGATAGATAGATAGATAGATAGATAGATAGATAGATAGATAGATAGATAGATAGATAGATAGATAGATAGATAGATAGATAGATAGATAGATAGATAGATAGATAGATAGATAGATAGATAGATAGATAGATTTGCGTCCATGAACAGACTGCACCTCGGTTTGTAAAGGGATGACTTAGTAGTTCAGTTGACAGCAAGCTGGTTTTCCTATGAGACCTAGGTACGAGACTTTCAAGGTCACCGAGGGCTTTTTCCGGGTACTGTGGTTTCCTCCCTCCTTTCAGTAATAAAAATGGGATGCAGTTTATGTAAAATTTCAAAGTAACAATCGATATCCCCTTTTGCCGTCTTGTAATAGGGACTTGCCATTGCATCACACTTTTTTTTGGGTGATGTTGAATGTGGGCTTGTGGTGTATGTAGGAGTGTCTGTAACACGTGAGCATGCATGACGGTTACAGATCGCCGCGCTTTGAGTCTGATTTAGGAATTAGGCGCGTAATGCATCCATTAGTATAGTAGTAGTACTAGTTTGTAGTAGTAGTAATAGTAGTATTAGTTAGTAGTAGTAGTAGTGGTGGTGGTAGTATCCGAAGGAATAGTGTACAAGCTTAAAATCTTCCACTCCAGCTTACGTTAATCCAACATCTCTCTCTCTCTCTCTCTCTCTCTCTCTCTCTCGGACGTCTAGGACCAACAACAGACTCTCCAGATGAAGTAGTCGGCCAAGTATGAAAGTCAAATTCGAATGTCTGACCCCAGTCTGCCCTTTGACCTTGGCCCCTGTGACCTTGACTGGAAACAAGCTAACAGCAATGGAGAGCTGTCAATGTTAGAATCCACAGAAATAGTCTGCTTTTTTTGCACAACAAAAGCTTTTTTATTTCTCTATATTTTATTTCCCTTTCTTCGTGTTTTGTTTTGTGTTTTTTCCCCTTTGTTTCTTGTTATTGTGTAAGACAACGGTAATAATCTGCTTTTCCTCTTTCTTTTTTTTTCTTTTAAATTGGAAAGACAAGAGTGAAGGGTAGAGTAACGGTCAAAAAAAGGACAGGGACGGAGAGAGGGAGAGAGAGAGTCAGAGACAGAGAGACAAAGAAGGAGACAGAGAGAAAGAAAGAGAAAGAGAGAGAGAGGGAGGATTTTGCTTAGACTATGCTAAAGATTTGGTTGGGGTTGGGCACGAACAAGGGATTGTGAAGAAGAAGAATGAAAAAGGAAACGATGACGAAATGCGAAGAAAATAAGAAGAAAAGAGGGGAAATAAAAAGAAGAAGAAGAAGAAGAAGAAGCAGAAGCAGAAGAAAAAAAGAAAGAAAGAAAGAAACAAATACAATTTAATTAAAGGAAAAAAGAGAAGAAGAAGAAGAAGAAGAAGAAGAAGAAGAAGAAGAAGAAGAAGAAGAAGAAAGAAAGAAAGAAAGAAAGAAAGAAAGAAAGAAAGAAAGAAAGTAAAGTAAAGTAAAATACGAAGAAGAAAAAGCAGAAAGAGGAGGAGGATGACATTAGAAGACGAACACAAAGTATAGAAGTGGGTGAATGATAGAAGACGTAGAATTAAATGAAAAGAAGAATTTTAGTAGAAGAATAATGAACTTGGAAGAAAATGAAGAAAAAGAAGAAGAAGAAGAAATTAGAAAAAAAAAAAAAGAAAATAAAGAAGATTGAACTTACAAAAGGATGAAGGAGAAGAGGAGAAAGAACAAGATTGAAATTACCACCAAAACAAATAAAGAGAAGAAGAAGAAGAAGAAGAAGAAGAAGAAGAAGAAGAAGAAGAAGAAGAAGAAGAAGAAGAAGAAGAAGAAGAAGAAGAAGAAAGAAAGAAAGAAAGAAAGAAAGAAAGAAAGAAAGAAAGAAAGAAAGAAAGAAAGAAAGAAAGAAAATTAAATTAAATTAAAGTACGAAGAAGAAAAAGCAGAAAGAGGAGGTGGATGAAATTAGAAGACGAACACAAAGTATAGAAGTGGATGAATGATAGAAGACGTAGAATTAAATGAAAAGAAGAATTTTAGTAGAAGAATAATGAACTTGGAAGAAAACGAAGAAGAAGAAGAAAAAGAAGAAGAAGAAAAAGAAGAAGAAGAAGAAGAAGAAGAAGAAGAAGAAGAAGAAGAAGAAGAAGAAGAAGAAGAAGAAGAAGAAAAAGAAGAAGAAGAAGAAGAAGAAGAAGAAGAAGAAGAAGAAGAAGAAGAAGAAGAAGAAAGAATAAGAAAAAAAAGAAGATTGAACTTACAAAAGGAAGAAGGAGAAGAGGAGAAAGAAGAAGATTGAAATTACCACCAAAACAAAATAATAAAGAGAAGAAGAAGAAGAAGAAGAAGAAGAAGAAGAAGAAGAAGAAGATTGCAATTGAAAGAAGAAGAAGAAGAGGAATTATAAGAAGTAAAAGATTGAAACTATAAAAAAACGAATAAGTACAGTAGAAGGAGAAGGAGAAGGAAATTAAAGTAAAAGGGGTAGAAGGCAGTGCCTCGAAGCTCTGATAATGTACTTTAAGCGTGTGTTTGTGTATTTGAGAATGTGTGTGAGTGTGCGGAGGCATAAGCCTTAAAATGGGTGACTAACCTTGCTTTTTATGCAGGAAATGGGTGAGTGTATTAGGCACCCAGAGTTTTCCAGCCACCCACTTTTTTCTAAGTACACAGGAGTGCTCTTTTAGTGCATGGGAGTGCAGTTGTAGTGCATGAGAGTGTTTTCAGTACACAGGAGTGCTCTATCCGGGACGGAGAAAATGCAGTGAATTTTCGGAGAAATTTTAAACAATATTTCGACCTATTTCGTCGCCTATAGGAGACGAACTAGGTCAACTTTTTAGAAAAGGGTTCGGGTAAGGATTAGTTGCAGAGCTATCCCTAACCCTTGCCCTAACCCTTTTCTGTCAAAAATCATTTTCCGATTCCTACATTCTTAGTAAAAACCCATTTTTAGATCCATTACCTTACTCTGCACACCGATCTACTTTCGTTGTTAAGTTAATGCCTGGTCAACTTTATTAGGGTCATCACAGTGTGGCCATGCACGTTTTAAGAAGGAGAGTGAATGTTCCCGATCTGTTTATTTTTGTTCCTGTTCTTGTTTTCTTTCTTTCTCTCTCTCTCTCTCTCTCTCTCTCTCTCTCTCTCTCTCTCTCTCTCTCTCTCTCTCTCTCTCTCTCTCTCTCTCTCTCTCTTTGTCTGTTTCTTTCTTTCTTTTTTGTGTCATCATCATCATCATCATCATCATCATCATCATCATCATCATCATCATTTTTTTTAAATTTTTATTTTATTTTTTATTTTATTTTATTTTATTTGCCTTATTGTCCCTTTTTCATAGGGAAATTTTGGGCCGCCTCCCCTGGGGAAAGCGTAGTCGCAGCCTGTGGCGCGCCCAAACCCAACCTACCTAACATTAGTTGCGATTTTGAAATTTTGCTGGGGGAGCAAACCGGAGTACCCGGAGAAAACCCCCGAGACGTTGCCCGAGTCGAAATTAAATAATATTCGGAGAAACATAACGCCCCGATGCTGGATCGGACCCACACCTGTCGGGCGCCATTGGTTTCTGGCCTGTGGACAAGGCAAGTTAGTCCCGCCTTAGCCCACTTGGCCACAACGCTCGCTAAACCATCACCAACACCATCGTCGTGTCATCATCCTATATATATACACGTACATTAAACACACGACAGTTAAATGAGATGGCATAAGAACTGTCTTGTCCATTTTTGGGTGATGGCGTCGTTGCCTTGAAGAGAATCTCCTTAAATCTACGGCATGTGGGAAAGTCCAACTGTCGACTGTCACGCACGCACACACATCCACATACGCGCGTGCTCACACACACACAAACACACACAAAAGTGTGCATTTGTGTGCGTATGTGTTTGTGTGTGTATGCGTTCTTGCCTGTTTGTGTGTGTGTGGGTAGGGGGGAGGTGCTTGTGTCTTCTTATGTGTGTATGTGTTGTGTGTGTTTTGTAGTTCAATAAAAAGTCAGACAATTGGAAAGGTTTTGGTGCATGGGGCCGTAGGAAGACAACTGCCGTGACAGCCTGCTGTCGAGGCTTTCTCTCACTGCCCGAGGTCGATTTAAGGTGATTTTCTTCTTAAGGCAACGACGCCACCACCCCAAATGGACTAGACAGGTCTACTGCCCATTTCATTACGCCATAAAATGGCAGCTCAGACTATTTGGGAGGTGGTGGTGATGTTGGTATCGGTGGAGGTGGTGATGTTGGTATCGGTGGAGGTGGTGATGTTGGTATCGGTGGAGGTGGTGATGTTGGTGTCCGTGATGGAGGTGATGTTGATGGTGGTGGTCTTTTTCTTCTTCTTCTTTGCTTGTTTGTTTGGTTCTTTATCTTCTTTTCCTTTCTTTTCTTTCTTTATTTCTTCTTTCTTTTTTTCTTTCTTTCCTTACCGGTACTTTGGCCATCGTAACGGGTATATTGTTGTGATATATCAGCTTCCTTAGACGCTTTCTACCGCTTTGCTATGAAGGATCCACTGTCAACGTGTACATGCCCCTGTGCTAGATAGAGCACAAAGTATAAAACTTACAGGGATGCGCGGACGATCTCTAAACTGTTGATGAAAGAATTGAACGTTCCGCCGTTCAACCACAGACAACGTCAGTAATTATAAAACGTCTGTTACTTAGGTATATTTCTTTAAAAGAAATTGTGTTGTTTCGGTTTTGCTCCTTCTTAGATTTATATTTAGAGTATCAACCGAGGTCTTGTCTGTACACAACCGAGCACGTATTTTACTCTACGGACCTGTGAAGATCCGGACGCTCATCTCCAGCTTATACGTATACGTAAATGCAAGGGAGACACACGCACAGGTACACACACACACACACACACAAGTGTGCGTGGAACACACGCAAGGGTTGTCTCGCCTGAAGTAAAAGGCCTGGAGTTGTATTGATGGCATCCTGGATATAGACCTTAATGGACGCCACAATCGCACAAACAACTGCCGCCCTGACAAGGTTGAAGCTCGTTTGGAAAGGCAGGACCATCAGTCTACATCCCAAGGTAAGGCTGCTGCGCTCCATTGTCATCTCCATCTTACTATACGCTTGCGAAACATGGACCCTCACAAAAGATCTACAACGAAGAATACAAAGCATGGAGATGAGTGCTACAGAAGACTTCTGGGCATTTCCTATACCCAGCACATCACCAACGACGAAGTCCGACAGACCATCACACAAGCCATTGGACAACATGATGACATGCTCACAGTGGTGAAGAAACGGAAACTCCGATGGTATGGCCACGTCACCAGAGCGTCAAGCCTCCTTGCAAGGCACGGTGCAAGGAGGCAGAAGAAGAGGGAGACAGAAAAAGAGGGTGGAAGGACAACATTGGAGAATGGACTGGCTTGACACTGAACTAAGCCATTAGGGTTGCCGAGAACAGAGAAAGATGGAGTGCGCTGGTTAAACGATCATCGGTGGTGCCCCAATGACCTTTGATTTACGGGACAGGATAGGATAGGAATCCTCTGGAGGGTGGTGGTGGGGGGGGGTGCATGAACGTGGGAGTGGGTGGGTGAATGAGGGAATGATAGGGAAAAGATCTTTCTCCACGGCTCCACCCGAATCTGCTGCCAGTGTTTGGCGTGTGTGAATTGTGTGCTATAGATACAGAGACGGTCGTTTCGCGGTGGTCTCCGCTCTCGTCAGTGCAAATACCAACACCCCAAACAAGCACAGTTCGATCATCGGTCGTTCAGAGTTGTTGCCAGTTGACTGCAGGATGGCGCCTTACTGTAATGGCTGCACGACCAAGCCTCGGGCGGCTGGAGCTACAGTCTGTGTCGACCAGCGCCTTTGGGCAGCTCTCGAGCCCAGTCGCTGTGAGGATGAGCCTAAAGCTTAGGTCTGACGACGAACGTTTTGATTGCAATCAGAGGAAGAATCATGACTTGAGGCACTGATTTCGTCAGACTATCACCAAATCACTTGAGTAAAATCAGTTCGCAGCGTGATTTGCGATGATTTTACACGTTTAGAACATGCCCTAATTTCGACGAACTGATTGCGAGTCATTAAGCATGGGAACCAATGAAACGCCCTTCTTTGTTCACGTGATCTTGAGACATTGGCAAATAATTCTAAGACCGGCCCGATAGGAACGTTGAGTGTGAAAGATACCTGTGAAGTAATAGGGACGGTACAGTCGACTGTTTATAGGATGTCGTCTTTTTCTCTGAACTTGACAAATGATATGCCACCGTATAATGTAAACATTCTTCGTCGCTGCTTTTCACACATTTTGACTTTCGGTGTACCAATGGTAACAACTCTTTAGCTTTTGTTTTTGCGCAGTGACTGTGCGCATGTTTACCAAAATCAAACGTTTTAGTGTGACTATACTGACGACTCAAAGCGTCAATCTTCCCATTCAAATCAGGACTCGAAACCTTCACTGTAATTGTGATTGCAATCAAAACGTTCGTCGTCAGACCTAGGCTTAAGACTGCGAAAGGGGCGGTTCGGGCGGGGTTTTGGAGAGAGCGGGGGGGGGGGGAGGGGGGGGAATTATATCATGGTCAGCTCCTTGAGATGAAACAATGCGCTATAAATGAATTTCACATCATGATAATAGGAGAAACGACTTACTTTCATCATCATCATTTTCATCATCATCGCCGTCATCGTCATCATCATTATCATCACAAACATCATCATTATCATCATCATCATTATCATCATTATCATCATCATCATCATCATCATCATTATCATCATCATCATCATCATCATCATCATCTTCATCATCATCATCATCATCATCATCATCATCATCATCATCATCATTATCATCATCATCATTATCATCATTATCATCTCGCAAACATCTTCATCTCACAATCGTCGTCATCATCATCATCATCATCATTGTAGTCATCCTTATCCTCATCGTTATATTACCGTCGACGTCTATGCCATCATCATCATCCCCCGTGGGTTTCAGTATAAATAGTATCCCCACTTTCGGGAAATGTGGTGCTTTAAATTCCACTGTCGCTGTCTTTCTCATGTGTTCTTTCTCATTCCTACTCTGTTCTATCAATCTACTATACTATCTTCTTCTTCGCTAGACCGGTCACCTACCTTTTTTCTTGAAAACTCTTCCGGGACAAAACTCCTCATTTGTGTGTGAGGTCTGTTGTATCAGTTTGGGAATAGTGGACGCTTTCTGCCAAGTGGTCACTAGGGCTTCTTATGATATTATTATTTAGCAATGTACATGCTACATTTTACATGTATGTGTTTTGCAGATATTTTATAATGATATTTGTATTCTATTTTATTTTAGTATACGGGGTTTGGATAAATTAGAGTATAGCCTCAGCGTCCCCTATACAGTGACCGGCTGGTAGATTGCCTTCAGTGTTACCACTAGAGTTGTTTCGGCAGATCATTTATGCGGATCAAGGGTAAGTCCTCTTTCAGCCAAGTTGTGGTCTTGATTTTGTGGTCCTGATTCAGCTCTTTTCAGTCCGCTGGACCCTGTAAGCAATGAATAACTAACTATCATCATCATCATCATCATCATCATCATCATCATCATCATCATCATCATCATCATCATCATCACTATCATTTTATCATCATTATTGTCGTCGCCATCACATGTTCAGCCTCCCCAGTTACGGTATCGGTACTATTTTTGTGGTTTGCATGGCTCCAAAACCCACTTTTCCTGAGTACATTTTTGGACGAATACTTGCCTCACGTATAAACCGCCTTCCGTGGTAAACATCAGTCGTTTTATCAGCCACAGCAAGACAACCACAACAACAACAACAACAACAACAACACACACGCACACACACACTCACACACAAACACACACGCACGCGCACCCACACACATATATATAGGCTTATATATGCTCTTTTGCCGGGTGTTGGGCACACTGTTCCAGTCTCAACACTACGAATTAACCCACTTCAGACCGTGGTCGTGTATTCTGGTACCAAGTGTACCTTGTTTCTGACACCTTTCTACTTAACACGTCAGGCCCAAGGTGTATTTTTTTTTCTTTCTGTCTGTTGTCTTTCTCTCTTTGTCTGTCTGCCTGTTCTCTTTCTCTCACTCTCTTTCTCTTGTCTGTGTGTCTGACGTGTCTGTGTCGACGCACGGGAGGATATTCGTGCGCCCCTTTCCCCCCAAAACGTAATGATTTCAGGAGGATGCCGCACCACCTGCCGCGGTTGCTTCCTTAGATATTAAAACAGTAATTTTGTGTAGTTGGAGAGGAAGTGATAGCACCAAAGACGAGAACACCGCTCGCATTTGCACTCTACACTCGAGCACGCTGTGGATGATGACACGGTTCACTGTTCACTGAATGATTATGAATAATAATGAATTATGAGATAGTTAATAATCGAATTTTAAAATGCGCTTTTTCCGTCCCAAAAACCCATTTGCCTTCTTGGATTCTTAAATTGTATGAAAGCAAGTGAGAACACTATCCGGCGTCAACAAACGGTTCGAAAACATTCTCAAACGGTTCGTAGAAGACAGTGGACCTAGAAACAAATATAGCTTGATCTAATTCGTCGCCTAGAGGAGACGAAACTTACTTTTCCTTGCGTTTTCAAAGTTACCTTGGATCTGGGAACATGCGCATGTTCCCAGATGCCAAACTGTGTCCCCAGATAACCGTACAAAAACAAATATACCTTGTTTCTGGGGACATTTCATAACAATATATATATATATATATATATATATATATATAGAGAGAGAGAGAGAGAGAGAGAGAGAGAGAGAGAGAGAGAGATAGATAGATAGATAGATTCACACACACACACACTTTACTACTATCCCTGCACTCATGCGCACGCATGTATACATTACTCCCTTTTCCCACAAATCCTGTTATCCCCCTCCTACCTCTTGTCCCTCACCCATAACCACACGCTCACTCCACTCGCACGCTAAGTAGACAATGGTGAAGCCGAGTGACCACTAATAAAGCTAATGCCAAATGGCGTGCCCGGCAACTCGAACAGTGGACCCTCAGCTTCCAGTAAGACCTCTCATTAACTCTGAAGAAGAAGAGCAAAAATAAGAAATATTACCAAAAAGAAAAAAAGAGAGAACTTCCGCTTCCGGAAAGAGGAGGCATGGGGGACAACTCTTAATTATTGACCAGCAATCAGCTGACACGCTTGCGCACATGGGGGCATGAGTCGCCATATCCGGTTGCGCAGGAGTTCAGGGTTAAACAGAGAGAGGAAGAGGGAGAGAGAGAGAGAGAGAGAGAGAGAGAGAGAGAGAGAGAGAGAGAGAGAGAGAGAGAGAGAGAGAATACGAATCTTTTATTCCAGACGTTTAGGGCATCGCTCTTCGGAAGGGTGTGTACAAGAATAATAAAACAACAAACATTGAATATATCATAACATACATATAAATACAAAACAGGTTACGATACTGCGAGTTCCCGAAGTTTCGTGGCTTTATATAAATAAATACATAATTTTCTAACAGTCTTTTCGTTGTCAGAGGCTAACAGTAGAATGAGACGTGTTGCACAAGGCATTCCATGATATTTTGGGGCTATAAACTGTCTCCTTAAGTTACTTAGGAATGGACAACACAATACAAAATGTAATTCGTTTTCTTCTGCGGATTTACACATAGGACAAATAGTATCCTTAACAGCATGCAGGGCCGGACCTAAGTTTTTCAGGGGTAGGGGCCCAAATATATTTTAGGGTAGTTGTGAAGGCGCGAAGCGCCGAGCCGACGGCGCGAAGCGCCTAGTTTTGCTAGGAAGGTCCGGAGGCATGCTCTCCCGGAAAAAAATTTTTGAAAAGGGAGAAAAAATGGTGCAATCTGGTGCAATCTGAGCATGTAAATTGCAAAATTTTGGTGCTATAGTTTGCCACTGATTTTGGGGGAGAAATTACCTTTAAAAAAGTGTGTGTGTGTTAGGAATAAAGTCATAACAAAAATATGACTTAGGTCTTTGGGGAACAAAATATAGTAATACTCGGGTCCGCGGTTTTTTTCTTCTTTTTTTTTCTTTTTTTTTTTTTTCAAAAAAGGGTAGGGGCCCGTGCCTCTTGGGCCTCTAGGGCAGGTCCGGCCCTGGCATGCACTCTGTATCTATAAAAGTGAACAAATAATTCTGAAACGCCAAACCTAAATTTTGTCGTCACAAACTTTAAATGCTTATCCATACTTAATTGCAAATATTTAGGCAGACTGTAGTGTTCAGAAATAACAAATCTTATTAAACATTTGAAAATGTTCACTATTATTTACATGCTCACTCCATACTTGCCATCTACAGTCAATCAATCTTTGTTTAACTAGAGAGAGAGAGAGAGAGAGAGAGAGAGAGAGAGAGAGAGAGAGAGAGAGAGAGAGAGAGAGAGAGAGAGAGAGAGAGAGAGAGAGTTTGCCCGTCAGTCTCTCGATCCGTCCTTGTAGGAAATCTGTACAACCCATTGCAAATTATCCAAACCAAACATGCTCTGATGGTGTATATCATCAACGAAAGCACCCCTCACCTCCTCCTCTCTCCCCCAACAAAAAAAAAACAAATTAAAAACAAACAAACAAAAAAACTTATCAGCGCTTGCTTGAGCTTACTTCAAGGTCAAAGGTCACAGGGTCACCAAATAGAAGTCAACTTTGACAATTTTCACAACATTATTACCTCTCTCACCCACCCCACCCCCTCTCACCGTCCTCACTCTTTCTCCCCTAATGACATGTTTATCTTTATTTTAATCGGTCTTATATAGCGCTGTTCGAGATCATGAGCTGCTCAAGGCGCTGTCCAATACAGGATCTCGAATCTCCCGTGGTGCCTACTTCGTTTGATTGCGTGGTAGACGGTTGCCCGCCAGGATGTCGATTCATCAGCCCCGATCCTTGAATCTGCGCAACTCATGTTCGTACTCAGGCACACCTCAGTTCACGCCGCAACAAGGCAAGAGTCGTCGTTTTAACGTTTTCCAAAATGTATTCAGCCAAACAAGACGCAAACAGCATCAACGCACAATACTACACAACACAACATAATACGATACCATAAAAAGCAACACAATACAGTACAACATAGTACAATACGATGCAATACAGCACAACACGAAACAAGGCAATATAACATAACACAATACGATACAAGACAACACAATACAACATAATACAACACAACACAATACAATATGGTACAATAAAATGCAACTCAACTTACAGAGGGCGCACCACCACATTTTACATGTATATATGTTACCGGCAATGTGTGAAACCCCGATATTGTATAGAGTGCATTCTGATGGTGCATTCTATACTTTATCTAGGCATTCTATCTAGGCGTTCTATAGAATGCCGGATTTCACACATTGCCGGTGACATATCCACTAAGAATACACACAATATTCTGCTTTCATCCACATTAAAACAACGCTTCATTTGTAGCCTGCTGTACAGTACATACAAGAATGTTTTGGATCATTCCAGAATGACGTAATCAATACCCAACCACAAAAAGAGAAGAAGAAAAAAAAAGAGAGATCGTCATAGGAAATTCTGCACCTTCTTACGTCATTGGAGGTTCTTCGAAGTTCCGAGAGTTTGGCTACTAGTTGCGAGATGGATCTCCAATCTAATCCTCCCGTCGGTGATATTCACACTTTTCTGCTATCCTATGCACCAACGGGAATCCCCTCAATGAAACATACTTCCGGTTTTTTTCTCCGCGTGTTTTAGTGAGTTATTTCCAAATATTCAAGAATAATAACATGTGTCACTGGCCACCTGTATCGTACCCTCACATATTTTTATTTTTTTTGCTGCAGTTTATTATCCCTTTCTATCGCCAGTGGCGCGCCTAAACCCTACCTACCTAACATTATTTGTGAATTTTTGAAAAATATTCGGAAAAACATAACGCCCAGATGCTGGCTCGAACCCACACCTGTCAGGGGCCATTGGTTTCTGGCTTGTGGACAAGGCAAGTTAGTCCCGCCTTAGCCCACTTGGCCACAACGCTCGCCTAACATAGTCAGTTACTTCGTGTTTTGTGAAGGTTGCGACGGCGAAGCTATGGAAAACTACAAGAGTCTTCAGGTCCTGTTTCACTTTCTGTCGATGATCGACGCACCTCCAAAGTCGCCACAAATACAGGCCTCTACGATTGTTTTTTGCATCCTTTCACTGAGCATGTACTTCCTTTACCGTTTTTATACTTATCCCACTCGTTTTCTGGCTCTAACAATCGTCGTTTTCGGCAATTTGCCATATTTAAAAGTCACGCATCAAGCTTTGATAAAAGCAAAACAAGCTAGACCGGAACTTGGTTTCATGCTAACCTCGTTTTAATTTATAATGGCGATACCCACGAGTTTTTATGAGAGGTGCCGGAAAGTTGTGAATACGAGAGTATTACTATTACAGAAAGATCTCCACGTTGCTACAACAGTATCCACCGTCGGAAACAAGCACGCCAACGTTGTACACAGCTTTTTGTTATCAAATCCTATCCTATCCTGTCCCGTAACTCGGAGGTTGTAGGGGCACCACAGATGATCGTTTAACTAGCATACTCCATCTTTCTCTGTCCTCAGTAACCCTGATGACTTCGCTCAGTGTCAAACCAGTCCATTCTCGGATGTTGTCCTCCCACCTCTTTTTCGGTCTCCCTCTTCTTCTACCCCATTGCACTGTGCCTTGCAGGATGGTTTTTGCAATGCCTGATGATCTGGTGACATGGCCATACCATCGGAGTTTCCGTTTCTTCACCACTGTGAGCAGGTCGTCGTGTTGCCCAATGGCTTGTGTGATGGTCTGTCGGACATCGTCGTTGGTGATGTGTTGGGTATAGGAAATGCCCAGAAGTCTTCTGTAGCATCTCGTCTCCATGCTTTGTATTCTTCGTTGTAGATCTGCTGTGAGGGTCCATGCTTCGCAAGCATATAGGAAGATGGAGATGACAAGGGAGCGCAGCAGTCTTATCTTGGAATGTAGACTGATGGTACTGTCTTTCCAAATGGGCTTCAACCTTTTCCGGGCCGCAGTTGTTTGTGCGATCCAGGAGAGGACTTCCTGTCGGGATCCATTGTCTGATGCAATGGCTCCTAAATATTTGAAGCTATGCACTGTGTTGAGGGATTGGCCTTGGACTTTGATGTCCGTGTTGATGCCATTGGTGTTGTTGGTCATCATTTTGGTCTTCTCTGCACTTATTTCCATAAGCTCTGGAGGTGGTGTCAAGCCTCTGAACCAGCTGTTCAAGTTCTTGTTCCTCTCCAGCCAACCCATCAATGTCATCCGCAAAACGAAGATTGGAGATTGTCCTGCCCCCTATGCTTTATGTTATAGCCACGACAATAGAAACCACAAACAAAGGGAAGTAAATGGGTTATCGTTGCACGCTCCTCCAAACAAAATGGTCGCAGACATCGCACGCGTCTCATTCGTAAACAAGTCACAGCTATCATAGACGGTTGATTTCTATATTCCTTTCTTCTTTCCCTGTGTTTCTTTTCAATATTGTCCGACATTTCCATTGAACATTTGAACAAAGAGCGAGAGGGGAAAGAATGGGGTAGGTGAAGGAGGGGGGAGGGGGTGTTTTCGAGAAAGAAAGAAAGAAAAACATCTTTTTGTTGCTGTGTTAGTTTTTTTTTCTTTCAAATCTGTCTTTTCTTTTTTTTTCCATTATTGGATTCCATTTAATAGCTTTCTATATCCAGACTCTAATGTGTGCAAAATCTTATTTCCGGACCCACCACTACTACTAACTATACAAAGAAGCAGATTTGTCCCACTCTTTCAAATTGGATTCTGTACAAGGAAAATTGTACACTAACCACAGTAGTCAACCCAATGTTGTAATAGTCCCAGAAATGTGGCGACATGTAACAAAGCATAGGTAAGTCTGCTGCGCTCCCTTGTCATCTCCATCTTCCTATATGCTTGCGAAACATGGACCCTCACAGCAGATCTCCAACGAAGAATTCAAAGCATGGAGATGAGGTGCTACAGAAGACTTCTGGGCATTTCCTATACCCAGCACATCACCAACGACGAAGTCCGACAGACCATCACACAAGCCATTGGACAACACGATGACCTGCTCACAGTGGTGAAAAAAACGGAAACTCCGATGGTATGGTCCCCGTCACCAGATCATCAGGTCTTGCAAAGACCATCCTGCACGGCACAGTGCAAGGAGGTAGTAGAAGAGGGAGACCGAAAAAGAGGTGGAAGGACAACATTCGAGAATGGACTGGTTAGACACTGAGCGAAACAATCAGGTTTGCTGAGGAAATGGAAAGATGGAGTACGCTGGTTAAACGATCATCTGTGGTGCCCCTACGACCTCCGAGTTATGGGATAGGATAGAAGGATAGGATAGGTAAGAAAGCATACAGAAAAAGATTTTGTTTTGTTTTGTTTTGTTGATGAGGGTTGATGAGAACAGATAAAGATGGAATACGCTGGTTAAACGATCATCTGTGGTT
Source organism: Oncomelania hupensis (assembly GCA_036898135.1). Classification (NCBI taxonomy): domain Eukaryota; kingdom Metazoa; phylum Mollusca; class Gastropoda; order Littorinimorpha; family Pomatiopsidae; genus Oncomelania; species Oncomelania hupensis. The sequence goes on along the minus strand of CM072522.1, from coordinate 39,442,665 downwards.
GATGTTGATTTTTTATTGTCTTAATTCATCAAGATGATAAGACCAAAAAAAAAATCATCTGTGGTGTCCCCAAGGACTTTCGAGTTACGGGATACGATAGGATAGGTTGTTGGTACTGAAACAGTAACTATATTTCAGTTATCTGTAGCGGAGAGATTTTTGTCATCCCAGTTGTTAGGTGGCCTCATCAGTTCGACCGTAATACTGATACTATGCTAGCATTTTTGTGTCCCTGTTATATTGCCTTATTGTTGCATTTCCAGAGTTATCTGGAAAATACTTTAAACTAGTCGGAAGAAAATCAGAAAGACTGTGGAGACAAATATGGGTCTGTCGTTCCGTCTGTTTGTCTGTTATTTTGGACGTCATATCTCAAAACCCTCTAAAAGAATTTTGACCAACCGTCATCGGAACAATATACGTAAGTTAGCGACCTGCCTCATGTACCATCCTATTTTACTCTACCGAAAAATTACAGGTACTTCAAATCATTGACCATCCTTCAGTACCAGTTCGGTTGTCGGTCGGTCTGGCGGCAGATCCCTCTCTCCGATGTTTTTTTTTGAAAACCAACTTTGTTCCTTATCTCAAGATTAACTAAACCGAATTTTCTGTATTTTTTTATTTTACTTTGCGGATATTTTATCTACTGCTAAACGCGTTAGATTATTTCGTATTTGTACGTTCTCAAAGGTCGAGGTTAAAGCGCTTGCTATCGTATTCCTAATCCTATCTTATCCCCTAACTCGAAAGTCGTAGGGGCACCACAGATGATCGTTTAACCCGCGTGCTCTCATCTTTCTCTGTCCACAGCAACCCTCATGGCTTCGTTCAGTGTCAAGCCCGGTCCATTCTCGAATGTTGTCCTCCCACATCTCTTTTTCTGTCTCCCTCTTCGTCTGCCTCTTTGCACCGTGCCTTGCAGGATGGTTTTTGCAAGGCCTGACGCTCTGTTGACGTGTCCATACCATCGGAGGTTCCGTTTGTTCACCACTGTGAGCATGTCATGTTGTCCAATGGCTTGTGTGATGGATTGTCGGACTTCGTCGTTGGTGATGTGCTGGGTATAGGAAATGCCCAGAAGTCTTCTGTAGCACCTCATCTCCATGCTTTGTATTCTTCGTTATAGATCTGCTGTGAGGGTCCATGTTTCGCAAGCGTATAGGAAGATGAAGACAAGGGAGCGCAGCAGCCTTACCTCCACCGCTACCAGTGACATCATTAACACGAATTCAAATAAAACAAAAAACATTAGTTCTTCAGATTACTCCTCGGGAATCGCTAAAAGCTACGCGGAAGAGTACAGCATTATTTTACAATACGGACAGCTGCGGCCTGTTGTCCTAAAAACACATATTTGGACGTAACAAACGCCAAGCGCTGCAGGGATTCGTGCGTGCTTGGCTGTTGTTTCGCGTGACCCACAGATCTGGAATTCGTTGCCTTTTTGTGTGTGTGTGTGTGTGTGTTAAATACTTTGAAATAAACGGGCGGGGAATCTGAACGACCCAAATGTGAGTGTTACTGTAGGGTCAGTCTGTCGGTTTGCCGGTGGCCATATCTAAAAAAACACTGAGCGGATTTTTTTCCAAATTTCAAAAAGGGACATTACATGTAGGTAGTAGTGGCTTGCCTCCCGTCCCATCATATTTTGCTCTTTCGCAAAGATCAGGGTCACTAGAGTCATTTTGTTGCTATACACGTTGTTGCTAAATATCTTGTCCTTTAAAAAAAAAAAACGGTTGAAGCGATTGTGTAGGTTTTTGGTATGCATGTACTTCAAATCATCCTTCAGCAGCATTCCGGTTGTTGGTCAATCAGTCGGTCCGGTCCGTCCGGTACGAATTTCACTTTTGTTTTGTCCCAGACACGCTTCTTGCCTTATCTCAAAAAAGAACTGAATCCAAAATTCGCCATCCTTACTTTGCCCTTTGCAGGTTGTATCCATTTTTGTATTCGTCAGATTAACATGGGTTGTGCTGACAAACTGTTTCTTTGCCGACAGCTTTAACCGCTGGCGAAGCACGTTGAATAATTCGTATTGTAGTTGTACTTACTCAAAGGTCAAGGCCATTATGCTTCAGCTTTTTCTAAACACATCTCGCGCCGTGTCTCAAAAGAAATTGTCCCAGCCGGTTTTGTTGATAATGGGTTTTTTTCCTTGCAGTTATGTAGTTCAGACCGCGGGCTAGCATCATTCCGTCGTTTCAGTTTGCTTCGTTAAGATCAACCTGAACCACAACACAACCGCCAACAAAATGAAAACTTTCGACAATGCTTCAATTTTGTTCAGCCTCCTGTGTGTAGGTTTTACGTGTGTGTCAGTGTGGGGACATACACTTCATTGGCTTGCCGTCTTTGTTTGTTTACTTGTGTATAGAATTATTTGTTGTTGATGTGGCTGTTGTTGTCATTGTTGTTGATTTTTAGATTAAGTTGTA
>CM072522.1:39395224-39435224 GCA_036898135.1 Oncomelania hupensis | reverse complement strand
GTTATTGCTCGGTGTGAGACAAATGAAGCCGTATTGTATTGTATTGTATTGTATTGTATTGTATTGTATTGTATTGTATTGTATTGTATTGTATTGTATTTTGTATTGTATTGTATTGGCACCCTTCATTTAACCTCTCCAGGAAAAGAAAGAAAGAGAGAGAGGGAGAGAGAGAGAGAAGTCGAAGTTGAAACCTTTAATAGGATTAATAAGCATTAGGTCCTATGGACCTGCCTTACAGCTAGTCCTTAAGAAACAACAGCAGAACAAACAAAATAATTCACATGAAATAATTTGAAAGCAACCTAGTCCTTAACTGCGGTAGCGCTAGCAAATCACTCAGCAATTTAATGCGGTTTAATACACACTCTCCCACCCTTCTTTTCCTCACCCATCCCTCTCCTCCTCCCTCCGTACACACACGCGCGCGCACACACACACACACACACACACACACACACACACACATGTAAATTCACACAATCTCAGTAGCTCAGTAACTTAAATTGTGGCAGGAGCGAGAGAGAGAGAGAGCGAGAGAGAGAGCGAGAGAGAGAGAGAGAGAGAGAGAGACGTTTGGACATCGTCCGTTTTCACTTTTCCAAAAAGTATAGTTACACATTGCAAACACAAACTTCTTCGGGCCACCAGCCCATAGAAGAAATGGTTGGTCACGTGGTAGGTCAAAGTTCAATGGACATATAATTCTGTCATCATTATAATAATAATAATAATAATAATAATTTAATAATAATAATAATAATAATAATAATAATAATAATAATAATAATAATAATAATAATAATAATAATAATAATAATAATAATAATAATACAGGATGCTATATACTCGCCTTTTCCCAAATCAATCAGGCTCAAAGCGCGGCGACCTATACCAACATACGCGCTCACCTGTCTCATCCACCCTCACACACACCAAATACACATCCATCACTCAAACAGGTGGTGTAAAGGCAGGGAGATCGCTATTAGAAGACGGAAAGAAAATTGAGTTTTTATTTTTTGAAATTTTTATATTGACTGCGTCCTGTACCATTATTGAAGGGAGGGAGGAAACCGGAGTGCCCGGAGAAAACCCTCGGTGACCTCAATAGTCTCGTACCTAAGTCACATACGTTCGCCCCTTGCGGGAATCGAACCCGCGACCTCCGGCATAGGAAACCGGTAACCTATTATGTCATCTTCTCGTAAAATTCGGTTCGTAACTTTAGTGCATGAAAAACGAAAAGGCTTAATCGCCACATAAAAAAATGTTTGATCCTGTCTGCAAAACATTGTTGATAAGACTGGACAGAAGACATCAGATACTTTGCTCTTAAGTCATCATACAGAGAACAATCAGAAATAAAATGATCTTCGCTTTCCACAACATTGCAGTATGTACACACAATGCGTTTCCTTCTGTTTCGTTAAACATTACCCTAAAGAATGAAGCCTTCAGAGAGAGAGAGAGAGAGAGAGAGAGAGAGAGAGAGAGAGAGAGAGAGGGAGAGAGAGAGAGAGAGAGAGAGAGAGAGAGAAAAAGAGAGAAAGAAAGAGAGAGCGAGAGAAAAAGAGGCTAATCGACGAATCTAACTACCATCCAATAAACAAAAACAAAAACAAAAGGAACTATCCCTAAAACAAAACAAACAAACAAACAAACAAACAAGAGAAGAAGAAACAAAAGGTTAAAAAAAAAAGGTAAAGGTAGTCCCATAGCCTTGTGGCCGTAGGGGAGCGTGATGTTGGAGATCACACTTATCTTGGGCCAGCGTAATGAGGGTGATGCCCAACTCTCTCCCTCGCTGCTTTACCTTCCCCACCCTCAAGAGAGTAGGTACTCAATCACAGTTGAGTCAACTGGGGGCGTTGTTGTTTGTCGCTTCACACCTTAGCGGTCACCCATCCAAGTGCTAACCGCACCGGACGGTGCTTCACTTTCGACACAGTAGCGAGTGCTCCAACCACTGCACTATCCAAACCCACACAAAACAAGTCTAAACACATCAAGCCTCCCATCAACTTTTCCTGCAGGCTGCGTGCGTGTGTGTGTGTGCGTGTGTGTGCGTGTGTGTGTGGTTTATTTTATTTTGTTGTTGTCGCTGTGCACTGTATTAAGGAAAGATAACTGCGTTCTTCCTGCTTTGCTTTACCGTCAAACTTCGCTAACAGCAAAGTGATCAATGCCTCAATTTCGCGCGCCCAGCACGCGCTGTTTGCCGCCAGTATGCAAAACAGCGCGCGCTTGTCTTGACAAGCCACGTGGAGGACATCCCGATAGAGGGTGAAAAGCTGACCAAAGGCTTGTGTGCCGGACCAATGAGACGTGGTGTTACTGTGGTAAGGGGATAAATAGGGGGGTGGGGTGGGGGGGGGTGGAAGTTACGACGATTCTCATTGATTCGGACTGCCTGGTCTTGTCTCCTGTGCTAGAGGAAACTTGAGTCGGCATTTTGTGTTTTTGTTTTGCCCATACTATACTTTGGCTATTGACTTCTTTACTTTTCTGACTTGTTTAGAAAATGTTGTCGGCAGTTCCAGATATCAGTCTGTTGAGAGAGAGAGAGAGAGAGAGAGAGAGAGAGAGAGAGAGAGAGAGAGAGAGAGAGAGAGAGAGAGAGAGAGAGAGAGAGAGTCAACTGCGAAGAGAGAGCGAAGTTGGGCAGATCATATACCAGTCTGTCGTGGTGTCCTCGTCGCTTAGATCAAATGTCAATTTGCGGAGTTTTGCTCCATCAGAGTCAACAAGTCAGCTATCAGTTTGTAGAGTCTGGCGCTGCGTCAAAGTCAACGAGCCAACCAATCAGCCATCAGTTTGTGGGAGTCTCGCTAGGTGAATCGTCGAATGTCAGATTGTGTCAATCAAAATTCCCAATCCGAGGCGGAATCTTTGTTCGCGTTCCAAACAAACAGCAAGGGAAATGTATTTCGCCGCGGACAACTCAGTCATTGAGCAAAGCCACATTCCCGTAAGGCAGTCAGTAGAGCTTTAAACGTTAACTAATTAAGATTAAAATGTTCAGAGCAAGTGGCGTCTGGACCATGGACCATTGTCTAGATAAATGTTGCTGTGTGAGTCTTGCTAGTTCAAATGTCAGTGTGTCTTGACAGTCTTATAAGTTAATACAAGAAAATACAAGATACTTGAATGAATCTTTTTTTTTTTTGTGAAACTGTACGGGACTTGTATACGTAACGAATACCTGAATCGCCCATATTTTATTTCTCCAGGTGCGTTTACATCTTCAGAGAAGCAAGTTGAAATCAACAGTCGTAAACCCGGCTTCAATCGCGTGTTCAAAGCCTAGAACGTTTCAAAACAAATATTTTGTTTACATTTATGACCATTTAGCCTGCTGCTAGAAACCAAGTCAGATTCCTACTTCCGCCTCAACTGGCCGTCTTTGAACTCGAGTGTTCTTCTTCTAATCATCATATATCTCAACGAGAAGACGGTGACAGTGTGATAGTTGTCCGAATGTTCACGGTAAACAAGATTATCAGATCGGCGTGTTTTACCCTACTTCAAAAATAACGACAACTAAAGTAGAAATGGAACTAATGATTCAGCGTTCTCAATAACGAAGATTTCCCACCGTCAAGGTTGACGGCTTCACACTGCTCGTTTTATACTTTAAAGGTAAGGGTGAAAAGTCTTTGTGGAATTACCTCCCTCTACTATTGTGTCTTGTTACTCGTTCATTGTGGTACTACTGTCGACTTCGAAGGGAGCGCGCGAGTTATTTATTTATATATTCACTTTAATATAGCGCTTTCTCAAGGCGCTGGTCGATACAGGTTCTAACTCAAAGCCCCCCACGAGCTGCCCACCTGCCACCTTTGGGGGTATCGTCTGACGCCTCAGACGACACGGCACCATTAATCCTGGGCCACCTGGGGGACGGGAGAGAGGGGAGCGTAGCGCGTGCTGGGCGTAAGTTTTGTGTAGACGGCCCTCCCCAGTCTAGTCCATCTTGTCCATAAGCGTCAGGATCTTTAAAAGTCCATGCCATGGAATGCGTGCCTGCTCAGACTAGACCTCGGTTTATACTCTCATCCGATTAATTTATTTATTGAATGTTTTATTATTATTATTATTAGTAGTAGTAGTAGTAGTAGTAGTAGTAGTAGTAGTAGTAGTAGTAGTAGTAGTAGTAGTAGTAGTAATAGTAGTATTATTGTTTTTTGCTCCAAGCCGTAAACCACTGCCTGTAAATAAAAGCTGCAATATTATCGCCTGACATTGGAGTAGGCTGCATTTACCACTGAGCCAACTGCTGCTTGTCGCAATTTATACTAATAGTAGTCCCTGTCATACAGGACCACCCAGTGTTTGCGAAGCGCAGTCTCTGTCTGCACATGTATTTCAACAGGATACAGAACATGGAACACTATACAGAACAACATACACGTACATTGTGTGCACAGTGAAGCCATCCAGCAACACCATTACAACTGGTACGCTCAAAACGTATATTAAAACACAAACACACGCACGCACACACACAGACCCAGCCGAACGCACACACACATGCACACTCACACTCACACACAACCAACAACTCTAAGGCTGCTGGGCCATAGAACTTCACGCTACACGCTTCACGCTTCACGCTACACGCTTCACGCGTGAAGAGAAAAATGAACAGACATGGTTTCTCTTGGCGTGGGCCATACAACTTCACACACGCTACACGCTTCACGCTGCACGCTACATGCGTGAAGAGAAAAGTGAGCATGCCCACTTTTTTCGATGCGTGAAGTTCACGTTCTAACTTACCATATAGTGATCAGACACAAGAAATTAGATGGATGACTATAGAGTACATTTAATCGAGTTGGTCCGGGCAAGGCCCCTTCTCTGGGACCCACATGTGTCGGATTATAAAGACAAAGACCAAAAAGCCCAAGTTTGGGATGAGTTGAAAAAACTTCTCAATACACCCAAAGGTAACTTTTATACGATTTATTTATTTATTTACTGTAATTCATAGCACAGTAATCCAAAAGGTGGCAGACTTATCGGCACCATATGCTTTGTCTCTTTCGCTTTCTCCTCCTTCTGAGCAAGAGCAATATTAAGAGGTCTTCTTCGTCGGAAGAATTCATCTTCTCGAGAAGTCACAAACCACAAATATTGAGTGTGGTCAGTTGAGGAAACAGCAATGCGTGAAGCGTGCAGCGTGTAGCGTGAAGTCCTATGGCCCAGAGCATGAAACGTGAAGCGTGCAGCGTGAAGCGTGTAGCGTGAAGTTCTATGGCCCAGCAGCCTAACACATGAAATCATTGTGCGCAAGCGTCGTTGATTAAAATATGTTAAAACATCTTCTTTCCATCTGTTCACAAATACAATACAGTCGTAGGACAGTGGGTTTTTTTTTTTTTTTGGTCTTTGGACGCAATTTGTGAACTTTTCTTTCTTTATTTTTTTTATTTTTATTTTTTTATTTTTTTATTATTATTATTATTATTATTTATTTTTTTTTTTTTTTTGGGGGGGGGGGAAACTTGTATGAGTGCAGGCAGATTGAAGCTGTGAAACGGTAATTGTTTTTAGGGGATTGGGATATGCTGGAGAGGGGAGGGATGGGAAAGGGAAGTTATGACATTTCCCATTTTCCCAACTGTCCTTCCCTGATATTTATCATTCATAGCACTGACACGACACATAATTGTAATTGTTCACCAGCGGCAAAGACAGAACCCCTGTATAATTAATGACTTGCAGAAGAAGAGGGGGAACAAAAACCAAGCAATTAGTCGAAGACTGAATGAGATCATCTTACCGCGATGGGGTGGGGGGGGGTGAGGAAGGAAAGGGAAGGGGAAAGAGTGAGAGGGAACAGAGAGAGAGAGAGAGAGAGAGAGAGAGAGAAAGGGGGGTGGACCATGCTGAACCTATTCACAATAATTATTGTCGTTTGACGTAGTGTTTACCAATTAGTTTGCAAACAAAGCTACTCGTGATGTTTACATAATGTTGTAGTGCTTCAGTTCAGCTCGGAGGATATATTCGGATGTATTCATCTATATGATTGAATGATATAGTTTACCGTTTGAAATGGACTTTATATATAGACAGAGGTTAATATATGTATAATTCTTTATTTTAACTCTCTTCATAACGCTTTAATTTCACTTCTATATAATTATTTCATTTAACCTCTATATAATAATTACTCATTGTAACTTCTATATAAATATTTCATGTAACCACTCTATAATTATTTCGAATAGCCTCATTACAAGTATTTAATGTAAGCTCTGTAAAATTTGATTGTAACATTTCTATAATTATTTAATGTAACTTCTTTTATTATTTAATGTAACCTCTGGTTATTATTTATTTTAACCTATATATACTTATTTAGTGGTATTTGTATTTCATATAACCTCTGTATTATTTAATACAAACTCTATATTAATCACGTAACCTCTCTATTAGTGTTTAATTTAATCTCTTTATCCCTATCCTATCATATCCAGTAACTCGAAGGTCGTTGGGGCATCACAGATGATCGTTTAAACAGCGTACTCCATCTTTCTCTGTCAAGCCAGTCCATTCTCGAATATTGTCCTCCCATCTTTTTCTGTCTCCCTCTTCTTCTACATCCTTGCACCGTGCTTGTCATCGTGTTGTTGTGTGATGGTCTGTCGGATTTCGTTGTTGGTGATGTGCTGGGTATAGGAAATGCCCAGAAGTCTTCTGTAGCACCTTATCTCCATGCTTTGTATTCTTCGTTGTAGATCTGCTGTGAGGGTCCATGTTTCGCAAGCGTATAGGAAGATGAAGATGACAAGGGAGCGCAGCAGCCTTACCTTTTGGAACTTTGGAACTTTGAAACTTTGTCCTTTTATTTTTACATTACCTGATTTAAATAATACAAAATTGACCAGAGGCTCATAGCCCTGGGGGGTGTATAGCCAAAAAAAGAGGGTTTGAGGGGGGGGGGATGGGATACACAAGCATTCGTACCATGAACGGCATTGTATAACACTACAGCTACATTTACAATATATTCAGCAACTGGACTGACAAACACTAAAGAATTTACAATCACAAAAATAAATGTGGCAAGAAAATAAATACACAGAACGATACCAATTTAACATCATACAAATAAGATAAGATAAGGATATTTATATAGCGCTTTTTCCCAACGAGTTCAAAGCGCTGGCCGATACAGGATCTAACTCAAACCGCCCGAGACGCCCACCCTTTGGGCGCGTGGTCTGACGCACGGACAACTGAGCACAATCCTGGGCAGCAAGGGATGGGGGAGAAGGACCAAGTGCATGCTGAATGTGTTCTTGTTACCGGCACTCACCCGTCTAGGACATGAGCGTCAGGATCTTTAAAGTCCGTTATGATGGAATGTATGCGACACACAGACTAGACCTCGGTTTATACTCTCATCCGAAGGAGTAGGAAACGGGAGTAAAGTGTCTTTCCCAGGGACACAACACAATGGCCCGGCCAGGGCTCGAACCCGGGACCTTCAGATCCGCAAGCCCAAGCACTACCATAATACCACCATGCCTCCCAATACAACACAATAAGACAAATAACACGCAAATAAGACAAAATGTAAAATAAAGAGTCAGCATATTGCACTTTTAAATTCGAAAAAAAAACCCTCTGGTTATAACAAGAAGAAATGGTTAAATCCAGGAAGAAAGCAATCTTTTATTTCAGTGTAATGATCATGATGAAATGCTAGTTCTATTTAAACAGAGAAAAGATACTTCCAACCAGACGACTCAGTTTTATTAACTTAGTTTTAGATTTTGAATTCATCAGTTGATGCATTGTATAGGCATTGGGATAATTTCTATAATATTGAGGTTAAAGAGAGGATCTGCTGTCAATAAGTAAACGATTAGTGCATACAAACATATGATGGAATTCATCACCTATTTCACCTAGCTCACACAATGTGCACAATCTCTCTTCTTTAGCAATGTTCAGATATCTTTGAGACTGAATAGGTAACTTGTGACAACTTAGTCTACATTTTAATAAATTTCTCCTTAGGACAGGTGACAAAAAGAACAAGATCATTTTCAAAACCAAACTTATTTTTAAAAATTCTGTACGTGATGCAAGAGTTATTTTCATAAATTTGTTGATGCCAGTTTTGCAAGAACTGATCCCTTGAGCGCTGCTTAACTAAGCTCTTAAAACAGTTCAAAGACAAATTACAACCATGTGTCCATATAAAGGAAAGACCAAGATCATTCAAAAGTGTGTGAACAGAAACTAGCCAAGAAAGCTTATAGTCTGTGCTAAAAAATAGATGAGAACACAAGCCAAACATAAGTACTGATATTTTGGAGGGATTCTTAGCACAATCAATACATAATTTGTACCAAAAGCACAATAACCTACATTTTGCATCCAGGGAAACCGGAAAACTTCCTATTTCGCCCAGAATCATGCATGTCGGAGTGCTAGTTTTTACATTCAAAATCATTAAAAAAAATTTAGTTGCAATCTGTCACATACCTCCATTTTCTCATGCGCCCATACTTCACAATTATACAGCAAAATAGGTTTAATACATTTATCAAAAAGATCTATTTGCACATCGAGTGGCAAATTTAACTTTTTACACTTCCTTAATAGAGCATACATAGCACGTTCAGCTGATAGACTCTGTGCCTTCAATTTTTTTTTAAAAATCTATTGTTGTAATTAAAAAGTGTCCCCAAATACTTATATTCCCAAACAATCTCTATTATTTCATTCCTATATGTAAACATTGGTAATCGTCTAACTTTACCACGGGAGAATATCATAATTTTTGTCTTCAAAATGTTAATACAAAGTCCAAACTTTTCGCAATAAGTATCCAGCATATCTAGTACACTTTGCATGTCATTTACAGTTTCCGACAGAATAACCGTATCATCAGCATATAACAACAAAAACAAATGAAAATATTGCTCAACATCAGAAAAATTAAACTCATTTGCTAAGTTCAGTGGTAACAATAAACCATCAACATGTTGTGCCAAAAATGACTTTAAATCATTCAAAAGCAATGAGAATAAAATTGGCGATACATTTTCTCCTTGTCTTACACCGACATTGCAGGTAAAAACAGTAGAAGACAATACACAGTGTGTTCTGACACAGGATTTGGCCTTCTGGTACAAATCCTTAATAATGGTAAGTACTCTTCCAGAGATGCCACTATTTAATAGTTTATCCCACAAGATATTTCTTTGTATATTATCAAAAGCCTTTTTGTAGTCAACGAATGTACAAAATACTCTTTTCTTTCGTTGTAGATAACTATCAATTAAACAATAAAGGGAAAGACTTGATCAGTAGTTGAGTGTCCCTTTCTAAATCCTGATTGCTCGTTTTCTAATAAATGGTATAGTTCAAGACATGAGTTCATTCTATCATTAATATTGCTAGTGAAAAGTTTTCCCAAACAACTAAGAAGAGTTATACCTCGGTAATTATCAACATTATATTTATCACCTTTACCTTTATACAGTGGGCAAATGATCCCAACAGCCCAGTCATCCGGTATTCTACCACTACTTAGAACAAGATTAAATAACATTGTAATAATATTTAATAACGTTGGTGACGACGCCTTTAAGAATTCATTAAGTACTAAGTCTATACCACAAGCTTTATTATTCTTTAACTTACTTATGGATTTTCTAACCTCCTCACTCGTAAAGTCTTCATTCAAACAAGTATTATCTAAAAGGTTACCATTTGTGTCAGGCGGATCAGTAGAGTAGAGAATATCATCGTCAGGAATATTACCCAGCTTCTCAAAGTAATTTACAAACTCTACATGCGTAGGCATACTCACGTTTGGTTGCTTTTGGTTAGAGTCCTTATTTAATAATAATAATAATAATAATAATAATAATAATATAATAATAATATAATAATAATAATAATAATAATAATAATAATAATAATAATAATAATAATAATAATAATACTGGATGCTATATACGCGCCTTTCCCCAAATGAATTAGGCTCAAAGCGCGGCGATCTGTACCAACATACACGCTCACCTGTCTCATCCACGCTCTCACACACACAACAAATACACATCCATCACTCAAACAGGTGGTGTAAAGGCAGGGAGATTGCTATTGGAAGACGGATAGAAAATCGAATTTTTATTTTTTGAATTTGTTATATTGACTGCGTCCTGTACCATTATTGAAGGGAGGGAGGAAACCGGAGTGCCCGGAGAAAACCCTCGGTGACCTCAATAGTCTCGTACCTAAGTCACATACGTTTGCACCTTGCGGGAATCGAACCCGCGACCTTCGGCATAGGAAACCGGCGACTAATCCACTGCGCCACGAGGCCACCCCCAGGCTTTCCAATATGCTTTCGGGTCTTTTAGTTTCATTTTCCTTAAGCTGGTATGACCATTCCTTCTATGAATTGCAAACTTCTTACAAACTATTCTTTTATATTCCTTATATGCTTGTTTCCTTATTTCTTTTGAGTTTTGATCGCGCAATCGTCCATGTTTACGTTTAGTGTTGCGGAATGTTTTTCTTTTCTGCCTACATTCACCATCAAACCAAGGTCTTTTATCTTTCTTACTAAAATTGTTATTAGTTTTCTTAATATTTTTCAATAAATCAGAATCTCTAGCAGAAGAAAGCAAAATATCTACTACTTCCTTAGTTACATTATTAATATCTATTTGAGAAACATGTTGCACTCGCTCCAACAAATTTGACAATATTCCATTTATAACTTGTACACGATCTTCATGTATATGCTCTACAAATGTAATTTCACTATCACTTTTCCAAATGGGTTTAATTTTTTCATTCTTTTTATTTGTATCATTATTATCATCGGTAGGTGGGTTATCAGGAGGCAAAACATCGCCGAATGACAACGTCAAAAATAAGGGAAAGTGAACATCCCAAATACTTTCGTCAAAATCGCCAACAGAAAACCTAGTAACGCGGGTAAACAGATCAAGGGAGAGCAGCCCGTAATCGACAACGCTTACAAGTTACTCGGCCTACCTTAGCATCATCACCCGCTCTACCATTGACGATTAGCATATTTTGGGCTATACAAAACTCAATAAGGGAGTGGCCAAAATTGTCCACACTGTTATCTTGATACATTCTTACCTTCTGAATACCATAAGTCTGAATTGAATCTAGCGTATTACTAATAAGATTATCAACATCTTGATCTTGATCTACAAAGTCTTTTACAATTCCAGTTCTGGCATTAAAATCACCAAGCATAACAACACTAATTTCTTCATTCCAGTTTAATAATGTATCTGACATTCCTTGAAAAACATTTCTATTCCCATAAACTGAATTTTCTGGAGGTACATACACGTACACAGCAACACATAAAACAGTTTCAATTTTATTGTTGTAAGGAAAAGACAATTTAAAAAAATAGGCCGTCTTTAGCAACGGGATGATGTACCAAGCGGTAATATTTATCTTGCTCTGGTTGTATTCTCTTCATAAAAGAGTGACGTTCAACAATTTTAATATAACCTAAAAGTTCATTCCTAACCAAAATAGCGATACCCCCAGATCTGTTCTTGAAACGCTTTCTGTTTTTCATAAAGCATGTATAACCATTTAACATTCACCTGCTCAAGATCACCAAGCTTCGTTTCTGATAAGCATAAAATATCTACTTCCCTAACCAGTTTCTCAAAGTCGGGAAACTGTAATTTCGACAGTAAGCCACATACATTCAGCGACAAAAAGCGAAGTGATGAAAAAGACAAGTTTACATTCTATTCTGAATTTCCAGTAAAGATACTACTTTCAGAACCGTCATTATCATTTACATCACCATAATCATCAGTATTATCATGATCACCTGAGGTTTCTGAAGAACCATTATGCGCATCTTCATTTACATCATCAATATCATTATCATTACCACCAAGATTATTACAACTATAATTGTTATCATCATCATTACTAGTAGTAGTAGTAGTAGTAGTAGTAGTAGTAGTAGTAGTAGTAGTAGTAGTAGTAGTAGTGTCATCAGTATCCTTATTATCTAAATTATTATTGCTAGCCTTAACATTAACCACATCAGTGGTACCATATACACTACTGTCAACAGTGCAAACATCAACATTCAGAAAGCACGGTGGTGCCTAAATTCTTGTCATTCAGATGAACACCTTTGACAGCTGTGTCCATGCCCTGGGACAAGTCTCTATCACATAAAATATCTTCAACAACAACATCGTTTTCAATGTTAATGTCATTACCACCTCTACCACCGACATCACCACCATCACTATCAACATCGTCAACAACATCACGCAAATTAATAATTTCTTTAATAATTTCTTCACCCACAGCAACACACTTCTCACTATAGCTATTACAATCACCCTTACCACAAGCAAAGTAAACATCAGACTCATACTCATGCACAACATTATTATTGAAACAACCACAACAGTCAATATTATATGCATTATTTGTGTAATGAGATTCAGTTCTGGCTCCAAGCTCACGAATACCTTTCAAGTCAGTTATATGATCTCTCATGCTACTGAGGTACTTATAAGGACATTTACAACCATAAAATGTGCATTGACACACATCAATGCTTTCATCATGACAAACAACAGCAAACTCTCTTATTTTATAATCACTATCGCATAGCTTATCAGAAACATGAATTACATAATTAAGTGCACAATCATCACAACAGAGCTCATCAGTACCTAGTCTCGAGTATAGATCATTATTTGTGTTGCATAATAACACATTTTCTAGCTTTATATCAGTATAGGCAACACCATCATCACAATCAAAATATTTTGAGAAAAGCTGTTCACAACCACCACTATCATCACTACTGAAGATGCTTGACATGTATTTAGCACTACAGCCACTACCATCATTACACTCACAAGTAACTAATAATATATCATCATTAATATCATCATTATTACAATCATTAATATAACCATCATCGGTTGTTAGACAATCAACAATTTGAATTAACTTAGAAATGTCAGGCATATCATATCAACACAATTTGAATTAACTTAGAAATGTCAGGCATATCATATCAACACGCACACCATTATCATAACCATTGTGCTGATTATTATGAAAGACCAAAGGGAACAAAACCACAGACAGATCACTGAGACTTTTGTCTGCTACCCCACTGGCTGTGTAATAGACACTATCACACACAGTTAAAACATTTCCTTTAGTTTTCAACACATTATCACATTCAGTTAAATTATATTCACGAGGACTGGTTACCACAGACTGAAAATCTTCAAATTCAACTGACAGCTTATTTACACATCCTATATTCTGATCACGCAATACCATTTGTTCATCTTGATCTTGATCTTGATCACAATATTTTCTTCTGGCCAGTGTATCATAATAGGTAAAAGAAAGGGTAGAAACAAAGACTATTCCGAAATCTGACAAGTCACACTTCACACTGTCAGCATTTTTTACTATAGTTTTCAGACTTCCTTCGTCGTTCGGAACATGAAAGTTATTAACAGTGCTGCAAGACAAATCACCTTCAACATTTTGGCAGTTCACTACATCAGAATCAAATACCTGCCGCTGAGAGGGTGAAGGTGAAACAGAAAGCTCCCATGGGCGTCTCTATTCTCCATGGTCGAGGGTGGAGACATCAATCGGCTCTTCACACGAAGCATCATCAGCATCGGCTGCTGCCACCTCTGTGATCTCCGAGAGATGCTTTAGGCCCAGGGCTGTGTAATCAACACTGGAGACCCCCAACTTGAAGAGATCATCAGGGGTCTCACCACCGGTTTTGGCCTATCAGAAACAGGGAGACCCAATGGGGCCCTTTTGGTGCAGTAGATCCTACCGTCAACGGTCCATGCACTGTACCCTATCTTCTTCACCATCCCCAGCATCCGCGCCCTGAGAGGGGTGATGTCGTCGTTAATGGAATGTAAACTGATGGTCTGTCTTTCCAAATGTGCATCAACCTTGTCAGGGCAGCAGTTGTTTGTGCGATTCTGGAGAGGATTTCCTGTCGGAGCCAATTGTTTGATACAATGCTCCTAAATATTTGAAGCTATGCACTGATTTGAGGGATTGGACTTTGATGTCCATGTTGATGCCATTGGTGTTGTTGGTCATCATTTTGGTCTCCTCTGCACCAGCTGTTCAAGTTCTTGTTCCTCTCCTGCCAATCCATTTATTTCATCTGCAAAACGGAGGTTGGAGATCGTTCTACCCCCTATACTGACTGCCTTCGTGATCTGCAAGGGCATCTGAGGTGATGCGCTCTAGGAAGATGTTAAAGAGTGTTGGAGAGCTTAGACATCCTTGACGCACACCGATTGTTGTTGTGAACCAGTTCCCGATGGCGCTGGTAGCCTTGTTATACAGGCTTTTGATGACTTCAAATATTTTAGGGCTTATGTTGTACACTCTCATTGTTGCCCACAGTGCTGCATGCCAGACTCGGTAAAACGTTTTCTTGAAGTCCACAAACACATGATATAGATGTTGTTGGTTCTGTAGTTATTTCTCGCAGATTATTCTGAGGCTGAAAATCTGTTTATTGGCACTTCGCCCTGCCCTGAATCCTGCTTGTTCTTCAGCTATGATTTGTTCAGCTTGGGGTTTCAACCTGTTGAGTATTATTTTCTGGAGGACCTTGCTGGGATGGCTGATGAGGCTGATTTTGCGGTAATGTTCACACTCCTGAAGGTTATTCTTTTCGGGAAGAGTGATGACAAGCGACTGGGTCCAGGGTGTAGGCCACTCCCCACTCTGCCAGATCTTGTTACAGATAATGGTTAGGGCGTCAATCATCGATTCTCCTCCTGCTTGAAGCAATTCTGCTTTATTACTATTTATTTTAATCTCAATTTTCTATTTGTGTTGTAATGTTAAGGCGACGGCAATACATGTGGTGCTCTGTTCCGATCTCTCGCCGTTAAATAATAACAGATCTGTTCTCTCGCCGTTAAATAATAACAGATCTGTTCTCTCGCCGTTAAATAATAACAGATCTGTTCTCTCGCCGTTAAAGCATAATACTTCTGTTCTCTCAATGTTAAAACATAATACTTCTGTTCTCTCGCCGTTAAAATCATAAGGGTTCTGTTCTCAAGTTCTCTGTTCTAAAGCATAACACGCCTTTCGTCGCTTCCGGGCTGCCACTAATCTTATGAATGCAGTCAACACGGGGTCTACGCTGATTCTCAGTCTGAATGACAAGAGTCTGTTGACGGCATAGGTGTGTAACGCGTCCCTGTATTTGCGTTATCTTGTGAGAGTTAATCTAAACTACTTAATTTTCTACTTGTACGGGGATCGGGCATGACAAACCACATAACAGCACGTAAGACACACAAAACAGAACCAGTCTCACTGCCGTCCAAATGGTTTCATCATGCGCTCAAATAAATAACAATAAACTACAGCTTTTCTCCATTTTATACAATTTTAATAATCTAACTAATACATGTCAACCAAGAAACATAAAAACTCGCATGCACATATATTCTAACTAACAATACAAATAGTAGTCAAATAAACTCATTGTTTCTTACCGCATCTTTTCAGTTTCTTTTTCGCCCTTCTTTCCTCCATTGAAAACACGAACTTTCACCCTATACTAACAATAATAAAACTAAAACAGCAATCTAAGTTATACTCACACCCTAAGAACCGACCAACCCTAACTTATTTATCAGCTCATTGACTGACTAACTTTCAAACTCACTTTTGCCTCTAAATAACAAAATCACCAGTTAAACAACTACTAAATACAAGCCACCAAGCTTTGTACTAAACATCCTACACACATCCTGACACATTATGCACAAGAGAAGAGAGCCCGCAGTCTCTTTACACTAAACTCACTACATGTTATATACTGACCGCCCTAAGCTCTAGCATTCTATACAGAAGAGAGGTCTGGAATTCTTTCAGGAGAAAGAGATAAGAGAGACCTTGCATAAAGAGAGCCAAGCTTTGCCCTATACATTCTGCAACTAAAAATTGTGCGCACTATAAGTTCAGCCCTGGCTTCTGATACATTGTGAACCGGCCACCCCAAGCACTACAATCTAGGCGAGATGGAACCTTTGTAGAAACAGAGTGCTGTCTAAAGTCTGGCAGAGGAAGGAGATAAGAGAAAGATTCCTTTGTCCCTCCGGCTTTTATAGCACAACTCTGCAAAGACGCATCTCTCTACATAAGGTCATGCCTTCGTTACTACGTCACTGCCCCACCCAAAATCCTTGGGACTTGTACCTATCACGTGGTCAGAACTGATCACGCTCTCTACACACAAGAGACCAATGGTTGTAGACTACAGACCTACTTGTATGCACATCTTTATGCGTCATACTTTGACCATGCAAACTATAAACTTTCCCGGCCAGTAATTGCTGACCAGGCGAATGTGTATCGCACGTGCCAATGTAATACTAACACTTCTACATCTGACTCACTACTGTATCCAAGCCGAGCTAAGCAATCTGTAATCATCCCTTACCATTATCTTCCTCCCCTGTACAACTTTCCCTCAAAGGTTATAATTGCCGCCGGCCTGCGAAGGAGCGTCCTCGCTCCTTAAAAAGTAACCATGAAGAGGGAAAAAAAACAAAACAAATCAAAGAGGGCACAAAGTGACGTTACTAAAGCGATCTGAGGAGGCGAAGTGGCGAAGATGAGGTAAGACTTATAAAATATAAAAATTGCAAAAGAAAGTTGCATGCACCACATGACATAAATAAGCATAAAACATTGAAAAAAAAACACAATTGAATAAGTCCCACGGTAAAATACTGCAAATGTCTTGTGCCAAAAAAAACTTTCAAGGTTGTGGACGAACACGGAGTGCAGACTGTGGATCCAGCAACAGAACGACCAAAAGGGCTATGAGGACATTTGGCAATGAGGACAAATGAGGACTGTCCCCACAAGCCAACCAGCACCTTAAGGCGGTTGCTCGAGAGTGAGCGTAAATAATACTGAAGACGGACGTGTAGACTTGCTATCGACGAAGGGACGACGAAGAAACGTGAAGTGTAGCCAAATGAAGATTGTGACGTCACCGCACCATGAAAACCTCCGTTGATGGAGAAGTCGGGGTGTAGTGGACCTGGCAACCAGTAGTCGTATGAAGATTATGAAGAAGGACGTAGTGTCTGAAGGAGGTAGACCCACATGACGAGGCACCCAGGAGTATGCAGCAAGCGAAGGGGATGGTAGTGTGCGTTGAGGTTGAGCACACAAAGGGAATGGAAATGGAGATTACAGAATAGTAGAGGGGAAGAGCTCCAACCTCGTTTAGCGAAAGTCTTTGCTCTCCCCTGTCTGTAATATTGGAATCTGGGAGATAACCACAACTCTGGAAGAAAGTGGTATAATGTCTGGTCGAGGGACATAAGGAGAGATGTTCTCTGCATCTGAAGAAGTGGGCAAGTTGGGGTACGGGCAAGCAGTCCAAGTGGGAACGAAGGTTGTGAAGACTTCAGACAAGAGGCTAAGGGTAAGATCGTGCATCAAGGTTGCTTTATTAGAAGAAGATAAAGGATCTCATTCAATCGTAGACTGGTTTAAAGTTGACGTGACGAAAAAGTCCAATACTGTCAAGGCAGAGCAAGACGATGGCTGAAGAAGGGAGGTACTGCATGGTGTGATGGTGACGTCACTTGGCGACGGTGACGGTCGTCAAGTAATGAAGACATCGACGAAGACTAAGGTAGATACTCGAAATAGCTCAAACAGTGGAGCAAGGGAAAAAGTCAATGTTACTCTGTGAGCACTGTTTCTAAAGTCAAGGTAAAAGTTGTTTTCAAGATATAACTGGCACAACCACAGCAAAGCGTCCGAGGCACTGAATATAAATATGAACTACGACATACCAAAATATGTGACATGGTCACACCGTGACAGACATTCTATGACCTGTAAACAACACTATTGAATTAAAATCATTACAATATCCTAAAGAAACATGAGGAGAAGAAAAAAAATAGAAAGGCACACAGTTTATAAACTTGGTTGAAAATGGCAAAGACCGATACACAATCAATCATAAATCATTATACCATCGAAATGAAAAATGGGAACAAAGAAACATTCAAAATCAACATGGAGAATTTTGAGCGAAACACTCGAGAAACACGAAAGAACAACCATACTGTTAAATTGCAAGACAACCAAATTAACAAGTTTGAGAAAAAAATTTGAAAAATGAAAACAAAATTTTTACAAAATAAGGGAGTGATAAAACAGGAAGTCATCAAATGATGAGCAAACACTGTGCCATGTCAAGGCAACGTCAGAAGGCAAAGTAATAACAATAACACAATAGATAAAGAGAATAAATCTAAGTTAAGTCACTGAGGAAGGAAAGAGAAGAAGAAGAAGAGAGAGAGAGAGCTACAACGTATGCGTGGAGAACAATAACACAATCTGCGCACGTGAGCGACGCTAGGAGCTACAAGACCACAAGACTAAGAGGTTAAAAGGTCACATCAATGAATGGAAATTCCTATCATGTGTACACTAGGAATTTCTTAGCGTATGGAAAAGAATGGTGGGGAGAAGACAGAAGGGGAGAGAATAAGTAGATCGACAGCCAAGAATGGTACCTGAAAAAAAACGGCATCAACAATAAAATAACGGGACAAACATAATTATACCTGAGAAGAGATGTCCAATACAAATCATTATACAATAAAATTCTTAAAGATGATATTTATAGAAAATTGAATAGGAGCATACAATGTGGAGCACAACGAAATATAAACCATCATTGATCATTGAGAAAAAAAACACACATAAGACAATGTAAATAGAGAGCAATAATTCAAACATAAAACACAAAAAACGAGTAAGGTGCAGTGGCCATGATACACAAAACCAATGCTAACAAAAACATGTAAAATTGAGTGCACATTATGTCGAGCATCTGTGAGACTCTTGTCTACCAGACGCAATCCATTAATTAAAAACACAGTCCATTAAATATAAAAACATAAACGAAGAACTTGTAAATTAAGTTATAGATACGGATACAACATCAATAGTATTGCGAGTACAACATCAAGGCTATTAAACATACTACATCAATGTTATTGCACACACATTGTAAGGTTACAGTGAGCATGAGTGTTAGCAAAATAACGTGCACACAAAATCGTGTAAAACCATGACAAATTCCAATGTCATTGACATGCACATAGAACACATTGGATTAACCCAAATACAACAAAAATTAAGTGTCATCTCTAGACATTGTAGTAAACTGATCAACAACGTTAATGAACATTGCAACACACTTCTGGTAAATGAACACATGTAATAAGTATAAATGCGAATGAGTGCGTTGTAGCATAAATAGATACCAATAGAAAATCATGACAATTGTGAACATTTCATGTTGAAACAATGTATCAAAAATTTGAACCAATTACATGTATAATGTTGTTCGTAATATAGCGAACTGGAGGCAACAGATGTGCCGTTGACTAAGTAAGTACACAAGGACCAATAAGTAACATGCACATGAATCAATCCACTATGTGGTGATTCGTAAAAACCCGGAATTAGCACCATTATCAGAGACAAGGTAAAAATAAGTGTCAACATCATGCACAAAAGGTTGATTTAAGGATTTTACCTCAACAATTGACAAAACTGTTGCCGATTGCTGCGATAAAATATAACACACAACAATGAACACTGCATGCAACCGACATGCGTATCATGCATAGCATCTCCGAGATGGATGATCGATATCGTTACCCGATCACACAAGAACCCTAGGTAACGATTGAAAATAGCAATGATGCAAAAAAAATTTAATCAATTTCATCCATTTCGGATTTCCTTTGAGCCAGTGACGAAGAAACCGAAGCCGTCGCCTTTTTCAGTGGCGAATCATGAGAACGAGCATCCTAGTTAGAGGATGATTGAGTACCGAAATTATTTTCACTTCTCATACTGTGAGACAAGAATGCGCCGCACGCGGGGAAGATGCACGATTTCTTCCGTTTGTTTATCGTAATATGTAACTCAAGCCATGTAATATCGAGATCAGGAGGTGTAACGCATGGAAACCTCCGCGAAGATAACGGAACCATTTATTTATAGTAGAATAATAATGACTATGACAAGCGGGGAGTATGGCGAGATAAATATCCACTAGGCGCTGACCATTAGAGAGTTCTAAGATAACTTCCGTACGATAAATTGTAGTCTTCAACAAGAAACCAGCAGAATGAATAAGAACAATAAGTAGCAAGGTGAACGTAAGGAGGAGAACGGAAGAGGTGGAGGTGGTGGGAGATAGTGGAGCATTAGGCGAACGGAGAAAGAAGGATGGAAGAAAAGGAGGGGAAAGTACCTCGGGAATAGTAGAGATAAGGACAGCATAGGCCAAAAGTTACAATGCCCCGAATAGTAGGCCAAGCGGTGAGACTAGGGTCTGACAACAAAGAAAGTAGGCTGATCAGTCGAGATAGCCAAGTAGTCTGGGATGTTGACTAATCGAGTGGCAGGAGGCGTTGTGTGATTGAAAGGAACTGGAGGCGTGAGAACCTGAAAAACTTGAAACAAAGCTGTCCTGGAAGAAATGGGTATATTAATGGTTAAATACAAGTCATCACCTTGAAAAGCATACAGTGCATTCTGTTGTCCATAATAAAATGCAGGATGAAAATGAACAATGTCAAAATTACCTCATGAGCTACACATATCGTGCTCATGTTACCTGAACGTCGAATACAATCGAGTAGAGGTATTGGCAGGACTGTCATTTTAGGTACCATGATGACATAGGTATGTTGCCAATGCTGGATGGTTGCCACCAGACGACCAAGATCTCTGAAGAAGATACCATAATTCAGACGAGCTTCATGAGTTGTCATCACCCCAGTGATGAAGGTGAATAGAAGAAGGGAGGAGAAGAAGAAGCGACTGAAACAAATAAAGAACAGTGAACATGTGAAATAACCTATTTATGGTCAGAAAACGAAAACAAGTTACATCTCTAACGTGAGATGAAGAAGGTAGGCCAAAGGAAGATGCTGTCTTCTGTAAGAAACAGTGTAGAAATACATTATAAAGAAGCACAGTAGAGGAAGTTGAACTGGTGATCTGAGGGAAAAATTGGTAAACAATTTAATACAATCTGGCAGATTATAATATGAAAAGTAGCAGTCCGTACTTATCAAACTTGAAATGTACCTCAAGTATGTATTCTGTCATACGTACAAATTTATTATTTAACTATAACTGAATTTTGTCACACTACAAATGAATCGAACCCAAAAATAAAATTGAACGATACTTGTCAATCCGTACCATGACCAACGTCACTAGATGACGAAAAGCTTGGTGCACTTCAAACCTTTGCATGAGACGGAGAGAAAGGTATCATCATCGATTCTGAAACTTAAGAACTGAATAAAAGATTAGACACATCATCATACACACCAATTATGATGTAATTCAATCAAATATATCCCCTAAATGTTTAAATCCGATAGGTCATTTTACTCTGTAACCATGTCAAGTTACCACATCACTTTGTAAAAGTGATCATCGTATTATTTCCCAAGCCTCCGACAAGCCTGGATACAGTAAGACTCAATGCAAGTATTGCAGAGTCAACCTCCTTTTAAACTAAGGTACACCACAATGTACCATCACCCAGTACAGCATTTGTGTACATGTTCACCATAGTGTCACTGTTTACACTAGAATTCGTACCACCGGTGTACGTAAACTGCGTCCCACATTACGTAAGACAGCATCCCATCGCAGCGCATAGATCCTCATTAATTTACGTACTACTTCAGGTACGATCAATTTCCACCGTCATGGAACTTCACACCATTACACATAATTAAAAGTTATTTCCCCACATTTATTGTAACCGTGATCGCACATTTCAGTTCATGCGCACGAATTGTTACCTTGTATATCAACATCATCAACATCATCATCGTCATCATCATCATCATCATCATCAACATCATCATCATCATCATCAACATCATCATCATCATCATCATCATCATCATCATCATCATCATCAACATCGGTCAAATGAGTGCTTAAGCAGTGCATTCATTTGCCTCATCATTTTCGTACTGAATCAAATACATAAGAAACATTATCAGTTACTTCATCATCAAGGTGTGGTCTCCGAAATATGACCCCCAATGACTTATATAGTCTGTCATGCAAGACAAGTATTACAATATGAACCACAGTAAAGACAAACTATGTATACTTTGTACAATCCTTAGTGTAATCAGTTTGAACATAGTCCGGATTATGAACGCACATTAAACACCTAGGTAATCACCGTTTGCGAGTACGACGCCGCGTGCGCCCTTGCAAAGTTTTATTTACATGAAATTGCTGAATTAACTTTTCAGACATGTTAGAAGCGGGTTCCCACGTAGTATTTGAGTACCCTTTCCATTTAACCCTATAGTGTCTCTGTCCATTTCTCATCCTTGTTGCAAGCAGTCTTTCTACTTCATACACTGGCTCGTCAATATCTGTACTTGACGATGACACTACAGTATCACATTGAGACTGACTTGTGCTCGTTACTTGAGACCCATTTTGAGAAATACGTTTAGGAGGTACATTCATCTGTGACGTTCGACCCTTCTCCTGGGATCGAGTATCACGAGTTTCATCGTTCTGTTGTGTAGCTCCCTTGAGTCTCACACGTTGAGTTTCACTACTTTCCTCCGTTTGCACACCCTTGTTTTCATTGCCATCATGTAGTTTCACAAGTTGTGTATCACTAACTTTGGTAAGGGCGATATCGGCATTGTTACACTCGATTCGATGATGGTGTGTTCTTTATCAGTATCTGATTCAGCCCCAATGCTGAATTCCTGATAAGGTGTAACTCAGATTCGTTTATTCACGCAACCCGCTCAATCAGCATACAAGTCACAAAGTCGACGTATGAAGTTTTCCACTTTTATTCAGCACACATCAACAACTGCATACAATCGCTTTCCACTTTCAACTTTTACTTTCCAACTCACTATTAACAACTTTCTCAACTTTTTTAACAGTGCGGCGCTTATATAGTCTCTACATACACGGGAACAAACGAGAATAATCCTACATAAAACACCACAACCAATCAAAATTAATTTCATCATCACGTGACTCACGTCATACAACCCCATTTGGACTGGAAGCTTCCATGGTAACCAACACAACAATCCACATGCTTTGATCGATAGTAAACAACTAATTCCCGAAAATTCTCAAACAATATCGACCAACTAAAAACACTAACGTTACACAAAGCCTCTACTAATAACAACGCAAAATCAAATCAAAGATAAATACACTCTATTACTGCATGCGTTGCAAAATAAAACGAACAGATCTATCGTGCGCGTCACACACAAGCCTGCCATTGCACGCGCTTCACACATAACATCGTGTGCATTTCATATGCACCATTCGCGTTTCAACGTAACAGGCATAAAGAGACAGATAACAGCATGTGCTCTAAGGTTACAAATAGCTCCCCAGACTAACAGATAAGATCAAAGGGTCACTGCCTAGGCAGACACTTGCACTGTTGCGACTATAGTCTACCACTGCAGGCACATACGTAGGCTACCTTGACGTAGCTAATGAGAAACAGGGGAATACAGGAGTGCAAATTTGTGTTCTGCTCTTTCGGTCCAAAAATACCGTCTTAGTCGGCGTGCACCGACCAGTCTATCCATTATTTTATGTTTATTCTAACTCATCCTTTTTCTGCACATACACTTCCTACAGTTGCACTAATTGATATTGTTCCCAAAAAAATTCTATAGTCTGAAATGCTCGGAGACTATTATTTGTAGTGTTGGACTATCCCATTCTTCTTCCATCTTGTACACTAAAAATTTGCTCTCTTAAAATGAATTAATTCAAATAAAATTTACCCTTAAAATTTACCCTTACAACTTATTATTAAAATTTACCCCGCCTTTGGTTCCACCAATGTCTAATACAAATCCGCAGGTCCCCCAATGTAACGCGTCCCTGTATTTGCGTTATCTTGTGAGAGTTAATCTAAACTACTTAATTTTCTACTTGTACGGGGATCGGGCATGACAAACCACATAACAGCACGTAAGACACACAAAACAGAACCAGTCTCACTGCCGTCCAAATGGTTTCATCATGCGCTCAAATAAATAACAATAAACTACAGCTTTTCTCCATTTTATACAATTTTAATAATCTAACTAATACATGTCAACCAAGAAACATAAAAACTCGCATGCACATATATTCTAACTAACAATACAAATAGTAGTCAAATAAACTCATTGTTTCTTACCGCATCTTTTCAGTTTCTTTTTCGCCCTTCTTTCCTCCATTGAAAACACGAACTTTCACCCTATACTAACAATAATAAAACTAAAACAGCAATCTAAGTTATACTCACACCCTAAGAACCGACCAACCCTAACTTATTTATCAGCTCATTGACTGACTAACTTTCAAACTCACTTTTGCCTCTAAATAACAAAATCACCAGTTAAACAACTACTAAATACAAGCCACCAAGCTTTGTACTAAACATCCTACACACATCCTGACACATTATGCACAAGAGAAGAGAGCCCGCAGTCTCTTTACACTAAACTCACTACATGTTATATACTGACCGCCCTAAGCTCTAGCATTCTGTACAGAAGAGAGGTCTGGAATTCTTTCAGGAGAAAGAGATAAGAGAGACCTTGCATAAAGAGAGCCAAGCTTTGCCCTATACATTCTGCAACTAAAAATTGTGCGCACTATAAGTTCGGCCCTGGTTTCTGATACATTGTGAACCGGCCACCCCAAGCACTACAATCTAGGCGAGATGGAACCCTTGTAGAAACAGAGTGCTGTCTGAAGTCTGGCAGAGGAAGGAGATAAGAGAAAGATTCCTTTGTCCCTCCGGCTTTTATAGCACAACTCTGCAAAGACGCATCTCTCTACATAAGGTCATGCCTTCGTTACTACGTCACTGCCCCACCCAAAATCCTTGGGACTTGTACCTATCACGTGGTCAGAACTGATCACGCTCTCTACACACAAGAGACCAATGGTTGTAGACTACAGACCTACTTGTATGCACATCTTTATGCGTCATACTTTGACCATGCAAACTATAAACTTTCCCGGCCAGTAATTGCTGACCAGGCGAATGTGTATCGCACGTGCCAATGTAATACTAACACTTCTTCATCTGACTCACTACTGTATCCAAGCCGAGCTAAGCAATCTTTAATCATCCCTTACCATTATCTTCCTCCCCTGTACAACTTTCCCTCAAAGGTTATAGGTGTCTTAAAGGAGGACAGCCTGTGCTTTGATAAATTTCTGGGATGCTCTATTATAGCCATGTTCATAACCGCAATACGATTATCATGCATGGATAAAGGTTGTTTTAATTGTGTATTTACCTGCTTTCAGTGGTTCTGCCTAGACTTTAAGAGCTCTCTGATACTCTAGTATAGTTAATGTTTCAAACCCTCAATGCTAATATCGTGAATGAAAAAGGTTGTTTTGATTGTATGTATCTATGGTATGATTTTCAATATTATTATTGATCTATGGTATGAAGGGGTCTGTCAGTCAAATGAAATTGCGTTGGTATACTTAAGAGAGATGGAAATCTGGTGCGTGTGCGTGTATATTGTGTGTGTTTGTGAGAGATTGCGTGCGTGCGTATGTGTGTGTAAGTGGTTAAGCGTATAGTTGAACGCATAATGGACCTCGTTGGGGTGCCGGGGGTTTCAGTATAAATAGCATCCTCACTTTCTGGAAATTTAGTGCTTTAAATTCCCACTGTCGCTGTCTTTCTTATTTGCTCTTTCTCATTCCTGCTCTGTTCTATCAATCTGCTATACTATCTTCTTCTTCGCTAAACCAGTCACCTACCTTTTTTTCTTGAAAACTCTTCCGGGACAAGACTCCTTATTTGTGTATGAGGTCTGTTGGATCAGCTTGGGAATATTGGACGCTTTCTGCCAGGTGGTCGCTAGGGTTTCCTATGATGTTATTATTTAGCAATGTAGGCATTTTATATGTATGTGTTTTGTTGATAATTTATAATGATGTTTGTATTCTATTTTGTTTTTGTAAACGGGGGTTCAATAAATTAGAGTACAGCCAAAGACCTTATTACGGAAAGACAGGGAACTTCCATTATGTCCTATACAAAAATGCGAGACGCTCTCACGGATTATTTCCCTTTGCTCGGGCTGGCTATATTTCACCATCTGCTATATGAATGATCTGTGCGTGGTAACTTATTGAGCCTATGCCATTGCAAAAGAACATTTTTATGGCAACGTTTGCAAAAACCAAACTTTTAACCATCATTATTATTAACATTCCGCTATTGCTGTCTTTTTTTTTTTTGTTTACTTATTAACATTTATTAGGTGCTTTTATGCTGCTTATGTGTGTATGTCATAGGTTCGTTTTCTGCCCTGGAATTTATTATTTTTTAATCAACGACAGATATTTTAAAATTAAAATATGCATGACAGACTGTTTCATTTATCCGAAACTGTAAATCCGTAATCGTGAGAGAGAGAGAGAGAGAGAGAGAGAGAGAGAGAGTGAGAGAGAGTGAGAGAGAGAGAGCTCTGTCATTCAATCAATTAATCACAATAAAGCACAATAACAAAATGTTTCACTAATAGTGAATTTAATTTATATCAGGTGTCCGCCTAACCCCCCAACCCTCTCACTTCCCACATCACTGGCTTAATAACATCATTCACTTCATGGAAAATAATTAATTAATCAGACAGAACAATCAGAACCTACTGGCTAGACTACAACATTCCACGCAATATAGATCTAATGCGCAGAAATTCACAGATCATAACAAGGACAGAGTTTCTACATTACATTTTTTTCCCCGTTTACTCTCAAACGAAAAGTGATTACAACAGATCAAGGACCATTTTTGTGCCTAGGCAAGGGGTTATTTTGCACAGTATTTGATCACGAGGAGAAAACAGACTTAGTCTAATTTAACTTGTTAACATAAGCAGTTTGACGAAGCCAAACTGCCAATCTGACATCTACTTTTGAAATATAAGCACAAATATAGTCAAACAACCTAGCAATAACGTAAACAGTGAGCGACCTGTTGAACGTAAACTGTCAGCAAGCAAATTGTTTTGGATTTAGGACATAGGTATAACATGAATCATTCAAGCCGCTCTCCGATTGTTTTAACACTAACAACACTGCAGCGGTCTTAGTTTAGGCCTACATAAACACAAAAAATGAAGTTTTTCAATTGCAATTTACCTTTCTTTGTCTCTTAGAAATTTGAAAAAGGACTTGCCAACACAACTTTTCTTGTATCTGGCATTATGGCAATTGATAGCTGTGCAAAAGTCACCGCCCTGTTTCACTCGGTCGCCTTTTGACTTTCTGCCACGAGCCATTTACAGCATGTCGACAAGGGCGCATAACTCGTACATTTCGTCTCGCGGTTCTGTACCAAGTTCGCCCTCTTTCTATCATAAGCTCTTTGGTACAGCCTCAGCGTCCCCTGCGTGGGATGTCTTTATTGTAAAGTGACTGGCTGGTGGAGAGCTTTCAGTTTGACCACTAGGGTTGTTTCAGCAGATCTTTTATGCGGATCAGGGGTTGTCCGGTCCTGATTTGGCTCGGAAGAGTCCGCTGGACCTAAAGCAATAATCATGTAATGTAGTGTAATGAACGTATAATGTATAATTGTTGGAGAGAAAAAAACAACTTGTAATTGTTGTACTCGATTATCTTGTGTTTTGTTGTATTATTTTCTTTTAATGTCTTTCCCAAAACAATCCTGTTATTTTGATGAACAGATGCAGCGTGTATGAGTTCTCCATTGTTGGTAATGAAGGTACAGCATGCTCTATGAGTTCTCCATTGTTGGTAATGAAGGTACAGCATGCTGTATGAGTTCTCCATTGTGGGTAATAAAGGTACAGCATGCTGTATGAGTTCTCCATTGTTGGTAATGAAGGTGCAGCGTGATGTATGAGTTCCCCATTGTGGGTAATGAAGATGCAGCCGCAGCGTGCTGTATGAGTTCTCCATTGCGGGTATTGAAGACGTTCTGACTTGACCTGACGTGACGTGACGACAGCTAGCGTGAAGGTCCCTTTTGTCTGCTAGAAACTCTTTGTTACCTCTGTCATCGGCACGTGGAAAAAAAAAGTAGACGTAGTGAATGAAAATCACGTTCTTTGCGCTTCCGTTTTAACCCCTGCAAAGCCTATTATTTGACGACAGTGATTGTCTTAACGTAGTTACAGACGCCGTAGGGGAGTTAAACTTGAGTTGCCGCCCGGTGACTTGATCTGACGAAGCGTTTAGAGCGAAGAGCGTGCACACAGAATCTTTTTTTTTTCCAAAGAGTCCGTAGTGGAATGTGTAGGCTAAATTTCGGGAGGCGAGAACTGGCGACAAAGTGAGGTTATGTGTATGTGCGTGTACACTGAGATCCTGTGTATGTGTGAGTGTAAAGGGAGGTCATGTGTATATGAGTGTAAATTGGAGTGTGTGTGTGAGTGTTAATTGAGGTCGTGTGTATGTATAGGTGTGTTCATTGAGGTCGTGTGTATGTATAGGTGTGTTCATTGAGGTCGTGTGTATGTATAGGTGTGTTAATTGAGGTCGTGTGTATGTATAGGTGTGTTAAATGAGGTCGTGTGTACAGTATGTATAGGAGTGCTAATTGAGGTCGTGTGTATGCATAGGTGTGTTAATTGAGGTCATGTGTATGTATAGGTGTGTTAATTGAGGTCGTGTGTATGTATAGGTGTGTTAATTGAGGTCGTGTGTATGTATAGGTGTGTTAATTGAGGTCGTGTGTATGTATAGGAGTGTACATTAAGGTCATGTGTATGTATAAGTGTGCTAATTAAGGTCATGTGTATGTATAGGTGTGTTAATTGAGGCCATGTGTATGTATAGGTGTGTTAATTGAGGTCGTGTATATGTATAGGTGTGTTAATTGAGGTCGTGTGTATGTATAGGTGTTTCAATTGAGGTCGTGTGTATGTATAGGTGTGTTAATTGAGGTCGTGTATATGTATAGGTGTGTTAATTGGGGTCATGTGTATGTATAGGTGTTTCAATTGAGGTCGTGTGTATGTATAGGAGTGTTAACTGAGGTCGTGTGTATGTATAGGTGTGTTAACTGAGGTCGTGTGTATGTATAGGTGTGTTAATTAAGGTCGTGTGTATGTATAGGTGTTTCAATTGAGGTCGTGTGTATGTATAGGTGTGTTAATTGAGGTCGTGTGTATGTATAGGTGTGTTAATTAAGGTCGTGTGTATGTATAGGTGTGTTAATTGAGGTCGTGTGTATGTATAGGTGTGTTAATTGAGGCCATGTGTATGTATAGGTGTTTCAATTGAGGTCGTGTGTATGTATAGGTGTTTCAATTGAGGTCGTGTGTATGTATAGGTGTTTTAATTGAGGTCGTGTGTATGTATAGGTGTGCTAATTAAGGTCATGTGTATGTATAGGAGTGTTAATTGAGGTCATGTGTATGTATAGGTGTGTTAATTGAGGTCGTGTATATGTATAGGTGTGTTAATTGAGGTCGTGTGTATGTATAGGTGTGTTAATTGAGGTCGTGTGTATGTATAGGTGTGTTAATTGGGGTCATGTGTATGTATAGGTGTTTTAATTGAGGTCGTGTGTATGTATAGGTGTGTTAATTGAGGTCGTGTGTATGTACAGGTGTGTTAATTGAGGTCGTGTGTATGTACAGGTGTGTTAATTGAGGTCGTGTGTATGTATAGGTGTGTTAATTGGGGTCATGTGTATGTATAGGTGTTTCAATTGAGGTCGTATGTATGTATAGGTGTGTTAGTTGAGGTCGTGTGTATGTATAGGTGTGTTAATTGGGGTCATGTGTATGTATAGGTGTGGAAGGGGAGATGAGCGAGTGACTGATCGTCTAAAATCACAAATTGCGAATAGACACAAAATGAATAAATAAATAAATTAATTAATTAATTCATGCCATTTTTCGACGGTGTGGCAACACTCACTGTGCATTTCAAAAGAAACTTTGACGTTGAAATGTGTGATCTTGGGAACTGTTAATATTTTTTGTTAATTAATAAAAGTCTCTTTTTTTGGTTGGGAAGAGTTCTGAGTCTTCAACCTTATATTATCTTGATATGATTTAATAAAATCGTGATCAAGGAAACCAGGGATTTATGAAGCCTCTCAAATTTAAAGCTTGGGCCCAAGTTTTCATAATAAAAAATCTCCATTTGTGTGTTTTAAAATGACGAGGAATGCGGTGGTCTGTGTGTGTGCGTGTGTGTGAGTGCGCGCGCGCGGGCGTGCATGCGTGCACGCACGATAGAGTGGTTGATTTGGTGTTGAAGGACATGGACAAAGCTATAGTCACTCATTACTGTAGTGTGTGCTGTGACAAACGTGCCGCAGTTTCAGGACTTCGCTATTTTGACGAAGGTCTAGCCAGCAACAAAACTAACATTTGTATCATACATCATGCCCATAACCTAAGCATTTTATTGTGGAAGTATGCCCCGTGAGGGTGCCGGGGGTTTCAGTATAAATAGTGTCCCCACTTTCTGGAAATGTAGTGCTTTAAATTCCCACTGTCGCTGTCTTTCTCATGTGTTCTTTTTCATTCCTACTCTGTTCTATCAAAAATCTACTATACTATCTTCTTCTTCGCTAGACCAGTCACCTATCTTTTTTTCTTGAAAATTCTTCCGGGACAAAACTCCTCATTTGTGGGTGAGGTCTGTTGTATCAGCTTGGGAATATTGGATGCTTTCTGCCATGTTTTCATTAGGGATTCCTATATTATTATTTCGCAAAAAAGGCATTTTATATGTATGTGTTTTGTTGATATTTTATAATGATATTTGTATTCTTTTTTTTGTGGTAAACTGGGGTTCGATAAATTAGAATATAGCCTTAGCGTACCCTGAGTGGGAAGCCTTTATTGTCAAATGACCGGCTAGTGGAATGCCTTCGGTGTTACCACTGGGGTTGTTTCAGCAGATCTTGTATGCGGATCAGGAGAGAGTCCTCTTTCAACCAAGTTGTGGTCCTGATTTTGTGGTTCTGATTCGGCTCTTTGCCGCCCGCTTGACCCTGTAAGCAACTAACTAACTAACTGTTGTGAAAGTGGCCACTTTGTATGAGTCTTTTATAAACACCTGCTACACCAGACATTTCTGAAGCACGCGCCTTTCTGTAATGCTGCAAACGGTGCAGGATATCCGAACGAAAAATCGTAGTTTTGGGTGATTGGCTGTTTAGGGTTAAAAGCACAAAGAGCGTGTGTCTGCACTGGGCTGTTTAGGGTTAAAAGCACAAAGAGCGTGTGTCTGCACTGGGCTGTTTAGGGTTAAAAGCACGAAGAGCGTGTGTCTGCACTGGGCTGTTTAGGGTTAAAAGCACGAAGAGCGTGTGTCTGCACTGGGCTGTTTAGGGTTAAAAGCACGAAGAGCGTGTGTCTGCACTGGGCTGTTTAGGGTTAAAAGCACGAAGAGCGTGTGTCTGCACTGGGCTGTTTAGGGTTAAAAGCACGAAGAGCGTGTGTCTGCACTGGGCTGTTTAGGGTTAAAAGCACGAAGAGCGTGTGTCTGCACTGGGCTGTTTAGGGTTAAAAGCACGAAGAGCGTGTGTCTGCATGGGCTGTTTAGGGTTAAAAGCACGAAGAGCGTGTGTCTGCACTGGGCTGTTTAGGGTTAAAAGCACGAAGAGCGTGTGTCTGCACTGGGCTGTTTAGGGTTAAAAGCACGAAGAGCGTGTGTCTGCACTGGGCTGTTTTAGGGTTAAAAGCACGAAGAGCGTGTGTCTGCACTGGGCTGTTTAGGGTTAAAAGCACGAAGAGCGTGTGTCTGCACTGGGCTGTTTAGGGTTAAAAGCACGAAGAGCGTGTGTCTGCACTGGGCTGTTTAGGGTTAAAAGCACGAAGAGCGTGTGTCTGCACTGGGCTGTTTAGGGTTAAAAGCACGAAGAGCGTGTGTCTGCACTGGGCTGTTTAGGGTTAAAAGCACGAAGAGCGTGTGTCTGCACTGGGCTGTTTAGGGTTAAAAGCACGAAGAGCGTGTGTCTGCACTGGGCTGTTTAGGGTTAAAAGCACAAAGAGCGTGTGTCTGCACTGGGCTGTTTAGGGTTAAAAGCACGAGAGCGTGTGTCTGCACTGGGCTGTTTAGGGTTAAAAGCACGAAGAGCGTGTGTCTGCACTGGGCTGTTTAGGGTTAAAAGCACGAAGAGCGTGTGTCTGCACTGGGCTGTTTAGGGTTAAAAGCACAAAGAGCGTGTGTCTGCACTGGGCTGTTTAGGGTTAAAAGCACAAAGAGCGTGTGTCTGCACTGGGCTGTTTAGGGTTAAAAGCACAAAGAGCGTGTGTCTGCACTGCAGTCCATTGGACTATCATGGCGGCACTGTACAAGCCTCGCTCGGTACCTGTCAACCGGTGCGGTCATTCGGCTGCAGAAGGGTGTGTTTGCGTGTGGGAGAGGAGAGGATTGAGGGGGAGGGTGGCGTCATTGACGAGCTGTGCTGAGTTGTTAAAGTGAACGGGGTTTGGTCGGTAGGAAGTTATCGAAGTGTTTGTGTGTGTGTGGGTGTGCCGTGTGTGTGTGTGTGTGGCTAGGTAGAAACGCCTTTATTCTGACATACACTTGAACCTCTACGTACTTTCTTTTGACGGACCCCGTTATTTTGACGTCAAAACAGTGTTCCGCTAGGGTTAGGGCTGTGTTAGGGTTAGGTTAAGGGTTAGGGTTAGGGTTAGGGTTTGAGTTAGGGATAGCTTCAAAAAATTGACAAATGGGTTCGGGCAAATAGAATAGACCCAACGTTTCCCGGCGTGTCGTAAGAGGCGACTAACAGGGGTGATGTTAGCACGGCATCACTGGGCGAAAGTCTTCTACACAGAAGTCACCGGCCAGGGCGGAGGAACCTCACGATACTACAGGTTCAACGACCACGTGCTCAGGGCCAAGGCGAGCCACACTGTATTCGTGGATTTCGGCTGGGGCCAACAGCCTGGAGAGGATTGGGCCCTGCCAGGTCTTTTTTTGCCCAAGACACAACACATGATGAGGCTATCCACTAATTCCATGCCGGATCGGTCGTCGCCCGGAACAAGGACCGCGCCTTCCGTTGGCCACCAGGACGGAGGTGAAAAGTATGCTACTGATGGACAAATTAGCAAGATCCGCACGAGAAACAACATCGTCATAGGAACCTGGAATGTCAGGACCCTAACTGCGGAAGGAAAATTAGAAGAACTGGCCCACGAGCTGGACCACTATCGATGGAACGTTCTAGGTATCAGCGAACTGCGCTGGAAAGGCCTAGGTGAAACAACGACTGACCAAGGCCACAAGCTCTATTTCAGCGGTAGAGATGACAGGCACGAACACGGCGTTGGATTCTTGGTCCACAAGAACATTCTAGCCACTGTCATGGGTTGCCGCCCAGTCTCCAGTAGACTCATTACCATCCGTCTGAGAGCAACCCCTTTCAACATTACCATCATCCAGGCCTATGCCCCAACATCAGACTATGAAGACAGCGAAGTGGA
Organism: Oncomelania hupensis; assembly: GCA_036898135.1. Taxonomy (NCBI): domain Eukaryota; kingdom Metazoa; phylum Mollusca; class Gastropoda; order Littorinimorpha; family Pomatiopsidae; genus Oncomelania; species Oncomelania hupensis. The sequence goes on along the minus strand of CM072522.1, from coordinate 39,401,586 downwards.
GGATTTTTATGAAAATATACAGGCGGTCCTTGACCAAGTGCCGAAGAAGGACATAGTCATAGTGCAAGGCGACTGGAATGCCAAGGTTGGCCAAGATGCGCACCACAACTGGGGAGACACATGCGGACCCCACTGCAACAACGAGACAAATGACAGGGGTCTGAGGCTATTGGAGTTTGCCAGATACAACAATCTAGTACTGGCAAACACGCTTGGTCTCCACAAAAAATCCAGACGATGGACATGGCACAGTCCCGGCGGGGAACATCACAACCAGATCGACTACATCATGGTCAAGAAACGCTTCAGATCAAGCATCAACATTGGCAGGACACGCACTTTTCCAGGAGCAGACATTGGAAGTGACCACGATCTCGTGATGATGTCTTTCCGGCTCCATTTGAAGAGAGTAAATACAGCAAAGTGCACTAGGCTGAAGTTCGACCTGGACAAACTGCAAGACCCGGAGGTGGCAAAAATATTTCAGGCCACAATTGGAGGGAAATTTGCACCACTGCTTATTTTGGGGGCAGGCGAAGTAGATGTCAACACCATGACCAATACCTTCAACTCAGCTGTAACAGATGCCGCCACTGAGATCCTTGGCAAGCACCGACCAAAGAAGAAGCCGTGGATCACACCTGAACTTTTGGATCTGTGTGATAAAAGAAGAGAGTTAAAAAAGAAAAAGAACACCTCACAGGGAGCTGATGTCTACCGAAAAATCAACAATGACATCCGAAAAGGCATGCGCACAGCAAAGGAGAACTGGATAGAAGATCAATGCCAGGAAATAGAGAACAATCTGAACAAGAACAACAGCAAGAAGGCCTACCAGACTGTGAAGCGGCTGACAAGTGTTAAACAGCCCAAAGTCTCCACTATCCAAAGCAAGTCTGGCATTTGCCTTACAGAAGAACAAGAAGTCTTGGACAGATGGACAGAGTACTGCTCTGACCTTTACAACCATACACCAAATGGAGACCCATCAGTTCTAGCATGTCCCGAGAGCAGAGAAGAAGAAGAAATCCTCCCAATTCTCCGGGAAGAAGTTGAGGCAGCAGTGCAATCGCTGAAGAAAGGGAAGTCAGCGGGAGTGGACAACATACCAGCGGAACTGCTACAAGCAGGAGGAGAAGCGATGACTGATGCTCTCACCATTATCTGTAACAAGATCTGGCAGAGTGGGGAATGGCCTACACCATGGACCCAGTCGCTTGTCATCACTCTTCCCAAAAAAGGTAACCTTCAGGAGTGTGAAAATTACCGCACCATCAGCCTCGTCAGCCATCCCAGCAAGGTCCTCCTGAAAATAATACTCAACAGGTTGAAACCACAAGCTGAACAAATCATAGCTGAAGAACAAGCAGGATTCATGGCAGGGCGAAGTACCACTGAACAGATTTTCAACCTCAGAATAATCTGTGAGAAATACCTACAGCACCAACAACATCTATATCATGTGTTCATAGACTTCAAGAAGGCATTTGACCGAGTCTGGCATGCAGCTCTATGGGCAACCATGAAAGTGTACAACATCAGCCCGAAAATTATAGAAGTCATCAAAAGCCTGTATGACAAGGCTACCAGTGCAGTCCTCCATAACAGCGTCATCGGGAACTGGTTCAGAACAACAATCGGTGTGCGTCAAGGATGCCTACTCTCTCCAACACTCTTCAACATCTTCCTAGAGCGCATCATGTCAGATGCTCTTGCAGATCACGAAGGCACAGTCAGCATAGGGGGCAGAGCAATCTCCAATCTTCGTTTTGCGGATGATATTGATGGATTGGCTGGAGAGGAACAAGAACTTGAACAGCTTGTACAGAGGCTTGACACCACCTCCAGAGCTTATGGAATGGAAATAAGTGCAGAGAAGACCAAAATGATGACCAACAACACCAATGGCATCAACACGGACATCAAAGTACAAGGCCAATCCCTCAACACAGTGCACAGCTTCAAATATTTAGGAGCCATTGTGTCAGACAATGGGTCTCGACAGGAAGTCCTCTCCAGGATCGCACAAACAACTGCTGCCTTGACAAGGTTGAAGCCCATTTGGAAAGACAGAACCATCAGTCTACATTCCAAAGTAAGACTGCTGCGCTCTCTGGTCATCTCCATCTTCCTATATGCTTGCGAAGCATGGACCCTCACAGCAGATCTCCAACGAAGAATACAAAGCATGGAGATGAGGTGCTACAGAAGACTTCTGGGCATTTCCTATACCCAACACATCACCAACGACGAAGTCCGACAGACCATCACACAAGCCATTGGACAACACGATGACCTGCTCACAGTGGTGAAGAAACGGAAACTCCGATGGTATGGCCACGTCACCAGATCATCAGGCCTTGCAAAGACCATTCTGCAAGGCACAGTGCAAGGAGGTAGAAGAAGGGGGAGACCGAAAAAGAGGTGGGAGGACAACATTCGAGAATGGACTGGTTTGACACTGAGCGAAGCCATGAGGGCTGCAGAGGACAGAGAAAGATGGAGTATGCTGGTTAAACGATCATCTGTGGTGCCCCTACGACCTTCGGGTTATGGGATAGGATAGGATAGGATAGGAAAACAAATGTCAAAGTAACATAGAGTTTCATAAAAGTCATCACAACGGCGTTTCTACACGGTCGTGTGTGCGTGTGCGTGTGTGTGTGTGTGTGTGTATGCGTGTTTCTAAATAAAAATCAGGCATGATTCACCACAAACGGTATGCATCCATTAAATCCATTAGCAACTCAGTCATCTCTTTTTGCGTGATTTTTGTCATTACTTTTGTTTTTTTCTGTTGCGGAGAGCGATTTCGATCTCAACTTCAGGTGCGAGCATTTTATAGAAAGTTTCTGTGTTTTCTGCAATAAAGGTCTTCCGTTGTTTCCTAGGCGGGGGGGGGGGGGGGAGGGTTGATGTGGGATGTTGTGCGGTGAAAGAGAAAGTGGGAGGGAGGGAGGGAGGGAGGGGAAGGGGGGCCTTAACGTTCAAAACTGGGGCCGTGTATTCCCAAGGGCCCTTTCCCATTGTGAAATTAAGAGCAATGAATCATCCCGCTAACAAGCAGAACCTTATGAGATGGGGCCTTTCTTGGTTTGATCGTTATAGGATTTCCGGTGTCCTGGCTCCCAGGAGCCCCTAGAGGCAAGTTAAAGGAAGAGACTGATGATGATGATGATGATGATGATGATGATGATGATGATGATGATGATGATGATGATGATGATGATGATGATGATGATGATGATGGCAGAAGGAAGAAGAAAAAGAAGAAAATTAATTATGTTGATGACGATGGCTATGATGATGATGATGATGATGATGATGATGATGATGATGATGATGATGATGATGATGATGATGATTTGGAGGAGGAAGAGAAGACAAAGAAGAAAGATAACGAAGACGAAAAAGAAAGAGCAGGAGGAGGAAATCAGAAGAAGAATGGGGAGAAATCGGAGGAGAAAAAAATGAGAGAGCGACAGACAGAGAAAAGGGAAGGAATTAATGGAGAGAGAGAGAAATAGACAGACAAGAGACAGAGAGAGACAGAGATGAGTCTGGAAGGGAGAACGACAGAATAAGACCGATAGAAGAAGGAGAGATGCAGACAGACTGATAGACAGAGATGAGACTGGCAACTTGGGTTTGGGGCTGATGCGATCTGAAAATGACTTTCATCAGATTTGTTTCGAATTCAGGTCATTTTTGAGCCAATTGTGTTTTTTTTCGAGCTTCAAGCTGATAGCCTGACAGGTTGAGCTTGAATCTCAAGCATCTATATAGTCTGGGCTATAGCTTGACCTTTGCCCTCACTCTTACCAGCAGGCTGAGCTTGAATCTCTACAGATTGTGGATTCTGCCTCAATAAGGTGACGACTTCGCCCTAAATTTGTTTTGAAATGACATATGTCGTCATAATACCACAAAACAAGAAGCTTCGACAAACGAAATGAGGTTAAAGACAAGTAAAGATAAGACGAGATGTACGGAGCTGAGAGTGCGTTCGCACGCGAGATAAGAAGAGAGAGGGAGAGAGAGATAGAGATAGAGAATAAAGACTTCCAATGTATAAAATAGGTCATATATATAGAGAGAGAAAGAGAGAGAGAGAAGTCGAAACCTTTAATAGGATAATAGCATTAGGTCCTATGGACCTGTCTTACAGCTAGTCCTTAATAAACACTGCAGAACACAAAAAAATTAACATAAAATAATTTCAAACAAACATATTCTTTAACTACGGTAACAAAATCACTAAGCAAATTAAATGCATTTTTATACACACACTCCCCCCCCCTTCTTTCCCCTCCATATCCTCTCCTTCTCCCTCCGCACACACAAGCACGCACACTTACCCACATCTAGAGAGAGAGGGAGAGAGAGAGGCAGACAGAGTGCACACCAGCTCAATGCCTATGTGAGCAGCACTGTTTAGTGCCTCCACATTTTGTTTGTATGTAGATTATAGTCACACGACACTTTCGCATATAGGTGACTACTGGACCGATTTATACTGACACCAGCGGGCCAGTTGTTGGTAAAGGGGAAAATAATATGATCACACGTTGACCAATCCGGGATTCGAACCAGCGACCTTTCGGTTACTAGCAAGACGCTCTTACCAACTGAGCTACCCGGCCCCTCCACATTTTGCTGGCTGCGGGCTATTTATAGCTTGCCTGCACCCTCCCTTCCAGTGAAAGGAAAGGAAAGGAAGCATCGGCGAAGCTATTTATGGCTAACCTGGCTGACCTCACCTCAAAACTAAAAAGCTTTGGTTGAGTCGCTTTGAGTGACAGAGTCACAGACAGAGAGACAGACAGAGAAATGGAGGGTGAGGGGCGTAACTCGTGGTCAGATTATTGAGCCAATTTTTTTTCAAGCTTCAAACCTGGCCTGGCAGGCTGAGCTTGAATCTCAAGCATCTGTAACCTGGGGACATAGCCTGACCCTCATCCGAACTCTTGCCGGCAGGCTGAGCTTGAGTCTCAAGCATCTGTAACCTGGGGACATAGCCTGACCCTCGCCCAAACTCTTGAATCTCAAACGTCTGTAGCTGGCCATAGCCTGACCCTCGCCCTAATTCTTGCCGGCAGGCTGAGCTTGAATCTCAAGCATCTGTAGCCTGGGGCTACAGCCTGACTTTCGCCCTAACTCTTGCCGGCAGGCTGAGCTTGAATCTCAACAGATTGTGGATTGTGGCTTAATAAGGCATGATAGGTGTGATGCGAGAAGTTGAGATTGGTACAAACAGAATGTATGAGAAAATCAACCAATTGCTCGAGCGTTCCCGATGAAGATTTACCGTGAAAGTCGAAAGTATAATACGACCTATACTTTGAAGGTAACACACCATCTCAATGCCTATGTGAGCAGAGCTGTTTAGTGCCTCCACATTTGTTGTTGTTTGTAGATTATAGTCACACGACACTTTCGCATATAGGTGACTACTGGACCGATTTATACTGACACCAGCGGGCCAGTTGTTGGTAAAGGGGAAAATAATATGATCACACGTTGACCAATCCGGGATTCGAACCAGCGACCTTTCGGTTACTAGCAAGACGCTCTTACCAACTGAGCTACCCGGCCCCTCCCTCCACATTTTGCTTGCTGCGGGCTATTTATTGCTTGCCTGCACCCTCCCTTCCAGTGAAAGGAAAGGAAAGGGAGCATCGGCGAAGTTATTTATAGCTAACCTGGCTGACCTAACCTCAAAACTAAAAAGCTTTGGTTTAGCCGCTGTGGTAAAGAAACGGCATTTCTGTTCTACAAAATGTACTGGAGAGAGAGAGAGAGAGAGAGAGAGAGAGAGAGAGAGAGAGAGAGAGAGAGAGAGAGATTGATTGAAACAGACATATACACAGACCTATCCTATCCTATCCTATCCGGTAACTCAAAGGTCGTCGGGGCACCACAGATGATCGTTTAACCTGCGCACTCCATCTTTCTCGGTTCCCAGCAACCCTCATGGCTTCGTCGTCCAGTGTCAAACCAGTCCATTCTTGAATGCCGTCCCTACTCCCCCCTCTCCTCCACCACTTCCTTCTCTGCCTCCTTGCACTGTGCCCTGCAGGATGGTTTTTGAAAGGCCCAAAAACTGCGAATATACAGACAGAGGGAAGCAATGAGAAAGAAAGACCCAGAGAGAACGAGAGAGAGGGGGGGGGGGGGGGGGAGGGAGAGCGAGGAGAACTCACGGTCCAGTAGGTCTGATGTTAAATATTGAGATTTGTAAGACTATATATACTATTAGAGACAGGTTGACGATAGACAGACAGAAAGGCAGACACACAGAGACAGTGAGAGAACGAAGAGAAAATTCGTGGGTGGTTTTATCGTGAGATGTGGACGTCCTG
>CM072522.1:39382724-39392724 GCA_036898135.1 Oncomelania hupensis | reverse complement strand
AACTGTAGGACATGGGACACCCACAAAAACTGTAAGACATGGGACACCCACACAAGCTGTAGGATAAGAGACACCCACACAAACTGTAAGACATGAGAAACCCACAAAAACTGTAGGACATGGGACACCCACACAAACTGTAGGACATGGGACACCCACACAAACTGTAGGACATGGGACACCCACACAAACTGTAGGACATGGGACACCCACACAAACTGTAGGACATGAGACACCCACACAAACTGTAGGATATGAGACACCCACACAAACTGTAGGACATGAGACATCCACACAAACTGTTGGAAATGAGACGCCAACACAAACTGTAGGACATGAAACACCCACACAAACTATAGGACATTTGACACCCACACAAACTGTAGGACATTAGACACCCACACACAGTGTAGAACATGAGACACCCACACACACTGTAGGACATGGGACACCCACACAAACTGTAGGACATTAAACACCCACACAAACTGTAGGACATGGGACACCCACACAAACTGTTGGACATGGGACACCCACACAAACTGTTGGACATGAGACACCCACACAAACTGTAAGACATGAGACACCCACACAAGCTGTAGGACATGAGACACCCACACAAACTGTAAGACATGAGACACCCACACAAATTGTAGGACATGAGACACCCACACAAACTGTAGGACATGAGACACTCACACAAACTGTAGGACATGAGACACCCACACAAACTGTAAGACATGAGACACCCACACAAATTGTAGGACATGAGACACCCACACAAACTGTAAGACATTAGACGCGCACACAAACTATTGGACATGAGACGCCCACTGTCTGTCTGTCTGTCTGTGGTTGAATTTATTGTCTCTTCACGACAGTGATATTAGACAATTAATTTAGTTACAAAACAATAAAACAAACAACTGTAGTGATATCAGTTACAACACTGTTGATAAGGACGATTTCATGATGACGTTTACGATATCGTAAATAAAAGGATGTCGCACAACTTATCGAATGTCACAAGTTGTTACGTTTACACCATTGTCTTTGTACATTGATTGCAGCACTGGGCAATCAACAATCAGATGTTGGACTGTAGTGTTTTCTGAACATATACATGTAATATCTTTCACATATTTCGTACTCCATGAATTCAATCGTAAGTTATAAACCAGCCTTGACACACTTCTAGGTCCTTTTACAGCACTTCCTAGTTTAACATTTCTGTAAGCAACTTTTTCCAAAAGGGCAATATATTCACATGCAGCTAAGTCAACCTTGAGCATGACAGCGTCAGAATTGTCCGCTCCTGACTTAGCCAACGCATCCGAGAGCTCATTACCATAAATACCTACATGAGATGGTACCCAACAAAAAGTCACACTGGTACCTCTCATATGTAAACAATGTATAAGAAATCGTATTTCAAACAATAAATCTGTACGATTTTTGCTTTTCCAATTTCTTAAGGCAAGGAGCACAGCCTTAGAATCAACACAAATTGCTACTTGAAGTATTTGTTTAGGAATAGATAAAATGAATTCTGTAGCCATTAATATAGCAACAAGTTCACATGTGAATATTGATAAATTATTACCCAATCAATAAGAACGGTTGATTTTTAGTGCGGGTATACTAAACCCTGCACCACATGCTGATGACTCGAGTACACTACCGTCTGTGAACACTTTTAAATGTTGCGAGTAATGGTTTGAAATATGCTCTTGAAACTCAGATTTAAGCATATTATCATTTTCATTTTTATTTAACTCGGTGTTACGTTGAAACGTGAACGAAAGTATGTCGGAAGCGCGCACAATAGATCTAATCGTTTCGTTTTGCAAAGTATTCAATAATGGTGTTTATTTACCTTTGATTTGAGTTTGCATTGTTGTTAGGAGAGGCTTTGTATAACGTTGATAATTTGCGTTAGTCGATATTATTTGAGAATCTTCTGGATATGCGTGTTTACTCTTGATAGAAATTTCCTGATACATGTAGAAGCAAGAGGTCGTTCTGGAAGATATAAAAATATGTATTGACGTAAGTCAGTGATGACGATCTTTTATTCGATTGGTGGCAGTACGTCATTTTCTACCATGTACGAAATCTTTCCGGAAAAGAGAGAGGTTATTTAATCGTGTGCAGAGTTGCTGTTGAGAGAGAGTAAAGTTGTTGATAGTGATTTGGAAAGTTGCTGTGAAAGTTGTTGAGTTGAATTGAGAATTGTATGCAGTTGTTGATGTGTGCTGAATAAAAGTGGAAAACTTCATACGTCGACTTTGTGACTTGTATGCTGTTTGGACGGGCTGTGTGAATAAACGAATCTGAGTTACACCCTATCAGGAATTCAAGCATCGGGGCTGAATCAGATACTGATAGAAAACACCAACATCAAACTGAGTGTAACATTTTGGGGGTCAAGCCGCGATTCACGCCATAGCCAAGGGTTCAACTGCTACAACAAGCGAGTCAACGTTACGAGAGGCAGTCATCGAGGGTAGCCGCCAACGAGTTGCGTCGAGAGGGGCCAACATACTGGGACTACATCCGATAGATTCGGGTTGACTGCAAGGGCGTGTAGTCGCCGAAGAGTTGCTTCGTGAGCGAACAACAGAGCGGGACTACGTGGCTGCCGCAGGACTACGTCGAGGGACAGTCTCGGAGCTACATCGCCAGTATTAGAGAGAGCGACGTGCGGACGTCGAGTCTACTTCAGCACAGGAGCGTGTACATCAACACCAGCGTGGTGCAGCGTCGCATACGACGAGGACAGCGGGGCCTGCGTCAACGAAGGCGACCAGTGACAAGCATCAGCGCTACTGCAGAAAGCGTGCTGTTCTAGAACAGTCTAGAAAGGTACAGCACAGTCAAGAACTTTCCAGAAAAAAAAGAAGAACTCTACAGTCAAGAACTTTCTAGAAGAAGAACCTTCCAGAAAAGAACTTTCTTTAAAAGAACTTTCCAGAAGCATCAAGATGGCTGACTTCTGGCAGAAAGGGATTCAACTGAATCTAAAAGGGAAACAGCTGACGGAGTACGTCAAGTCCCAGGAGAGAATACAAGAAAGAGAATTAGAAGAGGCGTCGCCGTGAAGAAAGAGAATTAGAATTGAAGCGTCTGGAAATTGAACAGCAGCGGCAAGAAAGAGAAGAGCAGCGTAAAGAAAGAGAAGATGAGCGCAGGCGTGAGGAAAGAGAAGCTGATCGGCAGTTCCAACTAGAGTTGGCGCGCATCCAGCAACAGCAGCATGCGCCACAAGTTATCAGTGACAACACGGCTCCAAAATTGCCAGCTTTCGTCGACGGGAAGGACCAGATTGACTGTTATCTGGCGAGATTCGAAAGGTTCGCTGAAAGCTCTAACTGGCAACCTCAAGACTGGGCAATTCGACTGAGTGCACTTCTGACGGGGCAAGCTCTCGAAGTTTACACCAGACTGTCGAACGATGACGCCAAAAACTACGACGTCTTGAAAGAGGCCCTGTTGCAGTGCTATAACTTTACAGAGAAGGGCTACCGTAAACGCTTCCGTGAATGCCGGCCTAAGTCAGACGAGACGCCAAAGCAGTTTGTGGAGCGCCTGTCGTCATATCTACACAAGTGGGTGGAGTTATCAGGCGAAAGGAAGTCTTACGACAGTCTCCATGACCTGATCGTGAAGGAACAATTTCTCAATGCCTGTCACAAGGACCTAGCGACCCACTTAGAAGAACAAAAGCTGCAGACGCTTAAAGATGTGACTGAGGCTGCTGAAAGATATCTTATCGCTCATGGGAAAACCCTGGGGCCACCCAGCGCGACGAAACATTTTCAGAAGACTGCAAACCATGGGAACTAGATCCAAGGAAGCCAGACGAGCCAGAGACAGACAGACTCCACGCCTCCTCCCAGGGAAGGGCATTCAAGAGGCTGTTTCACCTGCAACGCTACAGACCACAGGGCGGCTAATTGTCCTCAAAACAAAAGTAGCGGACAGCGGAGCAGTACGGACAACGCAGCGGCGGGCAACCGGCAGAGGCGGTTCTCCAATCAACGGCAAACCAGTAGATCTGACCATCAGGTGTGCGGCGGGAGCGTCATTCCGAGTGAGACCGAGCGCACAGCTACCCCTGCGGACGTGCAAGAGTGCATGACCGATGGCCAACTTCTCCTTGCCAACGGAAAATCCATCCCCGTCGTCGCCAGCGCAGCTGTGACCGTCCAGAACATGCCTGTTTCAAAGGGACGCGTCGGAAATCATGAAGTGACTGTTTTAAGAGACTCTGGCTGCAGTGGGGTCATCGTCAGAGAAGACCTAATCGCTAAAGAACAGTTCACTGGCGATTCAAAATGGACACTTATGGCCGACAGCAAATGTGTGAGAGCGGCAGTTGCGAAGATTCATGTCAACACCCCTTTCTACATAGGCGAAGTCGAAGCGGTTTGCCTGAAGAAGCCGCTGTATGATTTGATGATCGGGAATATCGACGGCGCGAGACGACCCGACGACCCCGATCCAGAGTGGAGTCCTGCCTCAACCCAACGCCTCGAAGTTGTGGAGGAGGATCCACTGCCATTTCCCGATGGAGACCTTACAGAGCTGCTACGGGATAATGTGGTTACTCCGGCCCAGCCCTGCCGACCAGAGATCGTCGGTGCTGTTACTACCAGGGCCCAGGCCAAGAGAGACAAGACGTCTACGCCACTGAAGGTCGCCGACAACTCCAAAGCTGCCATCGTGGACAGAGATAAACTGATCCAGCTCCAGGAAGCTGATAGTACTTTAAACAAGTACAGGAACCGCCAAGACCACGTGACCAAAGGCAGTGGCACGGTCTATTTTGAGGTGAAGGCCAAGATCCTGTACCGAATCTTCCAGCACCCGAGGGTCAACGGAGGTAAACCACTACGTCAAGTCTTGGTACCGTTACCCCTAAGGCGCCAAGTGATGGAAGTAGCGCATGACTCAATCATGGGAGGTCACCTGGGTATCAAGAAGACGTCAGACAGAATCCAGGCGGTGTTCTACTGGCCAGGACTTCATGCGGACGTCAGCCGTTTCTGCCGATCATGTGACATTTGCCAGAAGACCATACCTCGAGGAAGGGTCCCGAAAGTGCCTATGCAGAGGATGCCTCTGATCGACCGACCTTTCAAGAGGGTGGCCTTAGACTTAATCGGCGAAATAAGACCTCCGAGTGAAGAAGGTCATCGGTGGGTACTGACTTTAGTGGACTATGCGACTCGGTACCCAGAAGCAGTGCCTCTGAAGAAGATTGACACTGAGACTGTTGCAGAGGCGCTGGTGGACATGTTCAGCAGACTCGGAGTGCCTGAAGAGATCCTGACAGACCTCGGGACGCAGTTCGTCTCTGACTGCATGAAGGAGGTGAACAGACTGCTGAGCATCCGGCATTTGACTACGACACCCTACCATCCGATGTGCAACGGGCTTGTCGAAAAGTTCAATGCTACGCTGAAGTCCACCTTGAAGAAACTGTGCAGCGAGCAGCCCAGACAATGGCATCGCTACATCAACGCCTTACTTTTCGCCTACAGAGAAGTACCGCAGGAGTCCACCGGCTTTTCTCCGTTCGAGCTGCTGTACGGAAGAACCATCCGAGGGCCGATGCACATCCTAAAAGAACTGTGGACGAAAGAAGTAGACACCCCAGAGGTGAAGAACAGTTACCAGTACGTGTTTGAGCTACGGGAGAAGCTGGAGCAGACTCTCGAGATAGCCAGAGAAAACCTGAAGAAGTCCCAGGACTGTGGAAAGCACTATTATGATCGTAGGGCTGTGAACAGGAAGTTCAAACCTGGCAACAAAGTGCTGGTGCTGCTACCTACTGATCATAATAAGTTGCTGATGCAGTGGAAAGGCCCGTACGAAGTGGAGACCGTGGTGGGGATCAACGACTACAAGGTGAAGGTCGGCCAGCATTCCAAGATATACCACGCCAACCTCCTCAAGCTGTACGTGGAAAGGCCATCAGAGACTGTGCATGTGGCAACAGCAGCTGAGATCGACAACAGCTTTGATAGCGAGGAACTGTTGGAATTTGGAGACTTCCACAGCAAAGAAGGCATCGATGATGTTAAGCTAGGACCAAGCTTGACGGAAGGTCAAAAGATGGAGCTCAAGGACCTTATGGGCGAATTTCCCCATAGCTCCAGTGATGTCCCAGGCTCTACGACTTTGGTCGAACATGAAATCCACACCCGGACCTGGAAGGAGCATCTGCAGACCTTGAGGGAGCTGTTCCACCGTCCCGCAGAAGCCAACCTGACCGTGAGACCCAGCGAATGCATCCTGGGAGCTGACAACGTCGACTGCGTCGGACATCCGACGGAAGAAGGAGACAACGGAGGACGCACTGATTCCGGGGAAGCCCACGTGATTATCGTCTTTGACCCTGGGCCGATGACGACCGCAACTGACGAGGGCGTCGATTCCTTGCGAACGAAAGAACATTGACTGTGTGGACGAACTAAGAATTTTGGTAATGACAGACTTGAAAATGAAAAACGTTGACTGGGTAAATGATTTGTGAACATTGACAGTATCCAGAAAGACTTGCAGATGAGAAACTTTGACTCTGTGTGAATGAACTGTGAACAGTGACATTATCCAGGCAGATTTGAAGATGAAAACCATTGACTCTGTGTAGATAAGCTGAGCGCAATTACAGTATTCAGAAAGTCTTAAATTAGTTTCAATTGAGGATTTTGTTTGTGCATTACGTTTCAACGTTGTTGAAAGAAATTGGGTAAATTTCTTCTTGAGTGGGGGGTTATGTTACGTTGAAACGTGAACGAAAGTATGTCGGAAGCGCGCACAATAGATCTAATCGTTTCGTTTTGCAAAGTATTCAATAATGGTGTTTATTTACCTTTGATTTGAGTTTGCATTGTTGTTAGGAGAGGCTTTGTATAACGTTGATAATTTGCGTTAGTCGATATTATTTGAGAATCTTCTGGATATGCGTGTTTACTCTTGATAGAAATTTCCTGATACATGTAGAAGCAAGAGGTCGTTCTGGAAGATATAAAAATATGTATTGACGTAAGTCAGTGATGACGATCTTTTATTCGATTGGTGGCAGTACGTCATTTTCTACCATGTACGAAATCTTTCCGGAAAAGAGAGAGGTTATTTAATCGTGTGCAGAGTTGCTGTTGAGAGAGAGTAAAGTTGTTGATAGTGATTTGGAAAGTTGCTGTGAAAGTTGTTGAGTTGAATTGAGAATTGTATGCAGTTGTTGATGTGTGCTGAATAAAAGTGGAAAACTTCATACGTCGACTTTGTGACTTGTATGCTGTTTGGACGGGCTGTGTGAATAAACGAATCTGAGTTACACCCTATCAGGAATTCAAGCATCGGGGCTGAATCAGATACTGATAGAAAACACCAACATCAAACTGAGTGTAACACTCGGTGTAATCTAAATCAAATTCTGCTTTTAAGTGTTCCCAAGGTGGAATTCTTGGAGAAACAGGCATTATCGGAATGTTTGCAATATCAATATTACATTCCATCATAATGTCCACACAAACTGTTGGACATCAAACGCCCACACAAACATTTGGACATGGGACAGCCACACACACTGCAGGACATGAGACACCCACACAAACCGTAGGACATGAGACACCCACACAAACTGTAGGACATGAGACACCCACACAAACTGTAGGACATGGGACACCCACACCAACTCTAGGACATGAGACATCCACACAAACTGTATGATATGGGATACCCACACAAATTGTAGGACGTGAGACACCCACACAAACTGCAGGACATGAGACACCCACACAAACTGTAGGACATGAGACATCCACACAAACTGTAGGACATGAGACACTCACACAAACTGTATGACATGGGATACCCACACAAATTGTAGGACGTGAGACACCCACACAAACTGTAAGGCATGGGACACCCACACAAACTGTAGGACATGAGACACCCACACACACTGTAGGACATGGGACACCCACACAAACTGTAGGACATGAGACACCCACACAAACTGTAGGACATGAGACACCCACACAAATTGTAGGACATGAGACACCCACACAAACTGTAGGACATGAGACACCCACACACACTGTAGGACATGGGACACCCACACAAACTGTAGGATATGGGACTCTAATACAAACTGTTGGACATGAGACACCCACCCACCCACCCACCCACTCACCCACGCACCCACTCGCCCACCCACCCACCCACACACACAGAAACACACACCCACACACAAACAAGCTAAATCATAAAAGAACAAAATCTTGTTGCTGTCGTTTGTTTTTGTTTTGATTTGATTGTTTGTTTGTTTCTGTATTTGTTTCAATCATAATTAGATATGCACAGCCTACTGTTAGTCGAGAACCGGGTCAAAGGAATACAAAAATAAAATAAAATAAATACATTAGAACTCGTGGAAACAAGGTCCTTTCTGCCCCTCTCCACTCCCACCAACCCACCCACCGCACACCACAAAATCATGAGAAATATTAAAAATTTAAAACAAAAATCAAAGAGAATAATCTTGATGTAAAATGAAAAAGAACAAACAACACAATTTCCGGGAGAATTTTAAAGCCGATCCCACTGGCCTGACAACATGCAGGACAAAACTGCCGACAGCCTGCAGCGCAGTGAGTCTGAAGTTACTCTTAAAAACACAAAAAAGGAAACTATATAAAATAAAATAAATACACAATTTCTTTTATAAAATTTCCTATCCTATCCTATCCTATCCCGTAACTCGGAGGCCGTAGACAACAGATTTTCGTTTAACCAGCGTACTCCATCTTTCCTTGTCCTCAGCAACCCTGATTGTTTCGCTCAGAGTCAAACCAGTCCATTCTCGATTGTTGTCCTCCCACCTCTTTTTCGGTCTCCCTCTTCTTCTACCTCCTTGCACTGTGCCTTGCAGGATGGTCTTTGATGTGTGATCATAGGCGCTGTTTAAAAAGTTAATATAAATTAACCTTTTTTTATTTATTTATTTTTTAAAACAATTTATCCATTTTATTGAAATGACGTCAACTTTGCTGCATGGGTGTGTACTTGTGTACCTGGCAACACGTTGTTGTTGTTGTTGTATCAAGTTTTATTCATCTGAATAACATAAGTTGTACTGAATGCTGGCAACACACCATTACACCCGTCCATAGCGATCTAGGGTATGAGCGCCAATGTTCTTTTCTTTTCTTTTTATTTTTTATTTTTATGTCTGTGTGATGGAACATGTCGTGCGTTTCCCCGTGCACAGACTAGACCTCGGGTTTTTGAAGGAGTCATATAGGAACGCAAATTGTGGAGAAGAGGGGAGGGGGGGGGGCGGGGAGCAGAGATGGGAAGTAGGGGAGGGTCAAGTTTTTTTTTCTTTTCTCCCGCCAACGGGCTTGGAAGCACTGCCTTGTTCTATTGCTTCACATTCAATGCTTCAATTCTTCTGCCGTTGAGTGCACCGCTGGACCCACAGCGCGACCCCAGTCAAAGTCAAGGAGTAAGTAGCAGACAGCGTTCGTTATTTCCTTTCTTCCTTCGACTCATTGTCCTTTCTCAGTGTGTGTTTAGTGATTAGTATGTGCGTGTGGGTGTCTGTGTGTGGTAAGTGTTCCTGTGTGTGGTTAGCGTGTGTGTGTGTGTGTGTGTGTGTGTGTGTGTGTGTGTGTGTGTGTGTTTGTGTGTGTTAATGTTTGTGTATTAGTGTGTGTGCGTGCTTTTGTACCTACAAAAACGCACAAATGGGTTTCAGACCTTGTCTTTTCTAGTAACAAATGGGTTTATTTGCTTGGAGCCCACTTTTTTCAGGACCCCACTTTTTTTCTAAGTGCACGGGAGTGCTCTTTTAGTGCATGGGAGTGCAGCTGTAGTGCATGAGAGTGTTTTAAGTACAAGGGAGTGCTCTATCCGGGACGGAGAAAATACAGTCAGTTTTCGGATACATTTTGGAGAAAGTTCGACCTATTTCGTCGCCTATAGG
>CM072522.1:39377724-39380224 GCA_036898135.1 Oncomelania hupensis | reverse complement strand
CGTCGAAATAGGAAACAACTATAGTGGTGCGTGCGTAACACTATGATCTCTGTCATCGTCATCGTCGTCGCCATCGGCATCATCGTCATCGTCATCATCATCATCATCATCATCATCATCATCATCATCATCATCATCATCATCCACAACATCGTCTCCTTTTCAATTCTTAAACTCTCTGGCATCCCGTTTTCTGTACGTGGGCGGATTGTTACAGAGCGACTGGGGCACTGTCTTGCAGCAAATATGGCGGAGTTGGTTTATGCGGGCGGATCGTAAAATTAGTTTTTCCTCTTAATTACTAGAAATAGGTATTTATTTATTCATTCTTACATAGCGCTTTTCCTGCTCAAGAGCTGCTCAAGGCGCCCACTTGCAGCCTGTTTGGCGCCTGCTCTGACGTCCCACACAACTGAGCCTAATCCTGGGCGACCGGCAGTTGTAGAAGAGAGCTCAAGTGCAAGGCTGGGCGTGTTTATTTTTGCCAGCCACTCACCCGTTTAGGACACGGGCGTCAGGATCTTTAAAAATGCCGTGCGATGGAATGCGCGCGTGGACAGACTGGGCCTCGGTTTATACTCTCATCCGAACAAGTAGGGGCACAGTGTTTCAGGGTCATGTTCGTATGATTGATTCTAAGGGCGGATCCAAAATACTTGGCGATGGCCAAACGCGAAATTACTACAAATATCTATTTTTAAATAGAAAAGAATGGAGCAGAACAGAAATGAAATACAAAGATTGCAGGAAGCTTACCAAAGGAACTCCTCTAGTTCCGAACACGAAATGACTAGAAATATGAACAACGAAAAATAATGTTTAAATTTAATAGAAATCGCGTAAAGTTTAACCAGGAACTCCTTGGATGCTGCCGTTGACATGTTAAATTCTAGTCTTGTTAACTTCTCTCTCACTTCCCTTCTAAAGCGGAAGCCACACGAGCAGGAAAAACGCTATATAAAAATGATTAAATAGATCAAATAATATTATTTCGGAATTCATTACGATTTGTTTGCGAAGATGAAACCATTTACTGAACTCATTTGAAATTGGATCCCGTCTTTCCTTTAAGAAAACAACAATGTTTCGACGCTTGAAATGTTGTCAAGAATAATCTATCTCGGTCGTATCATGTTCATGTTTGCAGTTGGTAAACATGCGTAATAATGTTGTTACTTATGATTACTGTTCAACTTTTAAATTATAGCTCAACTTTAAGTAGTTAGATTTGGATATGGCTCAACTTTAAGTTGTTAGATTTGGGTATGTGTGTGTGTGTGTGTGTGTGCGTGAGTGTGGGTGTATGCGAGTGTGGGTGGGTGCGAGTGTGTGTGTGTGTTTGTGTGTGTGTGTGTGCGTGTGTTTGAGTGTATGTGTGTGTGTGGTGTTTGTGTGTGTATGTGTGCTAGTGTGTGTGCGTGAGGATGTTTACACGGCGTTATTGGGACAAATTAGTGCAAGTTTGCATACGTTCTTTGGACAGACCTCCTTGTTGGGACGTCCATTTAATGATCCGTGAGGGTTAGGGTTAGGGTTAGGGTTAGGGCTAGGGTTAGGGCTAGTGTTAGGGTTAGGGTTAGGGTTAGAACACTTTAAAGAACTTAAAAACGGGGTCGTAGCACGACCCATTGTCCACAGAACGTATGTGGCGATAGAGGAAAGTCCAAATAACGGTGTCTCCGCAAGTATGTGTGTGTTTGTGTGTGTGTGTGTGTCCATGCGAAAGAGTTTAAGGTCTAAGATCACATAATTTTTGTGAACACACGTTAAAATAAATTAGTGAATTGAATTGAATTGATCTCGGTCGTTTTCGTTCTTAGAAACAAACCCAACATTGGACACACTTCAATCCGACATTTCTAGAACCACATTCGGCCAAGGACAACACTGATCTATTCAGAATTCTAATTTTTCGAGAAACTATCATTTTGTCAATAACTCGTCCTCTGCGAAAAGCCAAACATTTAACACACTTTTTAATAAATGAAAAAAAAGGAGTGATTCGCTGAAATGTTCTTTTTTTTTTTTCACTGAATAATTGAAATATTTTTACTTTTGCGAAAATTGCCATTTCGTCAATGTTCCTCTTCATCGTCGCCCCAATCATTGATTGTTTTTTGTCCAAACTTCTTTCCACGACTTCGCGCTTCCATTTATCAGCGCGTTTGTGATTTTAGACAAGATCAATCGTGATCACACAAAGAAATCTGTCGTTCTTTAGACGACAAACTGGGCACACTTGGACAAAGAGGGTATGTAGGAGAGGGGCGTGGGAGGGGGGGGGGGGAACTCGAAAGGCGAATTAAGGGTTTGCAGAACTGAATTGCGCAATAGTTTTACTAGCTTCGTTTTTCTTCGCACAATGTATTTTTATTTTTATTTTAAATTTTGTTTGAATCGTTCTTATATTGCGGTTTGTTTCTTTGTTGTTGTTTAAGCCTGAAGAGAATAATTCCAATAGAACGATAACGAATATATTTTTTTTTAAGAACAAAAAAAA
>CM072522.1:39370224-39372724 GCA_036898135.1 Oncomelania hupensis | reverse complement strand
GCTTCACCCCAACTTATCGAACCCCCGTTTACAAAAACAAAATAGAATACAAACATCATTATAAATTATCAACAAAACACATACATATAACATGCATACATTGCTAAATAATAACATCATAAGAAGCCCTAGTGACCACCTGGCAGAAAGCGTCCAATATTCCCAAGCTGATCCAACAGACCTCATACACAAACAAGGAATCTTGTCCCGGAAGAGTTTTCAAGAAAAATGGTAGGAGACTGGGCTAGCGAAGAAGACGATAGTATAGCAGATTGATAGAACAGAACAGGAATGAGAAAGAGCAAATGAGAAAGACAGCGATAGTGGGAATTTAAAGCACTAAATTTCCAGAAAGTGGGGATACTATTTATACTGGAACCCCCGGCACCCCAACGGGGGCACTCACACACACACACACACACCCACACACACACACACACACACACACACTCCTCAACAGCAACCTTGAAAATAGGAAAATAATAAAAAAATGTACAATTGTAAAAAAAAACACAGAAGAATTAAAAAAGAGGGGTATGGCTATTATGATGGACTGAAGACGAAACATATTAGAACAATCAAATAATAGATAATATTTTTTGAAAGCCCTGCAGATTCGGTAAACAAATAAATAAAAATAAAAGAAAACAAGAAAGAAAGAAAGACGGAATTTAAACATTTCTCTTTTTTTTTAGAAAATGAAAGAATACAAGAAGAAAAATAAAACATTAGAGTGAAAGGAACGTACAAAGAAATAGAAGTAGCAGGAGAAGAAGAAGAAGAAAAGAGACCAATACCCACCCAACAAGGACGTTGCAGGAACAATGAACTGGAAAAAAAAAAGGGGGGGAAGAAGACGAACACAACGAAAAATCCGTGCAGCACTGGGGGTGCCGCCGACCGTGAAAATAACGAGTTCTTGGCACAGATTATAAAACAGAGTAAAACAAAAACAACAACAACAAAAAATAAAAAAAGGAAGTTTGAATCTGGCAGCACTAGGAGACCTGCGGAGCAGTTTTCACAGAGCTGATCATATTCGCGACATCGTCAACAACAAATAGGACCATAACCAATATTTTAGAACAATAATATAGGCTTATTGGGAACAAACCCCACTTCTCTAGAAACGTTCCTGTTTTGTGTGCGTGTGTGTGTGTGTGTGAGTGTATATTTCCTCCAGACTTACCTGAAAATATTTTGAAATAGTCGTGGGGAATCAGAACGAGCCAAAAAAAAGTCGGTCTGCCGGTCCGTCCGTTCGCCTGTCTGTTGGTCTGTCTGTGGGTCTGTCTGTTGGTCTGTCTGTTGGTCTGTCTGTTGGTCTGTCGGTACGTTTCAAGGCATATCTCAAGCACCGCTCAACGGATTGGGGACCACACTTCATAGGGACAGTACCTAAGTATACGTGGCCTGCCTCCGGACTCATCCTATGTGCTCTACCGTAAAGGTCAAGGTCACTGGTGGCTGTTAGTTGCTTTAAAAAACGTTTTGCTCAATATCTTTTTTTTAAAACTGTTAAGGCGATTTTGTTTTTCAGCGTTGGAATGCAGGTACTTCAAATCATGGGGCATTAGCAGTCCAGTTGTCGCTGTCTGTTGGTCTGTCGTTACAAATTACACTTATTATTATGTTATTGGTTGTTTTTTTAGGGGGGGTGGGGAAGGGAAGAGGAGTTAGGTGAGGGGTGGAGGGAATTGTTCTTTTTTTCAAAACACACATTGGGCCATTGGGAAAAAATGTATTATACAGGTTAAAATCATGTGAAAACCTTTTTTCAAACTCATCCCCTTGGTCGGCCCTAGCTAACGACTGGGAGTTTTTTTTTTTAAAAACACAGACCGCCTCCAATACCGTATTTGAAGGGAGCTAGGAAACCGGAGTACCTAATGAAAACCCTCGGTGACCTGAAAAGGATCTCGCACCTAAAGCCACTACTACGTTCTCAGTCGTTTGGGCGTCAGACCATGCGCCCAAATAGAGGCCGTAAGTCGGCGCTTTGAGCAGCTCTTGAGCTGGAAAGGTGCTATGCAAGAACGTATATATATATATATATATATATATATATATATATATATATATATATATATATATATATATATATATATATATATATATATATATATATATATATATATATATATACCTCATCTCCATGCTTTGTATCACCCTGCAAGACACGGTGCAAGGAGGCAGAAGAAGAGGGAGACAGAAACAAAAACGTAAGAGGACGACATCCGAGAATGGACTGGCATGACTCGGAGCGAAGCCACAACGGGTTGCTGAGGACAGAGAAAGATGGAGTACGCTGGTTAAACGATCATCCGTAATGCCCCGACGACCTTCGAGTTACGGGATGGGATAGGATAGGGATAGGATATATACAAAAGGTTTGTACCTGCGGGAATCGAACCCGCGACCTTCGGCATAGAACACCAGCCTCTAATGCGCTGGGCTACAAAGACCACCAGATGTTTTGTATTAAACAGGTTGGATTAGC
>CM072522.1:39355224-39362724 GCA_036898135.1 Oncomelania hupensis | reverse complement strand
TATACACATACAGAATTAATAATATTATAAACATTCAGTGGTACAGCCACTGGTCTGCAAACATACATATAAGTTCAACAACAGTGGTTCCGTACGGTATACAACATGGCGGCGCAACCGGTCGTGTTTCGCCTCTTCCACGTGGTACGGCAAATTCGGATTAACAATTCACATTTATGCATAGCAAATTCCACAAACATAATTTCAACAATAATATAAATATATCACGATGAAACAGAAGGATGTTCATTTACCTGTTTGACAAGTTCAGGCCCGTGGTGACTTGATAGAATTCTAAGATTCTTAAGTACTGCTTCCTGGTCTCTGAGTGAAGATATTTCTCTAGCTATGTAGATGTTAACTCTTCCTCGTCTCACCCACGACTGACTAAAACTGTGCTAGGTTTTGACCCAGTCAAACTGGCTCTAACCGCTTTGCCTGAGCTCTGGTTGGTTATAATTTTTACGACTCTTGCCCACAGTGTTGACTAACTACGCAGCGTGGGTCAGCCTCGCAGTGTGTGGACCTATGTGTACTTGTAATTGCTTGCTGTGTAATACCCTAACTCTCTAATGTTACAATGACTACACAAGGCTAAAGAGACAATAGGCAGAGTAAAACTAGCCAGTTCGTGACAGGCTCCCTCAACTGAAAAAAGGCGATGACTACTGGATTCGACCTTTTTCTACTACAGTGTAACGGATGGTTTTTGTGTATTATAATCTAAATAAATATATGTATAACTACTTATGGTGTAATGAATGAGTGTGTGAGTGTGGCTGTCTGACGTTCAGTATAAAGGTGTGTGTTCTATCTCTGTTTACTATACTCATACACTGCCACACACGTGCTTACAGACAAGGACAAAGAATACACAGTTATTTCTCTTTGCCCTCTGTTATACTATTTCTCATTCAATTATTCACATACACAATAAATCATTCACGTATACAATAAGTTACAGATACATTAAATCACACAGTAATTTCCAGCATATAAATAAATTCACACAGATGATAACAAGTGCACACAGTTAATGTAATACTTTCACCCAGTCAATTTGATGAGTGCACGCAGATTACTCAGTAAGTTCACGCAGTCCTTTCTTTTATAAGTGTACACAGTTCCTCTCACAATTCAACACTAGTAGAAGTCGTTGTCCCTTTCTAAGGACGTCACTCGACTCTACTCCTTTTCATTAGCATCGAAGCACAGAATTCATTTCGACGACTAGGATATTCTAGTATTCACAGTTTTTATTTACTGACCGTATTTCGCGGATCAAACACTCCAGGCGCGGAATTACTAGCCGACGCTGGGGTCACAGCCACCCACACTGAAGACGCTGCAGATGTCTTCGTGGCGTAGATCCGGAAGTTTACTACTGCACCGTTGTTGCACGTCTGCCACAGTGATGATGCAGAAGGAGAGCTACGGCGATGTTGGCGTCCACATCCGGTTATGTAGATGTTGTCACGTGGACCAGACCCATCTGCCGCACATCAAGGGTTCTTTGCTCCGTAACCGCCCCGCTGTATACAACATGTACACAATCGTAAATTTTCGCTCTTATCCATAAAGAGACTGTATGTCTTTGACACATCTAAAAACTTCCTAATGCCTGAAGACCATTTCCTTTGCAGAATGTCTTCTACACGCCACCACAATCACTACAATCACTATTGCCACCACTCCTGTGACAATACCTAGCATAGCCACTTTACACACATTGCATAGGCTACACACAATGGACTATGAGCCCAATATTACAAACACCGCTCACCTTCATTTTATAACATATTTGCACCCATTCATTCATCGATATACAAATTATACAACTGAAATACGTTCCTATTTCAGCCCCATATCTTCACATATGAATGAATATAAAAATGGCATCATAATTACAAACTGAGTCACACATACATGTATACCCATGATCAAATAAATATTGACACGAGTTATCGAACTTTGTTTTCAAACATGGGTTCTTCTGTACTCTAAACGTACTAATTCACAAAAAGCAATACTCTTCCTTTTCGTAAGGATAGCTTAGCAGTTCATTATAAATACCACTTAATAATAATAATAATAATAAATAAATACCTGTATTCTTATACAGCTAAAGTCCTAAAGAATCAGGTCTTTCCCAGAGCACCCACGAATGCGTCCTTTCGCTAAGGCTGATGTATAGTCTCTGATCTAACAACAGTTCACAAACTATTCGAAAATT
Source organism: Oncomelania hupensis (assembly GCA_036898135.1). Lineage (NCBI taxonomy): Eukaryota > Metazoa > Mollusca > Gastropoda > Littorinimorpha > Pomatiopsidae > Oncomelania > Oncomelania hupensis. The sequence goes on along the minus strand of CM072522.1, from coordinate 39,360,491 downwards.
AACGCAGTGACGTCATCACGTCTTCATACACAAATGTGTACGAACTGCGGTCGTTACATACAGAGCCTAGTTTAACACTGCACTATCCTAGGGTCCTATTTACAAACTAAGTAAGTTGCTCTACCTGAGCTGCAATGCTGTGCCAGGTAGCTATGGACACTAGTGACAGGATTTTATTGGGCGGGGACGAATTCTGGTGCTGTGGCCCTTAGTTGTGTTGGGTGGGCTACAGCTGCTGTGTCCTCCACGAGATGGCGACTGAGGTAGTCGGCTTCGTGGTTCTCTTTGCCGGGGATGTACTCGATTTGGAATGAGTATGCCTGAAGGGTGACTGCCCATCGCATCAGGCGAGAGTTCAAAGACTTGGAGGCTGCCAGGAACGATAGTGGTTGGTGGTCCACCTGAACTGTGAAGTGGGTCCCATACAGGTAGAGTTGGAATTTCTGTATGGCCCAGACTAGTCCAAGGCATTCTTTCTCCGACGTGGCGTAGTGGGTCTCGGCGGGTCTCAATTTTCTGCTGGCGTAGGCGGCAGGGAATAGCGTCTCTGCATTCTTGGGGTCGCGCTGTAGCAGTACTGCTCCGAGGCCTAAGTCGCTTGCGTCGGTGCGAAGAACGAATGGCTGAGTCAAATCGGGTAGGTGGAGTACTGGCGCCGATGTCATTCTGTCCTTGAGTGTTTGGAATGCTGTCTCGCATTCCGCTGTCCATACGACTTTGTCCGGGGCGGTTTTCCGGGTCCCATTTGTCAGTGGTACTGCGATGCTGTTGTAGTTGGGGATGAACTTCTTCCGCGAGGGCGATGGCCATCCATGTGTGAGTGCTGGGGGTCGCTGGTCGGTCCGTGTATTTCTTGAGGAGATTGATGTGGTGGTATCGGGCTCTCCCGTTTACCTCTACTTGGTAGACTGTCTTGGATTTCTTGGCAGTCACCCGATACGGTCCTCTCCAAGCGATGTCCAGCTTGTTGGTTCCACTTGGAAGTAAGAGTAGCACTTGATCGCCGACTTGCAGTTCTCTGTCCTTCGCGTGGCGGTTGTAGTACTTCGCCTGACGGGCTCTTGCCTTCTTCAGTGCTTCACCAGCTTTCTTCCACGTAGCTTTGAGGGTTTCCTGCAGGTCTGCGACGTACTTGGTGGCACCTCTGGGTGTGTCGTCTATCTTGGCTTCCGTCCAACTTCTGCGTAGGGCTTCTAGCGGTCCTGCTAGAGGTCTGCCGAATAGCAATGTTGACGGGGTGTAGCCTGTGGCTGCATGGGGCGTTTCTCGGTATGCGAACAGTGCCGCATTCACGTAGGTGTCCCACGCTTCTGGATTGTCGTCGGCGACTTTCCTGAGTATGGTGAGAAGGGTTCCATTCAGTCTTTCTACTTGTCCGTTGCTGGCTGGGTGGTATGGTGGTGTGCGAATGTGATGAACTTGTATCAACTCGAACACGTCTTGCATCAGGCGGCCGGTGAACTGAGATCCGTTGTCCGTTCTAATGCTTTCCGGGAATCCGACTCTGGTAAAGATGGCGATGAGTGCATCTGCAATCTTCTTGGTGTCGATCGCTGGCAACGGGACTGCTTCGCACCACATCGTACATGCGTCGACGAGTGTGAGTAGAAATCTGTTCCGCTTCTTGGTCATGGGCAGTGGTCCTACTATGTCTACTGAGACTTGCTGGAATGGCACGCCGACTACTACCGATGGTCCTAAGGTAACTGGTACGGTGTGATGTCGCGGGGAATATCGTTGACATTGGTGACAAGATTTCACGTAGCGCTTGACATCCTCCGTGATTCCTGGCCAATAGTAGTGTGCGCTGATTCTCTGCACAGTGGCTCCAATTCCCATGTGTCCGCTGAGTGGCATGCTGTGGCCTAATTCTAGTACTTGGGCTCGAAGAGTGGCTGGTAGTACTAGTTGGGTGTGATCTCCATCTCCTTGGCGATGTAGAACTCCCTCTTCCATGTAGAAGTCTCCCTTGTGCGGGGGTGTGTGCGCCTTGGGTAGCTTCTGGAAGCACTTCGCTATCGAGGTGTCTTCTTTCTGTGCTGTTTTGATCTCTTCGAGTCCTGGATTCGGAGCGAACTCGGGCTGGGGTGGTTGGGTTTGAGCTTGGGCCCTGGTTTGCACTGCAGCTATCTCTACAGTTTTAGGGGGCGTGCCTAAGAACACATACCTACAACCTAGCACTAGATCATACAGGGGTTTCTGTAAAACAGCTGCTTGGATTCGTCCTGTGACGTACCTACTCTCTACTTCTATCCAAGCTATTGGGCAAGTAGTCGTCGGTTTCGTCAAGTCCGCTCCTTGTAGTTCGACTGTCTTGTCCGTCAAGTCCGCGCGCGATACCAGAGATTCGCTAACTATCGCGTCGTATGATAGACCTGTGTCATACAGACAGTTCGCTTCTTTACCGTTGACCCTGACCGTGTCTGTCACCGATGGGTGATCTCCGATGGTGTGTGGCTTGTTACCGCTGCTTTGAGTTAGAACTCTGTGCGCTGGCCGGCTTTCGCGCTCTTCCCTACTTTGTGCGGCCAACTTGAAACATTCTGCGGTGGAGTGATTGTTTCTGTTGCAGAACGAACAATACCGTTTCGGTTCTGCGGGACCTCTTTTCCCGAATTCCGTGTTGGGTCCTTTATTTTGCCCAGGTCTGGGGTTATTCGGCTTATTCGCGGTGCGCTCTTCCCGGTTAGGGCTTCGTTTCTGTGCCTCTTTCCCGTTAGGTTTTAGGTCTCGCCTGAAGCTCTTGGCTTCTCCGTGGGCGGCCACGTACCTATCTGCGACCTTGACCAGATCTTCCAGTCTTTCCGCGCCCTGCTCTACTGAGAATGTCCTCAGCTCGGGGGTCATGGTTTCCCGTAGCTGTTCCCATACTAACAGTTCTGTCAGTCCATCATACGTCTTAGCCGTGGCTGACTGGCTAATCCACTTATCCAGCATTGTGGACAACCGATCCGCGAACTGCGCATAGCTCTCTCCTTTCACTCTCCGATTGGTGCGGAATTTTTGCCGATAGCATTCTCCTGTTAGTTCGAATCCCGTTAGGAGTGCCTCTTTTACTTTGTGATAGTCAGTCACTCTGTCAGTCGGTAGCTTACTGTAGATGTCATAAGCCTTTCCTATAAGCCCTTGACTAAGCTTGAAAGACCAATGGGTGGGATCTAGTTTATACTCAGTTGCTAGGCGCTCAAACCTAGTCAGATAGAGATCTAGACCTTCTTCTCTTTCGTTGAATGTTCCCAGTGGAAATGACATACCTACTACGGGGTTGGATGCTACCTCTAGTTGATCTGAGTGGGGAGGGGTTGAGGAAGAACTTGAAGCTCCTGATCCTAATCTCCTCAGCTCTAACTCATGCTGTCTGTCTTTTTCCTTTTCTGCCCTTTCTTTTTCTTTTTCTGCCCGCTCATAATCCCATTTCCTAACTTCTGCTTCTCTCTCTGCTGCCAACGCTGCCTTCTTCTGTTCTACTTCTAATTCTAGTTTCTTCTGCTCTGCTTCTAATTCTAATTTCTTCGCCTCTCTTGCTGCTTCTAACTCTGCTTTCTTTTGCTCTGCTTCTAGTTCTGCTTTTTTCTGTTCTCTCTCTGCGGCTCTCTCTGCCGCTTCGAGTTTCTTCGCCTCTCTCTCTGCTGCTCTCTCTGCCTTAGCCTCCTGTTTCTCTACCTCTGCATTGATATACGCAATTAGGTCTCCCCCTGCTAAGTGTAAAGCTTCTCCCAATTCCTTGAAGCGCAATCTCAAGGCCACTGGGTCCGACATTGTCAAAAGTGTCTATGAGCAACCTCTGAATCACGTGGAATACCAAAACACTAGCAATATTACCAGTCAATATCAACAATGCAAAGACCATAAAATTCGTAATCAATAATAGAATAAAACAAGAGTCAAATGGCATACAACAGTTATTTAAGCAAAACCTGCAAAAGAACAATGCAACATACAGGCACAAAAATAATTGAAGCAAAAAAGTTTTTTAACTAAAGAATAGTGCACCAAAACTGAGTCAATGTTATACCCTTACACTATTCTAAGTTATCCTACTACTACTACTGTTATCTAATTTTATTGTACCTAGATCCGGTTATACCCAATTCCTATTATACACAGATCCTGGCTAGGCTCGCCAATTAAAGTGTCACATGGGGTTTATGGGCTCTGCACAATGGAATTATGGACCCTCACGTTTATTCGGTGGGAACTGCTAGTTAGTCACCCTATGAATTACTTTAATAAATTTATTTGTTTAGCTCGTTCTGTGTTAAGGTTGGGGTACAGGATAGATAGAAAAATGGTAAAAGATTACTGTCACACTAGCTTTCACACGGCTATGAATCATATGTAGTCCAGCCACTTGATAACAGTTAAAATCACACATTTATTTCTTCTACTCTATACAAGGTTTTCTAGGTACTAATCTAACTTAAAAAGTCTCAGTCAATGCAAATAGTTCGATCGCTGATATTCTAGGCAGCTGGTATATCTTCATCGGGCACTTGCTATTTGCTCTCATGTAGATTGGACTACTGTGGTCCGTTTTACAGTTTCTGAAGAGTGGACTACTGTGGTCCTGTTTTCTATCAGTTTAAGTGCACTGATTCCTGTGAGCACTTAACTGATGTGTGGGGTGTTCGAAGTCCTTCTGTGAGGTAGCTTCTGGTACACCTGTGTCGTCGTGTAGTTGGGTCCCTTGCCACGCTGTGGGGTCTTGCAGGGTGTTGTTCCCAGGTTAGCTCTCTCCGACTTGTGCGGTAGAGGCTACGCAGACAACTCGTCGTTTCTGTGGAGTTGGGCGCACGGGATAGCTCGCCTGCTCGTCTGTAATATAAGAGACGAAATTCTGCACAACCCTGAATAATCGGTTTGTGCAGAGCGTCTCACTGAAAGCCAAAGTAGCCCTCAGTGATAGCTCCACATCTCTATACATAAGCGACGAACATTCTGCTACTTCCGGGGTCCACTGGAATCTCACTCTAAATTCCTATACATATATAAATATAAATCGTGGCTAACTATACACATACAGAATTAATAATATTATAAACATTCAGTGGTACAGCCACTGGTCTGCAAACATACATATAAGTTCAACAACAGTGGTTCCGTACGGTATACAACATGGCGGCGCAACCGGTCGTGTTTCGCCTCTTCCACGTGGTACGGCAAATTCGGATTAACAATTCACATTTATGCATAGCAAATTCCACAAACATAATTTCAACAATAATATAAATATATCACGATGAAACAGAAGGATGTTCATTTACCTG
>CM072522.1:39292724-39350224 GCA_036898135.1 Oncomelania hupensis | reverse complement strand
AATTTTACTTTTTATTTTTCGCGCAAAATCACAACGAAACTAGGTGCTGGAATCGAAAGCGCACAGAAACACGTTCGTTTCGTTTCGTAACGCGGCGTAAGAATCAGCGGCGTGCCTCTCGTTGGACGAAACGAACACACAATCACTTTCACTTTCACCCGTTCCGAAAGACCCCTATTGAAGTAAATTAACTTGTACAAGGCATTATTTCTATATATAATAACGTTATTTACCCCGAAGGTTGTTAAGTAGATTAGGCCTACAGAATCACATTTTAAATTCTGTACACATTAAAGAGACCTAATTCGAAGGTTTGTTTACTTTTTTGGAGAACATACCTTGAGCCTAAAATTCGCGTTGGGGTGTCGGATAGCGCAGTGGTTGGAGCACTCGCTACTGTGTCGCAAGTTAAGCACCGTCCACTGCGGTTAGCACTTGGATGGGTGACCGCAAAACGTGAAGCGACAAATAACAACGCCCCCAGTTGACTCAACTGTGACTGAGAGCCTACTCTCTTAAGGGTGGGGAAGGTAAAGCAGCGAGGGAGAGAGATGGGCATCACCCTCATTACGCTGGCCCAAGATAAGTGTGATCTCCAACATCACGCTCCCCTACGGCCACAAGGCTATGGGACCACCTTTACCTTTACCTTTTATTATAATTATAAGACAGTTACAAAAGCGGGCTTTCGTTCTACAAAGCAACCAACACGGTTTTGAATTTTAATGTTCTGTTATGACAGGGAGCTGATGTCCCCTGCCTTAACGGTACTGCTGTACGCTCGGCGACCTACTAGATCATGTTTTGGTTCGTAGTGTTAGAAAGGTAGTTGCCGGGTAGCTATTAACAGGCGCACAAACTATGGAATTTATTTATTTAAAATTATACCTTTAATAACTTCACTTTGCAAAGGGGTTGTTGTTGTTGTTGATGTTGATGTTGTTGTTGTTGCTGCTGCTGCTGCTGCAACCTCATTAATGTTATTCAGCGGAGCAACATTCACTGCCAATGTCGAGGGGGACGTGTAGTCAAAGTGACTTTGATTAATCCGCTTTCACAAACACCTTTCCCCCGTGGGGGTGCCGGGGGTTTGTGTATACTTAGTATCCCCACTTTCTGGAAATTTAGTGCTTTAAATTCCCACTGTCGCTGTCTTTCTCTTTTGTTCTGTCTCATTCCTGCTCTGTTCTATTAATCTACTATACTATCTTCTTCTTCGATAGACCAGTCACCTACCTTTTTTTTTCCTTGAAAACTCTTCCTGGACAAAACTCCTCATTTGTGTGTGAGGTCTGGTGTAGCAGCTTGGGAATATTGGACGCTTTGTGCCAAATGGTCACTAGGGCTTCCTACAATATTGTTATTTAGCAATGTAGGCAATTAATATGTATATGTTTTGTTGATATTTTATAATGATATTTGTATTCTATTTTGTTTTTTTGCAAACGGGGGTTTCGATACATTAGAATATAGCCTCAGCGTCCCCTGCGTGGGATGCCTTTATTCTACAGTGACCGGCTGGTGAAATGCCTTCAGTGTTACCTCTAGGGTTGTTTCAGCGGACCTTTTATGCGGCTCACGGGTGAGTCCCCTATCAGCAAAGTTGTGGTCTTGATTTTGTGGTCCTGATTCGGCTCTTTGCAGTCCGCTGGACCATGTAAGCAATGAATAACTAACTTCACCAGCACCTGCCGTCTCGTCGGAAACGTTATTCCAGCTGCCTCGTTTTCTGATGGGAGGAATATAAGATAAAAATGCAATAGAAAAGAGAACAGACAGGAAAAGTACAGAAAGAAAGAATGACAGAAAGAACGAAAAATAGATAGAAAGACAGACTGACAGACAGAAAGAAGAAAGACAAACAAACAAACAGAAACACACAGACATTAAGAAAAAAAAATAAATGCCTAAAGAAAGAAAGAAGAACAGACAGAAAGAACGCAATTTTCAAAACGTAGAAATGGAACAACGACGTCACATGAGTCGAAAAAAAAAACTGACAGCTCCTGGGAATATTAATATATTCTTTCGAATCAGCTTGGAACCTTGGATGACGTCATGCTCCGGTTGTGGCCAATTTCAGATCTGGAAGACTAATTCTTTCCCAGCTCTCCAAAACTCTAAAATTTATTATCCAATAATCTTGCCAGAAAGTTGGTCTCAAATGATTTATTCCATTTGTTGTTGTTGATGTGATTCATCTTCTCCAATTCAGCTGTTTTGTCTTGCGTTGCTTTCAAGAAAAACAATCTGGTTTTGTCTGTCTGTCTGACTGTCTGTCTGTCTGTCTGTCTCTCTTTCTCAGATCGTGTACCACTCTTCCTTCATTCAAACGTACATTAAGGCAACATTACTGTGACGGTGGGTCTATCGTTGCTGGGCTCTGCACAATGGAATGCTATTACCCACTCGTCTTCCGTCTGTGGGGATCGCTAGTAAATCTCCCGGCGACTACTCTTAATACATTTATAAGTTTAGCTCGGTCTGTGTTAGGGCTGGGGTTACAGAGATAGAGAGAAAATGGTAAGGGATTCACTGACACACTAGCTCTCACACGGCTATGAAACTTAGGTAGTCCAGTCACTTGCGAGTATAGGTAGTGCTGGTTAAATCTGGCCTCTCGCGACAATTACCCTAATACGACTTAACTACTGATTTTGTCAACAGTTTGCCAATATGCTACTTGATTAATTCGATCTACAGTAGATGTGTCTTAAATGTACGTGTAATTGTACCAACTGATTATTTGATAATTAATTGGGTTGTTTGTTATGTATTGTGTAATTGTAACACCAATATTGCTTGTCATACATCTTAGTTTTAATGCTGCGTGATAGTGTTCATAATTATTCTTTTCTTTCTTTTGTTTCGTTTCGTTATAACAATTTGTCTTGTTGTTGGCAAGTAAGTATGACTGAATGTCTCATGCAGGATGAGAGTGTAAATGATAAGAGGAAGGCTAGTAAGATTAGGCTAACGCCTAAAATCTGTATCCCTGATGCGAATAAAATGCCCGAGTCTTAGTCTCTCTCTCTCTCTCTGTCTCTCGCTCTCTTGCTCTCCCTCTCTTGGAAAATCAGGCAGGTTTCAGGAAGAATTATTCTACTACTGATCATGTTTTCACTTCAAATGATGTAGTGCAAAATATTTTGAATAAGAAAGGAAAAAAAGTTGTTTGTAGACTTCAAGAAAGCTTTTGATAGTGTTACTCACAGAAAACTTCTGGAAAGTCCTGAACATGAAGGCGTAAATGGTAATTTTGTTTCAGCCTTCGATCTGTGTATGACTCTCTAAAGTCATGTTTCATGGTAGCGACTATTCAGACTTTTTTGACTGTCCGAAGGGTGTCCGTCCAAGCTGTGTGCTAAGCCTGACATTATTCTCAATCTTTATTAATCAGCTTGGTAAACATGGATCTGAATCAGTGCGCCATGGTATCCAGTTGTTGCAAAGTCTTATGGTATTATTTTATAGTACTATTTGCTGAAGACGTTATTTTAATATCCAGCACACCGGCTGCAGTACAGCACCAGATTATTTGTTTGCAACACAGTTGCGAACAACTGAAAGTAGAAGTTAACATTGACGAAATAAAAATCATTGTATTGCGTAAAGGTGGATTCCTATTAAAATATAAAAACTGGAAATTCAATGCTGTTTCCATTGAAGTTGGTCGTCAGCGAATATTGCTACCTGGTTTTTATCTTTATTATCATGTTGAGTTACAAAATAGGTCCACAGCATATGATTAAATTGAGGAAAGCAGTCTTTAGTCTTTGTGGTCTGCTCCAACATTTTAAAAAAAATGACCAAACATACTTTAAAAAAAAAAGTTTGATTTTAAAGTACAATCTATCTTGTTATATGCATCTGAAATTAGGGGCTTAAGCAGATTAGTTATTATAAAAAAGTACATTTGTTAGCGTGTAAGCGATTTCTTGGTGTACCAAGTTGCACACCCAACAAAATATTTTATGGCGAATTATTTCGCTTTCCATTATATGTTAACTCTGCAGGTAGAACAGTAAAATTCTGGTTCCCACTTCTGGAGATGAGTCCTGAAGGATTAAAAGTATCAATGTTAGTTTTTATGGTCGCAGTTCAACTTTAATTTGTTGGATTTAACAGTAGTTTTTTTTTGTGGGTTTCTTTTTGTCTATGCGTGAGAATGCAGTGGTCTAAAATCACACGTCTGTGAAGAGACGCATTGCAGGCGGGACTTTAATAAAATATTGAATTGAATTAATGTATTGTGTCTCTCTTTTATTTTTTACTCACAGACTCGCACACCTATACACACAACAGAGAGAAACATACATATACAACACACACATACACACATTCTTGTGCGCGGTGACAAACGAGGTAATTTTAGAATGTAGGAATCGGATAGCACATTTTTGACAGAAAAAAAGCATTTTTGAAGAGAAAAGGGTTAGGGTAAGGGCTAGTTGCAGCGCTGCAACTAGCCCTTACCCTACCCCTTTTACCCTTTTTCGAGAAAGTTGACCTAGTTCGTCTCCTATAGGGGACGAAATAGGTCGAAATTTTTTCCAAATAACTTCCGAAATGGACTGCATTTTCTCCGTCCCGGATAGTGCACTCCTCTGTACTTAAAACACTCTCATGCACTACAACTGCACTCCCATGCACTAAAAAAAGCACTCCCGCGTACTTTGAAACAAATGGGGAACGCGAGACAAATGAGGAACGAGCAAATTACCCCATTTTTGACTAAAAAAGTAAATTCCGTTTCTCATTTCTGTCGTTATACAACAACACACACACACACACACACACACACACACACACACACACACACACAACAACAACAACAACACAACACAACACATACATACACACACACACACACACACACACACACGCACACACACACACACACTCTCTCTCGTGTCTAACATGCCATTCCAATGAGCTGCAGGCTAGACACAAACTTCTTGTGCACCGAGACCTAAAAGAGCGAAAAGCCGAAACTAAACTTTTTGTGTTGGTAACCCTGCCTCGTTTTTAGGGCATTACGCAAAAGGCATGTAAGCTTGCTTGTGAAATGTCAGGGAAGGCGAGTAGCAGATTGTTATGAAAAAAAACCGCTTCGACAATAAATATTAGGCTATTGGTATGATCCACAATACAAAATGCTAGGTGTGTGGCTAGGCTGGATAGTCTGTCACTAGAGAGGACCTGAAGCTACCACTCTCTCTACCTGCTTCGACACATCATATCAACCACCTTCATAAGCCCACAAGCACGCACACACACACCACTAACATACACACACGCACCCCTCACCAGGGTTGGAAGATTTAACGATTTAGCGAATTAAATTTTTGGTTAATGTTTTTAAAAAGTTAAAGAAAATTCTACGAATTAAAAAATAAAAGTAACGATTATCGATTTTGTTTTGTTAAAAATTTCGTTACTTCAGTTTGATTTTCCGCTGCGAACAACAGGTGCCTATGCGCGAAGCCGGTTTGACCCAGTTGCAGCCAGTTTGAGGCGGTTTGGATTAGCCTATGTAGATATTGCCGCTAGCCTACCCTGCATCAGTTCATATTAAGTTTTGAGATCGTGAAAAGAAGATGGCTTCCTGCAATGATTCGAGTGATGAAAGTTTGCCAAACAATTTTTTGAAGCGTTTATGGAATACTACGACTTTGTTGGAGCAAAGTCAGACGCCCATTTTTAAATGCAAACAGCGGGGCTGTGCACAAGAAATTTTAGCCCAACAAAGACAGCGGCAAACTTGACAAGTCACTTGCTTGGAAGGGGTGTGAATGAGTGTTGCAAGGACAGATTAGAAACAAAAATTAGTCTTATATCTCTATTCTTGTTAATAAAATATCAAATCAAATCACATTATTTTGTCTTTATTTTTTTTTTAGTGTGTTTATAGATTACATGGGTTCTAACACAAGTTGTATGTAATTTTTTAAACTGCATACCACTTTTTTTGGCCTATGCTGAGCAATAGATACTCATTCATGTATTTAACGCAAATTTCTTTAAACAAAAAAAAATAAAGAACATTTATTTCTTTAATTTTCAAAAAGCCAGTAAAGAAAATTTATTTCTTTAACGTTTTACCCAAATTAAAGAAACTTTTTTTCTTTAAAGAAAAAAAGTAAAGACTATCAACCCTGTCCCTCACCCCCGCCCACACACCTACCTACACATTACACCCCATTCTCACCTGCCCCCGATTCATCTACTGACGCCGTTTTCTTTGTATTCTGATACTACTAAAAGGGAGACCACATTGCTACTGGCTTCCCTCCCCTCCTATAGCAATCTGCATTTCGCCTTTCAATCTGTCTCCGTCCATTTTCCCTTCCCATAATTCAGTAGTCAATTAATGTACCCCGCGCTCGTGCGTGTAGGCAACGTTTTGTGCAGACAGTGTAGGCGATATAGAGGCATCAAAAGCCCTTACGTGTTTTAACTTTGTCCTTTAAAGCAGATGGCGTTCTCCTGTTTCCCGCAACATAAAGCACAAAAAGCAACACAATACAGCAGTAAGTCGGGGTTTTTTTGGGTTTTGTTTCGTCTTGTTCTTCTTCTTGTTCTTTTTTTGTTGTTCTTCTTTCTTCTTGTTCTTGTTGTTCCTTTTGTTGTTGTTCTTCTTTCTTGTTGTTGTTCTTCTTGTTCTTGTTCTTCTTGTTTTTGTTCTTCTTGTTCTTGTTCTTCTTTCTTGTTCTTGTTCTTCTTGTTCTTGTTCTTCTTGTTCTTGTTCTTCTTGTTGTTCTTCTTCTTGTTGTTCTTCTTCTTTTTGTTGTTGTTTTTCTTCTTCTTGTTCTTCTTGTTCTTCTTGTTCTTCTTCTTCTTCTTCTTTCTTCTTCTCTTGGTTGTTGTTTTCTTTGTTTTTCTTCCTCCTTCTCCTCCTTTTCCTCTTCTCTTTCTTCTTCGTTCTTCGTTCTTCTTCTTCTTTCTCCTTCTTTGTTTTTTCTTCTCCTCCTCTTTCTTGTTGTTGTTGTTGTTGTTGTCGTTGTTGTTGTTGTTGTTGTTGTTGTTCTTCTTCTTCTTCTTCTTCTTCTTCTTCTTCTTCTTCTTCTACTTCTTCTTCTTCTTCCTTCTTCTTTCTTCTTTTCTTCCTCCTCCTTCTTCTTCTACTTTCTCCTCCTTATTTCTTCTCCTCCTCATTCTTTTTCTCCTCCTCATCCTCCTCCTTCTTCTTCTTCTCTTCCTCTTCCTCCTTCTTCTTCTTAAGTTTGATATACGGCTTGGGAGTTTGTATGTGTGCGTATGTGTGCGTGTGTGTGTGTGGGTGGGTGTGTGTGTAACTGGTTGCCTCCCTTGCGGGCTTTCAAGAACCACTACTCACCATGGTGAAGAGAAGAACGTTGGCGTGTTTTAGGTCACGTGAGGCGCGCGCGTGCAACCAATGCGACACCTTCGTAAAAGCCAGTCTGCAATGAACAGTAGAATGAAGGCTTGGTACGGGTAGGCGCCTTGAGTTAGGTCCTGTATCGGCCAGCGCCTTGAGCAGCCTTGGAGCTGGAAAGGCGCTATAAAAAAGAACCAGTAAATAAATGTAATAAATAAATAAAAGCGGCAGGCCAAAAGAAAGAACTGGACGGGTGATGTCAGAACATGGACGGCGTTAGATGGACATGTCACGCCTTCTGACAACAGCAATAGCAGCAAGCGTAGACTGAAGTGGCAAAAACTCTCCGCGACAGCATCCCTTGTCTCCACTAACAGCCTGACAGGCTGGTGGATTAGATAGATAGATAGATAGATAGATAGATAGATAGATAGATAGATAGATAGATAGATAGATAGATAGATAGATAGATAGATAGATAGATAGATAGATAGATAGATAGATAGATAGGTAGATAGGTAGGTAGGTAGGTAGGTAGATAGATAGATAGATAGATAGGTAGGTAGGTAGGTAGGTAGGTGGGTGGGTGGGTGGGTGGGTGGGTGGATGGATGGATGGATGGATGGATGGATGGATGGATGGATGGATGGATGGATGGATGGATGGATGGATGGATAGATAGATAGATAGATAGATAGATAGATAGATAGATAGATAGATAGATAGATAGATAGATAGATAGATAGATAGATAGATAGATAGATAGATAGATAGATAGATAGATTGATGGATGGATGAATTCATGAATAAGTAGATAGATTGATAGATAGATAGATGGATGGATGGATGGATGGATGAATTCATAGATAGATAGATAGATAGATAGATAGATAGATAGATAGATAGATAGATAGATAGATAGATAGATAGATAGATAGATAGATAGATAGATAGATAGATAGATAGATAGATAGATAGATAGATAGATAGATAGATAGATAGATAGATAGATAGATAGATAGATAGATAGATAAATAGATGAAAATCTGTTTGTCCCGATTTCTCATGCATAAGGGACAGAAACAAGAAGAAATCCAAAAAGTCCTAAAAGACAGAATGGCCTCCTCATGGCGCTGGCTTTATGTTTTTCCTAAGCCACTTAACGCACATCCGGAGCCGTAAAAGACATTGGGGAGAATTTAAAGCATATTTTGTTATGTGTAAGAGAGCGTGTTTGGGAGTGTGTTAGAACGTTGTAGCCGCGTGGTCTAAGACGGTACCGCCTTGCCTTATCCACAGGCTAGAGACCAATGGTTCCTTAATAGGTGTGGGATCGATCCCGCCTGTGGGCGTTATGTTTCCCCGAATATTATTTCCTTTAGGCTCGGCCAACGTTTCGGATGTTTTTTAGGGGTACTCCGGTTTGCTCCCCCAGCAAAATTTCACAAATATATTAGGTAGGTTGGGTTTGGACGCGCCACAGGCTGCGACTACGCCTTCCTCAAGGGAGGCGGACCAGAAGTTCCGAATGAAAAGGAAATATCAAGTGTCAAAAATCTATCGGAAAGGATGTGATGTTGCTCTTTGATCTCTTAAATTCAGAGGGATTCCATATTACTTTCAGTTTTGAAATCTATCTATCTATCTATCTATCTATCTATCTATCTATCTATCTATCTATCTATCTATCTATCTATCTATCTATCTATCTATCTATCTATCTATCTATCTATCTATCTATCTATCTATCTATCTATCTATCTATCTATCAATCTATCTATCTATTTGAGAGGATGTGATGCTTCTTTTTGATCTTTGAATTCGATTCAATATTACTTTCATTTCTGAAATTCATATATGTGGTCCTGCTTCAATCTCTTACATTCGGAGGTGTTTTGAAGTTACTCCCATCTTAGAAATCAGAGACGATGCAATATTACTTAGATTTCTAAAAGTCCGAGAGGATGTGATATTGGTTTTTGATCTCTGAAGTCTAGAAAGGACATGATGTTAGCTCCCTCTGAGTTCTTGTTACTTATATCGCTGATATTAGAGAGCATTTGATGTTAACGAAAATAACAGAGAACATCAGAGAGCATCTGATGTAATTTACTTTCATCTCTGAACATTCCAGAGTGAGTTGGATGTCAATTCTATCGCTGAAATTAAAGAATATGTAATGGTTACTTCCATAGTCAAAAAAGCATTTGGTGTTGTAACAAAAAATTTTTTTTTGGCGGAAGTCCGCTTTCATTTTTTTAAAATTTTAACTATGGTTCAACTTTAAGGCAAGGCTCTTTCTCTTTGCTAGCTTTTTTGCGATAGTTTCGCTTTGGACGCTTTAACAGTTGAGGTTCATCTTTAGGGCAGAGCATTGGAAGGTGACAGAGCGTCATGTGGGATCTCCGTCAGCTTAAATAAAAGCATGACAAGAGAAACACCCGCCACGTCTGTTTACTGACACACTGCGTAACTGAGAATACAATACCTTATTAAAAACATTCCGACTTCTGTGATTACGATCTCTTCAGATCACCGTGCTTTGAGTTCGATTGAGTGAAAACGCGCGTGATAGAACCCTGTATTATTAACATAAGCAGCAGCAGTAGTAGTAGTGGTAGTAGTAGTAGTAGTAGTAGTAGTAATTGTAATAGTAATAGCAGTAGTGGTGGTAGTAGCAGTAGTGTGAGGACAAAATCGGCCGTGAAGTCTTTGTAAATGTCCTTTCTTTGACTTGACTGGCTTAATTACTTTGTGGGTGCACATTTTCCTACAAATCATTCATCATAGCGAAAGAAAATCTTTATCTCCGAATATTATTTATTTTCGACTCGGCAAACGTCTCGGGTGTTTTATCCGGGTTCTTCGGTTTGCTTCCTCAGCACACTTGTTAAAAAATCAACTAATACTAGGTAGGTTGGGTTTGGACGCGCCACAGGCTGCTACTACACCTTCCCCAGGGCAGGCGGCCCAGAATTTCACAATAAATAAAGTGTCCCATCCCCACCCCCCACCCCCTCCCCCACCCCCACCCTCCTCCTCCCACTCCTCACCCCCACCAAATCAGACAAACAGGCCGATAACGCTCTAACTTTCGCAACATAAGTTAACACAGATGTGGCTTAACAAACAAAACAACAAGTGGATAGTCCGCGTGGATAGTATGGCGTGAATGACCCTTTCAGTCCGCCATTGGATAGATGGGAATACATACTAGCATTGACTGCTTCAGTCAGAGATAAGACGTAGTACCATTATCAGGAACATTGAAACCTGTTGACAAGTGCTCCACGATTAGTTTCTCTAGGGAGTAGCGGCTAAAGGTGCGGTCTGACGGGAAGTGAAACAGAAGCCAAACAACCAGTAAAACACAAAACATCGTAGTTCTGACTATGTTTATCGTGTGACTAGACCTAAAGCATAACAGCAGCTAAGCGCCGAAGTGAAGCAAAACCGATGTTTTCAGTTTAGAGTGTGCTCTAAAATTGTGGGTTGCTTCGCTGAAGCCAGCCAGTCAGAAGAGTCGACGTACGAAAACGAGGTTGTTATCATTTCAGCGATCATGACGGCATCAAAAGCTACTGGGCCATTAGAAAATCTGAAACAAGACGATACGTTTATTCTCCTCGATCTAATTCAAAGCCACGAGGCATTATGGAATGTTAGAAGTAAAAATTACAGAAACAAAACCTTGAAAAAGGCTTCATGGACTTCTTCTGTGAGGGTCAATTTGACGGAAAGGGAGGTAACTGATTTACAACTTATTGCGCATTGCTTCCACGCAGACTGCTTATGCAAAACTTCTCATCGTGTGACCACTTCACAAAGCAGAGCATTATAAACGCACTTGCTGCTAGCAGCAGATGCTTTGCTTTGTTTACCGCTTTGCTTTTGTTTCACTTCACGTCAGACCGCACCTTAAGACCGAACAGCTTTAGACCAAGGCGCACGGTCAAATCAGAAGCTTCGGGTTTTTTGCCCCGGAGCTACCGTCCCCTCTCATAAAAAAAAAGTTTGTGAACAACACAAACTAAATAGATGTCTCGCCCACAATGATGGGATTAGAGCTTTATTGACAGCCCTCTACCTCCACCCAACCACACATCCACCCCTCCCCATCCCTGAATATAACCTTTTTAAAAAAAAGATGCTGTTCTTGCGGGGAATGAGGGAATCCATAGAAAATATCTGTAATCTCTCACTTCTCTCTCTCTCTGCAGCCAATGGCTTGCGTTTGTGGATTTGTGACTTGGGTGCAGATGGCCATTTGGCGGTGCTGTCAGCTCTCCAGTCAGTGTAATCAGCTTTGCTTTGCTGGAAATCCAGAGGACTGACTTTCCAGAGAATAAGTAGAAGCTTGAATGAAGTCCTCAAAGGAAACTAACCAAAAGCTTCGTTTTGTCGGGTTATGGGCGCGAGAACCCGACGCCTGTGTAAATTACTATAAGCATTTTAAACGCGTTTTGTTTCCCCTGCTCTTTCCAAGCATGTCGTGTCCTAGTCATTTAACCTCCGAGGTTCGGGATAGGAGTTTCGGACGCTCTAACTACGTCGTGTGATGGTGTCCTATGCCGATGGCCGCAGGGTTCGAACTCCTTTCATGGGGGCGAGTAGACGTGACTGAGGTTTAGGAGACGTTTCCAGGGCCCCGAGGGCTTTATCCGAGTACTCCGGTTTCCTACCTTCTTTCAATGATGATATAATAACAGCTTGACAATCTACATGTCAAAAATTAAAAATTCATTTTCTTCCGGCTTCTTGTAAAACTACTCGCTTTTGAGTTCGATGGAAGATAATGCGCGTGATAACATTTAGTAGTAGTAATAGTAGTAGTAGTAGTAATAGTAGTAGTAGTAGTAGTAGTAAAGGCACATTTGTTCAGAAGAAACCTGTAAGACGACTGATATGGCATACTGTGTCCTCCCTGTGGACATTTTTACGTTGTTGCCGAACTCGCAATATTTTGTTAGTCTGTATAACTTTTTCTCTCGTTAATTTATTTTCAACACCCCGTATATACCCTACCCACCCCCTCCCACTCTTCCAAACGCTATGGGCGTTGTTTCAATACACATTCATCACTCCAGCATATGGTGTAAAAGCAGGGAGAAGACGGAAAAGAAATATATGCGTGGGTGTTTTGTCCTATCCTATCCTATCCTGTCCCATAACTCGGAGGTCGTAGGGGCACCACAGATGATCGTTTAACCAGCTTACTCCATCTTTCTCTGTCCTCCGCAACCCTGATGGCTTCGCTCAGTGTCAAACCAGTCCATTCTCCAATGTTGTCCTCCCGGTCTCCCTCTTCTTCTACCTCCTTGTACTGTGCCTTGCAGAATGGTCTTTGCAAGGCCTGATGATCTGGTGACGTGGCCATACCATCGGAGTTTCCGTTTCTTCACCACTGTCGTGAGCAGGTCATCGTGTTGTCCAATGGCTTGTGTGATGGTCTGTCGGACTTCGTCGTTGGTGATGTGTTGGGTATAGGAAATGCCCAGAAGTCTTCTGTAGCACCTCAGAAGACTTCTGGTTTTTTTGTATTGCAATGTTATTTTATTTGCTTTTATTATTGCGTTGTTGTTGAAATTTTACAGAAAAACTGCGTCCATTACCTATATGGAAGGGAGGGATGAAACCGGAGTACCCGGGAGAAACCCCTTCAACGTTCATTCGTCAGCAAAAGCTTGAAAATGAACCTGGTTTGTAGCGGGAGAATAAACTCAGTCTAGACAAACGATTGATGGCGTGATGATGTTAGTCGGAATGTGGCTCGACTTTCATTCGCTTCAATTCAGCAAATATAATTTTGAAACGGAAAGGCGCTGACGCGACCAGTGCTGGGAGTAATCAAGTGTTCCAAAACATGGGGACTTAGTGCAATGTTGGGTTCAAATTCCACAAACCGTTTGGCCTGCCCAGGGTTTGAGTCCAAACTGGCCAGACAACAAGTTTGGCAGCGGCCAAAGAACGATAACCTACTCTTGAGATTTACACTACAGTTCTCGCACTGTTTATTTAGGGAAGGGGGAGGGGGGGGGAAGGGGAACGAGCGAAAGAGAGAGAGAGAGAGAGAGAGAGAGAGAGAGAGAGAAACTTTGTCACTTTTCTTTTTAACTTTCAACCTTTTCTTTTCATTAGGGATACATTGCAAAGTCTAATGTTCCAAACTGTACCTTAACAAACTGAAATAATGCAGAACCGTAAATATTGAATTGGAAATCATACAACGCACACACACACACACACACACACACACACACATACAAACCATCATCATCATCGTCCATTATCTTTAAAGAGTATTAGAGAGCCTCTATCTGTGCCTCACTTTTTGAAAAAAAATTTAAACAGAGAGAGAGAGAGAGAGAGAGAGAGAGAGAGAGAGAGAGAGAGGAGACAGAGACGTCGAAGTCGAAACCTTTAATAGGATAATAGCATTAGACCCTGTGCACATATCCTACAGTTAGTCCTTAATAAACGATTCAGAACTAAATAATTAACATAATGTTAACTTGAAACCGACGTACAACTTAACCATGGTAAGAAATAAGTAAAGAAAATTTGTTAGAGAGAGAGAGAGAGAGAGAGAGAGAGAGAGTGAGATGTGGGAGAGGGAGAGAGACAATGAGAGAGAGGGGAGGGAGAGAGAGAGAGAAACCTTTTGGGTGGAAACTAAGTTCGATAAATATTTTAGACTAATTAATAAGTCATAAATAATAGACTAATTAATGAGAGAGAGAGCGAGACAGAGAGAGATTACATTACATTACATTACATTACATTACATTACATTACATAGTTATTGCTTTAGCTCCAGCGGTCTCTTCCGAGCCAAATCAGGACCAGAGAGGCGTTATCTTAAAATATTATACAATGATTCAAATCTTAAAACAACAAGCCACGGAGTCCAACAAGGGGATGCGCCCAAGCGGAAAATCCAGCAAGGAAGTGCACCAGAGCTACAGGGGGGATATACACCCAGACAATCCCGCACTGCCACTACGGTCTTGTTCGAGTTTGACGACAGAGAGAGAGAAAGAGAGAGAGAGAGAGAGAGAGAGAGAGAGAGAGAGAGAGAGAGAGAGAGAGAGAGAGAGAGAGAGAGAGAGAGAGAGAGGGGAAAGACAAAGACAGACAGATGGACAGACAGCCTGATTACGAATAGGAATTCGAATAACTTTTTTTAACCTCTGTTCACATTTGTCAATGTAGTACAGTAGTTATTCCCACGTACGGACACGAAAACATTACAACCAGCAATTTAAAGTTGAACTATAATTTAAAAAAGGTGACCTAAATACAAAAGTTACCAACTCGCGAATGATATACGGGCAATATCTTTTACCGCCGGGCTATTGCAGCAAATTTGAGAAGAAGAAAAAACAAACGTGCTGCTGGAAGATAACATTGGGAATGGATTCCAAGCAGACGATCCCAAACAAGCAGAAGAAAGAGGTCGGGAAAGGAAAGGGCACACATTTCCCCAGATAGACTTTAGCCAGTTTTTGATATACTACACAGCACCCTTGGGCCTTTCAGGGTCTGTTACTCGGTACAGTGCGTCCTTCACGCTAAACTACGCTCAGACGTTAGATACGTAGATTTAAATAAAAAATAAAAAATAAAAAAAACTTACACACAACATATTCCCGCTTTCTCAGTCTACCCCCCAAGGGTGTTTAAACTTGTTGCTCTCGCTCTCGGACTAACGAGGCGTGACGTTTGATCGGGAGATTTAGCACATGACGTTCTGATCAGACCGTTATGGAAATGTTTTTTCGTGTTTCTCTGACTCTGTATCAGTCTCTTTGTCTCTATGTCTCTCTCTCTATGTCTCTTTGTGTGTCCCTCTTTGTCTTTATGTCTGTCTGGGTGTCTCTCTCTCTCTCTCACTCTCTCTCTCTCTCTCTCTCTCTCTCTCTCTCTCTCTCTCTCTCTCTCTCTCTCTCTCTCTCTCTCTCTCTTTCTCTCCCCTCTTCCACACTCAGGGTGTTTAGATTTGTTTCTACTGTTCTCGGATCAGTAGATTTAGCACACGACCTTCCAGGGACGTCACACAAACTTATAATTGTATAATTATTTGCTGATGCGTGTTTGACGGACAGCTGGTGCAGAATGGGAAGAGATGTTTGGCACACTACAGTTATATTATATTATATTATATTATATTATATTATATTATATTATATTATATTATATTATATTATATTATATTATATTATATTATATTATATTATATTATATTATATTATTATTATAGTATATTGTATTGTATATTGTGTATTGTATTGTATTTTGTATTATATTATATTGTATTGTATTGTATTATATTGTATTTTATTATATTATATTGTTTTATATTGCCTTGTCTGGCTAACAGTATTGGATGCAGCCCAATCTAAACCTTTAAAGAAATACAATTATATTTAATTGTGTGACTTAAGTACGAGAATATTCTGGCCACTCGCCGAGGGTATTTGCCGAGTTCTACATTCTCTTCCATAATGGTACTGAATGCAGTCAATCTGGAAATTGCAACAACAAAAAAAGAAGAAGAAAATTCGAATTTTCTTTCCTTTTTTTTCTCTTTCTAAGAGCAATCTCCCTGCATTTATACCACAATAGGAGTGATGGAATCTATCTATCTATCTATCTATCTATCTATCTATCTATCTATCTATCTATCTATCTATCTATCTATCTATCTATCTATCTATCTATCTATCTATCTATCTATCTATCTATCTATCCAGGATTATTATACTGCTTCTATTGTTATTCTATCCTATCCTACCCTATCCAATCCCGTAACTTGAAAGTCGTTGGGGCATCACAGATGATCGTTTAACCAGCGTACTCCACCTTCCTCTGTCCTCAGCAACCCTCATGGCTCGTTATTATTATTATTATTATTATTATTATTATTATTATTATTATTATTATTATTATTATTATTCACCAGAGCATCGGGTCTTGCAAAGACCATCCTTCAAGGCACGGTGCAAGGAGGCAGAAGAAGGGTTGCTGAGGACAGGGAAAAATGGAGTACGCTGGTTAAACGATCGGCTGTGGTGCCCCAAAGACGTTCCAAGTTACGGGATAGGAATGGATAGGACAGGTTTATTATGATTATTATGATTATGATTATGATGATTATTATTATTATGATGATGATGATGATGATTATTATTATTATTATTATTATTATTATTATTATTATTATTATTATTATTATTATTATTATTGTTATTATTATTATTACTGTTGTTGTTGTTGTTGTTGTTGTTGTTGTTACTATTATTGGATTGTATTGTATTGTCGATGCGTGTTAGAAAAACGGCGCGGTACAGGATGCAGTGAAGGGAATAGATTTTTTGTTTTCGTCTAGAAACTGATCTTGATAGCGTTGTTATGCATGACAGAAGAGATGATGTGGAGAGAAACAGACAGACAGACAGACAGACAGACAGAGAGGCAGATAGGCAGATAGGCAGAGACAGAGAAGAAAGGCAGGAAGAAAGGAAGGCGACAATTGGGAATGAAAAATGGGCAATAGGGAGAGGAGCGATGGGGGTGACGGAAAGAAGGAAGAGAGAGAAAAAGAGAGACACACAGAGACAGATCGGGGGGGGGGGGTAAGAAGGGGGGAGACAGACAAATTAACAGACAGAGACACAGAGAGAAATAAACAGAGAAGGAGAGAGAGACACACACACATACACTCACAGAGAAGGAGAGAAAGGGTGACAGAGAGAGAGAAAGGTAGACAGAGCTAGAGAGAAAGAGAGAGAGAGAGAGAGAGAGAGAGAGAGAGAGAGAGAGAGAGAGAGAGAGAGAGAGAGAGAGAGAGAGAGAGAGAGAGAGAGAGAGAGAGAGAACAAAAGAAAGAACAAAAGAAAGAGAGGAAAAAGAGAAAATGGGGTTCTCAAATAAACCAACGCATTCGTTCGTTCAAGTGCCCGTTCACAGCATCGAGGTTGATCTTTAAAATAGCACTGCAGCGGAATTGTCAGCCGCAGCCGCTGATGTTTGTTTAAAACGCAACACAAGAAGTGACACCTACAGTTCGCAAGCTAATTAGCGGTCGAGATGAGCAGAGATCAATCCATTAACCTATGTTTATAAAATGTGACGACACCAAAACTGCATTCCACTTCCCCCCCCCCCACCCTCCCCCTCCCCAAAGTAACTTCGTTGTTGCAATTGAGACGTGCACGATCGTTACAAACATTTTGGATTGCAAATCGCGCGAAATGAAAATTAATTAGTTAGTTATTCATTGCTTACAGGGTCCGGCGGACTGCAAAGAGCCGAATCAGAACCACAAATTCAAGACCACAACTTGGCTGAAAGAGGACTCACCCGTGATCCGCATAAAAGATCTCCTGAAACAACCCTAGTGGCAACACTGAAGGTATTCCACCAGCCGGTTACTTTACAATAAAGACATCTCACGCAGGGGACGTGGATGCTATAATTTATCGAACCCGCGTTTACAAACAACAAAATTGAATACAAACATCATTATAAAATATCAACAAAACACATACATGTAAAATGCCTACATTGCGAAATAATAATATCATAGGAAACCCCATTGACCATATGGCAGAAAGCGTCCACTATTCCCAAGCTGATCCGACAGACCTCACACACAAATGAGGAGTTTTGTCCCAGAAGAGTTTTCAAGAAAAATGGTAGGTGACTGGTCTAGCGAAGATCTGAGTATAGTAGATTGATAAAACAGAATAGGAATGAGAAAGAACAAAGGAGAAAGACGGCGACAGTGGGAATTTAAAGCACTAAATTTCCAGAAAGTGGGGATACTATTTATACAGAAACCTTTGGCACCTCTACGGGGGGACTTTGATTTGGTTCTGTGCTGTTTGCTAGGAAAGCTTGGCTTGATGTTGTTGTTTTTTGTTTTCGTCACTCAATATTGAAATATTGAGAAGGACTTTCTAGAATTATTGCTTTCTTTTATATTTGATCGACGTTTCCAAATAAAATCTAGAGCGGGGTTGGGTGGGCTAATCGGGGTTGGGAAGTACAGAGAACATTCTATGATGTTAACGACAGCGCGTTAAACTCCGGTGACGAGTTTTTTTAGGTTTGATTTGGCGTAGAGTGTTTCATTCTGGAACAGTCTGCTCCTGACTGCTACCCATCGCGCCTACCCATATTACATTGCTGATAAAAGAGCTGTCTGCGTGTTTAGGGTGGTGTTGTATTTCAGAAGAAGAAACAGAAAATGTTTGTTTGTAGTTTACGATGGTTTTTTTGTTTGTTTTTTTGTGTGTTTTTTTTGGCTGAATAAAGTTGGAAAGCTTTACAATGGCGACTCCTGCACACCAGCTCAATGTCTATGTGAGCAGCACTGTTTAGTGCCTCCACATTTTGTTTGCTGCGGGCTATTTATAGCTTGCCTGCACCCTCCCTTCCATTGAAAGAGAAGGAAAGGAAGCATCGGCGAAGCTATTTATAGCTAGCCTGGCTGACCTAACCTCAAAACTAAAAAGCTTTGGTTGAGTCGCTGTGCCTGCCTTGTTACTGTGGACGAGGTTGCGTGGGCAGCGAATTGGAGTTACAACGAGATTCCAGCATGAAGGCCGAATCGAACATTAATTCAATTCAATTCAATTCAATTCAATTCAAGGTTTATTCGCCAAGTGACATACATACAGTTATAGTATACATGACACAAAGAATGCTTTAGATCAGCGGCAGGCATGCACAAAAAACAGAACAAACCAATAAAGCATAGATCTCGTGCGACCTATGTAACCAATGTAACCACCATTATACTAGACAGCAGACCCACGCCTGACTAGAACACTCATGTAGAACATAGATATACAGACATCAACAAACACAACCAAATTACAGATAACAAAACATGTGCATATTTAATGTACATCATCAGACACAGCAAATATACGGATGACTAAAATAGATTCGCACGCAGAAGCACCCTCCCGCAATTCATGACTAATATGACTATGAATATGACGCAATAAGGAGCAGCCTAAATAATTCTTATAATTGATTTAAGTGTCTGATAGACCACGGGAAGAAGCCATTCAGTGAGCGTGTGGTTTTGCTGGGGAGGGAACGAAGTCTACGACCTGAGGGGAGCATCTGGAAGAGCACGTGGGCAGGGTGGGACTCATCATGGATAATATGTTTGGCTCTGCGTGTGACACGTTGCGCGTAAAGCCTCGATGGACGCTGTAACGCTCGTGCAACGCTCGTTTAATGTCCCCCAACACACACACGCACACGCATATATACACATACACACGCACACGCACTTACTCACACACACTCACGCACAAGCACGAACACACATCCTTCAAACTTTCGTTCCTTGAAAACGCTGCGATGAATCCTCCCGAAGTGTCGAAGAGGCCTCTGTGAATCATCTTGGGAAAAAGGGCTTTTACTGCCAAAAAGAAAAAAAAAAGTTTTACATCTCAAACTCTTTGTTACGAACAGTACGTGTTCCGCAAAAACAACCCGTCATTTTCCGTCCTATTATGAAGGAAAGGCGACCACAAAATAAGATATCATTTTTCTCTCAAGGGACGTCACCTATTCAATGATCTGAGGACGAAAGCTGCCAGGCGTCTTACAAATGTTATTGTGGTTGTTGTTGGTGGTGGTGGTGCTGGTGGTGGTGGTTGATAGAGATGTGGGGCTTCTTCTCCCTTCGTCTTTTCAACCGCTCCTTCTCTTCTTCTTTTCCTTTCCATCCATCTTTTTCCTCGTCCTTTGCATCCATCATCATCATCATTCTTATCCTCCTCCTCCTCCTCCTCATCATCATCATCATCATCAGCTTCCTTTTTCTTTTATTCTTCTTCTTCTTCATCATCTTCTTCTTCTTCTTGCTCTATATCCATTATCATCATCGTCATTATCATTATCTTCATTTTCTTTTTCTTGTTGTTGTTCTTTCCCTTCTTCTTCTTCATCTTCTTCTTCTTCTTCTTCTTCTTCTTCTTCTTCTTCTTCTTCTTCTTCTTCTTCTTCTTCTTCTTCTTGTTTTCCTTCTTCTTCTTCTTCTTCTTCTTCTTCTTCTTCTTCTTCTTCTTCTTCTTCTTCTTCTTCTTCTTCTTCTTGTTTTTTTTTCTTGTTCTTGTTCTTCTTCTTGTTCTTGTTGTTGTTGATGTTGTAGTTGTTGTTGTCTGGTCCTGATTTGGATCGGAAGAGTCCACTGGACCTAAAGCAATAATCATGTAATGTAATGTAATGTTGTTGTTGTTGTTGTTGTCGTTCTTCTTCTTCTTCTTCTTCTTCTTCTTCTTCTTCTTCTTCTTCTTCTTCTTCTTCTTCTTCTCCTCCTCCTCCTCCTCCTCCTCCACCTCCTCCTCCTTCTTCTTCTTCTTCTTCTTCTTCTTCTTCCTCTTTTTCTTCTTTGAGTTGTCATCACCGTTGTATATTACATTTTTGCTGACGGGAGTTCCACATATATATGAAGAGAAGAAATCCAAAGCCAATGCCGTAGAAATGAAAACGGATGGAGATAAGGACATGATGAAGAAATATATATATATATAGTGCAGATACACATAAGTGTTGTGAATGGTCGAGCACACCCACGACCCCTATTCTAAACCCGTGTCGAAGCTAGCTAAAGGGGGCCATTTTCAATGTCTTTAGCAGTGAGATTGTTCAGTTTTGATTTAGGTGCGTCTGTTCTTCTTTTTGTTCTCTGGGACGGTCATGTTCGTCTGCCATATCGCCAAAGGTGGTTGTAGACGTTACACTTCAATGTTCATTTACGTGTGTGTGTGCGCGTGTGTGTGGGTGTGTGTGAGGGTGTGTGTTAGTGGCTTGGTAGAAACGCCGTTATTCTGACATACACTTGAACCACTATGTACTTTCTGTTGACGGACCCCGTTATTTTGACGTCAAAACAGTGTTCCGTTAGGATTAGGGCTGTGTTCGGCTTAGGGTTAGGTTAAGGGTTAGGGTTTGGGTTAGGGTCAGCTTAAAAAAATGGACAAATTTGTAAAAATGTCAATGTAACATATGTAGAGTTTCATGAAAGTAATCACAAAGCGTTTATACACGATTGTGTGTGTGTGTGTTTGTGTGTGTGTGTGTGTGTGTGTGTGGGGGTGTGTACATGTTTACACGATGTTAATTGGACAAAACAGTGAACATCTTCATAAGTCGTTTTGACAGACCTACTTGTTTTGACGTCAAACCAATGATCTGTTAGGGTCAGGGCTGTGTTACGGTAAGGGTCAGGGTCAGGGTTAGTGTTAGAACACTTAAAAGAACTTGAAAAGGGGGACGTAATAGGACTCATTGTCAACACAACGTATGTGGCGTTTCAGGAAAGTCCTAATAACACCGTGAAGACAAGTATATATGTGTGTGTTTGCGTGTGTGTGTGTGTGTGTGTGTTGGTTTATGGGGAACACGGCTATTTAATAACCGCAAGTCGATCTCCATTAGATCATCCCTGACCTACTTCTGTGGGTGTGTGTGTGTGTGAGGGTGTGTGTGTGTGAGGAGAGAGAGAGAGAGAGAGAGAGAGAGAGAGAGAGAGAGAGAGAAGAGAGAGTGACAGTCAAACAGAGGGACAAAGGCGATGGTGGAAAGAAGTCAGACATACCACCCGGTACACATTGGTCGAAGGCTGCCAGAAGCATGCTTTAATAGTCGCCTCAACAGGCAATAAAGCATGCTCTCATGCTTCAGAGCACTGCTTCCTATACTCTTCAAGCTCTATAGTGACGGAAAAAGCGCAATTTCACTGTAAATATATACAGAATGTTGCTCTACAACATTCCGCTCTGTCCATCTAAAAAAATCCATTTGCCTTCTTGGTGTCTAAAATTGTATGAAACCAAGTGAGGACACTACCCGGCGTCAACAAACGGTTCAAAAACATTCTCAAACGGTTCGTAAAAGACAGTTGACCTAGAAACAAATACAGCTTGACCTAATTCGTCCCCTACAGGAGACGAAACTTACTTTTTCTATTTTCATGAGTTGATTGGTTAATGCTCCTAGGGCTTGAAGAGTATTGGAAGCAGTGCTCTGAAGCACGTGAGCATGCTTTATGGCCTGTTGAAGCGACTACTACTGCATGCTTCTTGTAGCCTTCGACCAATGTGTATTGGGTGGACATACAGAGAAGAAGAAGAAGAAGTAGTAGCAGAAGAAGAAGTAGTAGCAGAAGAAGAAGAAGAAGTAGTAGTAGTAGCAGAAGAAGAAGTAGTAGCAGAAGAAGAAGAAGAAGAAAAAGAAGAAGAAGTAGTAGCAGAAGAAGAAGTAGAAGCAGAAGAAGAGGTAGTAGTAGTAGCAGAAGAAGAAGTAGTAGTAGTAGCAGAAGAAGAAGTAGTAGCAGAAGAAGAAGAAGAAGAAGAAGAAGAAGAAGAAGAAGAAGAAGAAGAAGAAGAAGAAGAAGAAGAAGAAGAAGAAGAAGAAGAAAAAGAAGAAGAAGTAGTAGCAGAAGAAGAAGTAGTAGCAGAAGAAGAAGTAGTAGCAGAAGAAGAAGAAGAAGAAGAAGAAGAAGTAGTAGTAGTAGCAGAAGAAGAAGTAGTAGCAGAAGAAGAAGAAGAAGAAGAAGAAGAAGAAGAAGAAGAAGAAGAAGAAGAAGAAGAAGAAGAAGAAGAAGAAGAAGACAGAGAAAAACAAGAAACAAACGGATGAAAAAGTCATGACAGAATAAAAGAAAACTTTCAAAGACATATGCTGACCTGAAAGAGGATACCAACAAAAACATACGAAAGACAGAAAAATAAAATATGAACAAAACTAGATGTCACACCCAAGCAGACACACACACACACACACACACACACACACACACACACAGCCGAGGTTACACAATATTATCATGACTTTCCCGAAATGCCACCTACGTTGTGCTGACAGTGGGTCATATTTCGTCCCCATTTTTAAGTACTTTGAAGTGTTCGAACCCTAACCCTAACCCTAACCCAGCCCTAACCGTAACGGATCATTGTTCTGACGTCAAAACAAGTAGGCATGTCAATACAAGTTATGTAGATGTTAATTGATTTGTCCAGACAACACTGTGTAAGTGTGCCCCTCCCCCCCCCTCCCAAACGCACACTAATTCAAGGAACATTTCTGTCTTCTAACATTTAGAGAGCGGGGCAAGGTTTCTTTTATCGAGACGTTTATTTCTTGTGTTCTACCCCAAAAAACTAAACAAAACAAAACAAAAACACACAAAAAAAAACACGTTTCGTCTCATTTTTCTTTCGTGCGCTGTCGCGACGCGGGACAAGGTAGACAACCTTACGTCGTAATCATTGTTTTTCTCTGCTTGTTATCTCCATTTATAACAGTCCGTGAAAACATATCCCCGGTGACACATCGTCAAAGTTCCGGGTTTCCTACTTTATCCGGGCGCCAGGTCAGGTCTGGCCGGCTTTTTCACGATGTTCTTAGGCGTCATAACCCTAAACCTAACCCTAACCCTAATCCTTACTAAGACTACGATAGCACTGTGCGCGTGCGTCGAATTTTGTAACGCGTCGACCAATCAGAATGCTCCCAGTCGTTCGCAGCCCAGCTAATATACTAGGAACTGTGACGATGTCACACCGGATTTGTATATTCGCTAGTATGATGAGCATCGTTACGGGCACTGTTACAAGCACAGGGCTAGAACTACAGGCGTTGTGGATCATGAGTAAGATAGCGTCCAGTATAAATAGAACGCTTTACGCCTTTCTCTACTTGTCCCCTATGCACAGCGTGTCCGGGGACGTTAATTTACTCCAACAACAACTTTCTCTGCAAGGAGGCAGAAGAAGAGGGAGACAGAATGGATAGAAGAATGGATAGGCTTGACGCCGAGCGGAGCCGTGAGGGTTGCTGACGACAGAGAAAGATGGAGTACGCTGGTTAAACGATCATCTGTGGTGCCCCAACGACCTTAGAGTTACGGGATAGGATAGGATATGATAGGTTATGACATCTCTCTCTCTTTCTCCCTCTCTCTCTCTCTCTCTCTCTCTCTCCCTCTCCCTCTCTCTCTCCCTCTCTCCCTCTCCCTCTCTCTCTCTCTCTCTCTCTCTCTCTCTCTCTCTCTCTCTCAGCAAATCACGGACCACCGCCTTTTTCAAATCTACATGAACGAACAGAAGATTCATCCCGAAAGGCGAATGGAACCATTTGAGCCAGAATATATACAAGCACGGAGAAGGGCGTGTCCTTTAGGCTTTAGAGAGGACGCTATCGTATGCAGTATCGTACCAGTACATGTGCCTAAATAGTACTAGACGAAACAAATAGGTCAGGAAGAGAATTCCCTGTTCTGATTTCCTCATCGGCAGATACGACAGGCTACTACTACTACTACTACTACTACTACTACTACTACTACTACTACTACTACTACTACTACTACTACTACTACTACTACGACTACTATTGTAATAGCTAGTTGATAGTGAGCTGATTTCTTATGTTGAAGGTCGCGGGTTCGAATCCCGTAAGGACGTAGGTACGAGATGTTCAGATTACACAGAGTTTTCTACGGGTACTCCGGTTTCCTACCTCCCTTCAACAATGACATTGGATGCAACCTTTCTAAAATTTCAAATGTCAAAAATTACTACTACTACTACTACTACTACTACTACTACTACTACTACTACTACTACTACTAGTATTACTACTACTACTACTACTACTACTACTACTACCACTACTACTACTAATGGTACAGCAGTAATACTACTACTGCTTCTACTACTTCTTCTACTACTACTACTTGTACTACTACTACTACTACTCTATCAATTTATTTAAAGTCTGTTCACACATTTAGTGATGTGATACTTTAACAGAAGAAGAAGAAGAAGAAGAAGAAGAAGAAGAAGAAGAAGAAGAAGAAGAAGAAGAAGAAGAGGTTTTTGTTTTTTATTTAATTACAAAACAACTAAAATTATACATGACTTTACATTAAAGTACATACTTTATACACATTATTCTTTCTTTTTCCTTGATATATATGTGGGGCCAAAAGCCTAGAACTACGAAATAAAGATCTCTCTCTCTCTCTCTCTCTCTGTCTCTCTCTCTCTCTCTCTCTCTCTCTGTCTCTCTCTCTCTCTGTCTCTCTCTGTCTCTCTCTCTCTCTCTCTCTCTCTCTCTCTCTCTCTCTCTCTCTTCGATTTCCCGAGGGATGCTCGGGGAAATGGGAAAGCGTCAATTGAACACGTATAACTATCTCTCCGCTTGTAGAGCGCGATTCCCCCAATACACTTATCACTCTAGCAGTGCAGACCATTGGTTGGTCAGAACGAAAGGGGTCAGCTCCTATGTTTTCCCAGCTTTATAATTAGTGTCCGTTGTTTCTATGTTGCCCCAGTGAGTACAGCATATATCTTTGTGTATACTGAGATATTACAGATAGGTGTGTGTGTAGGTGTGTGTGTGTGTGTGTGTGTGTGTGTGTGTGGGTGTGTTTATATGTGTGTGGGTGTTTGTGTGTGTGTGTGTGTATGCGTAGAAACGACGTTATTGTTGCACACTCTTTATACTCTACATACGTTCTTTTGACGGCCTCGCTATTGTTACGTCAAAACAGTGTCCCGTTAGGGTTAGGGCTGTGTTAGGGTTAGGGTTTGAGTTAGGGTTAAAGTCTGGGTTTGGGTTAGGGTTAGCTTAAAAAATTATCAAATTTTTTTTTATGTCAAAACTACGTATGTGGCGCTTCATGAAAGTCACAACAATGGCGTTTTTACACGGGTATATGTGTGTATGTGTGTAAGTGTACGCGTGTGTGTATGTGTGTGTGTTGATTTGGTATTGACGAAGGTGGAGAAAGCCGTAGTCACCGATTACAAACCTAACATTTGTATTGTAGAGCCAAGCCGATAGCTTAAACATTTGATAGTCACCGTAGACAACGCCGTATGATTCTTTCCTGCTACTCGTATAAGCCAGAAATGTCAAAAGTACCTGCCTCCATTTGTGTAATGCTTCAAACGATGCGGAATTTCGAGCAAAACATCATTGTCTTGGTGGCAACGCAACTCCTCAACAGTTTATCTGGTTTGTCTGTATCGTCTGTCATGCTGGTTGAGACAGTAATTGACTTTGACCATTCAAGAAGGAAAACGCCTGAAGCAAACATGCTTTGAACAGGTTTACATCAGCAACAGGAAAAAAATACCCACTAAAGTTTCATTCTCCCGGAATTTTGTCTGGACCTGTACTCCTCCCAGGCTTAAGGTCGTCTATATCAGCAATAACCTCTAGTCTAGAAATGGGTTCGTTATACAACGCCTCTGAGCAATCAAGTCCTGTTTCAGAGATCCCTTCGTCCTCGCCTATGTTCCCCTTAAAATCGTAAAAAAAAACATTTTAAAAGTGATCATACCACTGCTGTGTAGATAGGTTTCTATAAATGGCTGATTTTCTGTTCACTGAGCGAATTACTTGCCAGAATTTCTTCGGATCGTTTACAGTTATTTAGCAAAATTAAATTGGTTTTTGTTTCTTCCATTTAAGTAGATGTTTATTTTTTTTCCTCATTTAAATAAGATAAATATAATTAAATAGTATATCACGTTTAGTTTACTGGTCTGCTTTCGAATTCGGAGATTGTCTGAGGCAACCTAAACACAGATTCCTTTTTAAGTGCACATTCCCGGTCAGACCCGTTGTGATGAGAGAGAGAGAGAGAGAGAGAGAGAGAGAGTGGGTGAGTGGGTGTGTGGGTGAGTTGGTGGGGCTTATGTGAGTGGAAAGGACGAAAAAGTGCAAGGTTATTCCAATAAATCAAATCTGGTCAGATGCGGGAAAGAGATAACAGAGATACAGACAGACAAACAGACAGAAAGCCAGACAAACAGACAGACATATAGTATGGAGCAATGAACCAAGAATGCCTGATGAGGGGGAGAATGATGTGATTATGGTTATAATTATGGGAAAGAGGATACGGAGAGAGAGAGAGAGAGAGAGAGAGAGAGAGAGAGAGAGAGAGAGAAGAGAGAGAGAGAGAGAAAGAGAGAAGAGAAAGAGAGAGAGAAAGAAAGAAGAGAGAGAGAAAGAAAGAGAGATAAAGAGAGAAGAGAGAGAGAAAGAGAGAAGAGAAAGAGAGAGAAGAGAGAGAGAAGAGAGAGAGAGAAGACAAAGAGAAGAGAGAGAGATAGAAGAGAGAGAGAGAAGAGAGTGAAAGAGAGAAGAGAGAGAAGAGGAGAGAGAGAGATAGAGAGAGAGAGAGAGAGAGAGAGAGAGAGAGAGAGAGAGAGAGAGAGAGAGAGAGAGGTTTTTGTAATAATCTTTTTGTTTTCATTCGTTTAGGCCGACGACCCTTTACACAGATTTAGACACGTACATACACACACAAGTAAGAGAGAGAGATTAAAAAAAGACAGAGCAAGAGACAGACAGAGAAAGAGACAGACAGAGAAGGAGGCAGAAAGAGAAAGAGACAGACAGAGAAAGAGACAGAGAGAGAGACGTTGGGTGAAAGGGTGGGGGGGGGGGGGCGAAGATAATTTCATTAGATGACAACTTTCCTCTTCCGAGGCAGGGATGTGGACAGACGGACAGACGGACAGACAAACCGTAAGAGGGTGATAAGGTAGATGATGGGGTGACAAGTGATCGGTGCAAGTTAATTTCATTACACAGAATCTTCTCAGTCCCCAGGTGGATAGATAGATTAGATAGATAGACACAGACATATAGACAGAGATACAGAAAAAGACAGACAGGGACAGACAGGGACAGAGAGGGGGGGAGAGAGAGAGAGAGAGAGAGAGAGAGAGAGAGAGAGAGAGAGAGAGAGAGAGAGAGAGAGGAAGAGAGAGAGAGAGACGGAGAGTACAATATAATCTTATTAGACACAAATCTCCTCAGCTGCTTGCTGGCGGCCGTAACCGCTCTGCATTTTCCTCCGACGCCTCCGCTCTGGAGGCGACGACTGTCCGACTGCGGACGGTAAATTGGGGGATGGAATCAACATCAGATGTGACCGCTCGCGCAGATTAGGACAGCGCAGACACATATTCACGCGCGCGCGCGCACACGCACACGCACACACACACACAGGATTTAGATCTGGAAATAGCACAGTCGATCACATTTTTATGCTTTTTGCCATTTTCCAGAATTATTTATTGTCAAATTGTAAACTATATCTGGCATTTGTTGACTTTAAAAAGGCGTTTGACACCGTTAGCAGAAATGCATTGTGGATGGTCTTGCAGCAAAGCGGTGTCAACGGTAAAATGTATACCTCCTTAAAAGCTCTGTACACCTCAGTCTTGATGTGTGTAAATTTCGAGTTGAGACAAAGGTCAATGTACAGATGTTTTTTTCAATGTCCAAGAGGGGTAAAATAAGGATCTTTGTTGAGTCCTATGCTATTTTCATTTTGTATTAATCAACTAGCCTGTGAGGTATATAAAAGATGAATATATGGAAAGCAGCATATTCCAGATGCTGTCAAACTGTTTTTACTAATAGTTGCAATGGTATTATCAGACACTGTCCTTGGTTTGCAAACTCAATGAAATAATATCAAAGAAGAGGTTGATAGATTGAATGTAACTGTGAGTTTAGACAAAACAAATGCCATGATTTTTATAATGGGGGGTGGGGGGTGGGGATATTCGGCTGCCCATGCAAAATGGCATTTTGGTGCAGACGAGCTAAAATTAACAAATTCTTATAAATATCTTGGTATAGTCTGCACGATAAAACTTTATTGGAGGTCTACAGAATAGCCAAAAAGAGTGTTAATGGGAATCCTTAAATCATTGAGAAAAATCAACGCTTCAAGCTCGTTTATATTCTGGAAACTATTTGATGCACAAATCGAACCCATCTTGACATATTCGGTGTAGGTATTGGGGTTGGAAGAATGTTGGTCTCAAAATAAGTGCATACCTTTGCTATGAAAAGATGTTTACATTTCCCTCTGCGTACCTCCAACACGATGCTCTATTCAGAATGTTACGTTTCAGAAGCGCGCGATAGATCCGATCATTTTGTTTTGCAAAGCGTGCAATTACAGAGTGTATTTACCTTTTATTTGAATTTGCGTTGTTGCTAGAAGAAGCTCTGTGTAATGTTGATAATTTTCGTTGGTGGGTACTATTGGAGAATCTTCTAGAATTACTTGTTTACTATCGATCGAAGCATCTAGACAAATCTAGTAATAGCTAAAAGATTCTTCTAACCTAAATAAGGTTACATGACGTAAGACATTGTATAGTTCCGGTGACGAGTTTTATTTTGATTGGGTGTTATTGCGTCATGCTGGAATGTTCGAACTTTCTCTCGATTATAGAGAGACTTTATAAGTGGTGCACTGTTTCTGCTTGGAGAGTGAAAAAGTGATTAATTTTGTGAGAGATTTATGAAAAGCAGTCTTGTATGCAGTTGCTGATGTTTGCTGAATAAAGTTGGAAAACTTTATACGACGACTCCTGCCTTATTGCTGAGTGAACAGGTTGCGTGGATACACGAGTTATACTTATCAAGATTCAAGCATCGGGGCTGAATCAACCATTTATAAAAATAACAACCGTGTAACAGTGAAACAGGCCGGCATCCCTTGTACATAAGAACATATATATTTAAATACTGGATGAGAGTTTCTAAACTGCCATAATCAAGAGGGTGTCGATAGGCCTATGAAATGATGCTTGCTCAACACGAAAAAGGTCATTTTAACTGAGTTTCTAAACTCAAACGAATTTTATGTGAACATGGGTTTGGTATTGTCTGGATTTCACAAAATGGTGGCCATTCTCTTGTGAGATTCAGAATCAGATCAACTGGCTTCTGATCCTGCAAGTTGTGGTTCATGACGGGAAATCAGTCTGTCGACACTGGATGCCCTCTTTGTGGTCACGAATTAGAAGATAGATATGAATTTTTGTTTGTTTGCAGAAATTGCTTCCTATCCTCCTATCCTGTCCCGTATCTCGGAGGTCGTAGGGGCACCACAGATGATCGTTTAACCAGCATACTCCATCTTTCTCTGTCCTCAGCAGCCCTTATGGCTTCGTTCAGTATTAAACCAGTCCATTCTCGAATGTTGTCCTCCCACCTCTTTTTTCGGTCTCCCTCTTCTTCTACCTCCTTGCACTGTGCCTTGCAGAATGGTCTTTGCAAGGCCTGATGATCTGGTGACGTGGCCATGCCATCGGAGTTTCTGTTTCTTCACCACTGTGAGCAGGTCATCGTGTTGTCCAATGGCTTGTGTGATGGTCTGTCGGACTTCGTCGTTGGTGATGTGTTGGGTATAGGAAATGCCCAGAAGTCTTCTGTAGCACCTCACCTCCATGCTTTGTATTCTTCGTTGGAGATCTGCTTTGAGGGTCCATGCTTCGCAAGCATATAGGAAGATGGAGATGACAATGGAGCGCAGCAGTCTTACTTTGGAATGTAGACTGATGGTCCTGTCTTTCCAAATGGGCTTCAACCTTGTCAGGGCAGCAGTTGTTTGTGCGATCCTGGAGTGGACTTCCTGTCGGGACCCATTGTTTGATACAATGGCTCCTAAATATTTGAAGCTATTCACTGTGTTGAAGGATTGTCCTTGGACTTTGATGTCCGTGTTGATGCCATTGGTTTTGTTGGTCATCATTTTGGTCTTCTCTGCACTTATTTCGATTCCATAAGCTCTGGGGGTGGTATCAAGCCTCTGTACCAGCTGTTCAAGTTCTTGTTCCTCTCCAGCCAATCCATCAATGTCATCCAAAAAACGAAGATTGGAGATTGCTCTACCCCCTATGCTGACTGTGCCTTCGTGATCTGCAAGAGCATCTGACATGATGCGCTCTAGGAAGATGTTGAAGAGTGTTGGAGAGAGTAGGCATCCTTGCTTACCGAAATCAAAATAATATATTATTGTGTAATAAGTCATAGCAGCAGGTAACAAAACTGCTTG
The DNA here is from genome assembly GCA_036898135.1 of Oncomelania hupensis. NCBI lineage: Eukaryota > Metazoa > Mollusca > Gastropoda > Littorinimorpha > Pomatiopsidae > Oncomelania > Oncomelania hupensis. Next base: position 39,318,968 of record CM072522.1, on the reverse strand, counting down.
CATGTAATGATGAAAATAAAATAAAGAATGTACCTTTATCTGTGGCAGAAGCCTTCATTTGTAGACAGCATCACATGTTAAATATGTAGGGAAAAGCATTTATTAGTATTTCTGTGTGGGTCAAACTAAAAGTGTGTATAATATATACATAGTGATTTAGGCTGTATAACTGCCTGTCCATGTTTAGTATTGTACGATGTAACTGAGAGATTGAGAAATTGTCACTTTGCCCTGTTTGGACGAATGTTTTGTTTGGGTGTTGTAGAAGAATAAATTGAGTGTTCGTTTTGTTCAACCATATTGACAATGATGTAATAACGCTTTTATTGTACTTTAAGGATTATTTTAGATTGCATGCATTGATTGTGCATTCATATTGGTATTTTTAAAACTGACATTAGATAATGATTATAAATGTTGATATATTCTCGAAATGTTTGATAAAGTGTTCTTAAAACTTTGGATGAGAGCGGATGTGGCTAAAGGCATGGAATCAAATTACCAATTTTAAATTCTTTCTTTCTGTATTTCTCTCTCCCTCTCTCTCTCTCCTTCTCTCTCTCTCTCCCTCTCTCTCTCCCCCTCTCTCTCTCCTTCTCTCTCTCCATCTCTCTATCCCTCTCTCTCCTTCTTTCTCTCTCCTTCTCTCTCTCTCCTTCTCTCTCTCTCCCCCTCTCCTTCTCTCTCTCTCCCTCTCTCTCTCCTTCTCTCTCTCTCCTTCTCTCTCTCTCCCTCTCTCCTTCTCTTTCTCTCCCTCTCTCTCTCTCTCTCCTTCTCTCCCTCTCTCTCTTCCTCTCTCTCTCCCTCTCCCTCTCTTTCTCTCTTTCTCCTTCTTTCCCTCTCTCTCTCTCTCCCCCTCCCTCTATCTCTCTCTCCCTCTCTCCTTCTCTCTCTCTCTCTCTTTCTCTCCCCACGCTTATTCCCCTTAGTCCGTAGCTAAACATTGATGGCTCTTCCGCCGTCTGTAATAGCGAACTCTTCAGATCGTCGCGCTTAGAGTTCGATGGAAGAGAAAGCGCGCTATACTGTATGATAGCATCCCTGTAGTCCTATTAGTTTATATACACAAACACACATTCACACACGCACGCACAGGCACCAAATGTGGTTAAATTAAAAAAAAGAAAAAAAAAGAAGGATTGTTATACAGTATTCGTATCTTCACTGCGTGAGATAAGTCAGCTGCCTGATCTGCAAGTCTGTCAATGACAATGTTCGAACTGAATAGCAAGAACGTGAACCCCTTGTCGGTTGTGGACAGTGTCAGTAGTTTGCATTACAATATTTGCGTCCCGTATTTGGAGATGATGAAGCAGGGTGGAAGAGAAGGATACAGGGGGGAGGAGAAGTAGGAGGAAGAAAAAGATGTAGAAAAACTAGGAGGACGGAAGAGGATGAGTGGGGGAGAAAGAGGAGGAGCAGAAAAAGAAAAAGAAGAAGAAGAAGAAGAAGAAGAAGAAGAAGAAGAAGAAGAAGAAGAAGAAGAAGAAGAACTAGGAGAAAGCAAGAAGTGGAGGAGGGGGGCGGAAAGAGAGGAGAAGGAGAAGAAGATCAACAACGAGAAGAACCAGAAAAATACAAAAAAAGATGAAGAAGACGAAGAATAAGTAGGAGGAGGAGATGATAAAGAAGAAGAAAAAAAATAAGAAGGAGGAGGAGGAGACGAAGAAGAAGAAGAAGAAGAAGAAGAAGAAGAAGAAGAAGAAGAAGAAGAAGAAGAAGAAGAAGAAGAAGAAGAAGAAGAAGGAGGAAAAGGAGAAGAAGAAGAAGAAGAAGAAGAAGAAGAAGAAGAAGAAGAAGAAGAAGAAGAAGAAGAAGAAGAAGAAGAAGAAAAGGAAGAAGATGAAGAAGAAGAATTGCAGTGAGACAAGAAGAAGAAGAAGAAGAAGAAGAAGAAGAAGAACAAGAACAAGAAGAAGAACAAGAACAAGAAGAACAAGAACAAGAAGAACAAGAAGAAGTACAAGAACAAGAAGAACAACAACAAGAAGAACAAGAACAAGAAAAACAACAAGAAGAACAAGGACAAGAAGAACAAGAACAAGCACAAATAAATCAAAAGCAAGAGCAAGAAGAAAAAGATTAGTTAGTTATTCATTGCTTACAGGGTCCAGCGGACTGCTAAGACCCGAATCAGGACCACAAAATCAACATCACAACTTGACTGAAAAAAGACTCTCCCCTGATCTGCTGAAACAACCCCAGTGGTAACACTGAAGGCACTACACCAGCGGTCACTTTACAATAAAGGCATCCCACGCAAGGGACGCTGAGGCTATACTCCAATGTATCGAATCCCCGTTTACAAAAGCAAAATATAACATAATTATCATTATAAAATATCAACAAACACATAGATATAAAATGCCAACATTGCTAAATAAAAATATCATAGGAAGCCCTATTGGTCATGTGGCAAAAAGCGTCCAATATTCCCAAGCTGATCCAACAGACCTCACACACAAATGAGGAGTTTTTTTTCCCAGAAGAGTTTTCAAGAAAAAAGGTAGGAGACTGGGCTAGCGAAGAAGACGATAGTATAGTAGATTGATAGAACGGAGTACGAATGAAAAAGAACAATTGAGAAAGACAGTGACAGTGGGAATTTAAAGCACTATATTTCCACAAAGTGGCGGTACTATTTATACCGAAACCTTCGGCACCCCAACAGGGGGAAGAAGAAAAAGAAATTAAGGGCGTCAGACTTTGCGCCCAAAGGCTGCAAGTGGGTCCCTCGGGCGGCTTGAGTTAAGTCCTGTATTGGCCAGCGCCTTGAGCAGTTCGTGACCTGAAAAAGCGCTGTATAAGAATGAAGAAAGAAAGAAAGAAAGACAGAAAGACAGACAGACAGACAGACAGAAGAAGAAGATAAAGAAAAACAACAACAAGAAAAAAGGAGAAGAAGAAGAAGAAGAAGAAGAAGAAGAAGAAGAAGAAGAAGAAGAAGAAGAAGAAGAAAACACACACACAACAAAAGAACAACGACAAGAAAAAAGGAAAAGTAGAAGAAAGAAAGAAAGAAAGAAAGAAAGAAAGAAAGAAAGAAAGAAAGAAAGAAAGAAAGAAAGAAAGAAAAGAAAGTAAGAAGGATTCAGACTGGCTCAGACATTTTTATTCACAACAAGGATACAGATTTTAGACAGCAACCTAATCTTAAAATGGTTCCTCGTATCAATCACACTCACATTCCCCGATATTCAGACATGCATACCAACGACAATACCAGTAACTATAATAGCTATAAATAAACTATGGAGACAAAACAAGAGAAGAACAAGAAACAGAACAGGCATGTCCCTGTTACATAATTTTAAGCCCATTGTTCTAATTTTGATACCAAAAATGGTCATGGTTAATGTAAACATTTTGTTCAATTTGTGTATCCTTTTTGGAAGGTAGAAGAAGATAAAAGATACAAGATAACCGATACAAGATACGAGATACAAGATACAAGATGATTCATTGTACTCATTTTTTTACACAAAGGAAATTTGACGTGCGGGCAACGTCACAAGAACATGAAACGTGACAAGAGCAACATCATAGCCAATGAATAAAACATCAGATATAACGTCAACATTCATTCACATAAACATCCTCGCACACCCCAGCCATCAAACTTTCAAAGAAATAAAATTATTGCGACAATAAAATCTGTACAGGGACATAAAACTGCACACGCCCAAACTAAGGCACGACTAAAGTGGAAAGTTAACAGTTAAATTTATAAGCTAAGTGGAAAGTTCGCAGTTAAATATATAAGCTAAATGGAAAGTTAACAGTTAAATCTGTAAGCTAAATGGAAAATTAACAGTTAAATATATCAGCTAAACGGAAAGTTACCAACTAAATATATATGCTAAATGTAAAGTTAACAGTTAAATATATAAGCTAAATGGAAAGTTAACAGTGAAATATATAAGCTAAATGAAAAGTTAACAGTTAGATATATAAGCTAAATGGAAAGTTAACAGTTAAATATATAAGCTAAATGGAACGTTAACAGATAAGTATATAAGCTAAATGGAAAGTTAACTGTTAAATATATAGGCTAAATGGAAAGTTGATAGTTAAATATATAAAGCTAAGACTCGGGTAAAAATTAAAATCGAAGAAAACTTCATTTATAACATTAATGAAAACAAAGCAGACGTTAAAGATTTCATTCAAGCAAACCGAAATTTACTAGTGTTTAAAAAGTAAAAAGAGAAGAAGAAGAAGAAGAAGAAGAAGAAGAAGAAGAAGAAGAACAAGAAGAAGAACAAGAACAAGAACAAGAACAAGAACAAGAAGAACAAGAGGAAGAAGAACAAGAAGAACAAGAACAAGAAGAACAAGAAGAGCAAGGAGAAGAAGGACAACACAAACAAGCTTAAAATAAATACGAGCAAGAAGGGAAAGAGGAGCAAGAGTGAGATGAGAACGAGGATGAGAAGAGTAGAAGAAGGAGAAGAAGAAGTTTAGTAGCAAGAAAAAAGTCAGACATGTACGTTTCATAAGCCGATCGTCCATATTCTGATACGTCCGTGTCACAAGGTGTTATGGTCAGTGTCACAGATTTACAAAACAACATTTAGCATTCAGGGGTAAAGATGGCGAAGCAAAAAAACAAGACGAAAGGCTTAAGAGAAGAAGACGACGACGAAGACGAAGAAGAAGAAGAAGAAGAAGAAGAAGAAGAAGAAGAAGAAGAAGAAGAAGAAGAAGAAGAAGAAGGAGAAAAAGAAGAAGAAGAAGAAGAAGAAGAAGAAGAAGAAGAAGAAGAAGAAGAAGAAGAAGAAGAAGAAGAAGAAGAAGAAGAAGAAGAAGAAGAAGAAGAGAAAGAAGAAGAAGAAGAAGGAGAAGAAGAAGAAGAAGAAGAAGAAGAAGAAGAAGAAGAAGAAGAAGAAGAAGAAGAAGAAGAAGAGGAGGAAGAAGAAACAAGAATAAAGGAGGTGCAGGAGGAACAAGACGAAGAAGAGGAGGAGGTAGAGGAGAAGAAGAAGTAGAAGAAGGAGGAGGAGGAGAAAGAATAAAAAGAAGTAGGAGGAAGGGAGGATCAGGAGCAGAAGAAAGAAAAAAAGGAAAGGAAAACGACAGTCGGTATTATAACGCCGATGGCTCCCATTTCTGACACCAAGAGGGCACTGTAGTCAGTGTTACTGATTTGAATAACCACATTTGCATTCAGAATTAAGTCATCTTGAAGAAGAAGAAGAAGAAGAAGAAGAAGAAGAAGAAGAAGAAGAAGAAGAAGGAATCGTTTTTTATCTATACAAAACCTAGTCTTCGCCAGTACGGGTGATTCAGGGATAAATGAAATTTGCATATGATAGTTGGTAGGTACGTGAAATTTGCATCGACCTCTTAGAACGAAATGTCAAGGAATGCAAATAGGCTTATCTACAAACTTCTTTCTTTTTATTTTCTTCGTAAACCAGAAGGTACACAGCACAAAAACAATTTAAAAAAATAGAACTTACTTATCGTGAAAGCAAAAGCAACAACAACAACGACGACTACGGCAACAACAACAAAGACGACGATGACGAAACACAAACTTAACGGTCTAAAATTGAAAAAGCATTGAAGTCTAACGTCCACACACACCATTGGCGATATGGAAGACGTGGGGAAGCGGGGATTGAGAGAGGCAGGGAGTAGAGGAGGATCTATATAGAAAACCATCCCGGGAAGGATGGGGTAGGGACCTATGTCAACACTGAACCACCAGAGCAAATCATATTGCTAAGATGGACGGTGGATACAATTTACTTCTTTGTTTTCTTTTTTTTTTTTTACGTGCCCATCCAAGGGATTCGAACCTGTCTGGGTGTCATCGGTGTTTTAGGTCAACGCTGCATCACAGACCACGCTAGATCAAGAGTCATTAGTAGGACACACAAACAAACGTACACACACACACACAAACACACACCCACACACACAGAGACTACATAACACACACAACGCACACACACACACACACACACACACACAAACACACACATGCACACACATTTATGGAACAGTTAATCTTTTTTGTCTATTTCATGTGAGTTGGATACAGAGTTTGGTTGTATGGAAGCATTGGCCGTTTTATTACTGCAATCAGTCTCAGATAGGTTTTCTAAGCACTGTGGGCGCGATGCAGTTGGTTATGTTGGCGTTTTAATCTAACAGAGAGCGGTTTTTTGGTCCAGTTGGATTCCAGAGCCTCCTTTGCGTTTATGAAGCTGTTTTGCCGTTGCCATGATACGAACGGCCGGATCTAGACCATTTCTTTCGGATGAACAAAAAGTCCAGGAGTACGTCACTTTTTATTTGAATTCCCAGTTTTTTACAGACATGTTGGAAGAGAATGAACATCACGTGGTTACATGCTAGAGAGAGAGAGAGAGAGAGAGAGAGAGAGAGAGAGAGAGACAGTCAGACAGAGACAGAGAAGGACACAGAGAGACACAGAGATAGAGAGACATAGACACAGAAAGAACCAGCCAGCCAGAAAGATGAAGACATAGATTGAAAGAGTGAAATAAATCGACAGTTACAGACAGACAGAGAAAAAAGCAGAGACAGAAAGAGTGAGCGTGAAAGAGAGACAGACAAACAGGCAGACAGAGAGAAGGGTGAGTGCGAGACAGAGAGACAGACAGAAAGGGTGAGAATGATAGAGAGAGAGACACAGAGAGACAGGGAGAAGGGAGAGTGCGAAGAAGACACAGAAATTTATAGACAGACAGACAAAGAAAGACATTGAGTGATGGAGAGAGACACAGACAGACAAAAAGAAGGAAGAGAGCGATGAAGACAGAGAAAGTAGGTTAAGAGACAGAGGGACAGACAGATAGGGGTGCCACAGGAGATAATAAAATCATCATTTTGCAACACAGACAGAAGGACTGGCGCAGAAATCACGGACATCAAGCGTTGGAGCGAAAGCGATTCTTGATAAGCTTCAATAGATATATACGAGCTCATACATTGGAGCATCACCAAGTCTAATATTATCGGGAGCTTGTCTATGTTCATATAGGTCTATATGTCATTTAAAAAAACCAAAAAACTTATATCGATTAGTCTCCAGGATGTGTGTGTGCACGCGCGTGCGCACGTGTGGGTGTATGTGTGTGCGTTTTGATCTAAATCTTGGTTCCCAAATCTAAATGTAGCCTATGGATTTCTCGTTAATCTGTAGGTCTGTTTCATCCCTATAGGTATGTTTCTTTAGGTCTATGTTCTCTCAGGTCTAGTCTGTGTTCCCCTAGGTCTATTATGTTTCTTCAGGAGTATAGTTTCCTCAAGGTCTATGTTCTTTAACCTCCTCCTCCCACCCCTCCATCCCCATCTGCCTTTGGCCAGACCTAATAGACCTAATAGACCTAATAGATCTAATAGACCTGATACACCTAATAGATCTAATAGATCTAATAGACATAATAGGCCTAATAGACCTAATAGGCCTAATAGATCTAATAGACCTAATAGACCTAATAAATTTAATAGACCTAACAGACCTAACAGACCTAATAGACCTAATAGACCTAATAGACCCTATAGACATATTAGATCTAAAAGAAATAATAGATCTGATAGACCTAATAGATCTAATAAACCTTATAGACAAATAGATCTAATAGACCTAATAGATCTAATAGACCTAATGTTATTCTACTAGGTCTAGGTTCCTTTAGTTTTACATAATATAATAATAGATGCTATATTTACGCGCTTTTTTTTTCCCCACGCCAATTTCAATCAGGCTCAAATTGCAAAGTGCGACGATCTGTACCAGCATACACGCTCACATGTTTCGCTCATTCTCTCAAACACACATCAAACATATCGCTCAAACATATTTTTTTAGATTTTAGATTTTAATGCTTTAATTGTCCCGTTTTTATTGGCCTGTGGAAGGCGTAGTCGCAGCCTATGGCGCGCCCAAACCCAGCCTACTTAACATTAGTTGTGATTTTTGACATTTAGAAATTCTTTAAATTTTTGAAATATTTTGAAATTTTGCTGGGGGAGCAAACCGGAGTACCCAGAGAAAACCCCCGAGACGTTGCCCGAGTCGAAAGTAAATAATATTCGGAGAAACATAACGCCCCGATGCAGGATTGAACCCACACCTGTCAGGCGCCATTGGTTTCTGGCCTGTGGACAAGTCCCGCCTTAGCCCACTTGGCCACAACGCTCGCCGTTGCAAAGGCTAGCAGATCGCTATTAGAAGACGAAAAGGAATTGGATTTTTTTTTTTAAATCTCTTTTCTTGTTTTGTTGTTGTTGTTGAAATTTTAGATTGCCTGGCATCCATGCCTAGCATCCAATACCATTATTGAAAGAAAAGAGGAAACCGGAGTACCCGGAGTGTTACCATTGAGACGCGCGCGATCGTTCCGATCATTTTATTTTGGAAAAGATGCAAGGATGGCGTTGTATTATTTACCTTTGATTTGATTCGGCGCTGTTGCTAGAAAAAGGTTTGTATAATGTTGATAGTTTTCCCCTACGACCTTCGGGTTATGGGACAGGATAGGATAGGGATAGGATGATAGTTTTCGTCGATCGATAGTGTTGAAGTATAGTTGAGAACTTTTTGGAATTATTTGTTTATCGTCGATCGAATTTCTGCGGGTAATAGCTAAGCGATTCTTTTAAACTGAGGAGTGTTCTATGACGTTAAACAGTGCGTAGTTCCGGGGACGAGTTTTATTTTGATTGGGTGTTATTGCGTCATTCTGGAATGTTCGAAGCTTTTCGGGATTGTTGAAAAAAACTATATAAGTAATGCACTCTCTGCTTGAAATTTGTTTTTTTGAAGCGATGTTTGAAAAGCGATCTGGTATGCAGTTAGTTGATGTTTGCTGCTCTGTGGGTTCGGGCAAATAGAATAGACCCAACGTTTCCCGGCGTGTCGTAAGAGGCGACTAACAGGGGTGATGTTAGCACGGCATCACTGGGCGAAAGTCTTCTACACAGAAGTCACCGGCCAGGGCGGAGGAACCTCACGTTACTACAGGTTCAACGACCACGTGCTCAGGGCCAAGGCGAGCCACACTGTATTCGTGGATTTCGGCTGTGGCTAACAGCCTGGAGAGGATTGGGCCCTGCCAGGTCTTTTTTTGCCCAAGACACAACACATGATGAGGCTATCCACTAATTCCATGCCGGATCGGTCGTCGCCCGGAACAAGGACCGCGCCTTCCGTTGGCCACCAGGACGGAGGTGAAAAGTATGCTACTGATGGACAAATTAGCAAGATCCGCACGAGAAACAACATCGTCATAGGAACCTGGAATGTCAGGACCCTAACTGCGGAAGGAAAATTAGAAGAACTGGCCCACGAGCTGGACCACTATCGATGGAACGTTCTAGGTATCAGCGAACTGCGCTGGAAAGGCCTAGGTGAAACAACGACTGACAAAGGCCACAAGCTCTATTTCAGCGGTAGAGATGACAGGCACGAACACGGCGTTGGATTCTTGGTCCACAAGAACATTCTAGCCACTGTCATGGGTTGCCGCCCAGTCTCCAGTAGACTCATTACCATCCGTCTGAGAGCAACCCCTTTCAACATTACCATCATCCAGGCCTATGCCCCAACATCAGACTATGAAGACAGCGAAGTGGAGGATTTTTATGAAAATATACAGGCGGTCCTTGACCAAGTGCCGAAGAAGGACATAGTCATAGTGCAAGGCGACTGGAATGCCAAGGTTGGCCAAGATGCGCACCACAACTGGGGAGACACATGTGGACCCCACTGCAACAACGAGACAAATGACAGGGGTCTGAGGCTATTGGAGTTTGCCAGATACAACAATCTGGTACTGGCAAACACGCTTGGTCTTCACAAAAAATCCAGACGATGGGCATGGCACAGTCCCGGCGGGGAACATCACAACCAGATCGACTACATCATGGTCAAGAAACGCTTCAGATCAAGCATCAACATTGGCAGGACACGCACTTTTCCAGGAGCAGACATTGGAAGTGACCACGATCTCGTGATGATGTCTTTCCGGCTCCATTTGAAGAGAGTAAATACAGCAAAGTGCACTAGGCTGAAGTTCGACCTGGACAAACTGCAAGACCCGGAGGTGGCAAAAATATTTCAGGCCACAATTGGAGGGAAATTTGCACCACTGCTTATTTTGGGGGCAGGCGAAGTAGATGTCAACACCATGACCAATACCTTCAACTCAGCTGTAACAGATGCCGCCACTGAGATCCTTGGCAAGCACCGACCAAAGAAGAAGCCGTGGATCACACCTGAACTTTTGGATCTGTGTGATAAACGAAGAGAGTTAAAAAAGAAAAAGAACACCTCACAGGGAGCTGATGTCTACCGAAAAATCAACAATGACATCCGAAAAGGCATGCGCACAGCAAAGGAGAACTGGATAGAAGATCAATGCCAGGAAATAGAGAACAATCTGAACAAGAACAACAGCAAGAAGGCCTACAAGACTGTGAAGCGGCTGACAAGTGTTAAACAGCCCAAAGTCTCCACTATCCAAAGCAAGTCTGGCATATGCCTTACAGAAGAACAAGAAGTCTTGGACAGATGGACAGAGTACTGCTCTGACCTTTACAACCATACACCAAATGGAAACCCATCAATTCTAGCATGTTCCGAGAGCAGAGAAGAAGAAGAAATCCTCCCAATTCTCCGGGAAGAAGTTGAGGCAGCAGTGCAATCGCTAAAGAAAGGGAAGTCAGCGGGAGTGGACAACATACCAGCGGAACTGCTACAAGCAGGAGGAGAAGCGATGACTGATGCTCTCACCATTATCTGTAACAAGATCTGGCAGAGTGGGGAATGGCCTACACCATAGACCCAGTCGCTTGTCATCACTCTTCCCAAAAAAGGTAACCTTCAGGAGTGTGAAACTTACCGCACCATCAGCCTCATCAGCCATCCCAGCAAGGTCCTCCTGAAAATAATACTCAACAGGTTGAAACCACAAGCTGAACAAATCATAGCTGAAGAACAAGCAGGATTCATGGCAGGGCGAAGTACCACTGAACAGATTTTCAACCTCAGAATAATCTGTGAGAAATACCTACAGCACCAACAACATCTATATCATGTGTTCATAGACTTCAAGAAGGCATTTGACCGAGTCTGGCATGCAGCTCTATGGGCAACCATGAAAGTGTACAACATCAGCCCTAAAATTATAGAAGTCATCAAAAGCCTGTATGACAAGGCTACCAGTGCAGTGCTCCATAACAGCGTCATCGGGAACTGGTTCAGAACAACAATCGGTGTGCGTCAAGGATGCCTACTCTCCCCAACACTCTTCAACATCTTCCTAGAGCGCATCATGTCAGATGCTCTTGCAGATCACGAAGGCACAGTCAGCATAGGGGGCAGGGCAATCTCCAATCTTCGTTTTGCGGATTATAATGATGGATTGGCTGGAGAGGAACAAGAACTTGAACAGCTTGTACAGAGGCTTGACACCTCCTCCAGAGCTTATGGAATGGAAATAAGTGCAGAGAAGACCAAAATGATGACCAACAACACCAATGGCATCAACACGGACATCAAAGTACAAGGCCAATCCCTCAACACAGTGCACAGCTTCAAATATTTAGGAGCCATTGTGTCAGACAATGGGTCTCGACAGGAAGTCCCCTCCAGGATCGCACAAACAACTGCTGCCCTGACAAGGTTGAAGCCCATTTGGAAAGACAGAACCATCAGTCTACATTCCAAAGTAAGACTGCTGCGCTCTCTGGTCATCTCCATCTTCCTATATGCTTGCGAAGCATGGACCCTCACAGCAGATCTCCAACGAAGAATACAAAGCATGGAGATGAGGTGCTACAGAAGACTTCTGTGCATTTCCTATACCCAACACATCACCAACGACGAAGTCCGACAGACCATCACACAAGCCATTGGACAACACGATGACCTGCTCACAGTGGTGAAGAAACGGAAACTCAGATGGTATGGCCACGTCACCAGATCATCAGGCCTTGCAAAGACCATTCTGCAAGGCACAGTGCAAGGAGGTAGAAGAAGGGGGAGACCGAAAAAGAGGTGGGAGGACAACATTCGAGAATGGACTGGTTTGACACTGAGCGAAGCCATGAGGGCTGCTGAGGACAGAGAAAGATGGAGTATGCTGGTTAAACGATCATCTGTGGTGCCCCTACGACCTTCGGGTTATGGGACAGGATAGGATAGGATAGGATGTTTGCTGAATAAAGTTGGAAAAACTTTATACGACGACTCCTGCCTTGTTGCTGAGCGAACATGCTGCGTGGATAAACGAATTCGAGTTACTTATATCAAGATTAAAGCCTCGGGGCTAAAACCATTATTCATAAATAACGTGTAACACGTAGAAAACCCTCGATGACCCGAAAGCCTCGTTTCTAAATCACATGTTCGTCCCCCGCGGAGTTCCGAACCCACAACCTTCGGCTTGGGAAACTAGCTCACTCTCCACTGAGCTATCGGGACATCCCTCAGAGGGACCAGTGTTATAAACAGGTATACTGAACGAATTTGGACTCTTACACCTCTAAGGTTATACATAACTTAAAGAGGAGTCGTAAGTTTACTTATTAATTCCTAATACCGGTTAATAAACTTGGACCCGGGTCTGCGTGTATTGCTAACAATGCAAAACGTGAGAGACATCTCGTCCCTAACGAACACTCTACACTATTATAATCCTTCAAGCCCAAACTGCCATGCACTGTCCTGTGACTGATATACTTTCATGCAGCGAGGGGGAGGGGGAGGGGAAGAGGTAGGGGAGGGGTAGGGGTAGGGAAGGGACGCAGTCTTTCCTTCTCCAATGATTGATTTTGGTGGGATCACGTTTTGACAATCGATGCTTGCATTCTCATTAATATTTCATTCTTAGTATGGCGCCGGGTACTCAAGTCTGCACTGGTTCCCCAGCGATCTCACGATAGAATGTAATGCGTATGGTTTTGTTTTGTTTTTCTTTATTAAAAATAAAAATAAAATAAACTCCAAACTTTCTGTTTAATTTTGATGACATTTTGGAGCATTTTTCTATCAATTTTCTCTGTCCGTCCTTCTACCTGTTTCAGTTTCTACTTTTGAAAATGCTGATTTTTCTAGCTATGTGTTTGTCTGGAAACAGATTTAAATGACTTGCCATCTTATTTTATTTCTAAAACAGACTCATAGCTTTCAAAAGTTAACCAGTACTGCGTTTGGCGAAGCCGCTCGAAACGTTAGAACCATCCCAGGACTTGCAGGATGTTATACTGCTTCCTTTTGTGTCTAACAGGCTATGCTCTGATATCCCAGGGGAAACAACTTTGGCCGCCTTGCCAGCATGTTGCGCCAGAGTTGTCTAACGTTCAGGCGGACATTCTTTGCCAACGAACACAGTGTCTTGCCTACTCCTCCATCTACAATTTCTGCTCTGTCCTCCATCAAACCGTCCGGATCAACCAAAAGGTTGATTTCAGTTGCAATCCTTGCTAGCTCCGCTAATTCGGCCTTGCACTGCCAGGCAGCCACCACCCCTCTGTCCCGAAGAAAAGCTTCCAGCTCGGGGTAGTAACTTTCATAGTGTTCTGAGTTGAGATGTCCGCCCGGACAACCCGAGGTAACTAAAATCAAAACAAAAAGACAAGTCACCTCCCATTTGCAAAGACGGTCTATTGCGGTTGAATCCCTATCCTATCCTATCCTATCCTATCCTATCCTATCCCGTAACTCAAAGGTGGTTGGGGCACCACAGATGATCGTTTAACCAGCGTACTCCATCTTTCTCTGTTCTCAGACAGTAATTATGGTTTTGTGGTGGCAAGTTTCTGTAAGGCAGGTGTGGTGCCTAAGCGAAATAATTATATCAACGTGTGTAGTGGCCACCTAATATATGTTTCTTGTTGCAATTAAAATTGTCCATATAGTTCGAGCTTTTTATCTTTTTTTGTTGTTGTTGGTTTTTTTGGTGAAAATTATCCGATAATTACAAGGAACAATCGTACACAAGCATCAAGTTTGAAAAAAATAGTATATTGTGCAATGCTATTGACTCTGCGGTTTTCCCTCCTCTTCATCCCCCTCCCTCTCCCTCATCAACTCTTCCCAACCCCCTTATTCCCTCAAACCCCTCCTCATACCACACACACACACACACAACACCTCCTCTCCTCCTTCCCCCTCTCCCTCTGCACGTGCGCACGCCCTTACATAAACAAACATTTATTTTTATTTTTCAAAATACAATAAAATTGTGTGACGGTCTGAACCAAGTGCAAAGCATTTAGCGAAGGAATTAGATCGATTTATAAATAACAGGCGGAACAGAAAGAAAATAAAATTACTGTGGCACAAAAAGTATACTAGAGCATTTAAAAGTAAATTAAATCGCTTTATATAATTCGCAGGCTGAATGCGGCGAACTTTATGGAAATCAGTTAAAGGACCTAAACATTACACTTGTCAGCACTACATATCCATTTAAAAAAAAAATTCATACTGAATGCTGTCCTTCCGTAAAACAAAATGAGATTAAGTGTGTGTATACATAATAATAATAATAATAATAATAATAATAATAATAATAATAATAATAATAATAATAATAATAATAATACGGATTCACGCGCATTCAAACGCTTTCTCACGTATTCGCACGTATTCTCACGTATTTTCACGCATTGACACACCAAAAAGAGAAAATAATAATGAAAAGGTACAACAACACAAAAATATGTACACGCTGACAGACGTGGGTTAGTTGAGACCATGCGGAACAGACCATTATTGTGGAAGATGGTTAGTGAGCGGGCTCTCTTAGATACTAGCCCTCGCATTACGGAAGTGACGTTGCTCGTGAACTTTGCTTTGCTTAGTACCATCAACATGGCCGCTTTTCTGCCTTGTTTCTCGCTTGTAACCCTAACCCTAACCCTTGATTTTTGTGTATACAAGTGGTTTTCCAAGGGGTTTTCCGCGAAAATTTAGTCTTAAATTCGCAACGTCACTTCCGTAATGGGGTGGCTAGCAAAGGAAGACGAGAAGGGATGAGTTTGCAGGTTCTGTTTGAAGGAGGAGATTGAGGGTTTGCTGCAGAAAGAAAAGTAAAGTGGGAGTGGATTCCAAGCAGACGGTCCTAAGGCAGAGAAAATGCGGAATCCGGCAGAAACAAGTTTGATTCGAGGGACTCTGAAAAGTAAGAGGATCAGAAGCTGAGAGGAGGTTCTTTCGAAGCATAGTTTCCTTCAGAGCAGTTCACCTCTTTTCTGTTAAAAGTCTATTTATATTTTGAAATTGTGATTTTACATCGCTCTAGCTCACACACGCATGCACACACACAGACGCACACAGAGAAAGATACACAGGCACAGAGACACGGACACACTCACACACATACACACACACACACACACTACTCTATACATACATGTTGTTCTTATATATCTTAAATTGATGTATAAATCGATAAACTCGTTTTGTTTTTTGTGCGGATAAGTAGCATTTAAGGTTGATTCTAAAACAATAAAAATAAAATGTAGCAACTCTGCAAAATTGTATGTACCAGTAGTAAGACACAGTTGCTTGTTTACACAAATTCAAAGCTTTGGGGTATGTATCATCAACGAGTGTCCATTATGTCTTTTCTTAAAATGTGACAAACAACGCACATTTCCCCAGTAAAGGCATTACCACAACAAACCAGAACACAACACCACAACATTGATGGTATCTCTGGCTCCTTTAACTGCAATCTCTCAATATTGTTACTTTCCAGTTTACTTGCTGGCCTCTTCATGCATGGCTGCACTAGAGGATGAACTGCAAAGCAGAAATTATCGAGAAAAAACAAAAGAAAATAATAAAAAAATTAAACGCACTTGAACAGGCTCATACGAGGACATATAAATGTAGGCGCACAAGTATACCTACACAAATATACACACACACACACACACACACACACAGGCTGCCCTAAGCTTCACCTCATTCCTTTGGCTTTGCTGGTCGTCGGGGGATGAGCAGGAGGAAGATGGGAAGAGGGAGGGAAGGCGAGTGGAGGGGAGGGGAGGCGGAAAGGGGATGAAATGGAAAGGGGAAAAGAGGAGAAGGGGAGAAGGGAGCGAAGTAATGAGAGGCAGACCCCTCAGGCGTCCGTTTGGGTAGCCTCTGGCTTATATATACCTTCCACACACACACACCCACACACACACACACCACATGCACATACGCACACACACACATACGCACACTCACCCGCATGCACACACGCACATACACACACGAAGACGCCCATAAAGATATTGAGACAAAGAGAGACAGATATAGCCTAGATACAGCAGCAGAAATGTGAGTTTCAGACTACAGCATTGTCAATGAATCTCTCTCTCTCTCTCTCTCTCTCTCTCTCTCTCTCTCTCTCTCTCTCTCGCTATATATATATATATATATATATATATATATATATATATATATATATATATATATATATATATATATATATATATATATATATATATATATATATATATATATATATATATATATATGTGTGTGTGTGTGTGTGTGTGTAAGAGAAAGAGAGAGAGCGAGAGAGAGAGAGAGAGAGAGAGAGAGAGAGAGAGAGAGAGAGAGAGAGAGAACGCCTTTTAAATTTTAACCTAAAACCAAATATTTGCTGTTCTAATTGCAGTTTAGTTTTAACGGTGAACTATTTGTTATAGCTCGCGTTTCAGATGAAAGAATTGTGCTCAAGGCAGTGGCCACCGAGGTTCCAACGTGCACATCGTGTTTGCTGGGAATAAAGGAACATTGAATGAACACTAAACAAACATTGAACGCACAATGAATGAACACTGAACATGAACACTTAAATGCAGGAACACTGGAGGCACACTGAAATAGCTTTTGTATGAACACTGAAATGAACATTGGAACGGCCGTGGAATTAACACTGGCATAAACACTAAATAACCATTGGTATGAACACTGAAATGAACTTTGAATGACCACTGAAATGAACGCTGAAATAAACATTGAATAAACATTGAATAAAAATGGACGTTTAAGGTAACCACCTATCATTGGCGATACGGCAGCGGCTTTGGTGTTAAGGATGAGGATCAAACTATAAGGATGAGGATCAAACTATAAGGATGAGGATCAAACTATAAGGATGAGGGATCAAAATATAAGGATGAGGATCAAAATATAAGGATGAGGGGTCAAACTATAAGGATGAGGACCAAACTATAAGGATGAGGATCAAACTATAAGGATGAGGATCAAACTATAAGGACGAGGATCAAACTATAAGGATGAGGATCAACCTATAAGGATGAGGATCAAACTATATGGATGATGATCAAACTAAAAGGATGAGGATCAAACTAAAAGGATGAGGATCAAACTATAAGGATGAGGATCAAACTACATGGATGAGGATCAAACTAAAAGGATGAGGATCAAACTATAAGGATGAGGATCAAACTATAGGAATGAGGGATCAAACTATAGGGTTGATGATCAAACAATAAGGATGAGGATCAAACTATAGGGATGAGGGATCAAACTATAGGGATGATGATCAAACAATAAGGATTAGGGATAAAACTATAGGGATGATGCTCAAACATTAAGGATGAGGATCAAACTATAAGGATGAGGATCAAACTATAAGGATGAGGGATGAAACTATAAGGATGAGGATCAAACTATAATGAGCGGTCAACATTAATAACATTTTCCTGTTCTAATTACAGCTGATTGGAAATTGTTTAATGTAACGTGTTTAGCACCAGGATGCACAAGATAATTGGAATACATGTACGTCCGAATGAAACTCAAGTCTAATTCAATTTACAATGTAATGCAATGACACTCAAGTCTAATTCAATTTACAATGTAAGCTAATGACACTCAAGTCTGATTCAATTTACAATGTATCTAAGTACTTGTTGTGGTTGTTGTGGCTGTGGTTGTTGTAAATATGGATCAGCAGAAGAAAAAAATAAATGTAATGGACGAATATTAATCCAACATCACTGTTAAAACTTCTTATCTATCTATCTATCTATCTATCTATCTATCTATCTATCTATCTATCTATCTATCTATCTATCTATCTATCTATCTATCTATCTATCTATCTATCTATCTATCTATCTATCTATCTATCTATCTATCTATCTATCTATCTATCTATCTATCTTATGTTCACAGCGGTCGAGAAACGGAAACCCCGATGGTATGGCCACGTCACCAGAGCATTCAGGCCTTGCAAAGACCATCTTGCAAGGCACGGTGCAAGGAGGTATAAGAGGAGGGATACAGAAAAAGAGGTGGGATGACAACATAATAGAATGGACTGGCTTAACACTGAGCGAAGCCATGAGGGTTGCTGAGAACAGAAAAAGATGGTGTACGCTGGTTAAACGATCATCTGTGGTGCTCCAACGACCTTCGAGTTACGGGATAGAATAGGAATGGGATATATCTATCTATCTATCTATCTATCTATCTATCTATCTATCTATCTATCTATCTATCTATCTATCTATCTAGCTAGCTAGCTAGCTATCTAGCTAGCTATCTATCTATATAATACTTCGGCGCTGTCGGGAATAAGGGGTGCTGTCGAAGAGGGTGTAAGCCACTTCAGTTTGTCCATTGCTGTGGTCAAGAGGCGTCACGCTACCTTTGATGGTCCTAACGTCATCGGGAATGGCTAACATCAAAGGTTTCAAACGATTTAGTTTTTTTAATGCTTTAAGAGTGTTTGAGTCTGTGGTGCCTTACGGTATATTGTTTGTTTGTTTTTTTATTACCGCTTTATTGTCCCTTTTTATTGGGAAATTCTGGGCCGCCTACTCTGTGGAAGAAGGCGTTGTCCCAGCCTGTGGCGCGCCCAAACTCAACCTAACTAATATTAGTTGCGTTTTTTTAAAATTGTTGCTGGGGGAGCAAACCGGAGTACCCGGAGAAAACCCCAGAGACGTTGCCCGAGTCGAAAGTAAATAAAAGTCGGAGAAACATAACTCCCAGATGCTGGATCGATCCCACACGTGTCATGCGCCATTGGTTTCTGGCCTGTGGACAAGGCAAATTTGTCCTGCCTCAGACCATTTGGCCACAACGCTCGCAACCAACCGTAAAAACGAAAATCTTAGCGATTACATTTTTTTAATGGAGGCAGAAGAAGAGGAAGACAGAAAAATAAGTGGGAGGACGGACAACATTCGAAACTGGACTGATTTCACACTGAACGAAGCCATGAGGGTCGCTGAGAACAGAGAAAGATGGAGTACGCTGGTTAAACGATTATCTGTGCTGCCCCAACGACCTTTGAGTTACGGGATAGGATAGGATAGGAATGGATTCGGGCTCATACCAGCATTGGTAGTAGTTATTTTTATTAGTTCAAGACGAGTGGCTAGCGATGACTGTTACAAAAGGACACACAAAACTGCTGAATGTATTGATTTAAAATTTACCCCCGTTGGGGGTGTCGGGGGTTTCTGTATAAATAGTTTCCCCACTTTTCTGGAAATTTAATGCTCCTCCTCATCATCAATAATAATAATAATAATAATAATAATAATAATAATAATAATAATAATAATAATAAAATCTCTACTACTACTACTACTACTACTACTACTACTATAATAATAATAATAATAATAATAATAATAATAATAATAATAATAATAATGTTATTATTATTATTAGTATTAGTATTAGTATTAGTATTATTAGTATTATAGGATCACTCCAGATTGTTATAGGAACATACGCTCGCAGCTCCCTTCCCATCACACCATCCTCACTGTCTCTAACCCATCCCCCTCTCTCCCCTCACCTTCACCATCATCCACGCCAGCCCCCTCCCCCTTCCCTACCTCCACCCTCCCTGACAACCACGGCGCCTCAATTTAGCGTTCATTTAAACGTCATTGTGTGCGGTTCCCAATCTCTAAACGACGATCTGCCGCAGCGGGGGCTCGGTCCGGGCGACAGGCTGTTGTCTAAATAGCATGTGATGGATGGTTGGAGAGTAACTTCCCTTGTGCAAGCCCTTCCAATCCCAACACGCGTCACATTCACTTCGGTGCAAAAGTATTTATTCTTCCGTGCCTTTTTTTCTTTTCTTCATATTTTTTTTCAGTTTTTTTGTTTCTTCTGGAACTTTTTCTTCCCCTTTTTCATTTAACCGTATTGTTTCTGTTTATTTGGCCTTGGTGGTAGCGCAGTTGGTTAAGAGCGATGGCTTATTAACCTGTTCGAACCCCGCAGAGGAGCGAAACATAGGTGACTTAATTACGAGATACTTTATTGTCCTCAGACCACCGAGGTTTTTTAACCCGGGGTGTTTCGGTTTTCTCCCTTCCATTAATAGTAGTATTGGATGCGATCAATTTGTAAACAAAACGTGTATTTAAAACAGCAACTTACTTTTCGCCTTTTAATTGCGATTTCCCTGCCTTTACACCACCTGTATGAGCGATAGATTGTGTGTGTGTGTGTGTTGTGTGTGTGTATGTAGGGGTGTCTGTAACATGTAAACGTGTATGTTGGTTACAGGTTGCCGCGTTTGGGATCTGATTTAGAAAGTGTGGTCGAATAACAACCATTAGTAGAACATTACATTACATGATTATTGCTTTAGGTCCAGCGGACTCTTCCGAGCCAAATCAGGACCGGACAACCCCTGATCCGCATAAAACATCTGCTGAAACAACCCTAGTGGTAAAACTGAAAGCCCTCCACCAGCCAGTCACTTTACAATAAAGACATCCCACGCAGGGGACGCTGAGGCTGTACTCTAATTTATCGAACCCCCGTTTACAAAAACAAAATAGATTACAAACATCATTATACAATATCAACAAAATACATACATATAGAATGCCTACATTGCTAAATAATAACATCATAGGAAGCCATAGTGACCACCTGGCAGAAAGCGTCCAATATCCTCAAGCTGATCCAACAGACCTCACACACAAATAAGGAGTCTTGTCCCGGAAGAGTTTTCAAGAAAAAAGGTAGGTGACTGGTCTAGTGAAGAAGAAGATAGTATAGCAGATTGATAGAACAGAGCAGGAATGAGAAAGAGCAAATGAGAAAGATAGCGACAGTGGGAATTTAAAGCACTAAATTTCCAGAAAGTGGGGATACTATTTATATTGAAACCCCCGGCAACCCAACGGCCATTAGTAGTAGCAGCAGTAGTAGTAGCAGCAGTAGCAGCACCCATTAGTACTACTACTACTAGTAGTAGTAGTAGTAGTAGTAGTAGTAGTAGTAGTAGTAGTAGTAGTAGTAGTAGAAGTAGTAGTAGTAGTGTTATTGTATTGTGGCAGCAGCTCACTAGAGCAAAACCTTCGACAGGCAACCTGGCACGGCCGTTTCAGAAGCGGTGGAAAATAGTCTTGTGGTGGCAAATGAACCAATTTAGTTTCCTCTATCTCATCTGCACCCTCCCAAGACCACTGATGACGCTCCCAGAGTAGAAACAGCTTTCTGGGCAGGAGGGTTAACAAAATACAATTAGACTTATTTTTAAAAGTACCATAGTGCACAGTAGTAAGAGTGTGCTGCTGCAGGAAATCTTAATCTTTACACTACAGTGCATAGCTTCAAATATGTAGGAGCCATTGTATCAGACAATGGGTCCCGACAGGAAGTCCTCTCCAGGATCGCACAAAAAAAAACTGCTGCCCCGACAAGGTGGAAGCCCATTTGGAAAGACAGGACCATCAGTTTCCCTCTTCATCCCCATTTTCCCATACGCTTGCGAAGCATGGACCCTCACAGCAGATCTACAACGAAGAATACAAAGCATGGAGATGAGGTTCTACAGAAGACGTCTGGGCATTTCATACACCCAGCACATCACCAACAACGAAGTCCGAAAGACCATCACACGAGCCATTGGACAACACGATGACATGCTGACAGTGGTGAAGGAACGGTGCAAGGAGGCAGAAGAAGAGGGAGACCGAAAAAGAGGTGGGAGGATAACATTCGAGAATGGACTGGCTTGAGACTGAGCGAAGCCATGAGGGTTGCTGAGGACAGAGAAAGATGGAGTACGCTGGTTAAACGATCATCTGTGGTGCCCCATCGACCTTCGAGTTGCGTGATAGGATAGGATAGGATAGGATTATACTACACTTACTTTGTCCTAAACCGTTTTAAAGACTGGGATCTATCGGATGACAGTTAAAACACCAATTGGTTCTCCCTTTACACTTTACCTAATTATAATTCTTTTCTTTTGTTTTCAAATTCAATTCAAATCAATATTTTTTTTTGGGGGGGGGAATTGTTTGTTGACATACATGTGCTTTGGGGGTATTCAGTCATTCTCACACATAGACATACATGAACATTGTAATCAAATCTAATGATTTAAAGCTGAACTATAATCCTAAAAATAAGAAGGAAAAATATTATTACACACTGAAGAATAACAACGAGAGAAATTCGACACACTGAACCCAGTCTCAGTAAGTCGTACTCCGACAGCGTGTTGACACAACTTGAATAAATCCTAAACTTTACGAAGATAATAATTACTTTGATTGTCTAATATCACAGATGTGAATAGACGTGAAATTAAATAAATAAATAAATAATTTGAACTTTTACCTATAGTCCCAAGCTGTTTGTGTGTTGTTCCCTTCTGCCACTCGTAGGGTAATTGATTTCCTTGACCACTTTCTTTAAAAAAAAAAATTTCTTTCATTAGATTCGAAAAAAAAGCGCACATCAAGAGACAATAGGAGGAAATTTGGTGGTAAGGCTGGTCAATGGAGCTTTTGAAGGCGAAGTAAAGAACAAAGGCCTCTTCAATCAACTTTGATCGTTTTCTCGTCCAACTTTCTTCTTGTTCTTGTTCTTGTTCTTGTTCTTATTCTTGTTCTTCTTGTTCTTCTTCTTCTTCTTCTTCTTCTTCTTCTTCTTCTTCTTCTTCTTCTTCTTCCTGTTGTTCTTGTTGTTGTTGTTGTTCTTCTTCTTCATCATCCTTCTCCTCCTCATTCTTCTCCTCTTCCTTCTTCTTCTTCTTCTTCTTCTTCTCCTCCTCATCCTTCTTTTTCTTCTTCTTCTCCTCCTCATCCTTCTTCTTCTTCTTCTTCTTCTTCTTCTTCTTCTTCTTCTTCTTCTTCTTCTTCTTCTTCTCCTTCTCCTTCTTTTCCTTCTTTTCCTCTTCTTTCTTATTCTTCTTCTCCTCCTCATCCTTCTCTTTCTTCTTCTTCTACTTCTTCTCCTACTTCTTTCTTCTTCTTCTTCTTCTTCTTCTTCTTCTTCTTCTTCTTCTTCTTCTTCTTCTTCTTCTTCTTCTCCTCATCCTTCTTCTTCTTCTTCTTCTTCTTCTTCTTCTTCTTCTTCTTCTTCTCTTTCTTCTCCTTCTTCTTCTTCTTCTCCTTCTTCTCCTTCTTCTTCTTCTTCTTCTCCTTCTCCTTCTTCTCCTCCTTCTCCTCTTCTTTCTTCTTCTTCTTCTCCTCCTCATCCTTCTTTCTTCTTCTTCTTCTTCTTCTTCTTCTTCTTCTTCTTCTTCTTCTTCTTCTTCTTCTTCTTCTTCTTCTTCTTCTTCTTCTCATCCTTCTTATTCCTCTCCTTCTTCTTCTCCTTCTTCTTCTTCTCCTCCTCCTCCTTCTTCTTCTTCTTATTCTTCTTCTTCTCCTTCTTCTTTTTCTTCTTCTTTTTCTCCTTCTTCTCCTCCTTCTCCTCTTCATTCTTCTTCTTCTCCTCCTCATCCTTCTCTTTCTTCTTCTTCTACTTCTTCTTCTTCTTCTTCTTCTTCTTCTTCTTCTCCTCATCCTTCTCCCCCTTCTCTTTCTTCTTCTCCTCCTCATCCTTCTTCTTCTTCTCCTTCTTCTTCTTCTTTTTTCAAGCGGACCCATTTGCTTTGAAATTTAGACTATCTTCCTTGTTTTGTCAACAAACAAATGTGCCTACTATATAAATGATTTTTTGGGGGTTGCTATGCTATGCTATGCTATGCTATGCTACGCGATGCTTTTGCAAACAACCTTAATGTTAGTATTAGGCAGGGTGTATACAAATGAATGTATCGATTTCTATCAAAACCGTACTTTTTAAAAGAGGTTGTTTTGGGGGCGAAATCTTTTTCTTTTCCGCTGGGGCATTACTCGTGGTGAATTTTAAAAGGGTCCGGGACGCTGAAATGTGTGAACTTTTATTCTTAAAATCAGACTCGCGGCGACCTGTAACAACATATTTGCTCTCATGTTACGCGTATTCACACCTTCGCCCCCGTTGGGGTGCCGGGGGTTTCAGTATAAATAGTATCCCCACTTTCTGGAAATGTAGTGCTTTAAATTCCCACTGTCGCTGTCTTTCTCCTTTGTTCTTTCTCATTCCTGCTCTGTTCTATCAATCTGCTATACTATCTTCTTCTTCGCTAGACCAGTCACCTACCTTTTTTCTTGAAAAATCTTCCGGGACAAGACTCCTTATTTGTGTGTGAGGTCTGTTGGATCAGCTTGGGAAATTTGGACGCTTTCTGCCAGATGGTCACTAAGGCTTCCTATGATGTTATTATTTAGCAATGTAGACATTTTATATGTATGTATTATGTTGATAATTTATAATGATGTTTGTATTCTATTTTATTTTTGTAAACGGGGGTTCGATAAATTAGAGTTTAGCCTCAGCGTCCCCTGCGTGGGATGTCTTTTTGTAAAGTGACTGGCTGGTGGAGAGCTTCAGTTTTACCACTAGGGTTGTTTCAGCAGATCTTCTATGCGGATCAGGGGTTGTCCGGTCCTGAATTGGCTCGGAAGAGTCCGCTGGACCTAAAGCAATCATCATGTAATGTAATGTAATTCACACCTTCCTGGTCGCACTACACAACGAATACATACGATTCGTCACTCAGACATGGACGTGTGAAGGGGAAGCGTCAAAACTTAAAAATGTATTTGCGCAAACAGGACTCGGGGGTCGGCGGTTGGTGAAAGAGAGAGAGAGACAGAGAGATAGAGACAGAGAGAGACAGAAAGAGAGACAGAGAGAAAGACAGACAGGGGGAGACAGTTGATACGATACAATACGTTTCGATACGATACCTTTTAATGAGCTGGCTCTGGGACTATTTCATACAAGACAATTAAAGGCATACAAATACATCAAGAAAGTAAGAAAAGAACAGAAAAGAAAAACAAAAACAAAAACAAGTGCCGACTTATTTGATACGCACACTCATGAAGACAAAAATAAAATGAAGTCGTGAGGAAACGAATCAGTACAAAGATAAATAAGCTGTACAGTACATCAAAGGGACCAAAAACATTGAAACAACAACAAAAAAAAACAACTAACCTCCCATACACGTCAAATAAAATAATAAGCTACAGCAATTCGCGCCTGTTATTTCCTGAAAATGCAAAACTCAAACTCCTTTTTATCTCTCTCTCACCTACACACGCACACGCACACCCACACACGCACGCACACACACACACATACACATACAAATGATGCCCTATCACGCATTCTTAGTGACATTTTCTTGAATCTTGTACACAATCAGAGAGAGAGAGAGAGAGAGAAAGAGAACGAGAACGAGATCGAGAGAGAGAGAAAGAGAGAGAGAGAGAGAGAGAGAGAGAGAGAGAGAGAGAGAGAGAGAGAGAGAGAGAAAGAGAACGAGAACGAGATCGAGAGAGAGAGAAAAAGATCAAGAGGAAGAAAGAGATCAAGAGAGAGAGAGAGAGAGAGAGAGAGAGAGAGAGAGAGAGAGAGAGAGAGAGAGAGAAAGAGATCGAGAGAGAGAAAGAGATCGAGAGAGAGAGAGAGAGAGAAAGAGAGAGAAAGAGATCGAGAGATCGAGAGAGAAAGAGAAAGAAAGAGATCGAGGCAGAGAGAGAAAGAGATCGAGAGAGAGAGAGAGAGAAAGAAAGAGATCGAGAGAGAGAGAGAGAGAGAGAGAGAGAGAGAGAAAGAGATCGAGAGAAAGAGAGAGAAAGAGATCGAGAGAGAGAGAGAAAGAGATCGAGGCAGAGAGAGAAAGAGATCGAGAGAGAGAGAAAGAGAGAGAAAGAGATCGAGGCAGAAAGAGAGAGAGAGAGAGAGAGAGAGAGAGAGAGAGAGAGAGAGAGAGAGAGAAAGAGATCTTGAGAGAGAGAGAGAAAGAGATCGAGAGAGAGAGAAAGGGATAGAGAGAGAGAAAAAGAGATCGAGAGAGAGAGAGAAAGTGATCGAGAGAGAGAGAGAGAAAGAGATCGAGAGAGAGAGAGAAAGAG
>CM072522.1:39280224-39287724 GCA_036898135.1 Oncomelania hupensis | reverse complement strand
AGGGCAGGCCTGTAATCAACGTAACTGTAAATTATAGTCACACGACACCTGAAGCGCCTAGGCGACTACTGGTCACATTATTCTGATACCAGCGAACCAGTTGATGGTAAGGGGAAAATAATATGGTCACACTTTGGCCAAATCCGGGATTCGAACCAGGTACCTTTCGGCGACTAGTAAGACGCTCTACCAACTGAGCTACCCGGCCCCACAAGGACAAGCCTGAAGTGTAGCTCGGTTATTATACGCAGTCCTTTTGGCATGTCCGGCCCTGCGTCTTTAGAGGCATTACACGCTGACAGTGGGTCCTCGATAGCGAACCGGGAGACAGAGCAAAGATCATTGTGTTGCCATAGGTGGAGAGGGGTGGGTTGGGATCACACTGCGACTTTAGGCGAAACGAATCCGCCGCTCCAACGGTTCATTCTCATACCGCGTATGAACGAGAACCTACATCATAGATCTATCTTTGGTTTAACTCGAAAAACACAGTCCTATGAAGTGGGAAACCATTGATACAGGCCAATGTTATTTATATGCGAAACTTGTACCTGTCATAGGCCTATTTCGTTTCGATCCAAGGGAAGTTAACATGTTCATTCTCACGCGGAGTACTTTTTAAAAATTGTATTTTTAATGTATCCATGCACTTTTATTTTTCTTCATAGATCTTTTTTATTTTAAAATTTAATGAAGTAACTTTGACTTGACCTGACTTGATTGACTTGACTTGCTTTTAGCTGACGGCGCGCGCGCCGATTTTCTACGCGCTCGCTGCTTTAAGCTGACAAGCGGTAGATGCTAGTCGAGAGCTAAGCAGTTGAGAGCCAAAAGATTGGCCCTGTCGGTAGGATTGTTTTGCGTCTTCGTCTTTAGTTGTCGCTTCCAACTGACTACATAAAGCTCAGAGGCTGGTCTTCTGCAGAACACCAGGGGAGTCTTAACATGAACACGCTGCGAGTTATGATGCGTCACAAGTGCAGAAGTAACGGAGCATAGTTCTTTTAACTCGCATTTTGCCGGCCATTTCGAACGTGTGAGTGTGTGTGTGTGTGGGTGTGGGTGGGTATGCGGGTGTATGTGAGTGTGTGTGATGGTGTGGGTGTTTGAGTGGCATGTGTGTGTGGTGTCTATGTGTGAGTGTGTATGTGTGGTGTTTGTGTGGTGTATGTGTGTGTGTGTGTGTGTGGTGTGTGGTGTGTGTGTGTGGTGTGTGTGTGTGTGTGTGTGTGTGTGTGTGTTTCTGCTCGTAGTTGGCCAGTTCGACGATTGTGTGTGTGTGATGTGTGTGTGCGTGTGTTTGTGTGTTTCTGCTTCTAGTTGGCCAGTTTGAAGATTGTGTCTGTGTGTGTGGGTGTGTGTGAGTGTGTGCACCATATGACCTGTGTTATTTTCCCGATTAATTATATATATATATATATATATATATATATATATATATATATATATATATATATATATATATATATATATATATATATATATATATAGAGAGAGAGAGAGAGAGAGAGAGAGAGAGAGAGAGAGAGAGAGAGAGAGAGAGAGAGAGAGAGAGAGAGATGTATAGATATATATAGAGAGATATGTATGTAAGTATGTATATAACATCGACAATAAAATATCGTTTAAAATAAAGTAAATACAGTATATACATTAATTGAACATGAAAAGGATTGTGTTCTGAACATGTATACGGCATGGTAAATAAGACACAATAATACTAATAGCAACGCCAGCAAAATAATAATAATAATAGTAATAATAATAATAATAATAATAATAATAATAATAATAATAATAATAATAATAATAATAATAATAATAATAATAATTTAAAATAATTAAATAAATAAAATGTGTGGTGACATCATAAACATCAGGGTGAAGACATCATAATTTCGTTTTAAACGTCAGAGAACAAAGGACATCAACACTAGACGGCAATCAGTGAAGCCAGCGTGGCCGTAACAATTGTAAACGGGTGCGTCAGAGAGCGGCGGGGTTGGCGGGAGCGATGCGGAGAGTGGGCGGAGGGGAGGTATGGCGATGAAGAGAACGGAAGTGGGGAGAGGGGAGGGAGAGGAGGAACGGCTTGAAAAAGAGGATTTTACTGTCGCCGGCATGTTGCGAGGAAGGGAAATGAATCCCCTTTGTAGTCAAAGGCTATCATTACATTAACTTGCTACATAACAGGTTTGTCTGGCCGTCGTTTTACTTTCAACTCCCGCACATCAAACCCCCACCCACACACACTCACACACTCATCTACCCCCCCCTCTCTCTCTTTTCTCTTTTTCTCTCTCCCTCTTTCTCTCCCTGCTATTTTTTTAACCTCCATACATACACACACATAGGCACAATGCAAGGAGGTAGAAGAAGAGGGAGACCGAAAAAGAGGTGGGAGGACAACATTCGAGACTGGACTGGCTTGACACTGAGCGAAGCCATGAGCGTTGCTGAGGACAGAGAATGATCGAGTGCGCTGGTTAAACGATCACCTGTGGTGTCCATACGACCTCCGAGTTACGGGATAGGATAGGATAGGATAGGATAGGACATACACACAGTCAGAGTGAGAGAGAGAAAGAGGAGGGGGGGAACAATGTTAACAATTTCATTCTTTAATATTACTCTCGTTTGAGCAACACAGCCCCCAGGCAGGCTTTAAAACAGTTTACCGAACATAAAAAAAATTAAAAACTTTTTTTTAAAGAGAGACAAACATAAAAGAAGAGAGACAAAGCTAGAGATAATAATAATAATAATAATAATAATAATAATAATAATAATAATAATAATAATAATAATAATAATAATAATAATGTATATTTGATATAGCGCGTTTTCATACAAACGCTCAAGGCGCTTTACAATTACATCCAGTTACACAAACATGCAACACAAAGAAAGCACGATAATTAAAACCAACATCATCAAACAAACAAAGCATGCCCAAAAACAAGGAATCAACAACATAGCCATACATACGAAGCGCGAAAGGACATACAAGCACACAGTTAAACCACGGCAGTACAAACAACAGAGCCATAAAGACAAAGACACTGAAAACATACAAGCAAATCATAGTACACAGTGCAATCGGGGCATCGGCAAACCAGCGAAGCAAACTCGAGGCTAGACATTAAAATCAAGACATCAGCAAACCAGCAAAACGAACCCAAGCAAGACATTACAGTCAACAAAATAGCCATACATACAAACAAGCATGATACACAAACAAAACATTGCAAGACATGCTCAAAGCAAGAGAATGCAAGGATTACAAAAAAAAAGCTTAACAATAAAGCCTTAAATACAGAGCAGGGATCGGGGACTGACAGACACAGAAAGACATTACATTACATGATTATTGCTTTAGGTCCAGCGGACTCTTCCGAGCCAAATCAGGACCAGTATAGCCGAATCAGGACCACAAAATCAAGACCACAACTTTGCCGAAAGAGGACTCGCCCCCGACCCGCATAAAAGATCTGCCGAAACAACCCTAGTGGTCACACTGAGGCACTCCACCAGCCGGTCCCTTTACAATAAAGACATCCCACGCAGGGGACGCTGAGGCTATACTCTAAATTATCGAACCCCCGTTTACAAAAACAAAATAGAATCTAAACATCATTATAAAATATCAACAAAACACATACATATAAAATGCCTACATTGCCAAATAATAACATCATAGGAAGCCCCAGTGACCACCTGGCAGAAAGCGTCCAACAGACCTCACACACAAATGAGGAGTTTTGTCCCGGAAGAGCTTTCAAGAAAAAGGGTAGGTGACTTGTCTCGCGAAGAAGAAGATAGTATAGTAGATTGATAGAACAGAGTAGGAATGAGAAAGAACAAAGGAGAAAGACAGCGACAGTAGGAATTTAAAGTACTAAATTTCCAGAAATTGGGGATACTATTTATACTGAAACCCCCGGCGCCCCCACGGGGGTGACAGAGAGAGAGAGAGCGAGAGAAAGAGAGACAGAGACAGACAGACAGACAGACAGACAGAGAAAGAAAGAGAGAAAGAGATGTTATACGTTAGACCCAACGAAATTATCCTCTCTGTAATGAATATATAAATACTACAGAACTCATCACGGATTTCTTTGGACAATTGACTCCGGCCATTATATCATCTATAAATGTATCTTCTCCCTCCCCCCTCCCCCCTTCCTCACGGCGCTCTAACCATCCTCTCCTTTTCTTCACTAGCACAGAGATAGAGAGAGAGAGAGAGAGAGAGAGAGAGAGAGAGAGAGAGAGAGAGAGAGTCTCCGACGTTTTATTGACAACAAGGATACAGATTTTTGGCGTTACCTTACAATCGTTCCCTTGTATGTCATTCACCCTCACATTCCCCGATATTCAGTCATGCATGCCAACGACAAAACCATGGAAGTACAAACACATGGAAACACATCTCCTTCTTTCTATGACTATGGGAGTTCGCAGCCAAGTCACGCGGTTTTGCCCTTGTGTTCGATACTTCCGGTTGCAGAAAAGTCTTATGTCCGCATCATGTGGAAGTACAAACCATGGACCAATTAGATGACCTTGTTCAGGCATGTAGACACTTTTTCCTTTCTAAATTTCAATGTACTAACGAAGACGAAAAGTGTAAGTACTAGATTTCATGTTCTTCATCGGTTTTTGAAATGTGAAACCTGATATTTTCGACTGTCCAAATAGCCGCTATCGGAGAGACCGCCATTGACGTGTCATTCACTCATTGTCACTTCTTCTTCTTCTTCTTAATACTGTGGATACGGAAAAAATGATTCCACAAGGTGCATATGCTGGGTGTGTTCTTGTTACCGGCACTCACCCGTCTAGAACATGAGCGTCAAGATCTTTAAAGTCCGTTATGATGGAATGTATGCGACACAGACTAGACCTCGGTTTATACTCTCAGCCGAAGGAGTAGGAAATGGTAGTAAAAACACAATTCCCCGGCCTGGGCTCGAACCCGGGACTTTCAGATCCGTAAGCAAAAGCTCTACCATTAGGCCACCGTGCTTCCCTAGGCAAAAACTTGCAAGGCAAGGTAGAGATGTCGATTGTAGTCATTTCTTATCATGGACATTTTCATGATACATTTGTAACTTTAGTAGTGTATATATTTAATCTATCGTTGTTTTTGACTTATTTCGTTTAGTATACGGCGAAACAGCAGCAACTGCCCTGAGGGCGTCGTTTGGCGGACATGTCAACAGGGTCAAAATATCACTATCAAAACATGTACGCCATTCAGCAACCGGAAGTTTGGAACACACACGTCCAAAAAAGACGGGAGGCAGAGAACTTCAAGCCTTCTAGCCGAAAGCCGTGCATCCATATACTGAAGAATCCATGGACAAAACATAATATATTTTAATGCCACTACGAGAGAGAGAGAGAGAGAGAGAGAGAGAGAGAGAGAGAGAGAGGGAGAGGGAAAGAGAGAATATGTTTGGAGATTGGGTGGAGGGAAGGAGGGAGGGAGGAGAGGGAGATGGAGATTCTAAAAGCACCAAATGAAAGTAACATCTTTGGTAAACGCATCTATACAGAATTCATTGGGTACAGATAGAGAGAGAGAGAGAGAGAGAGAGAGAGAGAGAGAGAGAGAGAGAGAGAGAGAGAGAGAGAGAGAGAGAGAGAGAGAGAGAGAGAGAGGAGACTGAGGTTAACAACAAACCAAACAAAGTTTCCTTTTGTAGAAAAGACAGTTACATCACTCCAGCATCGGTCTTTAGGTAATTCACTCTGTCTCCTTCCCGCATCTTTCTGTATGTTTTTGTCTCTGTCGGTCTCGCTCTCTTTCTCTCTTTGTCTCTGTCTCTGTCTCTCTCTCTCTCTCTCTCTCTCTCTCTCTCTCTCTCTCTCTCTCTCTCTCTCTCGCTCTCTGCCTTTCCATCGAGCGGGTGCCGGGGGTTTCAGTATAAATAGTATCCCCACTTTCTGGAAATTTCGTGCTTTAAATTCCCACTGTCGCTGTCTTTCTCCTTTGTTCTTTCTCATTCCTATTCTGTTCTATCAATCTACTATACTATCTTCTTCTTCGCGAGACCAGTCACCTACCTTTTTTCTTGAGAACTCTTCCGGGACAAAACCCCTCATTTGTGTGTGAAGTCTGTTGGATCAGCTTGGGAGTATTGGACGCTCTCTGCCAAATGGTCACTGGGACTTCCTGTAATATTATTTTTTGGCAGTGTAGGCATTTTCTATGTATGTGTTTTGTTGATATTGTATAATGATGTTTGTATTCTATTTTGTTTTTGTAAACGGGGGTTCGATAAATTAGAGCATAGCCTCAGCGTCCCCTGCGTGGGATGTCTTTATTGTACAGTGACCGGCTAGTGGAGTGCCTTCAGTGTTGCCGCTAGGGTTGTTTCGGAAGATCCTTTATACGGGTCAGGGGTGAGTCCTCTTTCAACCAAGTTGTGGTTTTGATTTTGTGGTCCTAATTCGGCTCTTTGCAGTCCGCTGGACCCTGTAAGCAATGAATAACTAACTATCTCTGCCTTGCCCTCTCTCTATCTCGCTCACTCGCTCTCACTCTCTCCATATCTCTGTCTTTCTCTGTTTTATCTGTCTATCACTGTATATATATATATATATATATATATATATATATATATATATATATATATATATATATATATATATATATATATATATATCTGTCTATCTCTGTATATCTTCTCTGTCTCTGTTTGCCTCTTTGTCTGTTACTCTCTGTCTGTCTCTTCCTTCCCTCAGTCTCTTTCTCTGTGAGTCTCTCTGTGTCTCTGTGTCTCTCTCTCTTCCCCCCCTCTCTCTCTCTGTCTCCCTCCTCTCCAACCCCAAACCCCACCCCCCAACTTATGGAGGCTGTGTATAAGTATTGCTAAGAATCCCTCTGTCTGTCTCCCTGTCTGTCTCCTTGTCTGTCTCTTTCTCTCTCTTTGTCTCCCTCTGTCTCTCTCTCTGTCTCTCTCTGTCTCTGTCTGTCTCTCTCTCTCTCTCTCTCTCTCTCCCTTTTCATTCTCTTCCATCTTTTTCTTTCTCTTTCACACCTCTCACAGTCTTTTCAACAAATAATATACCAACGCAAAACAGTTATCTCATTCCGAGAAGCAGTACTTTCATTAATATTTTTACATTTCTATAACTTTGGTACAAGCGCTGTTTCCAATCCTTTTAACAACGGAACATCAAAGACTGACCTTTACCAATGTCATCGACCGACGCGTTCAGACGTCATAATAGTTTGTTGGTGTTTGGGGTTTTTTCGTTTTTTTTTTATACTAAGTTGTCATTTGCTGTCGAAATCGCTCGGGAAAGCAAGAGAGAGTGAGAAAGAGAGAGAGAGAGAGAGAGAGAGAGAGAGAGAGAGAGAGAGAGAGAGAGAGAGAGAGAGACAGGCAGACAGGCAGACAGGCAGACAGACAGACAGAGACAGAGACAGAGAGAGCGTTGGGTGGGTGGAGGGATTTTTCAATCTCTTTTGTCTGGGCCAGCTTTGCG
>CM072522.1:39257724-39275224 GCA_036898135.1 Oncomelania hupensis | reverse complement strand
AGATTTTATTTATTCCCTATTTCTTTGTCTCTGTCTCTGTCTGTCTGTCTGTCTGTATGTATGTCTGTCTCTCTCTCTCTCTCTCTCTCTCATTTCATATTCATCAGGGAGTTGAGGCAGAAGTTTGTATTTTGAGGACTCGGTGACCCGTTCCATTAACCGGAGTGCAATATTGGTCGGCAACTTCAAATCGTGTGTGTGTGTGTATAACCGCACAACTGAGGATTGTTTTCATATAAACTTGGTAAAAATGGGGTAGTTGATAACACTGGGGAATCAAAAATCTTCCACATTTCATTTTTTCCCATATTTTCCACTCCAAAACAGTATAGCACGACCCTAAATATCGAGAAATCGCATCTTCCTCATTTGTCGAAAAATGATTTTAGAGAAGTGTGTAAATTAAACACACCTATGCAGCACTTCTGTTCTCTGCCCGGGGACTTTACCTTATAATGGTGTTAGATATGTGTTAGTGTTTGAGTGTGTGTGTGTGTGTTTGTGTGTGTGTGTTTATTTTAGAGGGAATTATACGCAGAAAATGGTTCCTTGAAACAGCATATAGTCCTACGTAGGTCCACCACGGATAGACATTACACGCATCTGAAAGTGGGTCCCCGCTAGCTAAGCAGTAGATATAGCCTGGCGTACGTCAAGAAGATAACAAGAACACCTCACAGGGAGTTGATGCCTACCGAAAAATCAACAATGACACCCGAAAAGGCATGCGCACAGCAATGGAGAACTGAATAGAAGATCAATGCCAGGAAATAGAGAACAGTCTGAACAAGAACAACAGCAAGAAGGCCTACCAGACAGTGAAGCGGCTGACAAGTGTTCAACAGCCCAAGGTCTCCACAATCCAAAGCAAGTCTGGCAAATGCCTTACAGAAGGACAAGATTTCTTGGACAGATGGACAGAGTACTGCTCTGACCTTTACAACCACACACCAAACGGAGACCCATCGGTTCTACATGTAGCATGCCCCGAGAAAAAAGAAAAAGAAGAAATCCTCCCAATTCTCCGAGTAGAAGTTGACGCAGCAGTCCAGTCGCTGAAGAAAGGGAAGTCATCGGGAGTGGACAACAAACCCGCAGATCTCCTTCAAGCAGGAGGAGAAGTGATGATTGACACACTCACCATTATCTATAACAAGATCTGGCAGAGTAGGGAGTGGCCTACACCATGGACCCAGTCGCTTGTCATCACTCTTCCCAAAAAGGTAACTTTCAGGCGTGGGAAAATTACCGCACCATTAGCTTCATCAGCCATCCCAGCAAGGTTCTCCTGAAAATAATACTCATCAGGTTAAAACCCCAAGTTGAACAAATCATAGCTGAAGAACAAGTAGGATTTAAGGCAGGGCGAAGTACCACTGAACAGATTTTCAACCTCAGAATAATCTGCGAGAAATACCTACAGCACCAACAGCATCTACATCATGTGTTCGTAGACTTCAATAAGGCGTTAGACTGGCATGCAGCTCTGTGGGCAACCATGAGAGTGTACAACATCAGCCCTAAAATTATTGAAGTCATCAAAAACCTGTATGACAAGGCTACCAGTGCAGTCCTCCATAACAGCGCCATCGGAAACCAGATCATCAGGCCTTGCAAAGACCATCCTGCAAAGCGCTGTGCAAGGAGGTAGAAGAAGAGGGAGACCGAAAAAGAGGTGGGAGGACAACATTCAAGAATGGACTGGTTTGACACTGAGTGAAGCCATCAGGGTTGCTGAGGACAGAGAAAGATGGAGTACGCTGGTTAAACGATCATCTGTGGTGCCCCTACGACCTCCGAGTTACGGGATAGAATAGGATAGGGATAGGTACATCGAGAAAGGTGAGATCATCAGACTGTGTTTTGGGGAGAAACGAATCCACAAACCGCGTAATAACGAACCTAGAACGGTATCGATTTTAAACACAAAAAAGTCCCATAACGGGGAAAATAAATTGATAACGGCCTGTTTTATTATAATGCGCAGAACTTCCGTCTGTGATAGGCCTATATCATTTGGAGCCAAATGAGAAAAAAATATAACATTTTCGTTGTTATGCGATTTGAGAATAAACCTTTCGAGCGGGGGGATTCGTTTGTCCAAGAAATACCGATTGATCTCACCCTTTCGCTAGCTATGATACGTAGGTACGCTATCTACCGCTTTTCAACGTGTTCGATGCCTATCTAGGATTGACCTATTACATAGGTCTGTACTCTATTCACCGCTGTGCTTTCAAGGACCCAATTTCTTGCTTGTAACACCCCATTGTCGGTTTGTGTGCCTCTGTGATGGTTATCCCCCCTGTCTGTCGTATCGCCAATGCTGGGAGTGTAGACGTCACACCAGCTCAATGCCTATGTGAGCAGCACTCTTAGGTTGTCCCACATTTTGCTGGCTGCGGGCTATTTATAGCTTGCCTACACCCTCCCTTTCAGTGAAAGGAAAGAAAAGAAGAGCACCGGCAAAGCTATTTATAGCTAGCCTGGCTGTACTAACTTCAAAACCTAAAACTTTTGGTTGAGTCGGCGTGACGTTTGAAACCGTTCAAATGAGTCGCAAAATGAGTCGCAATAGTCCTGTTCGGAACCCCAAACACCCCATCGTGTCTCCTGACAATAACTCTTCTCACTCAGCTCCCGAAAGTTTGTCTACCGAGTGTGAAAAGCTGTCTCCTTGTGTGTGTGTACGAGTGGGCACTTCGTGGGAAAAAAATGTCCCTCTTGGAAAAGTTTGTTTTTCTCCCCTCGGTACGGCTGGGAAAGGAAAAAAATCCAGACACCTCATATTGGATTTATTTTGGAAAAGTGAAAAATTGCGTTGTAAATTCAACTGGACAGTCAGCGCCACTTCATCGGCGGGCCCAATTGTGAGTTAATAGGATTTGGAGAGTATTATGCGGAGTCCATGATTGGATTAGTAATCGCCCTGAGTGCTTGGTGTGGTTGTTTAGGCATGAGTGGGGTGTGTGTGTGTGC
Source organism: Oncomelania hupensis (assembly GCA_036898135.1). Taxonomy (NCBI): domain Eukaryota; kingdom Metazoa; phylum Mollusca; class Gastropoda; order Littorinimorpha; family Pomatiopsidae; genus Oncomelania; species Oncomelania hupensis. The sequence goes on along the minus strand of CM072522.1, from coordinate 39,272,245 downwards.
GTGAGTGTTTTGTTTTAGGTTTATTAAACGATGATATGTGGAAAATGTACTAAACTACAAATGTTATGTGTACAATCAAACACGTAAAGAGTGTGTGTATTTTTGAGCTGTATGGTTTTATGAATAAGTGTGCTACTTTTATATCTGAAAGCTACAGCGCTTATCAGTTAAAGCTTTGAGTGGCGATGTCTTAGTTGCGTATGAAGGCTGTTATGTTGGGTGATTTGGCTTGTCTGTCTTTAAATAACAAAACAATTAGACCGGAATTTTATAAATTTTATTAATTAGTAACTGTGTGTACATATATTTATTTTACAAAGAGCGATATAAAGCTGGCACTGTGTACATGGCTTGAAAGATGAGTTGAATGCAGTTGTATGTGCATATTATTGTGGTTGTATTGTTATTTTATAGTGATAACTGTGTTGTCATATCCTGCTTTTAGCCTTTAGTGTAAATAGGCGCATGCCTCCTGCACTTTTAATTTTTTTTTATTTTAACAACTTTATTATCACCAAGGTGAAATTCGGGCACTTTCATTTTCGAAGGTACAGCAGCACCAAGTAAAGCGCTTTACCCAAGGTCCATGCTGGGTGTGTTCTTGCCACCGGCACTCACCCGTCTAGGACATGAGCGTCAGGATCTTTAAAAGTCCGTTATGTTGGGATGCATGCGACACAGGCTAGACCTCGGTTTATACTCTCATCCGAAGGAAACGGGAGTATAAAGTGTTTTTCCCAAGGACACAACACAATGCCCCGGCGTGGGCTCGAAACTCGGGACCTTCGGATCCGCAAGCCAACGCTCTAACCACTCGGCCACCGCGCCTCCCTTTAAATGGAATAACACAACAACAACAAGGATTGGATTGAGAATAAGCTTGGCCATTAACTCCAGTTAGTTCGTGTATTGATTTATTGACTTCCTTATGAAATCAAACATGTTGTTCATTGTTTGATTAAAAATGGTACAGAAGTTACTTTCTGTTGGATACCATCACATTGTGGATTTATATTTAATGACTGGGCAGATCGAGAGGCAAAGAATGGTGTTCTGAATTTGAATTCAATTACTGTTCACATATCTTTATCTACCCAAAAAGCAATCAATAGAATAGAAAAAGTATTTTTTTTTAAAATACAATTATTCACCCCAATATTCCTTGCATGTTGGTTTTTCTAGACCTGTTATAACATTAGCATATAGAATTCTTTTAAATTCATTACGAACTAAATTTTGTAAAAATATTTTTTGCTCTTGTAATTGTGCTTTTTCACATACTGTTTAAATGCACTGATTTTGACTTTTTGCTATCAGTGGAAATGAAAAACATTAAGATACTAAGTGATTTAAATTTTTCAGTTTGTTTAAAGCTGGCAAAATGTTTTATTTATTTATCTGTTGGAAGATTTATGTAGAATGGTTGGTTTATTTTTTTCTTTTTTCAGTGACTATAGTATGTGTAAACTAAATCATAGAGGTATGCTCGTTTTCTTATTTTCAATGTATAAATCACTTAGGTGGATAATAGACGATAAATGAGTAACACACACTTACTCCTTATTAATTAAGAAATAACGCCCTCCCCTCCACTCGCCTCCCCTCCCCTTCCCTCCCATCCTCTCTTCCCTCATACAGCTCGTGAGCTGCTCAAGGCGCTGATCTATACAGGAGGATCTAACTCTAGCCACCCGAGGCGCCCTCTTTGCAGCCTTTGGGCGCGCCGTGTTTTACCCCAGACGACTGAGCAAGCACAATCCTGGGCGACCGGGAATTGCATAAGGAAAGGGGTGGGGGAGAGAAAGAGAGCGGGGGTGGGAGGGGGGTGGTGGTGGTGGTAGTGGTAAGTGCCTTTTCGCTTGTTGGGTGTCATGTTGTGTAGCCAGGCAGCTCACCCGTCTAGAACCTTCGCGTCAAGATCTTTAACGTCCGTGCCCATGGAATGGGTGCGTGCTCAAGACTGGGCCTCGGTTTATACTGTTCGTCCAGAGTAGTAGAAGCGCCGTGCCTTAATTCAATTCTGTATTGTTGGTTTCTCCATCCCTCCCTCACCCCCCCCCCCCCCCCCCCCCCCCCCTTCAACTCATCCCCCTGTCACGAATTGGCTAGTTTTAACTCTGCTCATCGACTATTTAGCCTTGTGTAAGTAATTGTAACAGTAGAGAGTTAGTAAATTACACAGCAAGCCACACACCGCGAGCCCGACCCACGCTCCGCAGTGAGTCAGCACTTGAGCTTTGAATCGGACCGTTTTAACCAATCAGAGCAGGCTCAGTGGGTAGAGCAGTTTTGACTGTGTCAAAACCTAGCACAGCTTGGTCAGTCGTGTGTGAGACGAGGAAGAAGTAACATCTCCTTAGCTAGCAGAGAACTATCTTCACTCATAGACCAGGAAGCAGGACTTAGAATCTCAGAATTCTATTAAGTCACAACGGGCCTGAACTTGTCAAACAGGTAAATGAACACCCTTCTGTTTCATCGTGATATATTTGTATTATTGTTGAAATTATGGTTGTGGAATTTGCTATGCATAAATGTGAATTATTAATCCGAATTTGCCGTACCACGTGGAAGAGCCGACCACGAGGCGAAACACGACCGGTTGCGCCGCCATGTTGTATCCCGTACGGAACCACTGTTGTTTAACTTATATGTATGTTTGCAGACCAGTGGCTGTACCACTGAATGTTTATATTATTATTAATTCTGTATGTGTATAGTTAGACACGATTGATATTTATGTATGTATAGGAATTTAGAGTGAGATTCCAGTGGACCCCGGAAGTAGCAGAATGTTCGTCGCTTATGTATAGAGATGTGGAGCTATCACTGAGGGCTACTTTGGCTTTCAGTGAGACGCTCTGCACAAACCGATTATTCAGGGTTGTGCAGAATTTCGTCTCTTATATTACAGACGAGCAGGCGAGCTATCCCGAGCTATCCTGTGCACCCCACTCCACAGAAACGACTAGTTGGTTGAGGAGACTCTGCCGCACAAGCCGGCAACAGCTACCTTGAAAAACACCCTGTCAGACCCCACAGCGTGGCAAGGGAACCCAACTACACAACGACACAGGTGGACCAGAAGCTACCTCACAGAAGGACTTCGAACACCCCACACATGAGTTAAGTGCATAAGGCGAAGGTGCACTTAAACTGATCATAACAGGACCACAGTAGTCCAACTCTTCAGAAACTGTAAAACGGACCACAGTAGTCCAAATCTACATGAAATATACTAGCAAAGTGCCCGAGGAAGAAAATAACAGCTGCCTAGACTATCAGCGATCGAACTATTAGCATTGAAAGAGACTTTTTAAGTTAGATTAGTACTTAGAGAATCTTGTATAGAGTAGAAGAAATAAATGTGTGATTTTAACTGTTATCAAGTGGCTGGACTACATATGATTCATAGCCGTGTGAAAGCTAGTGTGACAGTATTCTTTTACCATTTTTCTATCTATTTCTGTACCCCAACCTTAACACAGAACGAGCTAAACAAATAAATTTATTAAAGTAATTCATAGGGTGACGTACTAGCAGTTCCCACCGAATAAACGTGAGGGTCCATAATTCCATTGTGCAGAGCCCATAAACCCCACGTGACACCCCCTTCCCCGCCCTCCAGGCTGTCGACCATCTTTGAGACACTGACCGTACAGGGCTGCTATGTAAATTACCTGTAATTCAGTGCTTCAATTGCTCTGCCGTTGCGTATACCGCTAAACCAAGATGGAGAATAAGCTTGGTAGTAACTACATCTAGTAGGTTACTCGTCGATGCTCCGATGGTGTGACCACGTCAACAGAGCATCAGGCCTTGCAAAAACTATCCTGCAAGGAGGCAGAAGAAGAAGGAGACAGAAAAAGAGGAAGGTGGCAGGACAACACTCGAGGATGGGCTGGTTTGACACTGAACGAAGCGAGGAGGGTTGCTGAGAACAGAGAAAGATGGAGTACGCTGGTTAAACGATCATCTGTGGTGCCCCAACGACTTTGAGTTACGGGATAGGATAGGAATAGCTAGTTAGTTAATTACTTAGTCATTGTTTATAGGGTCCAGCGGACTTCAAAGATCCGAAGCAGGACCACAACTTGGTTAAAAGAGGACTCACTCAGTTACTTCTAGTGTCGTGAAAAAGAAAAAAAAAGACGTTGGTCTTAAAGAATGTATACGTCTGTTGAAGATTCAATTTTCTGTGGAATGGTATTCCAGAGGGTACATGTAGGTGCCTGCCTTTATGAAAGTCCTGGCTCCAGATCGCTTCTTATCAGTGGTCTCTCCCTCTCTCTTTCTCGAGGTCAATGTCGATCTCTCTCTCTCTCTCTCTCTCTCTCTCTCTCTCTCTCTCTCTCTCTCTCTCTCTCTCTCTCTTTCTCTGTCCGGAGGTAGTGCAGGAAAAGAGCACACAATGGTTCATCAGTTAGTAAAGATATCTTCAAGAGCTGTTTTGTCCACACACTGATAGATAGTAATATCGAGATGATCTTATAGTCAATTCTCGTTGCAGCAGGGAGCCAGTGCGTGCAAGGAGCGTAAAACCTGTGTATATACTTAACATGTTTTCCCTTCCACGTTAGAACGCATTGCCCGGGGTAAACATATAATTTCAACGTCGCCGTCGCTGAGAGACAGCGGGGTGGTCTATCGGCACAGGTGGTTATAGGAGGCGCCTGTTTCTTATGTCGCGGGTTCGACTCCCTGCAAGAGGCACTTTACACCACATGTCTGAGTGATAAAAGTGTGTTTTTTGTGTGGGTGAAAGGGCCTATATACATTGTAGCATCCACTACTACTACTGCTGCTGCTGCTACTACTACTGCTACTACTACTACTACTACCACTACTGCTACTACTACTACTACTACTACTACTACTTCTACTACTACATGTTTGAGTGATAAGAGAGTGTTTGTTGTGTGTGTGTGAGAGTGGGTAAAACATGTGAGAGTAAATGTTGGGACAGATCGCCGCGCTTTGTGCCTGAGTGGCGATTTGGGGGAAAGCGTGTATATAGCATTCATTTAAAATTATTATTATTATCATCATCATCATCATCATCATCATCATCATCATCATCATCAGGTAAAAAGGTAAAGGTAGTCCCATTGCCTTGTGGCCGTAGGGGGGCGTGATGTTGGAGATCACACTTATCTTGGGCCAGCGTAATGAGGGTGATGCCCATCTCTCTCCCTCGCTGCTTTACCTTCCCCACCCTTAAGAGAGTAGGTACTCAGTCACAGTTGAGTCAACTGGGGGGGCGTTGTTATTTGTCGCTTCACGTTTTGCGGTCACCCATCCAAGTGCTAACCGCACTGGACGGTGCTTAACTTTCGACACAGTAGCGAGTGCTCCAACCACTGCGCTATCCGACACCATCATCATCATCATCATAAATGTATGATGTCAAACTTTTGATGTGATGTTTTAGATTAGGTAATTAAACGCAAAACTTCTTGCTGATTGTAGAGCTACTCCTTACTCCTTCGCATGAGAGTATAAACCGAGGTCCCAGTCTGTTCACGCACGCATTCCATCGCATGGCCTTTAAAGATCCTGACGCTCATGTCCTAGACGGGAGAGTGTCGGCTACTCAAATATCCCCAGCGCGCGCTAGGTCCATCTTAACCATCCCGGGTCACCCAGGATTTTGTGCTCAGTCGTCTGGGCGTCAGACTAGGCGCCCAAAGGTTGCAGGTGGGCGCCTCGGGCGGCTTGAGTTAGATCCTGTATCGACCAGCGCCTTGAGCAACTGTTGAGCTGGAGAAGCGCTATATAAAAGTGATACGTAAATCAACAATATATAATAGACCTGTTAGGACCACGGCAAAGATACTAGTGGGAAATAAGTGTAGTATTGCAAAGTCACCCCACAGATAACAATCTGTATTATAAGTTGTTGTTTTTTGTTTGTTTCTTTGTTTAATGTGTTGTTGTTGTCGTTGCTGTTGTTGGTGTTTTGTTTTGATTTTGGTTTTTTTTTTGGGTGGTGAGAGGTGGGGGGGGGGGGGGGAGAGTAGGCAGTTGTATAACAACTATAGTTACAAAGATTGAGCTAACTCGTCCTTTCAGTAAGCGTGTTTAGGGACTAAGCACACACACACACACACATACACACGCACACACAACATACATATACACACGCGCACACACACACGCTCACACACACCCCAACCCACACACCAATATTCACAAATGTGACGTTTAAATATACATACAGCCGTGACGTAACCAAATACGCGATGACTTTTGATTGGAAGAAGGTTTTCCAGGAGGAGGAACAACGAAGCTTAACGTCCTATTGCATCAGCGTTAAGGACGATCACCACGTCGCCACCCTGACAATAATGATTATCATCATCATATCAAAGATGAGATCCTACGGATCTCTTCCAGAGATTGGTTCAGATGATGTATAGGAATTGACAAAAAAAGTGAATGGATTTGTACAGCTGAGGAAATTGAGTTTGACATGTTTAAATTTATTTATTTAATCCTTCTTATTTAGCACGTTTTGTTTTGTTTTTCAAACTCAATGTGCTGGCTAATACCGAATCGAACTCGTGTGACCCGAGATAACTGTTGGGTTAGTGCTACATTTCCTGATTCCGAAGGTAAAAAAGACCATAAGAAATTACGTAAAATTACTTAGCGGAAGAAATGACGTCATTACAGTTCTTCAGGCGTAGACTCCAAAAACGAGACTTTAAAATTTTTATTTATTTATTTATTTATTTATTATTATTATTATTATTATTATTATTATTATTATTATTATTATTATTATTATTATTATTATTATTATTATTATTATTGTGTGTGTACGTGTGTATGTGGGTGTATGTTTGTGTGTGTGTTTGTGTGACGTGATGTGATTTGTGAATTAATACATTCTAGAGATACACGTAATAAATGACCTAAACTACAGTTACAGTTCTTCAGGTGCGGACTCCAAGACTGCGACAGGTTTAGTGGCATGATGTGATTTGTGAAGTATTATCACTAACAATGTGGAATTCTGTATTACTGATACGTTGTGAGATGGCGTTCCTGGCATTTTTGCTTTGGATTATTCCCGTCACTGGATTACCGGATCCAACTACTGGCTACGTCACTTCGAATGGGTCGTCGAGGAGAGATCTAAAGTCACAAACTGAAGACGTGCTGTCAGACAGAAGTGTCACGTCGTTTCATGATGATTATGATGGTGATGACGACGAATTCTTCAGGGATGATGAAATGTGGAATAAGAACGAGGTGACGTCAAGGTTGGACGTAACTTTGCAGCCACAAGACGTGATGTTGTACCAGGAAATGACACCAAACGTTGATGGTGTTGAAAACACTAAACATTTGGCCTTCGATGTTGGTGCTCAGTCAGTGCTAGAAGACGACGCACCATTTCAAAGCGCGCCATTACAGACGTCACGTCGCGAAGCGTCTTCCTCCCTCCAGAACAGGCGGAAATTACGTCACATTCACTCCTCGCCGATCCAGACCGCGCTGCTGCTGCAGTCGGAGACGCCGCTGACGTCACGCCACGCCCAACCACTGACGTCGTCAGGAGACCGGCTGACGTCACGCGAGAAGCGTCTGATGATGACGTCACGAGGAGGAGGAGGGGGTCAGCAGCCGCCGCCGCCTCCGCCCTCCTGCCACTGCACGAACAACGCCTGCAAACCCCCGGAAGTGCGAGACGGCTACGTCATACTGAACGTGCCGGTATTCTTGCCGTTCAAGGAGTGGTCCTTCTTCAGACCCGAACGCATCATGCCAGCACTGGCCCTCGCTGAGGACGCCGTGAAGTCCCGGAAACTGCTGCAAGGCTATAAGTTTCACTGGCACTTAGGGGACTCCCAGTGCGACTCCAGGCACGCAGCCATTCACGCGTTCAACGCCGTGACCAAATACAAAGTCGCCTTGTTTCTCGGCCCCGTCTGCGACTACAGCATGGCCCCAGTAGCACGTTATGCTCCCTTTTGGAACATCCCTATGATCACGCCAGGCGGCTTCGCTCATAACTTCCGGTACAAGATGAAAGGCGAAGAAGGAGCCGAGTATTCTTTGCTCACGCGTTTCGGCCACGCCTTTGATTTCATGGGGACCAACTTTTACAAGACCTTCTTGCATTTCGAATGGAAGAAAGTGACGGTGGTGTACGACATGCACGAGACGATGGGCGTCGTGCCGAAGCTGTGCTACTTGGCGTCTGGCGCCATATCGACCATCCTGACCGACGGCAACAATTATACGCGACCTATGCCTGTGCTAATCGACCGGCAGTACCGCATGAACCCGGGTCTGTGGATGCTAAAGGAACTGGGCGTAGAAAATGCGGGTGAGTATTGTGTGTGTGTGTGTGTGGAGGGGGGGGGGAGACGGAGGTGGGTACGTGTGCGTGTATGTGTGTGTGTGTGTGTGTGTGTGTGTGCTTTGTCTTTTTTTCTCTCACTATTTGTATATTTGTTGTTATTTGTTTGCATTTCGGTGAAAAGACATTAAAGCACACACTTCTTTTTTTTTTCCTTCTCCATCCTTCAGCTTTTCAATGTTCATTCCGCCTTATTCTCCTTCTCCGTATCCTTCTTTTTCTTCTACTTCTTCCTTCCTCTTTTCATCCTCCTTCTTCTCCTCCTCCTTCTTCTTCTCCTAATGTTTATGTAGTTCCTTTATTTTTCAAGTAGCTCTTCTTGCCCATAGTACTCTTGTCATACTTTGTCCTTGTCAACATTGCCCTGTTGTATTATCCGCGAAGATGGCGACATTTTGAAAATATTTGTTTAATTTGGGTTTTTTTCCATTTCGCACTTTAACTGGGTTTTCCGTCAAAATTGTGGAAGTGCAAGTCAAAGGGAAGACCAAATCACTCTACCCCCACGCCCCTCCCCGACCCCCACCCACCCCTCCCCATTCCCCACCCCTCCACAAAAAAGAGGTAAAGCACAATATTAAACTCAAATCAGTCGTACATCCCAAGTGATGAAAATGGTGGTGAGTTTCCAGTTGACGAAGATCGTTCCATGGTTGGTGATGTACTGAGGACAGCGTCTGGAAAGAAACTGCTTCTGAATCGAGAGGTTCCAGCCCTCAAAGCGCGGAACCGACGGCGAGAAGGGCAGGACATACGTGGAGTACAAAGCGTTTTAAAAAGAGGGGGAGAGAGAGAGAGAGAGAGAGAGAGAGAGAGAGAGAGAGAGAGAGAGAGAGAGAGAGAGGTGAACCAGATAGAAGGCTACAGCAACGACATATGTATCAACCGCATTGGATCGCATTTTTAGATGCCCGGGACAAATTACAAAAGGAACAAATGAGTGGACGGCCGATCAAGGGGAATAACATACGTTAATAACACATAATAAGACAATATAGCTTATAATGCATACGAACTTGCATTCGTCCAAAGGGTTATATTGTGGGAGTAATTTAGGGGCGGGGGGAAAGGGTAATTATTTCCGGCCATCCCCCCCTCACCTCCCTTGAGTGCGTGTTTGCGTGAATCTGCGTGCTCTCCCGATACCGTCGCCAAACTTGCTTAAATCGTAACACTGGACTAATCGTTCACACCCTCTATGAAACAACAAGCATGAATCAATGCCTTGTCAACAAATACACAACTTAGAAGAATCAAATGGAATGAATCCAATTGCTTTTCTACTCACGTCAAGTGTTGCAGAATAAATCCGTCGAATCATATAAATAACTCATAAATTAATCATACACGCCCAATCACCGTCGTCGGACGAAAGAAACGATAGATGTAGGGTTTGTTTCGGCAGATCTTTTATGCGGATCAGGGGCGAGTCCCCTTTCAGCGAAGTTGGGGTCTTGATTTTGTGGTCCTGATTCGGCTATACTGGTCCTGATTTGGCGCGGAAGAGTCCGCTGGACCTAAAGCAAGAATCATGTAATGTAATCATGGTTTGAATATAAGGAATGGCTTGAGCCCTTTCTTATTTTGGGGTGGGTGGGTGAGGGAGGGGTAGTAAGCCACAGTGAATACATTTCAAATGACATCTTGTACAGAGTTTTGTACTGATAATTATACAGAACTTCTAATTTTATATTCTGAAGTTGCTAATTTAAGCTGCTCAGAAAAAGACAAAATAACTACTGCTTCTTTGTAAATATTTTGAGTAAGTGCGTTTACGGGTCCTCCCAATGCTAATTTTTGTTTAAAGATTTACTATCTATACTTAGTCATTTATTCAGCAGATACACCAGGGCAACAAAATATCCTTCTTTTCCATGTATTAATTTAGATCCTACTGAAGACGGTTGCAGTCCGCTGGACCCTGTAAGCAACGAATAACTAACTAACGAGGACGTAGGCAGATGCAAAAAAGGTTTTAGTGTCTTTTTCTTGTTGTTGTTTTTGTTGTTGTTTTTGTTGTTGCTGTTAAAAATGAAAGTGGTGATACTGATCAGAATATCCCCTTAGGCCCTCTCTCCTCTCTTCCTCGCTTCCATCCTCCCCCATTTTCCCTCTATTCTGTTCGTCTTATTCCCAACAGAAGAAGACATTACATTACATGATTATTGCTTTAGGTCCAGCGGACTCTTCCGAGCCAAATCAGGACCAGAGAGACGTTATCTTAAAATATTATCAAATGTTTCAAATCTTAAAAAAAAACAAGCCTGTTACTCTTAAATACTCAAACAAACTTTCCATGACACCTCTTGAAAAGTAACAGAAGAAGAACAACAACAACAAAAAGATCATTTTCTAAAGGTATCTAGTGTGAACGAGCTGGAAGAAACTGAAGTTGTATGTAGTGTGTGTATCCGTGCGAGCGTGTGTGTGCGTGCGTGTGTGTGAGTGCGTGTGCGCGTGCGTGTGTATGTATGTTTATAATGTATGTGTGTGTGTGCATACTGTAGAATATGTGTGTGTGCATACTCTAGAATGTAATTTTGTAGTAGTTGCTATCTTGTGATCCGGTGTATTACTTTTATTACTTTCCGAAGCGTAAACTGGGGGGGGGAGGAGGAAGGGGGAGATGGGTGGGAGGGGGGGATGGGTGGAGGGGGGAACTTTAGTGTTTAGCTCTGTCTGTCCGGCGTCCAGGTGTCACTTTTTCCCACCTTTCTATTAAAGTAATAGACGGCTTTGAAACTTGTACGCGCTTCCCTCCAACCCCCCTTCACTTTCTCCCACCCCACCTCCCTCGTAAATCATCCAAAAGGCTCAAAGCGCGGCGACCTGGAAACCAACATACGCGCTCACACGTTTTTTTCACATTTTCGCATATATATATACCTATACTTTACACCAAAATACTTTGAATGATAGATGTGTGTTTGATATATATCAAACACACATCTATCATTCAAAGTATTTTGGTGTAAAGTACAGGAAAATTACTATTAAAAGACTGAATTACAATCGACTTTTTAAAATTTTAATTTGTAGTTGTTTTTTTTTGTTGATGGTAATTTTACATTGACTGGGACTTATTTAAAGGGAGGGAAGAAACCGGGGTACCCGGATATAGACCACGAACCCACGTCAATCCCTCAAACATATGGTGTGGTGTATAGTGCAGGAATATCGCAATTGGAAGAAGGAAAGGAAACCGATTTTTTTTTTGAAAGGGGGGGGGGGGGGGAAATTGATAGGTTATTTTTTTATGGTAAATTTACATTGCTTGCTTCCAGTACCAATATTGAATGGGAGGGATGAAACCGGAGTACCCTGCAACAGACCACAAAGACACATCTATCATTCAAACAGGTGGTGTAAAGGCAAGGAGATCGCTGTTCGAAAAAGTTAGGAAATAGACTTTAAAAAAATTGTTGTAGTTTGTAAATTTAGATTGTTTCTTTAGAATACTATTATTCAAAGGGAGGGAGGAACCCTTGGTACCCGGCAATAGACCACGAAGACACATATATCACTGAAAAATGTGGGGTAAAGGTATGGAGATCCTTATTAAAAGACCGAAAGAAAATCAAATGTTTTTGTGTGTGTGTCTTTGTTGTTGATTGGCTGCATCTTGTACCAATAATGACAGAGGAAAAAAACCCAGAGTACCCGGAAAAAAACCATCGGTGGCCTGTATGTTGGTACAGATCGCCAGTCTTTGAGCCTGATTTGTAATTTGGTGAAAGCGCGTTTATTGCACCCAGTGTTAGTAGTAAAAGTAATAGAAGCAGCAGTAGCAGTAATAAAAATAGGAGTAGTAGTAGTAGTAGTAGTAGTAGTAGTAGTAGTAGTAGTAGTAGTAGTAGTAGTAGTAGTAGTAAGTCACATAAGTTCGCACCTTTACGGGAATCGAACCTCTACGCCTTCGGCATAGGAAATTTTGGCCTAACCCACCGCGCCACAGCGCCATAGTCTTGATACCCTGGCCCTTAGTGAAAGAGTGACGATTTTTTCCTAGATAGTGCAATTTCTAACGAGCTCCTACTGATGATTATAGGTTGTACTACCTCGGCTATCGTGTACAGATAGCCGATGTATTGGCTGACGGAGGAAGTGCTAAATTGGATAGGATTAAGGATTCCGACAGGCCGTCAAAACTTGGATCTTAACCTAGATCGATATTTGGACCTCTGCTATACTCTTTTATTATTATTATTATTATGGGATTTTTAAAAAAAAGAAGCCTTCTACGTGTTTTGTATAAAAAGATGGGTGCGTATAGTATAGTGCCTTAAATTGAAATAGGCTCTTTTTATTAAATTATAATTTTCTAAATAACTATGGGTTTTGTAGTAAAACAGTGCAATCTGTGATAGTCGCTTAAATTAAGATATGCTTTTCATATTATGATAGAATTTTCTACAAAAACTATGTTATTTGTAACAAAAGTGAAAGTGGATAATTATAGTCGCATAAAGTAAAAAAAAAGAAGAATAATTACAGTATATTTAAATAATATATTTTGCTCATAAATTAAAGAAACAAGATTCAATTTAATTCAATTCAAGATTTATTCGCCAAGTGACGTACATACAGTTATTGTATACATGACACAAAGAATGCTTTAGATCAGCGGCAAGCATGCACAAGATACATAAAAAAACAAATAAAGCATAGATCTAGTGCGACCTATGTAAACGCCAGTATAGACTTGACAGCAGACCCACGCCTGACTAGAACACTCATGTACATGTAGTACATAGAAATACAGATATCAACTGACACAACCGAATTACGGATAACAAAACAGGTGCATGCATGATTTTAACGTACATCATCAGACACAGCAAATAAACAGATGACCAAAATATATTCGCACGCATAAGCACCCTCCCGCAATTCATGACTAGTTCAGGCCATTTAAATACAAAGTGTAAGAGGGGGAGGGGGAGGGGACAATAACATGTTACCACTTTTTAATCATAAATAAGTTTGTTTGTTTTTTTTAATGAGAACGTTTTCGAAAATTGTATTCACAAAAATGTCCAAATTATCATTTGATACCAAACCTAATCCATTTTTTAATGAATTTCCTCAAACAATTCTTTCCTGGAGATAGGCTTATATCATGGCGCACAGACAACTCATGACCTGCCCACTCCCTCGATCTTTTTTCCCGCATACTACTTCCTATGATGGTACATGAAGGAAAGAGTGTACTACAACAACCCACAGACCATTGAGGCCCTGAAGACCAACATTCGTCATTTCATTGTAAAAACTTAAGTACAATTAAAAAGTGGTAACATTTTATTGGCCCACCCTGTATATTTCCGAACACTCGCCCACATAGCTAAAGATCAGTATTTTCACATTTCTTGTGATATGAAGTCAAAATGTATTTGCTTACTAGACTTGAAAGGATATTTAAGTCATATGTTTTGTTCATAAAGAAAAATAACAACAGCAAGATGTCCGGCCATTTACATGCATTTTCAGACTCTCGCACAACCGACTGACAAACATGCAACTCGTACTGATATCCGACTATTTCAAAGGATTTTTAGACATTTTCTGGAAATATAACCAAAACATTATTGTACAACATGACGCTTGTGAAATCTGCAAACGCGGACGAAGTTGTAAATTGGATAGGATTATGGTTGTGGAAGGCCGCGGACCATGAAGCTAAACCTGGACCGGTAATTGGACTATATAGTTATATTCGTTGTTGTTGTTGTTGTTGTTGTTGTTGTTGTTGTTGTTGTTGTTGTTGTATTACAAAGACATTTCTAATGATATTCTATATCTTTTGCAGTAAATGAGGAGAATGTGTAAAATGGTTTAGATTTTGTATTTTTATGGTTACGAGATACCGAAAAAGAATAAAAAAAACACTAGAAAGATCTGATGTATTATACGAAATGGCCGTAATGAAGTCTGCAACCGCGGCGTACGAAGTTTGTAAATTGGATAGGATTACGGTTTGTGGCAGGCCGCGAAAACATGGATGTTAAAAAGGAAAAAACCTGGATCGATGCAAGGACCTCCTCTCACAGTGTTTTGAATGTGATAATGGACTTTCTTGTTTTATGGGATACACCTACTTCGTGGTAATTTCGCCCTCGTCCCTGGTAAACGGATATTCGGTTATATCAT
>CM072522.1:39190224-39247724 GCA_036898135.1 Oncomelania hupensis | reverse complement strand
CGATATATATTTCTCTACTATATTTCTAAATCCGTACAGTGAACAGAATGCAGTAAGTGGTTGAAACAACACAATGGCGATGCCGCGCTGGATAGGGACAGTCATCATGACATCTCGCAACACCAAGACCTCTCTTTCTTATCTCTCTCTCTCTTCTCTCTCTCTCTCTCTCTCTCTCTCTCTCTCTCTCTCTCTCTCTCTCTCTCTCTCTCTCTCTCTCTCTCTCTCTGTATGGGTGTGTGTGTTTGCGGCACACGGCAAGATCTATTCAACCCCGATGCTTGAATCTGTGTGACTAGAATTCCTATCCATGCAGCCCGTTCATTCAAAAACAAAAGGCAAGGGTCGTTGTTAGAAAGTTCTCTGACTTTATTCAGTAAATTGCGCAAACAGCATCAACCACTGCAATTGGAAAACCCTGTCCGAAAACTCCTATCAGACGCTGCTGGCGGCCCTATAAATATGCCCACCTTACAGTTGTTTTTTTTTTTTAATCGGAATGACGTAATAAATAACCAATCAGAACAAAATTCGTCACCGGAAGCAAAAGTAGGTCCTTGAATGCTCCACGCACTTCGACTAGTTGGTTAGTAAGTTAATCATTTGAATGTTGCAAAGTTGAAGATAGTTGGAGAGAGTATGCATCCTTGACGCACACCGATTGTTGTTCTGAACCAGTTTTCGATGGCGCTGTTATGGACGACTGCACTGGTAGCCTTGTCATACAGGCTTTTGATGACTTCAATAATTTTAGGGCTGATGTTGTACACTCTCATGGTTGCCCACTGAGCTGCATGCCAGACTCGGTCAAACGCCTTCTTGGTCAAACGCCCTATAAGCATTGATTATATATATCTATCTATCTATTCGACCAGTAACTTCTTGATAAGGGATAAATATAGAATCTTCCGTCAGTGGTAAACAAACAGTTCTAGAAAGAACTCAGTAGAAGTAGTAGTAGTAGTAGTAGTAGTAGTAGTAGTAGTAGTAGTAGTAGTAGTAGTAGTAGTAGTAGTAGTGTGTGTGTGTGTGTGTGTGTGTGTGTGTACGCGTGCGCGTTAAAGGATTTCCAGTAATGAGAAGGAAGTGGCAAAGTCCAAGAGCCGCAAGACGCGGTAATTGCTCTGTTGTACTGCGGACTGGATATCCCGGGTGTCGATTAAAAGCGAGTAGCGCTTTTCCAGCTCAAGAGCTGCTCAAGGCGCTGGAAGAAACAGGATCTTAGCTCCAGCAGACCGAGGCGCCCACCTTGACGCCTCTTAAACATCTGAGCACCATCCTGGGCGAACCGGAAATGGGGTGGAGAGGCAAAGGACATGAGCGTCAGTATCCTTAAAAAACCATGCAAAACATCCAACCTTTGCACTAAGACAGTCCAGGACCATTAAAAGGGTGTATTAACTCCCCATTGGAGAATGGACTAGCTTGACACTGAGGGAAGCCATGAGGGTTGCTGAGTACAGAGAAAGATGGAGTACGCTGGTTAAACGATTATCTGTGGTGCCCCAACGACCTTCGACTTACGTGATAGGATAGGATAAGATAGGATTAACTCGTCGTTAGGGAGGTGCAAGCTCAGAAATAAGCAGGTAAGCAGCTTTACAATGAGTGTTTTCGGTTCCTCGATAACGTGGTCACCTCGCGAGTTGAATAGTACATAGCTTTTTTCGATGCATTTGTTACGACGCGCAACAATATTACAGGAACACGATACTCCAGTTTGGTGAATTTACATCAACACCTCGGAGCCTGTTTGCCTAATTAATTAATAATAATAACAATAAGAAAATTAGAAGAAGATGATGATGATGAAGAAGCAGAAGCAGAAGAAGCAGAAGAAAAATACATGGCGCTATCAGGCGCTTTCCTCTTCTACCAAATTCAAAGCGCGGAAATCTGAAGAAATATCTATTACTTAAGTGGGAATAGGACAAACATTTGTTTGAAATGTTTGAAATTTTAGGTCGCCTGCATCCGATGCCCATTTCTAAAGGGAGTGAAGAAACCAGAATACCTGGAGAAAACCCTTAGTGTCCTGAAACGTCTCGTACCTAATTGATGGGTTGTTGAGTGCCTGTTTATTTGAAGAGAGGCAAACCAATTACTTGCTGTAGTAGATGGGGATCTTTTTAATGATCGGACCCGAAGTTTATTGATGAAACTTTCGTTAAGAAAAACAACAACAAAACAAAACAATAGCAGGGGAAGATAAAAGTCTACGAATACGTACGGCAATCAGTTCTCTTCTCTTCTAACATGAAGTAGGCCTAACTTTTGTTCTCTCCCTAGCTGGATTTCGACCTCAGGCGCACATTACAAAACGGAGAGAGAGAGGGGGGGGGGAGAGAGGGAGGGAGGGAGACAGAGACAGGGACAGATAGTCAGAGACAGATAAAGGCAGACAGATAAACCTACCAAAGTCGTGCTCACAGCGTGTTTGTTAAAATGTAACCTACTCTGCGGCGTATGCCTAATTGTGTGATTCCTTAGCGTGAAATACTGTTTTTGGGGGGTGTTTGTCCTCGCAAAAGAGAGAGAAGAGAGAGAGAGAAACAGATAGAGGGAGGAACATTAGTGAGCTAATTGGCAGCCGTGATCTTTTTGTCTTTAAAATACAAACAACTTTTGTTTGGTTTTACAAGAAAGAACTGAAAAATGAGCTGACAATACAATAATAATAAGAATCTTCTTCTTCTTCTTCTTCTTCTTCTTCTTCTTCTTCTTCTTCTTCTTCTTCTTCTTCTTCTTCTTCTTCTTCTTCTTCGTGTTCTTCTTCTTTTTCTTGTTTTTGTTCTTTGTTCTTCTTCTTGTTCTTCTCCTTCTCCTTCTCCTTCTTCTTCTCCTTCTTCTTCTTCGTCTTCTTCTCCTTCTTCTTCTTCTTCTTCTTCTTCTTCTCCTCCTTCTCTTGAGCTTGAGAGTTTGGGATTAACGAGGCCTGTTTTTTGTGATCTGCCTAATGTGTAAACCTCACAAAAACATCGTGCTTCGTGTCTGTCATGCATCGGACGTTGCAGTATTTTGTTTTTTTCCAATTACGGGAACGAAGGAGATGAGAAGACAAGATTTCATCAACACTGTGGCTCAGTGGTGGAGTGTTCGTCAGGCAAACTGATGACACGGGTTCGAATCCAGTGGTAGGCAAGATAAATGCGGCGATTTTTCACTCTGTCTGTGTGTCTTTGTCTATGTGCCTTTGTCTATGTGTCTGTTTGACTGTGTGTGTGTGTGTTAACATTGTATTGGTCGAATATGATTGTTATGAATGTTGGAATGTTAGTAATGCTATAGCTATTTGTTTGTATGTGAATTATGACTAATATGCTTATGTTTGTTTATATTCGACACCCCAAAAGGGTTTAAAGTGGAATCTTAAAACCGTCCATATTGTTACTCTGTGTCAATTATGCCTGTGTGAACGCTAATATGTGGGTTTTGATTGCTTGCATGGTGTCCCCGTGATAGTGCCGGGTTCTTTTTTTTTTTTAAATTTTATAAATAGTATTCCCACTTTCTGGAAATTTAATGCTTTAAATTCCCACTGTGGCGTCTTTCTCCTTTGTTCTTTCTTATTCCTACTCTATTCTATACTATCTTCTTCTTCGTTAGACCAGTCACCTACCTTTTTTCTTGTAAACTCTTCCCAAACTCCTCATTTGTGTATGAGGTCTGTTGGGTCAGCTTGGGAATATTGGACGCTTTCTGCCGAATGGGACACTAGGGCTTCCTATGATATTATTATTTAGCAATGTAGGCATTTAATATTTATGTGTTTTGTTGATATTTTATCATGATGTTTGTGATGTTCTGTTTTGTTTTTGTAAACGGGGGTTCGATAAATTAGAGTATAGCCTCAGCGTCCCCTGCGTGGGATGGGATGTCTTTAAAGTAGAGTGACCGGTTGTTGGAGTGCCCTCAGTGTTACCACTAGGGTTGTTTCAAGAGATCTTTTATGTGGATCAGGGGTGAGTCCTTTTTCAACCAAACCGTGGTCCTGATTTTGTGGTCCTGATTCGGCTCTTTGCAGTCCGATGGACTCTGCAAGCAATGAATAATTAACTCACTAGCTTGCATGGTCTTCTTCTTCTTCTTGGGTTTAGCAGCCACAGTCAGAGCGTTGATGCATTTGCTTGCTATAGGTCGTTTCTGTTCGTTTGCTTTGCGGGTCTGTTAAATTGGTTTTGATGTTATACATGCCTCAATATGTCGAATCAGAAGACTGCTTGTTGTATAAATAATGCTTTGTCGACGTGTCTCAATGAATGTGACGTGAGCACGCGAGAGTCGATAGATTTTATAGTAGTGTTACTGCAAAAAACTTTTTTTTCAACCAAAAGCCTAATTAGATGTCTTTTATGATGGTGTGGTGCTTGTTAGAAGGATATGATGAATGGATTAAGTGCCTGTGCTGTCAGAGTGTCCGTGTGTGTGTGTGTGTGTGTGTGTGTGTGTGTGTGTGTGTGTGTGTGTGTGTGTGTGTGTGTGTGCGTGTGTGTGTGTGTTTGTGTTTACCAACTTCGGGGCGAATTCCTTGCGTAATGTCAGTTGCTGGAATAAATTCTGTATTCTGAATAATCTGCCAGCATGTGCAGAGCGCGCGCCAGATCTCTATTTGAACGTTTGTGACAGTTATGATGTTGGGGGCGAGGGTAAGGGCAGGAGAGGGTAAGAGTGTGTGTGTGGGGGGGGGGGGAACTATGAGGTTTTATTTATCTACTCATCTACTCATCTACTCATCATCTACTTATCTTATCCATTGATCCTTGCCTTTCAGTGAAGACGTGTTAAGAAGCGAATGAGGGCTTGGTTGTGCGCTCGTTAAGAAAGACATATTTGTGTATTGCATTTGTGATGAGATTGTCCCCATTGTGTGCAACTGATGTGGAGGAGAGAAAGGAGAAGGGGGGGGGGGAGATCAGGTTACGTTGCGTTACGCAACCGCTGACACGCCATCGCCCTGTTGGGCCTTCCTGAGTACAAACAATGGCTACTTGAAGAAGAAATTTTGAATACACTTTGTTTATAGGGCATCTCCACACTTGATAGTGACACACTAGGTGCCAGGCTGGTGAAGTGCCTTCAGTGTTACCATTGGGGTTGTTTCAGCAGATCTTATATACGGATCAGGGGTGAGTCCTCTTTTTTAACCCAAGTTGTGAATCTGGGTGGAATACTTGGAAAAGTATTTGTTGGGGTATCGGATAGCGCAGTGGTTGGAGCACTCGCTACTGTGTCGCAAGGTAAGCACCGTCCAGTGCAGTTAGCACTTGGATGGGTGACCGCAAAACGTGAAGCGACAAATAACAACGCCCCCAATTGACTCCACTGTGACTGAGTACCTACTCTCTTAAGGGTGGGGAAGGTAAAGCAGCGAGGGAAAGAGATGGGCATCACCCTCATTACGCTGGCCCAAGATAAGTGTGATCTCCAGCATCACGCTCCCCCACGGCCACAAGGTTATGGGACTACCTTTACCTTTTTTTTTTAATTTGTTGGTGATGTGTGACTGATATTGTCCGAGTTTTCTTCGTATAAATGAGAACTGTAAACTAATATTGTCCGAATGTCCTTCTGTAAATGAGGACAGTGGATTGTCTTGTAGCTTGTGTCCTGCTTAGATCACTCAACCACTTAAATATTATTCCTAGGTCAATGTAGTAAGCTTATTTGTGAATTGTAAAACTTTGTATCACAGACGTTTGATGTGAAGGGAGTCATATGGTTTGGTTTGGTTTTGTTGTTATAATGTGATTTTACGTGTGAATAAATGGGAACAAAATCATTACTACCTCAGATGGGTAAAAAAAAAAGACGTTGAGGACCTGATTCGGCTGTTTGCAGTCCGTTGGATCCTATAAACAATGACTAACTAACTATCTAACTTGATTCATTGCATAAAGATAAACCTCGCATGAAATGTGTTTACTTTATTTATCTCCACCCCAGAGTCGCGCGTTGACGTGTGTAAAACACTACAGTAAACACAATACGTTCAGAACAGAACATTCACTTTTAGTTGATCTCTCTCCCTCTCCCTTTCTCTCTCTCTCTCTCTCTCTCTCTCTCTCTCTCTCTCTCTTTCTATCTCTCTCTCTCTCTATAATGATCATTGAAGCACTTTAGTTTCAAGAGTGCATGTATGTGATCGAGTTGATAGTGGAGAGAACACGCGTAATCTGCAACGTATACAATAGGTATGCGTCTTGGCCAACCTTAGCATTAAAGTTGCCTTGCACAATGACTATGTCCTTCCTCGGCACTTGGTCAAGGACAGTCTGCAGATGTTCGTAGAAATCCTCGACTTCGCTGTCGTCATAGTCTGATGTTGGGGCATAGGCTTCAATGATGGTGATGTTGAAAGGGGCTGCAGCGCTCTTAGACGGTTGGTAATGAGATGAATTTATTGGAGACTGAGCGGCAACCCATGACAGTGGCTAGAATGTCTTTGTGGACCAAGAAACCAAGGCCGTGTTCGTGCCTGTCATCTCTCTCGCTGAAATAAAGTTTGTGGCCTTTGTCGGTCGTTGTTTCACCTAGGCCTTTCCAGCGCAGTTCGCTGAAACCTAAAATGTTCCATCGATAGTGGGCCAGATAGTGGGCCATTTCTTCTCATTTTCCCCCTGCAGTTAGGGTCCTGACATTCCAGAACAACAATCGGCGTGCGTTAAGGATGCCTACTCTCTCCAACACTCTTCAACATCTTCCTGGAGCGCATCATGTCAGATGCCCTTGCAGATCACGAAGGCAAAGTCATCATAGGGGGTAGAGAAATCTCCAACCACCGTTTTGCTGATGATATTGATGGATTTGCTGGAGAGGAACAAGAACTTGAACAGCTGGTACAGAGGCTTGACAACACCTCAAGAGCCTATGGAATGGAAATAAGTGCAGAGAAGACCAAAATGATGACCAACAACACCAAGGGCATCAACATGGACATCAAAGTCCAAGGCCAGTCCCTCAACACAGTGCATAGCTTCACATATTTAGGAGCCATTGTATCCAGGATCGCACAAACAACTTCTGTCCTGGCAAGGTTGATGCCCATTTGGAAAGACAGGACCATCGGTCTACACTCCAAGGTAAGACTGCTGCGTTCCCTTGTCATCTCCATCTTCCTATACGCTTGCGAAACATGGACTCTCACAGCAGACTTAAACGAAGAATACAAAGCATGGAGATGAGGTGCTACCGATTACTTTGGGGCATTTCCTTTACCCAGCACATCACCAACGACGAAGTCCGACAGACCATCCCACAAATCATTGGACAACACGATAACATGCTCACAGTGGTGAACAAATGGAAACTTCGATGGTATGGCCACATCACCAGAACATCCTGCAAGGTATGGCGCAAGGAGGCAGAAGAAGAGGGGGAGAGTAAAAGAGATGGGAGGACAACATTCGAGAATGGACTGGCTTGACACTGAGCGAAGCCATCAATGTAGCTGAGGAGAGAGAAAGATGGAATACGCTGGTTATACGATCTTCTGAGGTGCCCCAACGACGTTCGAGTTACGAGATAGGATAGGATAGGATAGGATAGTGCACAATAGGTTCTTTCTATACAACAATTAACTGACAAGATATTTATAAATCAACAGCACGGTACCTTTTTTGTTTTGTTGTCCAAAAGGTATAAAAAGGTATTTTATATAACATTATGTTCATTGTTCATTGTTGAAAGACATTTCTCTCCCTTTTCACCCCCTCCTCTCTCTCTCCACCCCATTCATTATCTACATCTCTTTCTCCCTCTGTCTGTCTGTCTGTCTTTCTGTCTGTATCTGTTTTTCAGTTTCTGTCTCTTGGTCTCTGTCTTTCTGTCTCCCCCACCCCCTCGTAGGGGTGCCTGGGGTTTCAGTATAAATAGTATCCCCACTTTCTGGAAATGTAGTGCTTTAAATTCCCACTGTCGCTGTCTTTCTCCTTTGTTCTTTCTCATTCCTACTCTGTTCTATCAATCTGCTATACTTTCCTCTTTCGATAGGCCAGTCACCTACCTCTTTTCTGCAAGAAACTCTTCCGGAACAAAACTCCTCATTTGTGTGTGAGGTCTGTTGGATCAGCTTGGAAATATTGGACGCTTTCTGCCAGGTAGTCCCTGGGGCTTCCTATGATGTTATTATTTGGCAATGTAGGCATTTTATATGTATGGGCTTTGTTGATATTTTATAATGATGTTTGTATTCTATTTCGTTTTTGTAAACGGTGGTTCAGTAAATTAGAGTATAGCCTCAGCGTCCCCTGCGTGGGATGTCTTTATTGTAAAGTGACCGGCTGGTGGAGTGCCTTCAGTGTTGCCCCTAGGGTTGTTTCGGCAGATCTTTTATACGGATCAGGGGCGAGTCCTCTTTCAGCGAAGTTGTGGTCTTGATTTTGTGGTCCTGATTGGGCTTATACTGGTCCTGATTTGGCTCGGACGAGTCCGCTGGACCTAAAGCAGTATTGATGTAATGTAATGTCTCTCTGTCTCTTATTCTTCTTCCTCCTCCATCCTAACCGTCCATTATAAAATCGCGGTGTTCGTGAATGTGTACACATCGGACAGATTACACAAAGGTACCTCGTTATCTCCGAGCTCGCAAGCTGGAATAAAAAAGGAAAAGGATGAGGAGGAACAGAAGAAGGGGAGACGGGGTAGGGGAAGAAACTGAGAGAGAGAGAGAGAGAGAGAGAGAGAGAGAGAGAGAGAGAGAGAGAGAGAGAGAGAGAGAGAGAGAGAGAGAGAGAGAGAGAGAGAGAGAAATATTACAGAGGAGGAAGAAAGAAGAGGAGGAGAAAGAATTTCTTCCTCCTCCTCGTCATCATCATCATCATCATCATCAACTTGTTGTTTTTGTTGTTGTTGTTGTTGTTGTTGTTGTTGTTGTTGTTGTTGTTGTTGTTCTTCTTCTTCTTCTTCTTCTTCTTCTTCTTCTTCTTCTTCTTCTCCTCCTTCTCCTTCTTCTTCTTCTTCTTCTTCTTCTTCTTCTTCTTCTTCTTCTTCTTCTTCTTCTTCTTCTTCTTCTTCTTCTTCTTCTTCTTCTTCTTTCTCCTTCTCCTCCTTCTCTTCTTCGGTCGTCTTCTTGTCTAATCAACACACAAACACAGATTAGAGGGCAACCTCTGGACACTGCCACTATTGTGGAAACACAGCGGTCGCTGAGTCTTGTTTATTGGCCTGAGAAATTCTAATTTACTGCATTCTAAGTTGGTCACTAACACACTGATACAGCTTCGGAATGGACACACACACACATACACACGCACACACACACTCACACACGCACAAAAGCGCTCGCAAACGCATATGCACAAACGCACATACTGAAACCACAAACGTAACTCACACGCGCACAAAATAGACACACACACACACACACACACACATACACACGCACGCACCCATACACCTACGCAAATATACAGACGCATACGCACTCAAACACCTACGCAAATACACACATAGATACGCACACAGATACACAGATATTGACGCAGGCAATGCTATACATATGCAAATATAATACAACAGCACACACATCAACCAACAAACATGTAAACTCACCCGTTTACACTCTCGAATAAGAAAATGGGGAGGGGGGGGGGAAGTGGAGAGAAATAAAGAGAAAAAACAGAGAAACAGACAGAGTAACAGACAGACTGACAGAGTAACAGAGAGACTGACAGAAAGCGAGGGAGACCGAGAGATAAAAGAGCAGAAGGTAGGGTGGGTGGGAGCAAAAACGAGAGAAAGAGAGAGAGAGAGAGAGAGAGAGAGAGAGAGTCGAAGTCGAAGTCGAAATCTTTAATAGGATAATAGCATTTGGTCCTTTGGACCTGTCTTACAGCTAGTCCTTAAGAAACAATGCAATAGAGACAAAATAATTAACATAAAATAATTCTATTCCTTAACTACGGTAACAAATCACTACGCAAATTAATGCATTTTAATACACATACTCCCACCCTTCTTCCCCTCCCCATCCCTCTCCTCCTCCCCCCGCACACACAAGCACAAGCACATACACACACGCACACACCTAAACACACACACACATACTTGTAAATTCATACATTCTTAGTAACTTCTTAAATATTAAGAGCAAAGGGAGCTGAAATATTTATGGAGCCTTGTTTTAAGAGATGGTAATGATTTACTTTTCTTGACCTCTTCTGGTAGAGAATTCTACACGCTTGGACCAGAAGAGGACAGAGATGTTTTAAATATGTCAAAGGGTGGTCTTGGAAATGTTAAATTACGTCGTGAAGATGAATAACGAGATGATGACTTTCTAACAAGAGTGAGGGAGTGAGAGGGAGAGAGAGAGAGAGAGAGAGGGGGGGGGAGGGAAGACAGAGAGGGAGTGAATGAGGCAGAGAGAACGAGACTATTATCCTGCTTCTTAACGAACTATCAATTTGCACCTGATTCCAAGTTATTGTTTCACGAATGGTTTTGTTCATGTTTAATTATTTTCCCTGAGGTAAGCTTGGTTCATGGATGCATCCACACCATCGGCTTATCTACACGCACATACAGAGAGAGGGAGAAACAGGCACACACCCACATTCACACACGCACTCACACACACAAACAGGCACACAAACACACACAGACACACACACACACACACACACACACACACACACCCAGCCGAGGTTACACATATTATCATGACTTTCCCGAAACGCCATATACGTTGTGCTGACAATGGGTCATATTTCGTCCCCATTTTTAAGTACTTTGCAGTGTTCGAACCCTAACCCTAACCCAAACCCTAACCCTAACTCTAGCCCTAACCCAGCCCTAACCCTAACGGATCATTGTTCTGACGTCAAAACAAGTAGGCATGTGAATACAAGTTATGTAGATGTTCACTGTTTTGTCCAGATAATACTGTGTAAACAAGGACACAACAGCACATACACACACACACGCACACGCCTACACACCCAGCACAAACACACACACACACACATGAAATAACACAAACAGGCACACAGACACACAAAAACAGGCACCCACACACATATAAATGGACACACACGCTCACTAATAAACACCCACACACACATACACATGCACGTATTCATGCACTCACAAACACAAACTCGCGCGCTCGCACACACACACGCACACACAAGGCATGAGTTTTGGGGAGTGCTTTCCAGTGGAGTTGGCGGCTGGGAGGGAGGTGGGTGGGAGGGGGGGGGGGGGGGTTGGGGTCATTTGGCGGTGGATGCCGTCCAACAGAACACTTATAACACAGCAACACGCGTCAAATTGTTTGCTGGGCGTGCAATGTAAATTTATTGATGGTGATTGTTGTCAAATACAGGAATAATTAATTAGTTTGTCTCGCCAAACAAAACGGAATAATGGAAACGCAACCTCTCTTTAATTACACACTAAATCCCCTTTGTCTGTTTGTGTTTGTCTGTCAGCGGTCTGTCTCTCTCTTTGTCTCTCTTTGTCTCTCTTTCTGTCTTTGTCTCTCCTTCTGTCTCTGTCTCTCTCTTTCTCTCCCTGTCTCTATCTCTTTCTGCCTCTCTCTCTGTCTCTCTGTCTCTATCTCTTTCTGTCTCTCTCTGTCTCTTTGTCTCTCTCTGTCTCTTTGTCTCTCTCTGCCACTCTTTGTCTCTTTGTCTCTCTCTGTCTCTCTTTCTATCTCTGTCTCTCTTTCTGTCTCTGTCTCTCTCTCTCTGTCTCTCATTGTCAAACTCTGTCTCTACACCCCCTTTCTCCATTTCTCTCTCTCCACTCGGTACCTTTCCATCCCTCTCTGTCTCCAACTCTCTTTCTCTTTCTAACTCTCTGTGTCTGACTCTCTGTCTTAGTCTTTATCTGTCTGTGTGTGTGTCTATCTGTATCTTTCTCGCAGTATCATCTTCTAACAATCTCTCTCCCTCTCCCTCTCTGTCTTTATCTCTGTCTATCCTACTGTCTCTCTCTCTCTCTCTCTCTCTCTCTCTCTCTCTCTCTCTCTCTCTCTCTCTCTCTCTCTCTCTCTCTCTCTGTAGAGAACGGGTTTTTTCCGGTATTTTTTTAATTAAAATTAATTAATGATTTTTGATTGGCTAAAAGCCTTGAGCCAATGAATGAAGAGATAGTTTGAATTAGAGGGGAAATTAGTCAGTCGAATGGTTGGTGTTATACTGTGAGGTCGAGTGTGTATGTAGGCCAAGGATAGAAAAGAAAAGTTGAAAGAAAAGAAAAGAAAAGAAAGTTAACTGAAAGAGGAAGAAAGCATTGAAACTAATTGCGGTGTATTGGTTTGTGGTCATTTCTCTCTGGAAGTGGATTGTTATTTTGTGCTGTAAAAATTACAGCGGCCTACTTGGAGCCGAGAGGCCAACTGGAGACTAGGGGCCTGTTGGGGGCTACTGGCCTACTGGGAGCAGAATTGGCTCTGTCCTGTCCGAAGCGAGGACAAGGTGATCGCCATAAGCATCGGAGGGGGATCGACTCTAGGTCCACACTTGACCAAGACAACGTTTTCTCCGAGCGGACTGGGGCAGGATGATAGTCCCTCCGCTCGTTGACGTTCATCGCTCGTCGACATTCTTCGTTCGACGATACTCGTCACTTGTCGACGTATCTCTGGCATCGTGTGCCAGATAGTGTGAAACCGTGATCCTCGGAGATAATAAGGTACTGTGAGAATTTGCATATTTGTTGCATTGACCAGGACAAGAACTTGCCGGTCTCGATTATCCGTCCCGAGTGTTCAGGCTCGTCGACGTCACGTTTCTATGAAACATTGGGATAAGCCCAACTGTGTTAGATTAACTGTATGAAAGGATGGGAGTGAAAGTGTGATATAAAATTGTTGATTATTTATATAAATTTTGAGAACGTGGAACGGATATCTGGTGTTGCAGTTTGTCTGTGTTGGGAAGAGTCCGTACGTTTGTGGGTGTGTCAGTAAACAGAGAACGTGCACGCACGCATAATTCGCTTTAGGAGTCATATATACAGGGTGTTCCAAAAGTCTTGGGCACATTTGAAGTCCCCATATCTCAATTACTATGAATGGTAGTAAGATAAAAGTTGTGCCATTTTAAAGCTAATTACATTAAGTTTTTTGTAAAGCTGTTGATATTTTTTATTTCTTTTCAGACCCATTAATGGCGTTCACTCAACCAGAAAATGTTGGGACGCGTTTGGCAAGAATTTGACTATCGGCTTGATGTGTGTCGTGTGACCAATGGTGCTCACGTTAAACATCTTTGAACATTCCATGTAAAACTTGAGATTACAAGCTTTCTGAATTTACCAGATGCTTTTTTATATCCTTAATAGTTTCGGAAATATTCAATGTCAAAATGTGCCCAAGACTTTTGGAACACCCTGTATATTTGCATGCATCTACACTAAATATCCATCCATTACACTCTCCCTCCCTCTTCCTCTCTCTTTTTGCATATATCTCTGTCTGTCTGTGTCTATATATCTCTCTCATCCTACTCTCTCTTTCTCTCCCTCTTTTTCTGTCTCTGTCTTGATCTCTGTCTGTCTGTCTCTCTCTCTCATTCTCTCTCTGTCTCTCTCTCGTCCTATTTACTCGATGAAAACCACACACACACACACACACACACACACACACACACACACACACACACAAATTGCGGCAATATTCACTTCATTACGTTCATGCTGTTTGCGTTTGATTCGTATTAATCCATCATAGGACCATCGTGCCACAGCAACCCACTGTTTGTTCTGTATGTGTGTGTGGGTGTGTGTGAGTGTGTGTGGGTGTGTGTGTGGGTGGGTGGGTGTGGGTGTGTTCTTGGAAGACAACGAGCAAGCACCGAATTTAGTGAAATTGGTACTAAATTGTTTTGACCGATGCATCCCAAGACGATCCGAGATAAAATTTAATTCACACACTCACATACACATGCGCACACAGACACACGCACCTACTAACACACACAGACACACGCACGCTCGTACTAACACACATACAAGCACACACACAGACACACACACACACGTATGCACTCACACAGAAACACACACACACACACACACACACACACACACACATACGCACCAAATAAACAGCCACATTTGGACTATACGAATAAATATAAAGGGGAATACCTGTTAATTAGGTCAGATAAAGTGACGCAATGAGAAAGTGATTAAGTGATTTGTTATATATTACATCCTATCCTATCCTATCCTATCCCATAACTCGGAGGTCGTAGGGGCACCACAGATGATCGTTTAAACAGCGTACTCCATCTTTCCCTGTCCTCAGCAACCCTGATGGTTTCGCTCAGTGTCAAACCAGGCCATTCTCGAATGTTGTCCTCTCACCTCTTTTTCGGTATCCCTCTTCTTCTACCTCCTTGCACTGTGCCTTGCAGGATGGTCTTTGCAAGACCTGATGATCTGGTGACGTGGCCATACCATCGGAGCCTCCGTTCTCTCACCACTGTGAGCAGGTCATCGTGTTGTCCAATGGCCTGTGTGATGGTCTGTCGGACTTCGTCGTTGGTTATGTGCTGGGTATAGGCATATATTACATACAATTATGGAAATAATACATTAATACATTAATAAATATAAATGAATGAAGAAATATAAATGAATAAAGAAGTAAAAAAGTAAATAAAGAAATAAAAAAAATAAAAACTAAAAATAAAAAATAAATAATTTAATTAATCAAGTTAATGAAAAATGAGAAAGAAAAATAAACTGATTACATTATTTAATTAGGAAATCACTGAATAAAACACATAAATTAATACAATTTCCAACAAAATTGAATAGATCAATTCATCAATTAATCCACTCAATGAGGAAATACAAAAATAATGTAATTATTCCTTTTAGGAATAAATAAGACCAAACAAATTAAATAATGAAATTATGCATATAGAAAATCAACGAATGAATACATAAAGTCATATGAACAAACTACCTCACACGACTAATTTCTTGAGATCTGGTCATTTGATTCAATAGTGATTATTCGCACGGGGGTCGTGCTAGTAGTGGTTCGATGTTTGCTCAAGCGACAGTCGTGCGAATAGCACGGTAACAAGTGTCTGTTGACTGTGTGGATATTTCGACCAAGTTCATTTATTGATTTATTCTCAGGCTGCCCATTGTGTCTTGAAGGTAAAATTATACAAGACAAAACAAATGTGTTTGTGTGTTTGTGTGTATAGACGGCGTTCTGGTGACATACACTTGACAATCATCCTACAGTTTTTATTTGACGGACCTCGTAATGCTGACGTCAAAAGAGTGTTCCGTTAATGTGGGTAAAGGTTAGGGTAAAGATTAAGGTTGTTGTTGTTGTTGCATCAATTTTTATTCATCAGATTAACATAAGTTGTACTGATAAAGATTAAGGATTGGGTAAGCGTCAGCGTTATAAGACTTTAACTTGCTTAAAATAGGGGACGAACTATGACCCATGGTCAACACAACGTTTGTGGCGTTTCATGAAAGCTCTAACAACGCCACACTGACTCAACCAAAGCTTGTAGGTTTTGAAGCTAGTTCAGCCAGGCTAGCTATAAATAGCTTCGCCGGTGCTCTTCTTTCCTTTCCTTTCACTGGAAGGGAGGGTGTAGGCAAGCTATAAATAGCCCGCAGCCAGCAAAATGTGGGAGAACCTAAGAGTGCTGCTCACATAGCCATTGAGCTGGTGTGACGCGGTCTAACCAAACTGGGTGTGTGTGTGTGTGTGGGGAGGGGGGGGGTAAAAACGATGTTACTCTGACATACACTTGAAACTCTACATACTTTCTTTTGACTTTTTTTGACGGTCCCGTTATTTTGATGCCAAAATAATGTTCCGGTAGGGTTAGGGCTGTGTTAGGCTTAGGGTTAGGTTAAGGGTTAGGGTTAAGGTTTGGGTTAGGGTTAGGGTTAGGGATAGCTTCAAAAAATGGAAAATGTCAAAGTAATGTCAAGAAATGGGAAGTGTGTCAAAATAATGTATGTAGAGTTTCACAACAGTCATCACAACGTCGTTTCTACAAAAAAGTGTGTCCGTGTGTGTGTGTGTTCGTGTTTGTGTGAGGGTGTTGGTGTGGGTGTACTTGAGCTTGTGTTCGTGTTTATATGTGTTTGTGTGCATAATATTGCACGTTCGGTTTGTCACTGTGTTCACGTTGAAACGGACCGACAGACCGTCTTTTGGCTCTTTCTGATTTCCAACATCTATCTCCAAATATTTCCAGATATGTCTTGTAACGGCAGAAATATTGACGACAAACATGAGGAAATTAGCTTAGCGAAACAGAGATACCATCGAACGAAACTGGACATTAATACGACAGTTAGCTAACAAGCAGCACACACATGGCAAATTAACTTCCTTGAAACAGTCACACCGCCGCCAGCTATTGATACCATCAACAGGCTTGGCGACCAAGAATTCTAAATAGCATACCTTAGTCAAAAACTAACCATAGCGTTGTCTTCGATTAAATAACTTACTGCACCATGAGACACTAAGTAGCTCACTCCAGCCAAAAGTTACCAAGATGATGTCATCAGTACTTGGGCAGGCTCAGCTTATCGTTATAGCATCCTTTCCCCACTCTACTTCTGACATTCCACTTCAAAAGATAATTATGCGTGTCCAGGGACAAGAGAGCGGGGGAGGAACTATTCAAATTAGAACCATAATTCTGTAGAGGCGAGATTAACGAAAACGATTGGCCAGAAGACTACTAGGGACTTTTGCGTATCTTTGGGGACCAAACCTCAGCTGGTTAGTCGCAAAATAACTACCAAGCTGTGTGGGTCGACCAAAGGAACAAACTGCAGTGTTCGTCTATCTCCATCTCATCAAGAGAGTGCTAGAGACGTAAAAGACGATTTCACGAGTCCCAGAGTCTACAAGTAAGATAACACTAGTAGTTTTGATATGTGTATGTTTATTGTATATTGATTGCCATGTATAAATAATATGTTCTTGATATGTATAGTTGCAGAAACAGATTATTGTTTCTGAGACAGTATGCATGTGGTTTGATGTACCTTAGCCTTAAGATTCGAATTGAATTGTGCATATGGGAACCCTGCAGGTGTCTGATGCTATAGACACTTTGCAGAGGAGACCGCACCCTTATAGCTAACGAGAATACTGTAGCCAGAGCTCCGACTTTTACAGGTCGGGCCTGGGATCATCAAAGTTTGTGGAGACGAACGCCTGACCGTCGCTCCCGTGGAACCAAGGAGAACTACCACGATTCTACCTGACCACGTCCAAACCCCACAGCTTCAAGAGCGACCCGACTTACCTTAGCTAAGTCCCCCACAAGAACTGAGTCATACCCTCGAGAAACTAGAACCTTTGAAACTTACGAAGAGTGAAAATCGTAACCGCAGGTAGCAAATGACGAGAGAAACCTGTTAAGACATTTTCCCAGCACTTGGAACTATATTACTTATTAATTTACCGATTAATGCAGAAATGTTAAAGTTTGTGTTGAATATATAAAAAGTGAAATTACATACATACGACTGGTGTCATTCTATTTGTATTGTTGTGTAGCTATTAGTTTTCTTCTCTCGAGACATAATAATCTAGTCTTTTGATTAGTAATTAACGGTTCTCAAGTTGAGCCAAATGATACTAAAATTCCCGAGAACAAATATAAATTTTATGTGACCAAAGTACCGTGATCTGTCTCTCACACCACTTTAGGACTTCTGGTAAAAGAACGATCGATAGTGGTAGCGCATCGCCCATCTATCAATAAGTCTTACCCCCTAGTAAGATAAACGTATCTTCCCCAGAATATCATCACATATGGGGGCTCGTCCGGGATAATAAATTTTAGTATCTATATCTTGAGTAACTAAAGATAATAGCGAATAGAAAACATTATCTCACTTAGGATTCGTAACCGTGGTCTAGTACAAAATCCGAGAGTTGACTCAGTTACATTGGGAAAAACTTTTTTCTTGATTTTTTGAATTGCTTGATTGTATTGATTGTTGTATGCACATGTATGTATTGATTGATGTAAGATAATTGTTTCTTATGCATTGATTGAAAATTGTTGTGGATTGCTGGTAACATCTCACATAGGGATATTTTGATTGTACTTGTGTTAAACTAGATTGACTAAGAGTAGTTAGGTTATCTTGCTTTTGGACTCTGGAAATCTAGAAATCTATCATGGCCGACTTCATAAAAGTACGCCGAGAATTGAGAGAAGAGGGGATAGCACTAGGTCTAGCAGGGCAAGATTTAATCACGTATGTAACCTCAGAATGGGATAAATTGGAAAAAACCAGAGCAGAGGAAAGAATCTGTGCAGAAAAAGCTAGAGCCGAGGAAAGAATCTGTGCAGAAAAAGCTAGAGCCGAGGAAAGAATCCATGCAGAAAAAGATAGAGACCGTGCCATAGAGGCAGCAGAAAAGCTGAAAGCTATGGAATTAGAGATGGCAGAACGTCTAAAAAAGATGGACATTGAAGCCAGGGAAAAAGAAAGGGACCAGTTGATAGCAGCTCGGGCAACTGACCCGAACATTAGCCTACTGTCAATCTCATCTGACAACCCTCCCCAACCTCCGTCCATCACTCCAGGCATGAATTTTTTTCTAAGTCCATTTGACGAGAAAGTTGATAGGATAGATGCATATCTTGATCGGTTTGAGCGCTTAGCACAGGAATTCGAACTTGACTATAACAAATGGAACATAAAATTAGCTCAAGGATTGAGAGGTACAGCCTATGACGTGTACGCGAAATTGCCCACAGGACAAAGTAACGATTACGCAGCGCTAAAGAAAGCACTTTTGATATGGTTCGAGTTGACCTCCGAAACCTACCGGAAAAAAGTGCGCAACTCGCGAAGAGAAAAAGGTGAAACTCACAGTCAGTTTGTAGACCGATTGGAAACGTACTTGCGTAAATGGTTAGCCTTATCCAACCTAGAAGAATCATTCGAAGATCTTGCTGAACTAATCCTTAGCGAACAGTTACGCGATGCAATGACGCCAGAAACTAGGATGTTCACCGCGGAACAAGGTGCCGAGAACTTGGCTGATCTAATCAAACTAGCGGACCGGTACACCACCGCTCATGAAAATGAAGCTAAACGCAAGGTAACAGATAAACCCAGCCGAGATGGAAACAACCAAAAACCCCACCCACAACAAACACAGCAGTCTAATCAGAATCAGCAGAATTCGGATAACAAGAAAACCCAAAACTCGGTGAAACCGCCCGGTCAAGGTCAAAACCCCCGGAAATATTGTTCTAACTGCAAAAGAACTAACCATAACACCGTTGATTGCCGTAGAACAGCGAATCAAACGCACACAGTGGCTGTAAGTCAAACTAGTACCGTTGAACTGGAGACTTCAGATAAGTCCCGACCCCCAGTCAGTGAAAAAGTTGTAGTGAACGGGAAAACCGCGTCATGTCTATACGACACCGGATTATCGTACGATGCAATCGTCAGTCGAACTCTTGTAGCGGCTGATGACATCACCGACGAGACCGTCACTTTGCAAGGCCCTGATCGATCCATACCCGCTTCCACCTTACCAATCGCGATGGTCCATGTAGACTCCCGATATGTGTCAGGAAAAGTAAAAGCGGCAGTAATGGATGCACCTTTGTATGACATCATACTAGGGTGTAAATATGTGTATTTAGGGACGCCAATTGCGCCTCAAGTGGTTGCATCAGTCCAAACTAGAGCACAGATAAGACAGGACGCTGCAGATAATCTACCTGCTAATCCGGCACCCGCCGAGATGAGGGCAGATCAACTAGCTGACCCCACACTAGCTAAATGCTACAAAAAACTCCCTCAGGCGCATAACCCACCTAAGAAAGGAGAGTTCTTTGAGAAAAACGGACTACTGTACAGACAGACAGACCACGACCACTCTCAATTAGTTGTCCCTGCCAAAAATAGACCACAGGTACTAGAGGTAGGACACGCCATTGCATTTAGCGGACACATGGGCGTGAGTGCAACAATTCAGAGAATTACCGCTCACTATCATTGGCCGGGAATAACAGGAGACATTACGCGCTTTGTCCGCTCTTGTCCCCAGTGCCAGAAGGTAGCATCAAAGAGATGGACCGTCCCAGTAACGCTAGGCGAAATGCCCGTCACCGGTACCCCATTCCACAGAGTAGCAGTAGACATCGTAGGCCCACTGCCGCTCACAAAAAAGCGCAATCGGTATATCCTAACCTTAGTGGATACTTGCACCATGTGGTGTGAAGCAACACCCCTTCCTACTATCGATACCAAACGAGTAGCAGAAGCGCTAGTCACTATGTTCACAAGAGTTGGATTTCCCGACCAAATCCTAACAGATAACGGATCGCAGTTTACGGGAAAGATGATGCAAGAAGTATTCTCTCTCATTCAGACGAAACACGTTCGTTCATCTCCCTACCACCCTCAGAGTAACGGTCAAGTCGAACGGTTTAACGGTACGCTAATTTCCATCCTGCGCAAACTCGTAAACGAAAAGCCAGAGACTTGGGATACCTACGTAGCAGCCGCACTGTTCGCGTATCGTGAGGTTCCACACGCGTCTACGGGATTTCCCCCGGCAACCTTGTTATTTGGTCGTCCGATAGCCGGTCCACTGGAAGCACTGAAGCGAGGATGGACAGATTCTCAGGTAGACGAAGAGGTTAAGACGGCTACCCAGTACGTAACGGAACTACGTGGCCGCCTACACTCTACCTGGCAACTCGCAACGTCTGCCATCAAACAAGCTCGCGCGCGACAGGCTCGGCACTACAACAAAAACACCAAAGAGCGAGAACTAGCTGAAGGAGACAAAGTCCTACTCCTACTCCCCAGCGGGTCCAACAAACTAGAAATTGCATGGCAAGGCCCGTACGTAGTCACGCAAAAAGTGTCGCGAACAAACTACCGGATCAAGGTAAAGGGAAAAGAGAGAATGTACCACATCAACTTGCTCAAACGGTACCTAGACCGCGATGACGCAACATCCACAGATCATTTAATGGCTTTGTCAATAGCAGAAGAAGTCGAAGCAACAGAG
This sequence comes from Oncomelania hupensis, assembly GCA_036898135.1. NCBI lineage: Eukaryota > Metazoa > Mollusca > Gastropoda > Littorinimorpha > Pomatiopsidae > Oncomelania > Oncomelania hupensis. The sequence goes on along the minus strand of CM072522.1, from coordinate 39,226,711 downwards.
GACTTAGCTATCGAGTATCCGCTGAAAAGTAGCGAGACCTACAGAGACGTAGCTATCAACCCAAAACTATCGACAGACAGACAAAGACAGATAATGGAGATAGTTGCACAACACCAAGCAGTGTTGACGGACATACCTGGACAGACACCGTTAGTTGAAGTGACAATGACCTTGACTGGCACTACCCCTGTCCGAGTAAAACCGTACCCTATCCCTCTTGCCAAACAAACAGCTGTCAAGCAGGAGATAGCCACCCTATTAGAGGCAGGAATAATTTCCCCCTCAACCTCCCCATACAGCGCTGGAATAGTCCTATTACGCAAACCAAGCGGAGAACATCGCTTATGCATTGACTACCGGCGACTTAACGCAGTTACGGAATTTCAGGCCGAACCGCTACCAGACACAGCACAACTGTTCGCGAAATTGCATAACGCAAAATACTTTTCGCGAATAGACCTAAGCAAAGGGTACTATCAGATACCGGTGCCAGAGCACCTAAGACCGTATCTAGCCTTCAGTACAGCTGATGGCCACTATGAGTTCAATGTCTTACCGTTTGGACTGAACAACGCACCAAGCATTTTCTCACGCATGATGAAACAACTTCTCGCGCCCATTCAAGAAGAAGAACTCCATCACTTTATGGATGATATCTTAATCGCGACCCACACCTGGGATGACCACTTAAGACTTCTCTCTACCGTTCTTCAGCGACTTAGGGAAACCGGACTAACAGCCCGACCGACAAAGTGCTTGCTAGGGTACGAAGAGATAGAATTTCTCGGTCACACACTCAGACACGGCAGTCTTTTTCCGGAAGACAAGAACATCGCGAAAATGAACAAGGCACCGCGCCCGATAAACAAAAAGGATGTGCAATCGTTTCTAGGCCTATGTGGCTACTACCAGAAATTCGTTGCCAACTTCAATTCCATCGCCGCGCCATTGTCTGATCTAACCAAGAAGAAAGCGCCCGAGAAAGTAGAATGGAATGCCGAGTGCGAAGATGCGTTCCAAACCCTGAAAGCTAGACTCACCTCACAACCCATCCTGAAGTTGCCCGATGCAACCCAACCATTCGTGCTACGCACAGATGCGAGCAATCAAGGTTTAGGAGCAACCCTACTACAATCTGACCCCAATGACCCTACACTCCTCCTGCCAGTCGCGTATGCCAGCCGGAAATTAAACAAAGCCGAACACAATTACGCAACAGTAGAAAAAGAATGTTTGGCATTGGTCTGGGCCATCCAGAAATTCCAGATGTATTTGTATGGCGCTCATTTCAAGGTGCAGTGCGACCACCAACCCTTAACCTTCCTTGCGTCATCGCAGAAACTCAACGCCAGACTCATGCGTTGGTCACTCTTGCTACAGCCCTACTCATTTCATGTAGAATACATACCCGGAAAGAGTAAACACGGAGCTGACTACCTCAGCAGATACCCCGTGCCCACTGTAGACTAACCTAACCTTGCTTCCAACCCCTCACAGTTGCGGGTGGATGCACCCAGCTTTGTACCCCAGTGACCTCTTCCCCAGTACTCTATGTAAATAATGCATGTACATATTTGCGCCACCATTTCAGTACCAATCCTTACCCACGTGTAAGAATAGTTTTTTGGGGGGCCTATGTAACGGCAGAAATATTGACGACAAACATGAGGAAATTAGCTTAGCGAAACAGAGATACCATCGAACGAAACTGGACATTAATACGACAGTTAGCTAACAAGCAGCACACACATGGCAAATTAACTTCCTTGAAACAGTCACACCGCCGCCAGCTATTGATACCATCAACAGGCTTGGCGACCAAGAATTCTAAATAGCATACCTTAGTCAAAAACTAACCATAGCGTTGTCTTCGATTAACTAACTTACTGCACCATGAGACACTAAGTAGCTCACTCCAGCCAAAAGTTACCAAGATGATGTCATCAGTACTTGGGCAGGCTCAGCTTATCGTTATAGCATCCTTTCCCCACTCTACTTCTGACATTCCACTTCAAAAGATAATTATGCGTGTCCAGGGACAAGAGAGCGGGGGAGGAACTATTCAAATTAGAACCATAATTCTGTAGAGGCGAGATTAACGAAAACGATTGGCCAGAAGACTACTAGGGACTTTTGCGTATCTTTGGGGACCAAACCTCAGCTGGTTAGTCGCAAAATAACTACCAAGCTGTGTGGGTCGACCAAAGGAACAAACTGCAGTGTTCGTCTATCTCCATCTCATCAAGAGAGTGCTAGAGACGTAAAAGACGATTTCACGAGTCCCAGAGTCTACAAGTAAGATAACACTAGTAGTTTTGATATGTGTATGTTTATTGTATATTGATTGCCATGTATAAATAATATGTTCTTGATATGTATAGTTGCAGAAACAGATTATTGTTTCTGAGACAGTATGCATGTGGTTTGATGTACCTTAGCCTTAAGATTCGAATTGAATTGTGCATATGGGAACCCTGCAGGTGTCTGATGCTATAGACACTTTGCAGAGGAGACCGCACCCTTATAGCTAACGAGAATACTGTAGCCAGAGCTCCGACTTTTACAGGTCGGGCCTGGGATCATCAAAGTTTGTGGAGACGAACGCCTGACCGTCGCTCCCGTGGAACCAAGGAGAACTACCACGATTCTACCTGACCACGTCCAAACCCCACAGCTTCAAGAGCGACCCGACTTACCTTAGCTAAGTCCCCCACAAGAACTGAGTCATACCCTCGAGAAACTAGAACCTTTGAAACTTACGAAGAGTGAAAATCGTAACCGCAGGTAGCAAATGACGAGAGAAACCTGTTAAGACATTTTCCCAGCACTTGGAACTATATTACTTATTAATTTACCGATTAATGCAGAAATGTTAAAGTTTGTGTTGAATATATAAAAAGTGAAATTACATACATACGACTGGTGTCATTCTATTTGTATTGTTGTGTAGCTATTAGTTTTCTTCTCTCGAGACATAATAATCTAGTCTTTTGATTAGTAATTAACGGTTCTCAAGTTGAGCCAAATGATACTAAAATTCCCGAGAACAAATATAAATTTTATGTGACCAAAGTACCGTGATCTGTCTCTCACACCACTTTAGGACTTCTGGTAAAAGAACGATCGATAGTGGTAGCGCATCGCCCATCTATCAATAAGTCTTACCCCCTAGTAAGATAAACGTATCTTCCCCAGAATATCATCACATGTCTGGATTTTAAAATATAATATTAAAGAAAAAAAGCAGCTATCGCTACGGTATGAATACTTTCTTTCGCATGAAGATTTTTATTTTGTATTTTCCTGAGAACTTCATTCAGGTACGAGGGTGGTTCTTTTTTTTTTTTTTTTTTTTTTTTTTGGGGGGGGTGTTTGGGTTGGGTAGGGGAGGGGAGGGAATTTTAAAATAAATACAAGAAGGCTTCATCAATTCGAAAAATAAAACATATTTTTACTCACAAAGCCTCATCATTTGGGACCACTTCAGTGCTGTTCACCACCGATTTCAATGCACTTTTTCATCCGATAAATCCAACGATCAAAACAGTGCCTAAAATCAGTCAAATGGTTCAGCTGCCCTTCCACGGCAGAAATGAGGCTATCCCTGTCTTCAAAATCAATTCCTTTCAGCTCATCCTTAATGGTGGGGAACAGCCAAACCTTGTGCCTTCTGGAAGTTTTCAAAAATCGCCCTAAAGAACTTCATCCTTCTGCGTGACAAATTAAAAAAAAACCTGCTGAGTTTCTCGCCAAATCTGAGATCGATGTCTTCGAACCACCGCCATATTCGCCAGAATAGTACACGAAAATGACGGATTTCCATCCTTAAACTGGAAATTAAACGTGCACTATCGTAAGTCTCGCTAGTTTAAAGGTCTGTACTCGATTAACACATTTTGATTGGTCATCGTGCTAGCTGATTTATCTAATAGATAATTATGCGAAAGTGTCCGGGGACGTTAATCTAATCTGCCGGAAACAAAAATACACGATGACCTGCTCACATGGGGAAAAAACGGAAACTCCGATGGTATGGCCTCGTCACCAGAGCATTAGGCCTTGCAAAGACCATCCTGCAAGGCACGGTGCTAGGAGGCAGAAGATGAGGGAGACAGAAAAAGAGGTGGGGAGGACAACATTCGAGAATGGACTGGCTTGACACTGAGCGAAGCCATGAGGGTTGCTGAGGACAGAGGAAGATGGAGTACGCTGGTTAAACGATCATCTGTGGTGCTCCAACGACCTTTGATTTACGGGATAGGATAGGATAGGATAGGATAAGGTGTATGTGAGTAATACAATCCGTGTTATGCTCCATGGTTGGCACTCTCCGAAGCTAACGTTTGTATGTTCTCTGTCTTGTGAGAGGTAGATAAGTCTGCGAGTCTCTGTTACGTTGTGTACGCGCACTCCGTGTCGGTGGCCAAAATGGCTATTGCATGTCAACAACTTTTGTAAAACTTGCAGTTTGTTTGCTTGATTTATCGCTGAATTGCACTTCTAAAAAGTTCGTTTTGTGTCTCCCTCTCTGGGTTTTTTTCTACCTCCCCGTACTGTGACTTGTACAAGGACATTTAAACCTTGAAAAAACAAACATTTCTGGAACAATAACTTGCAATGAGATTCAGAATTGTTTGTTCGGTTTTAATGAATAGGATAATACTCTCTCTTACTATCTCTTTGTCTCAGTCTATCTCTCTCTCCATTTTTTTGTTTTTGTCTGTCTGTCTGTCTGTCTCTCTCTCGCGCCTTCATGGGCTAGGGCGCCTAATTCAATACAGTGTTGGTCTGTTAATACGTGTAATAAGCGTGTATAGGTGTATACACATAATAAACTTCTGTACAATCATGTAAAATGAGACAGGGTTAATCGGTTGTAAGCGTGTGCCCTTGATAGAAGAGCTTAACTGTGCAGTATAAACTGTACGCGTAAAAGAATAATTATTAACCCTGTAGCTGGTTGTAATTGGAATAAACGCGTAGAGACTCAAGTTCTCTCTCTCTCTCTCCCTCTCTCTCACCTCACTCTCCCACCACTCTCATAAGGCTATTGTGTACCTCCAACCCCCCATCCCCGCCCCTCCCCTCCTCTATCTCCTCCCCTCTCCACCCCCTGGGCTAGGGAGGCCTAATTCAATACAGTGTTGGTCTGTTAATACGTGTAAATACAATGGACAAAAGTTCCAATTGCCCTACCCCACCCTCTCCACCTCCTGTTCTTTTCTCTCTCTCCACCTTCCCCCCTTCCATTTCTGCTCCTTCCCCTCTCGCGCCCTCCCCCTTTCTCAGTTCCGGCTCCACCTTGTTGGCCTATGAACTGACGTTTCCGTCTGTATGATTACGTATTGGGGAGTTCTTGAAAGTGGAGTTCTTGAAATAGAAATTGCCATTCCGTGTCGAGACATTTGTAAACATGTGGAAGTGGGGTCACCTACAATAAAGTGTATGACATCTCAAACCAGGTAGTAGCAGCAGCAGTAGTAGCAGCAGCAGCAGCAGCAGCAGCAGCAGCAGCCGTAGCAGCTGCAGCAGCAATAGTAGTGGTAGTAATAGTATTGGAGCTCGTATTTGGATACGACCGCGTTCCTCTCTCTTTATAGAAATATAGAACGCTTCCCTCTCGGTACATTTACGATATCAAGGCCTCAAACTCTTCTCAACGAAAATCGCTGGTCGGGTTGTTTCCCCGCCCTTCCCCACCCCACCCCCCACCCGTTGATATTGCAACAGGTCGGTATTGCAACAGGTCTATATTGCCCCAAGTTTATAGTTGCTCGGGTCATTAACGCTTAGTGCATTAACCAAGGAGGGTGGATCCGCAATAGCAAATAGAATGTGGGTGCTCGATCGCGCAGCGGTAGGTAGCTCTCAGCCACGAGTAATATGAATAGGAAGGTTGGGGGTCGGGCTGCGTAAAAACGAACAAGGCAATCTTCCCTTTCAAACGAAACGAAACGTAGCCTTTCTTTTGGATAGGGGTGAACGTTCCTCATATTATCCTTACGTAGGCCTATTTCTATGCCTCTTTCAAGTTATAGTCGTATTTTGGGATGTAAATGAAGATATTATAGGTTCGTGAGTACGCGGTTTGGGAATAAAGCAATTTGAGCGGCCGACTCGATTGGCCAACGACGTAGTTTGATCCACCCTTTTTCCTATCTATGATACATGGGCTGTACGCTACTGCTGCTACCGGTATGCTATGGAGGATCCATTCTATTTTTACCCAGATCTGTGTTCCGCCAGGGCCTTTTAGGTGTGTTTTCCTTCAGCCCTATCCTATCCTATCCTATCCTATCCCGTAACTCGGAGGTCGTAGGGGCACCACAGATGATCGTTGAACCAGCGTACTCCATCTTTCCCTGTCCTCAGCAACTCTGATTGTTTCGGTCAGTGTCAAACCAGTCCATTCTCGAATGTTGTCCTCCCACCTCTTTTTCGGTCTCCCTCTTCTTCTACCTCCTTGCAGTGTGCCTTGCAGGATGGTCTTTGCAAGGCCTGATGATCTGGTGACGTGGCCATACCATCGCAGTTTTCGATTGTTCACCACTGTGAGCAGGTCATCGTGTTGTCCAATGGTTATCTTCCCACAAGTGTATGTTATCCCATGTGTGCTCTCGTATGCTGTTTTTCTTTTTAAAGTTATGTATGTATGTATTTATTTATGTATTTATTTATGTATTTATTTATTTAATGTGTATATAACAAATTAATGCATTTTGAAGGGGTCCATATAAAGGGCAAACCGACATAATATTTCGGATGTTTACATTACATTACATTACATAATTGTTGCTTTAGGTCCAGCGGACTCTTCCGAGCCAAATCAGGACCGGACAACCCCCAAAGCACATAAAAGATCTGCTGAAACAACCCTAGTGGGAAAACTGAATGCCCTCCACCAGCCAGTCACTTTACAATAAAACAAAACACATACATATAAAATGCCTACATTGCTAAATAATAACATCATAGGAAGCCCTAGTGACCACCTGGCAGAAAGCGTCCAATATTCCCAAGCTGATCCAACAGACCTCATACACAAACAAGGAGTCTTGTCCCGGAAGAGTTTTCAAGAAAAAAGGTAGGTGACTGGTCTAGCGAAGAAGAAGATAGTATAGCAGATTGATAGAACAGAGCAGGAATGAGAAAGAGCAAATGAGAAAGACAGCGACAGTGGGAATTTAAAGCACTAAATTTCCAGAAAGTGGGGATACTATTTATACTGTAACCCCCGGCACCCCAACGGGGGATTTCGGGTGTTTATCCCACAGTAACGTTGTAGTGTATTGTGTAGTATTGTGTCGTCTTGTATTATACTGTATTGTATTGTATTGTATTGTATTGTATTGTATTGCAAACAGTCCGTATGCAGCGCCGTTCCGACTCGACTGGAAACCTGGGACAAATATGTCAACGTGATAAAAACTTCAGTCGTACTACGTTGACATGTATGCTGCGTTATACTCACAGAAATGGGCCACTGAACACACGCACGCACACAGACACACACACCCACACACTCACAAGCAAACACACACCCACCCACACTTACGCACACATACATACACAAACACACAACACACGCGCGCGTACACACACGCGCGCAGCACGTCCCAACCCACCCAAATAGTTCTCTTTTTTTTCCCCATAAGATTTGTGTCATTTCTCATAAACGTTTCCGTAAAGAGTACGCTGATTAAACGATAATCTGTGGTGCCCTTTAAGTTATGGGATAGGATAGGATAGGATAGGATCCGTAAAATGGTGTTTGTAGATTCCAGACACAGGTCAGGGTTCCATAGTCCGATTTTCGGAAAATTCCAACTCTGGCGTGTCGGGGGGGGCAGCTTCGGTAACCTAATCTCTGTCTGTCTGTGTTTGTCTCTGTCTGTCTGTCTGTCTTTGTCTCTGTCTGTCTGTCTGTGGTATGAGTATATTTGAGTGAATGTATTTTTTGCGTAATTGTTACATGTGTCATTGTCTAAAGCGTGCACATGCGTGCGTGAGTTGTGAGTGCGCGCTTAGAGTTATAATTATTATAAGATAAGCGCATTATAAATACAGTAATTATTATTTATTATTATTATTATATCTTTCTCTCTCTTCTTAAAAATACATCAAATTGTCAGTTGTCTCTCTCATTCTCTTTCCTGCAGTAACTTCTCTCTGCTTCTGTCTATCTTTATTTGTCTCTGACTGTCTGTATTTGTTTCTGCCTGTCTGTATTTGTCTCTGTCTGTCTGTATTGTCTCTGTCTGTCTGTATTTGTCTCTCTGTATTTGCCCCTGTCTCTCTGTATTTGTCTCTGTCTGTATTTGTCTCTGTCTCTCTGTATTTGTCTCTGACCATTTGTCTCTGTTTCTGTCATTGACTTTTTCTTCTTCTCCCTTCTTTCTTTCTTTCTTTCTTTCTTTCTTTCTTTCTTTCTTTTATTCTTCTTTATCTTCCCTCTCTCTCTCTCTCTCTCTCTCTCTCTCTCTCTCTCTCTCTCTCTTTTTTTTTGTTTCTCTATGTCTCTGTCTCTCTGCTTGCCCCTGTCCGTCTCTCTCTGTCTCTATCGCGCGCGTTCTGTCTCTGTCTCTGTCTCTTCTCTCTCTCTCTCTCTCTCTCTCTCTCTCTCTCTCTCTCTCTCTCTCTCTCTCTCTCTCTGTGTTTTCACCACTTCCACCCCCGTCCTCTTCACCCTCTCTTTCTTTACTTACTCACTCTCCTAGCCTTCCGTTCTCTCTTTCCTTTCTACTCTCCCTTTCAGGAGGGATTTTGTCAAATCTCGCAGGCAGTAGTTTATTTCGCTCTCTTTCTCGTCCACTGCGAGACTCAATGTCAGTGACCACTTACATAATACCAACGCCACCTTCTCCTGTCCCGGCAAAGTCTATCACGTCTCTCTTCTTCAATCCGGGTCTTTTCTCTCGCTGTCTCACGAGAAAGTAACAAGGGGAGCGAGATTTTAAAGACATCCCGAAAAAGGAGAATTAATAGGAGCGCGAGACTTTACGAGATTTGTAGCGGCGCTTTTAAAGGGAATTGTTACTTGAAATCAGATTTGAAGAATTTATATTATTATTTGATTTGAATTTATTTGGATGAAATACAATAAAATTATATTTAATTAAACTAAAAGTTAATGAAAAAAGAGTACCTTGTAAACCTTTTCAGTAGTTCGGGAGGGAAGCGTTTGGGATCTCCTTTTTCTCTAGGCCAGCTTAGTGAGGGCGATGCCAATCTCCTCTCCGTTGCTGCTTTACCTTCCCCGGTTCTAAACAGTAGTAGTAGTAGTAGTAGTCATAGTAGTAGAAGTAGTAGTAGTAGTAGTAGTAATAATAATAATAATAATAATAATAATAATAATAATAATAATAATAATAATAATAATAATAATAATAACAATAATAATAATGGATGCTACACGTGCCTTATCCCTAAATTAGATTCAAAGCGCGACGATCTGTGACCAACATACAAGCTCGCAGGTTACAGACACTCTTACATACACAACACACACACACATTCAGCACTCAACCATGTGCTATGAAGTTGCCATATGCTTCTCTGTGCCTTCGTACTGTCTCGTTTAGATTACTGCAATGCTATTCTTTCAGGCTGCCCTAGCTATCTTATTTCTAAACTCCAAAGGGTCCAGAACCATGCTGCTAGGCTTGTCTTTCGCTCTTCTAAATTTGACCACATCTCCCCTCTCCTACACTCTCTCCACTGGCTTCCTGTTCAACAGAGAATCTCTCACAAGACTGCCACACTCTGCTGTAAGTCCCTTGATGCTTCTGGCCCACAATATATATCTGACCTACTCCATCTCTACACCCCATTCTGTCAGCTTCGCTCTTCTGCAGACTCTCGTATCTTTACGATCCCCACTGTCAGGACAAAAACTTTTGGCCAAAGGTCTTTCTCTTATCAAGCCCCTGTTACCTGGAACCAGCTCCCCCACTTCATCCGTCATTCACCCTCCCTGCCAACCTTCAAAAAACATCTCAAAACTTATTTATTTCCATCATAGTCTTTAATTTTTATTGTCTTTGAGTATGTTTGGTGTGCTTAGCTTCTCGCAGTGACTAATTTAATTGATTTTTTGTTTTCTTAATTATAGAAGTGATTATGTGTGCGTGCGTGTGTGTGTGTGTGTGTGGGTGTGTGGGTGTGTGTGGGTGTGTGTGTGTTTTGCAGAAGGTGGTTATCAGTGAAAAAATTATCTTCTTTTCTTGTTTTGTATGTTTTCTTTTTGATTAGTTGTAAATTTTTGACTTTGTAAACGCCTAGGGCTTTGTTTAGATTAGGCGTCAATAGCCATAATAATAATAATAATAATAATAATAATATTAATAATAATAATAATAATAATAATAATAATAATAATAATAATAATAATAATAATAATAATAATAATAATAATAATAATAGTGAAAGGAAATCCAATGTTATTTTGAAATGTTAGTCAGGCTGTTCTCTAGTACTTTTAGTGAAGGGAGGGAGGAAACCGGAGTACCCAGAGAAATCTATCGGTGACGTGAAAGTCTCGTACTTAAGTCTCATAAGTTCGTCATAAAATAAAATAAAATAATATAACATTAAAAAACACATTTGTACAGATAAATGTAATCGTTGGATCGTTGTTTGTTTGTTTTTGTGTGTGTGTTATTTTTATACCAATGCTTCTCTCTACGACCTATATATATCTGAATGATCCGCTGCTAAGAGGTAAATATAGAAGAGTTGGTAGATACTTTAAATCAACACTGAACCACCAGAGCAATATTGTTATACTGCTAAGATGGACAGTGAAAATGGCCACTTTTTTCATCATCATCTTCATCATCATCATCATCATCATCATCATCATCATCATCATCATCAACATCATCTTATTCTTCTTCCTCGTTTTCTGCTTCTTCTTCTTTTTCTTCTTAATCAGCAGCAGCAACAGCAGCTTCATCTTCATCATGTTATCATCATCCTCATGATCACCACCACCATCATCATCATAATTGACGATATGGCAAAGAGGGAGAGAATCCTACATCAACACTGAACTACCAGAGCAGAATTATCATACTGGTAAGATGGACAGTGAAAATTAATGGCCATTATTATCACAGTCATAATCATCATCAGCAGCAGCAGCAGCAGCAGCATCGCCGTCTTCCTCATCCTCGTCCTCCTAGATCCTTGTCCTTCTCCCCCTCCTCTTCATCATCATTATCGTCATCACCATCATCATCATCATCGTCATCATCGTCGTCGTCGCTATGGCAGAGCAGGGTATAAAGCGCGCCCTAGGAAAGAGGAGGCAGTCTCCTCTCTGAAAATACTTATCGGGAAGAGAGGGGACTATAAACTGATTAACAGGAGGCAGGGATAGGGACCTACGTCCACACTGAACCACCGGAGCAATATTATCACACTGCTAAAGATGGACAGAGAAATTCCACTATAGTGAAGATCCTATTCCCTTCACCCCACACGACTGGATTGGAGCCTGGGCCCATCGGGCGGCGTTGCTCTTATACCGCTGAACTACGTCGGTGGGTGGGGGGGGGGGGGGTAAGAGGGAGGGTACTTCACTCCACACCCCCACCCCTCCATTTCCGGCACCTCCTCTCTCGCTCACACATAATCTTTCGCGCCCTCCCTACGAGTATAATCAGTTTAAGTAGTGCGATAAATCTCCCCAGATTAAATTTGGGTTTCCAAGTAAAAGTCCGTTCTTATTGACTGTGTCTGTATTAGATGGCGACTCCCTGAATATATATTAGTCTTTCGTGTATCCTAACGCAAAGCGCCGATGAGAGTATTAAAAAAACAAAAACTGAAGGTCTAGTTCCCTGTGCGCGCACGCACGCATCCCGCAGCACGGGCTTTAAAGATGCTGACGCTCGCGAGTGCCTGCTACACGAATATTCGCTCAAGCAAGCACTAGGTCCTTCCTCCCCTCGCTACTCCCGCGTCTCAAACCCCCCCCCCCCCCTCCCACCCGTCACCCCCCAGCCTTATCTAATCACCGGTCGCCCGGGACTGTGCTGAGTGGTGTGGTGCGTCAGACGCTCTGCCCGGCCCCAAAGGGCTGCAAGCAGACGCCTTGGGTGGCTTGGAGTAAGCTCCTGTTTCGGGCTGCGACTTGAGCTGCTCTCGAAGCTGAAAAAGAGCGCTAGGCAAGAACGATTATATACCGTACTTACATATATTACGTCATACATGTACGTCATACATGTATTACGTCATATATGTATGTCCATAGCCAAAAAAGGAACAGCTTACTACACAAAACACGCTAGTGTGGAGAATGTTGAGTATTAGAGCTGTATGTTCGTACGTTTACTGCGTCCATGCAAAGCGAGGGACACAGACAGACATGCAGACAGACAGTGTCTCTAGGTGGTGGTGAGAGACTCGCCGAAGACAGATAAACAGGCAAAACGAAAGACAGATGGACATATTTACTGATGAAGAGACAGGCAACGCGACAGTTCAAAGACCTACAGAACCAAAGCACAGAAATGAAGACTGAATGTATCAATTAGATCAGAAAGGACTATTTCTATTAGCGGACCTTTTTTTTTCTTCTTTAAGTTTGACTCGCCAAAGGCAGACAGATGGAAAAACACAGACACAGACAAACCTATAGTGCGACAGTTCAAAGACCTAGATAATTAAGTTATATAAACATTATTCATGAACTCCTTAAAAGTTCGGAACGGACTATCCTTACTAATAGACACATTTTAACTTTGACAAGCTGAAGACAGACAGAAAGACGGGCAAACAGACAGGGCCTAAGACAAACAGGCAAATGGTCAAACAGACAGTCAGACAAACAGTTTGGGGGACTTACAGAAAACAAGTTACTGTACCTAAAAAAACAACATTGTTTCAAAATTTAAATTAAAAAATCTAAGGCACATTTCTGGATTTTATTGGACAATAAAATTGTATTGTGTTGTATTGTATTGTATTGTGTTGTACTGTGTTGAGTTGTATTGTGTTGTACTGTAATATATTATATTGTTTTGTGCTGCATTGTACTGTATTGTATGTCCGCTGGACCTAAAGCAATAGCCATGTAATGTAATGTAATGTATTGTAGTGTGTTGTACTGTATTGTATTATGCTTTATTGTGTTGTATCGTGTTGTGATGTGTTGTACTGTATTGTGTTGTATTGTAGTGTTCGGTATTGCATTGTGTTATATTGTACTGTATTGTGTTGTATTCTACTGTATTGTATTGTGTTGTACAGTATTGTATTAGGCTTTATTGTGTTGTGTTGTGATGTGTTGTACTGTATTGTGTTGTATTGTAGTGTACAGTATTGCATTGTGTTGTATTGTGTTGTCTTGTACTGTGTTGTGTTTTATTGTACTATATTGTGTTGTATTGTGTTTGGTTGTCTTGTACTGTGCTGTGTTATATTGTACTGTATTGTGTTGTATTGTATTGTACTGTATTGTGTTGTACTCTACTGTACTGTACTATGAAGTATTGTATTGTGTTGTATTGTATTGTAAGTTCTTACCAGCTATAATAATAATAATAATAATAATAATAATAATAATAATAATAATAATAATAATAATAATAATAATAATAATAATAATACTGGATGCTATATACGCGCCTTTCCACAATACAATCAGGCTCAAAGCGCGGAGATCTGAACCAACATACACGCTGTTTTCCAATTCGTCTTGTCTTCTCGCCTAACCTTCAGCTCGTCAAAGTTCAAAACGTGTCCACTAGTAGAGGCCATTCAGAATTTCTGTAATACCTTCAATGATATTTATGTAACTTAATGTTGCAGGATGAGAGTATAAACCGAGATCTAGTCTGTGCACGCACGCATTCCATCGCATGGACTTTAAAGATCCTGACGCTCATGTCCTAGACGGTCGAGTGCCAGCTACACACAATACACCCAGCTTGCACTTATTTCTTTCTCCCCCATGCCCTGTTCGCCCAGGACTGTGCTCAGTCGTCTGGGCGTCAGACTATGCGCCCAAAGGTTGCAAGTGGGCGCCTGAGGCGGCTTGAGTTAGATCCTGTATCGACCAGCGTCTTGAGCAGCTCCTAAGCTAAAAAAGCGCTATATAAAAGTGATTAAATAAATAAATAAATAAATAAATGAATAAATAAGTAAATAAGTAAGTAAATAAACAATTTTTCACACAGAAAATTAGATAGGCATAGCGCGGGACTAGACACTGACAAGCAGATATTAGGACCGTTCGCGGGACTAGACACTGACAAGCAGATATTAGGACCGTTCGCGGGACTAGACACTGACAAGCAGATATTAGGACCGTTCGCGGGACTAGACACTGACAAGCAGATATTAGGACCGTTCGCGGGACTAGACACTGACAAGCAGATATTAGGACCGTTCGCGGGACTAGACACTGACAAGCAGATATTAGGACCGTTCGCGGGACTAGACACTGACAAGCAGATATTAGGACCGTTCAGGGACCTGCAGCATTAAGTTAAACATGATTGAATGTTTTAAACAAATTTCTAATGGACGCATTTTGAACTTGGACGAGCTGAAGACAGACGGTCGAACAAGACACTACGCCAGGTCAGGAGACGTGCAGATCAACAAAAACTCAATTGCATTCATGATCAAGCGTGCATACAGTTCAAGGACCTACAAAACTAAATGCAATGCACCCACACTTCACAAGGATAATCTCTATACTAACGGACAATGTTTAACATTGAAGACAGATAGACAGACGGACAATCGGGCAAACAGGCATAACGGAAGACAAACGGCGGAAGACGAATGGACAGACAGCCAGATCAAAGACTGACAGAAGTAATGCATTCAATCGTTTTTTAAGTAACTTACACGTTCAGACTGGACTATATCTACTAATGGACTAGCTGAAGACTGGTGGACGGACGGACGGACAGGCTGTTACGACTGAGACGCGCACGATAGATCCGATCGTTTTGTTTTGCAAAGCATGCAACAACAGAGTGTATTTACCTTTGATTTGATTTTGCGTTGTTTCTAGAAGAAGCTTTGTATAATGTTGATCATTTTGGTCGGTCAATATTGTTGAGAATTTTCTGGAATTGCTTGTTTACTATCGACCGAAGCTTCGAGATAGATCTGTTGATGGCTAAGTGATTCTTCTAAAAATAATGACGTTAGACATTGCATAGTTCCGGTGACGAGTTTTATTTTGATTGGGTGTTATTGCGTCATGCTGGAATGTTCGAACGTGTTCTCGATTGCAGAGAGCCTATGTAAGCGAACAAGCAAGACAAGCACTGTCTGCTTGTGTAAGTGAAGGGGAGATTGATGATGATTTTTGATGATGATCTTTGAAGTGGTTTTCGGAAAGCGGTCTTGTATGCAGTTGTCGATGTTTTGCTGAATAAAGTTGGAAAACTGTATACGACGACTCCTACCTTGTTGCTGAATGAACAGGCTGCGTGGATAAACGAATTCGAGTTACACTTTTATCAAGATTCAAGCATCGGGGCTGCATCGGCCATTGATAAAAACAACGTGTAACACAGACAGATAGAGCGAAAGACAAATGGACAGATGGAGAGACAGACAGTCTGGAGACTACAAAAAGTTACATAATATAACTGAATGTAGCAACAGTTCTAAAAGGACTTAACAAACTAATGGACAATTTTTAACAGCAAAAAATACATATCAACAGACAGAATGAAAGACAAATAGACAGACAGATTAAAAGACAGATAGGCAGTTCACAGACTTACAGAAAGCGTGTTTTAAAAACAAATGCTTGAGTGCATTAAAAGTTCAGAAAAGGACTATTTTCTACTAACGAGCAATGTTTAGCTTTGGCTCGCGAAAGACATTACATTACATTACATGATTATTGCTTTAGGTCCAGCGGACTCTTCAGAGCCAAATCAGGACCGGACAACCCCTGATACGCATAAAAGATCTGTTGAAACAACCCTAGTGGTAAAACTAAAAGCTCTCCACCAGCCAGTCACTTTACAATAAAGACATCCCACGCAGGGGACGCTGAGGCTGTACTCTAATTTATCGAAACCCGTTTACAAAAACAAAATAGAATACAAACATCATTATAAATTATCAACAAAACACATACATATAAAATGCCTACATTGCTAAATAATAACATCATAGGAAGCCCTAGTGACCACCTGGAAGAAAGCGTCGAATATTCCCAAGCTGATCCAACAGACCTCATACACAAATAAGGAGTCTTGTTCCGGAAGAGTTTTCAAGAAAAGGGGTGGATGACTGGTCTAGCGAAGAAGAAGACAGTATAGCAGATTGCTAGAACAAAGCAGGAATGAGAAAGAGCAAATGAGAAAGACAGCGATACTGGGAATTTAAAGCACTAAATTTCCAGAAAGTGGGGATACTATTTATACTGAAACCCCCGGCACCCCAACGGGGGTTCGCGAAAAACCAACAGAGCGGAAGACAGAAAGACACACAGACAGACAGTTCACAGACCTACAGTAGTAGATCAAGACGGGCTAGGTAAACAGACAGACAGACGAAGAGCTCGTTCACAGACCTACAGTGGTAAAGTTACAGAGAAACGTGATTGAATGTGTTAAAAAAGTTCAGAATGGACTACTGCTACTGTAGCGGAGAATCGTACTTTTGATTGATGCGTCTGGTCTGAGAGGGACAAAGGCAAAAGAGCGAGGGAGGGAGAGAAGAGAGAGTGAGGGAGAGAGGGGAGGGAGACAGACAGACAGACAGACAGACAGACAGACAGAGACAAAACGACCTAAATAAACTCCTCATAGTTCGAAATCATAGTGTTTTAATCTAGTTTAATCTGTCTTGTGTATTTTATTATCATTCTATTGCATTATTTGCTCCGGTGTCCCCCTGTACAAAATCAAGCTGCAGTCATGTGTGTTTACTCTTTTATACTAGATATACTACGAGCACGGAACCCAGACCTGCTCGTTCGACACTAAAGTAACTTCGGCATTGTAGACCAGCGTGCTACCAACGACGCTGTCAGGCCCTCTCCTCTCTCTTACCCCTTCACCTCTCCTCCCCCCTTTAAAAAAATCAAACAAACAAATAAACAAACAGCGTTGTAACTTACGCCTTGTTATCAATGATCTAAATGAGTTCGGACTGCAGTTCGTTCATTGTTCGTGACCTCTTGACGTTTTGCAAGGGAGAGAACAAGTTACATTACATTACATGATTATTACTTTAGGTCCAGCGGACTCTTCCGAGCCAATCAGGACCAGTATAGCCGAACCAGGACCACAAAATCAAGACCACAACTCCGCTGAAAGAGGACTGGCCCCTGATCCGCATTAAAGGTCTGCCGAAACAGCCCTTGTGGTAACACTGAAGGCCGGTCACTTTACAATAAAGACATCCCACGCAAGGGACGCTGAGGCTATACTCTAATTTATCGAATCCCCGTTTCCAAAAACGAAATAGAATATAAATATCATTATAAAATATCAACAAAACACATACATATAAAATGCCTACATTGCCAAATAATAACATCATAGGAAGCCCCAGTGACCACCTGGCAGAAAGCGTCCAATATTCCCAAGCTGATCCAACAGACCTCACACACAAATGAGGAGTTTTGTTCCCGGAAGAGTTTTCAAGAAAAAAGGTAGGTGACTGCTCTAGCGAAGAAGAAGAAGATAGTATAGCAGATGGATAGAACAGAGTAGGAATGAGAAAGAACACAGGAGAAAGACAGCGGCACTGGAAATTTAATTAAAGCACTAACTGTCCCAAAAAGTGGGGATACTATTTACGTAGGCTATACTGAAACCTCCGGCACCCCAACGGGGGTGACGTTTTGCAAAGGGAGACAACAAGTTGGTGCAAGGGAGACAACAAGTTAGTGTCGAACACGAGGGATGAAGTTGTCTCGCCTTCGGAGACAGGACTGGAGTGCATTGCTAGGATCTTGGACATAACTCTTATTGGATGCCATCATCCAGATTGAAGGGTTGGTAGGAAAAGCCCCTCTCTCCTTCTTTTCTGCAGCCCATGGTTGGCGTGCGTGGATTTGCGCCATAGATAACAGATGTCCGTTTGGCTGTGTTGTTAGCTCCTCAGTGGGAATGGGCTGAGCTTGGTGAAGCTCGATAGCGTAGCGTTGGGGCATGAGAGCTCACGGCCGTGGGCCAAGGTCGAGATCCAACGAAGGTCCTATCCAAAGCACGCATCGACTACAAATTGTCAGTTCTCTGTCACAGTGTCTTCTCTGATACCTGTCCATCCTATCTCAGTCAAGGTCGGGAAAATTAGCCACGTGGCCACGTAGACACAAACAAGCGGAATCATCGCGACGATTGTAAGATTTCCTGTGGTTGTCTTAAACGAAAAAACGAAATGAACGGCGTGGCATTACTTTCTCAATACATCAGGCTACATGAAAACACACAGTATTTATTCACAAGTGCTAAGGCAATACTGAACATTTGCCCAAGTTAGCCTATGAGTGGGGTGTCGGATAGCGCAGTGGTTGGAGCACTCGCTACTGTGTCGCAAGTTAAGCACTGTCCAGTGCGGTTAGCACTTGGATTGATTGATTGATTGATTGTTGCTTTAGGTCCAGCGGACTCTTTCGAGCCAAATCAGGACCGGTGCACTTGGATGGGTGACCGCAAAACGTGAAGCGACAAAATAACAACGCCCCCAGTTGACTCAACTGTGACTGAGTACCTACTCTCTTAAGGGTGGGGAAGGTAAAGCAGCGAGGGAGAGAGATGGGCATCACCCTCATTACGCTGGCCCAAGATAAGTGTGATCTCCAACATCACGCTCCCCTACGGCCACAAGGCTATGGGACTACCTTTACCTTTTTTTTTTAGCCTATGAGTATGACAGAAAGTGAAATCTGGAAATGAAAATCCCAAATCAATTGTAAAAACCTCAGGGTATACATAAGTATTACACTACTACAAATAAAGACAGTAACCAATAAATGCACTAGAGAGAGAGAGAGAGAGAGAGAGAGAGAGAGAGAGAGAGAGAGAGAGAGAGAGAGAAAGAGAGAGAGAGAGAGAGTCTGAACCCAAAAAGCACCTATCAAGAATGCTGCAGTTATAAGAATTTCAGAATATCGTCATACAGACCTATATTGTGCAGACTGTTTGGAGTTATGTTACTTTCATAACTTACGAGTGTGGGACACAGGCTGTGAAGTCTTGTAGGCCTCAAAAGTTCAAAGTGAAAAATTCTGCAGCACGACTCGTTCAGAAAGCAAAAGCACGTGATCACGTGACACCACTACTATTTTCCCTTCCCTGGCTTCCTATCCAAGCACGCATTGACTACAAACTGTCAGTTCTCTGTCACAGTTTCTTCTTTGATACCTGTCCATCCTATCTCAGTCAACCCCTGTCTGCTTACTCACCTGCCCGACAGTTGCGTTCTTCTGCAGACACCCGGTCCTGATTTGGCTCGAAAGAGTCCGCTGGACCTAAAGCAATAATCATGCAATGTAATGTAATCTGCAGACACTCATGTCCTCGTCACCCCAAGAGTACGCACAAAAACCTACGGTGAAAGATCTTTTTGCTTTTTGTCAAATTGTGGCCCTAAACAATGGAATTCGCTGCCAGCTAACATTCGTAGTATTGCGTCCACACAGACCTTCAGGAAAGCACTCAAAACACATCTTTTCATGCATTACTTTCCCACTGATTGAAGAAGAAGAAGAGATTACTCTTATATAGCGCACTTACAAGCTCAGAGAGCTTCTCAAAGCGCTGGCCACTACTACACAGCAATCACAAAATAGTTTGCTGAAGTCAGGATTCGAACCCACGTCGCCCGACCCGCACGTACACAAGTCGTGCGCTCTGACGACTGAGCTATCCCTGCCGCCACTCACGAACTCACGAACATCACAATTCTTTCGCCTGCTGACAACCAGTTGAGTGCCCTGTTTTAAACTGTTACCTTTGTGTGAATGCTTGTTTTCGTGTTGAAGGTCATCTATCAATTTTATATAAGGGTATTTATATAAGTTCTTTTATACTACTAGTTTAGTAAAATGTATCTGTTGTAGTTTAGTCTAGTCCTTTTTTTGATGTGATTCATGTCTTTTTATTGTATTTTACTGCTTTAAGAAATGTTTACAATCATATGTTTTTGTTTAATAGGTGTGTAATATTTTTAGTTGTATTGCTTTTGTTAAATGATGTGATAATGAATTGATTTTTTTTATTGCGGACATGTACTTTGGCCAGACGCTCGTGCGTCTGTGTGTGTGTGTGTGTGTGTGAGTGTGTGTGTGTGTGTATTGTTAATTAATGTACATACTTCTGGTTTATCAGCTTTTACAAGGCATGTTTGTTTGGTTTTTTCTTTATTTTGTTTTAATACTATAGCTTTTTTTAGTGCATTGTATAGCGTGGCGAGCCCATGCCTGTTGGGGTACCACGCTATATAAGTCTACCGTATTATTATTATTTTTGTCCCCTATACGCACTGTGTACGGGGACGTTAATTTAAATAATGCGAAAAAAAACTTATTATTATTATTATTATTATTATTATTATTATTATTATTATTATTATTATTATTATTATTATTATTATTATTAAGTGCATACTATACATACAGAATAGTATCACTATGTAATTGAGGCCTACGAGACTTCACAGCCTGTGGTGAAGACTGCAAACTTTGCGAGATGCAACTTAGTTTATCACATGAAAAACAAAAGTATTGAAACATATTGATGTTTAATAAAATTGTTTGTTTCTTACCTGGAGTGTAATGGGATGGAAAAGAATCGGGATTTCTTGCAGTCGGTCGGCCAAATTACATTACATTACATGATTATTGCTTTAGGTCCAGCGGACTCTTCCGAGCCAAATCAGGACCGGACAACCCCTAATCCGCATAAAAGATCTGCTGAAACAACCCTAGTGGTAAAACTGAAAGCTCTCCACCAGCCAGTCACTTTACAATAAAGACTTCCCCACGCAGGGGACGCTGAGGCTGTACTCTAATTTATCGAACCCCCGTTTACAAAAACAAAATAGAATACAAACATCATTATAAATTATCAACAAAACACATACCTATAAAATGTCTACATTGCTAAATAGTAACATCTTAGGAAGCCATAGTGACCGCCTGGCAGAAAGCGTCCAATATTCCCAAGCTGATCCAACAGACCTCATACACAAATAAGAAGTCTTGTCCCGGAAGAGTTTTCAAGAAAAAAGGTAGGTGACTGGTCTTGCGAAGAAGATGATAGTATAGCAGATTGATAGAACAGAGCAGGAATGAGAAAGAGCAAATGAGAAAGACAGCGACAGTGGGAATTTAAAGCACTAAATTTCCAGAAAGTGGGGATACTATTTATACTGAAACCCCCGGCACCCCATCTGGGAGGTCGGCCAAATACGAAGTGCTTGCTACACAAGAACTTTGGATTCTTTGGGGTTGATTTTGCCGTTTGAGGAGTAAAACCTTTACGTCCGCAGGCATGTACCCATCTTTCGAACTCTGTTCTTTTCTTTTCCGAGTCAGGAACTCGGAAAAATACTACATCTTTTACGTAATCTTTGAATGAACAGCGTTCATCGTTATTGCAAGTACCTTGGCTACAATGTTTGGCCGGCAAGATTGTGTCGATGACGCCAAGGATCGTGGGAATGAATCTATTTTTAACATGGCCCGCGGCCTTGAGCTCTAAACTCTACGCTATGGACTGATTTTCCAAAGCATGAGAAGGATTATCGGTCACTTCCGCCGCCCCGCCCCCCCCCCCTCTCTCTCTCTCTTCCCCTCCCAGGACATTTTTCCCCTGTCTTTTCCTCTCCAGTCTTCTTCCTCCTTGCCCTCTTCCTCTCCGGCTACCTTCCCCCCTCTTCCTCCGTGGCCAATTGGGGTCACTTACCCCCCTTTCCTCCCCCCACCCTGTATTATCCCTTCTCCACGTGGTCACTTCCCCCCCCCCCCCCCCCCCCCCCCCCCCCCCCGGCAGAGAGTACAGTTGCAATCTTCAATTTCTAGTTTCTAACATTGTGTTTTGTATGTAAGACTATACCTAGGAAGCCAACTCCAGTATTAAAACACTTGAAGCAATAAGGTTTCAACATTCGAGAATGGACTGGCTTGACACTGATCGAAGCCATGAGGGTTGCATGCTGAGGACAGAGAAAGATGGAGTTCGCTGGTTAAAGGATCGTCTGTGGTGCCCCAACGACCATCGATTTACTGGATAGGATAGGAGGATAGGATAGGATAGGATAGGATAGGAAACCCTTCATAGTCCGAAATCATAGTGGCATAGTGATGTTTGACTATGATTAGTGAGAACACTACTGTAGTTTCTTCAAGACTACCGATGTTTGATCATTGAAAAGAAACAAAAAGATTTCTCTTATATAGCGCACTTACAAGCTCAGAGAGCTTCTCAAGGCGCTGGCCCGTAATATCCAGCAATCACAAAATAGTTTGCTGAAGTCAGGATTTGAACCCACGTCGCCCAAGACGCACTCACACAAGTCATGCGCTCTGACCACTGAGCTATCCCTGCCGCCATTGATCATCAAATCAATTTTGAAATATCTGAACTGTTGTTCTTTTGTTGTTGTTGTTTTTTTCCACTTTTACTTAAAACAAATGTTCACTGAAAACGTCACTTTAGTTTCTTGAAGTAGTTGAAACGACCACAACAACTGCAATGATTGTTGGAATCAGGTCTAGTGTTTTGTTTTGATTTCCTCGAAAGGCAAAAAGATGATAGAACACAGCGGATTCCTTTTCCACTACTAAAAAAGAAAAACTAACCACACGGACAGAGATATAAATGTGAATACAATCACCACATCCAATGCAAAGCAGCTGTGCATGAAAAGGAACGGACTATTACACATCCGTCAATTCACATTAAGTTACAAATATATAAAGGACGCTCTTAAGACTATATGTATTACATTTTTTTTAGTGTCTTGTATGGTAAAGGTGGTCCCATAGCCTTGTGGCCGTAGGGGAGCGTGATGTTGGGGATCACACTTATCTTGGGCCAGCATAATGAGGGTGATGCCCATCTCTCTCCCTCGCTGCTTTACCTTCCCCACCCTTAATAGAGTAGGTACTCAGTCACAGTTGAGTCAACTGGGGGCGTTGTTATTTGTCGCTTCACGTTTTGCGGTCACCCATCCATGAGCTAACCGCACTGGACGGTGCTTAACTTGCGACACAGTAGCGAGTGCTCCAACCACTGCGCTATCCGACACCCCTTGTATGAATGTAATCTATTTCTGAAATGTGATGTACTTGTTGTAATAAATGGTTGATACCTTTTGTGTGTGGGTGTGTGACATGTATGAATGTATCAACCTTTTATTAAAACGAGTAATACACTGGAAAAGGATAATAATAAATAAATAAATAAATAAATAAATAAATAAATAAATAAATAAATAATATCTCTCTCTGGTGGATGGAGGCGGATGTGTGGTGGGATAGATATTCAGTGTTGCTAGGGTCCAGCGGACTGCAAAGAGCCGAATCAGGACCACGGGATGAGGTGTAGGGGGGTAGGAATAATACAGGGGTGAAGTGACCGAAGGGGGAAGTGGTTACGGGGGGGGGGGGGGGGGGGGGGGGGGGAAGAAGGGGGGGGGGGAAGGTAGCCGGGGAGGAAGTGGGCTAGGGGGGCAAATACTAGGGAGGGACAGACCGGAGGGAAATGTCCAGGGAGGATGTGACCGGGGGGAAGTGACCAGACACCCATGAGGAGACGTCTAAATACAAAAGTCCTCGGAAAAGGGGGGGGGGGGGGGGGGTGGGGGGTAAGGAAGAAATCTTAATGCGAAAGCTAAATATCTTGCACTGCTTATAGCAGAGGAAGAGAAGGGGGGGAGAGAGAGATAGGGAGAGAGAGAGAGGGAGGGAGAGAGAGAGAGGGAGAGAGAGAGGGAGAGAGAGAGAGAGAGAGAGAGAAAAGAAGCTTGCTGCACAGAAATGGGAGGGAACTGTGCCTTTTCAAAGACAACCCAAAACTATTTCTCAACAATAAACTCTGTCTTTGTCTGTGACTGTGTCTGTCTGCTTCTCACTCTCTCTCCCTCCCTCCCTCTCTCTCTCTTTCTCTTTCTCTCTTCCTCTCTCTTTTTCTCTCTCTCTCATTCGCGCCCGGTGTCATACCAAGGGAGACAATACGTATAAAAAAGAGCACTGTGAAGACGAATAACATCGATTCCTTCCCTTTGTCGTTTTGCTGCGATCAACTCAGGGGAGAGAATCTTGCTTCCTTCAGGAAAACTGAGATTTTTTCCTGTGTACAGGGTTCCTTCCCTTGATTTAAAAAATGCGAGACTTTGTGAGGGAGAAAAATTGAGACAGAGAGAGAGAGAGACAGAGAGAAAGACAGAGAAATAAAGAGAAGAAGAGAGAGTGTCCTTGTGAGAGGTTGCGTGTGTACTCACGCAATCATTTTTTTATTTTAATTTTAATTTTTTTATTTTATTTTTGTTGGGGTGGGGAGGGGGAGGGGTGGGGGCGGCAATTTACCGCATTATATTGTACTGAACACCTCCGCCCTCCCCCCTCCTTTTGTTATTGTCGTTGTTGTTGTTGTTGTTATTCTTGTTCTTGTTGGTCTTCTTCTTCGGCGGCGTCTTCTTCTTCTTTCTTCCAAACCATCCTTGTCCCCCCCTCCCCTCCCGCCCCAACCCCTACCCAGCCCCCTTACAGTATCCTGGACTGTCTTGTAACATCTATGGACCGAAAAAATGACTTGTCGAGGGAAAACATACAAAACCCTGTTGAAAGTGCCAGCGTACTCAGCTAATGTGGTTGCGGGCATCTACGGAAAGACAATTAGACAACACTGCATTTTTTTTCCCTTGGGCTTTTTTTTTTTGGGGGGGGGGGGGTTGGGGGGGAATTTGTTTTCTCCACCCGAGTACAATGTAATAGATATGATTATCAGTATTAACTCTGGATCGGCTAAACATACTCTTTGTTTGCCAGCGTATTTTAACATAATGAAAGAGCGGAGCATTGCCGTTTAACCTTTACACCCGCCATTGGGCGTTATGGCAAACGGGGATATCCATCCCAGGGAAAGAAGGATAAGGACCTGAATCAACACTGAACCACCAGAGCAAGTGGCTACATTTTATTTTCGCCCACCGAGGGATTCGAACCTGGGTCATCGGTGTGCCAGGCCAACGCTCTTACCACTTGAGCTACGGCGGAAGGATATTTAACAAGTTACCTAATGTTTACAGAATGTTTGTTTAATTATTACATCCGTTCTTTCGACCAAACTTCTCCTTCCCCTAGGAGATGAGTCATGAAACTCTAAGGGGAGCATACTCGTTACGTACTCATCATGTCTCGGCCGCTTGCCAGCAGTTAGCTCCCTTCGATGCAGGACGGCCGGTTCGATCTTGCAGTTCGTTCGTTTAATTTCATTATAGTCCCCGGACACTTGTGCATATATGGGACGTAACTATAATCACAAATTAAAATCTCAGGACCAATATAAAAAACGAGTAAATATGGCAGGCTGTGACGGTGGGTCTATTGTTACTGGGTTCTGCACAATGGAACGCTATTACCCACTCGTCTTTGTCTGCGGGGATCGGCTAGTGTAATCACCTTGTGACTAATCTTAATACATTTATAAGTTTAGCTCGGTCTGTGTTAGGATGGGGTTACAGAGGTAGGAGAAAAGTGTTATACCTTCATTGACACACTAGCTCTCGCACGGCTATGAAACATAGGTAGTCCAGCCACTTGTTAACAGTAAATATATCACACATTTATTTCCTGTACTCTATACATAATTCTCTAAACACTCTATTAACTTATATGTCCAACTTCACTTCGAATAGTTCGTTCCTTGATGGGTCTATGCTGCTACTGTTCTTGATATTTGCTAATGTCTCATCATTGGGCTAATTGTTCTGGTTGGCCTAATGTTGGTTTCAGGAGAGTGGACTACCGCACAGTCCTTCTCGGTCAGTGTTGGTGCATGCTTTCATTAGCACTTAGCTGTTTCCTTGAGGTGTGGTGATGGTGTCACCTCCTTGGTTGTAGACTATAGGGCTATCGTAGCTCAGTGCTAGATGCTCCAGTGCAGGCCGAATGTCAGGTTTAACGCTTAGTGGTCTTCCTCTTGCCTCGGGCCAACAATGCCTGCTCATCTTTTTTACAATGTCAGGCTGTGGCTATACTATGTTGAATTGAATTTCACCCGTCCCTACTTTAGTCTTCTGCTAGCGATCTTTCAAAGCGTGGCTCCGTCTCATGTGAGAGTTAGGCACAGAATGACTACCTAGTGTAGTGGTCAGCAAAAGCCCGCCAAAACTAGACTACAAGTGGCGCCTCTGGCGGGTGGCTCTGGCCCCACGTCAGCTGAATGAGGTCACTGCCTAACTGAACCAGCGTTAGCGTACACGTGCTTAGCACACAACTGACTTGCGTCGTCTTCTTTACATCGGCTTTAATTTACAAAGGCTACAGCAGGCTGAACTATTTAAGGCGAGAAGTCTTAGTGCAGGGTCTAAATAGCCTTCTGTGACACAGACATCAAATTCAAACTGACTTAAAATAAAGCTTAAAAGATTACAACACGCTAATACGGCGTGGAGAATAATAGGGCAAGGGGACTGAGGCCCAACCGCTATACCCAACTGTTACACTCGTTGTTGGTTTTTATCAGTAGTTGATTCAACCCCAATGCTTGAATCCTCCAGATAAGTGTAACTCAGATTAGTTTATCCACGCAACCTGTTCACTCAGCAACAAGGCAGTATGAAGTTTTGCAACTTTATTCAGCGTACATCAACAACTGCATACAATCGCTCAATCGCTCTTCACTTTCTCTCTCTCTTTCTCTCTCTCTCTCTCTCTCTCTCTCTCTCTCTCAACTTTGCGGCACATGTAATAGCCTTTCTATACTCCAGAGAAGGTTCGAATGTTTCAGCGTGATGCAATTATAACCAATCCGGATAAAGTTCGTCATCACTGTCTTACGTCATACAACTTAGAACCATCTCGCAGCTACTACCAGATCTATCCACAAGCTTCGATCGATAGTAAACAAGCAATTCTAGAAAACTCTCCAATAATATCGACCAACGAAAATTACCAACATTATGCCAAGCTTCTTCTAACAACAATGCAAAATCAAATCATAGAGTAAATACACTCTGTTATTGCATGCTTTGCAAAACAAAACGATCGGATCTAAAGTGCGCGTCTCACACGTACAATCGTGCGCGTTTCAACGTAACACCAACCATATCACTAACACAACGTAATTAACAATAAGAACAACGGGGAAGCAGGGCGCTCATATTGCGCAAATGTAAAGGCATGGAGAGACCAAAGGCGAAACCACACAGCCCAGCCTCACCCAAGGAACCAACTAAAAATCAGATAAAAGCTAAAAACCGTCATAGACACAGGGCAAGGGGGAGGTGCACCACCACCCACCCCGCCGCTAGTCCATAGATGTATTAATTAAAAATGAAAAACAAAAAAAAACTAAGGAAGTAGGCTGAATCATAAGACCATTGACACTACAAACCCCACCAAGAGACACATGTAGGAATAAAGATTAAGAGTTGCAATAAAAACATTCCGTTGGACAACCATAGGGTGGTCCCACTACGAGCTGTACTACACAAAACATTAAGAAGTTAGGTGCTCCCCTGCATACCAATAACACAGCAACATGAGGCTGTAATAAAAACATTGATGGACACGGGGCATGATCTTTCAGGCCTTATTGGTTGAGTGTGTCATATGGAAAGGAGGGGTTATAACTCTATTAACGGGGAGGAGCGAAACCCATGTACTATGATGTAGCCGTTCTGTGATCGTTCTTCTTTCTTGTTTTTAGTCTGTCTGTCTATTTATCTGTCTGTCTGAATATTTCTGTCTTGTTTTTCTTTCTTTCTTTCATTGGCCCTTCCCTCTAATTATTCCTCTTCCTCCTCTTCCTCCTCTTCATCGTCATCCTCCACGTCCTCCTCCTCTTCTGGAATGGCATGGTAACGGGTCGCGGGTTCGAACCCCACGCATATCCGGAGGCACGGTGGTCTAATGGTAGTGCTTTGGCTTGCGGATCTGAAGGTCCGGGTTCGAGCCCTGTCCGGGCCATTGCGTTGTGTCCTTGGGAAAGACACTTTACTCCCCGTTTCCTACTCCTTCGAATGAGAGTATAAACCGAGGTCTAGTCTGTGTGTCGCATGCATTCCATCATAACGGACTTTAAACATCCTGACGCTCATGTCCTAGACGGGTGAGTGCCGGTAACAAGAACACACCCAGCATGCACTTGGTCCTTCTCTCCCATCCTTGGCTGGCCAGGATAGTGCTTAGTTGTCCGGGCGTCAGACCATGCATGCGCCCAAAGGCTGCGGGTGGGCGTCTCGGGCTGTTTGAGTTAGATCCTGTATCGGCCAGCGCCTAGAGTCTGGTCAAGTACGGCGACATAAGTGCGCTATAAAAATCCTCAATAATAATAATAATAATAATAATAATAATAATAATAATAATAATAATAATAATAATAATAATAATAATAATAATAATAATAATATCCTTCACAACTCTTTCTCGGAAGCATTCCGACTCCGATTTTGAACCTTCTACGACTTCTGAAGGCAAAGTTTGCTATAATACCAAACATCCACAAACTAGACACACTTCTAACAAGGATTGACTTTTTCTTCTTCTTCTTCTTCTTCTTCTTCTTTTTCTTCTTCAAATAATAATTCATCTTCGTTCAAATAATAGTTTACAGGATTCCAAAATGGTGTGAGTGGGGTTTTTTTCCTCACCCAGCTTTAGCACAAATATTAAATCTTCCTTTTCCATCCTCGGACCAATTTTTTTTTCTTCTAATTTTTTTTTAAAGTGAAGAAGAAAGACATAAAAGGAATGATTTCGCTCGTTATATTTTGGTAGTTTTACGGAAGAAAGGAGACAGGGACCTCCAATTTTTAAGAGGCCAAGTTGAGCATTATTTTGTTTTCCTTACTGGGCATGTAGTGTGACGGTGGGTCTATTGCTGCTGGGCTCTGCACAATGGAATGCTATCACCCACTCGTCTTTCGTCAGCGAGGATCGCTAGTAAATCTCCCGGTGACTCATCTTAATACATTTATGTAGCTAGTTCCTTACTGACTTATTTAGTTAAGTTGGTTATGTATGTATTTAATGTTCTGAAAGAGCGTGTTTTCACCCAGCTCTAGAACTGCCCAAGGCGCTGGCCAATACAGGATTTCAACTCAACTTCCCCACCTGCCTCCCTCTCGGGGTTCCCACATGCTGCTTAAGATGCTTGTTCTGACACCCCAAACAGCTGAGCAATATCCTGGGCGATCCTGGGGATGAGGGTAAAGAGAACATGGGGAAGGGAGGGAAAAAGGGAAGTGGGGAGTGGGGATATACGTCTGTTTAGCTGGCACTCACCCGTTCAGGACATGAGAGTCGGGATTTTTAAAATCTGTGTGTAAAAGGAGCGCGTGCGTACACAGCCACGCAGACCTCGGTTTTACACTTTCATCAGAATGAGAATTTGACCGAAATGCACACACAAAAATGGATCCAGTCCTATCCAATCTTACCCTATCCCTGTAACTCGGAGATCGTTTGGGGCACTACAGGTGATCGTTGAACCAGCGTACTCCATCTATCTCTGTCCTCAGCAACCTTCATGGCTTCGCTCAGTGTCAGGCCAGTCCATTCTCGAATGTTGTCCCCCCACCACTTTTTCTGTCTCACTCTTCTTTTGCCTCCTTACACCGTG
Organism: Oncomelania hupensis; assembly: GCA_036898135.1. Lineage (NCBI taxonomy): Eukaryota > Metazoa > Mollusca > Gastropoda > Littorinimorpha > Pomatiopsidae > Oncomelania > Oncomelania hupensis. The sequence continues at coordinate 39,196,925 of CM072522.1, read as the reverse complement.
GCTTGCAGGATAGTCTTTGCAAGGCCTGATGATCTGGTGACGTGGCCATACCATTGGAGTTTCCGTTTCTTCACCACTGTGAGCATGTCATCGTGTTGTCCAATGGATTGTGTGATGGTCTGTCGGACTTCAATGTTAGTTTTGTTCTGGGTATGGAAAATGCCCGGAAGTCTTCTGTAGCACCTCATCTCTATGCTTTGTGTTCTTCATTGTAGATCTGCTGTGAGAGTCCATGTTTCGCAAGCGTATAGGAAAGTGGAGATGACAAGGGAGCGCAGCAGCCTTACCAAAAATGGATCGTTTTGCTCAAACACGATTTTAAAGTTAGGCCTACAGTATATGGACAGTTAGTTATAACTTCTTTAAGAGAACTTTCAACACATTAAATCTTCGCGAATGTGTCTCCAATCTATTTTAAACCTACGACCTTTCGGCTATTGGGGATCTAGAACCCTAACTAATTAACCCAGTGCGCCTTATTAAGGTCACCAGACCCACGGTAGACGCAACAAAGTATAGAAAATAGCTAGATCCTCGATAGCGCAGCGATAGTGTATCTTTGATAGCCCTGCGGTAATACGCCTTTAAGAAAGAAGAAAACTAAAACTCCGATAGTATGGCCACGTCACCAGAGCATCAGGCCTTGCAAAGACCAATCTGCACGGCACGGTGCAAGGAGGCAGCAGAAGAGAGAGACAGAAAAATATGGTGGGAGGACAACATTCAAGAATGGACTGGCTTGACACTGCGCGAAGCCGTGAGGGTTGCTGAGGACAGAGAAAGATGGAGTAGGCTGGTTAAACGATCATCTGTAGTGCCCCAACGAACTTTGAGTTACGGGATAGGATAGAATAGGATAAGATAGGAACACACCTATATAGCTATAACTATGAGACACATCGTCCACCGTTATTCGACCGAGAACCCACTACCCGCAGTGCTACCGTGGATTTGCTACCGCTGTGCTACCGAGGAGACAATACAGATGTGCCATCGGGGATCCAATAACTAATGCACGTATGCTTGTTCCTAACATCTCTCTCTCTCTCTCTCTCTCTCTCTCTCTCTCTCTCTCTCTCTCTCTCTCTCTCTCTCTCTCTCTCTCTCTCTCTCTCTCTCTCTCTCTCTCTCTTCCCACTTCTTTTCCCGGTGTCACATCCTTCAAGTTCCGGGTCTCCTAGTTTATCCGAGCGCATTTGCGCATGCGCCAGGTCATGTCGTGCCGGCTTTTTCACGAAGTTCTTAGGCGTCATAACCCTAACCCTAACCCAAACCCTAACCCTAACCCTAAACTCTTAACTCTAACCCAAACTTTAACCCTAAACCTTACGAAGACTATGATAGCACTGTGCGCATGCGTCGAATTTTGTAACGCGTCGACCAATCAGAATGCTCCCATTCGCTCCCAGCCCAGCTAAGATACTAGGAACTGTGAGGATGTCACACCGGCCGACATTATTTGACTGCGGACGAAGCTGCAGCGACTTACAGCCTCTCCGGAACACGAAATCGGTGACCTAGACCATTTCCTGTGAAAATCTGCACCGGGCGTAATGTGAAGACATGTGGCGTGATCATTGTATGCGGGTTTAACCCTTACCCTTTGTACACTTGGGTTTTTGAATATGACTGCATTGAAGAAGTAGGATGAAGAGAAGAAGAAGAAGAAGAATGATGATGATGATGATGATGATGATGATGATGATGATGATGATGATGATGATGATGATGATGATGATGATGATGATGATGTATTTATTCATCTGTTTTAAGTAATTCATTCATTCATTCGTTCATTCATATGGAGTCAGAACGAGCCGCTTTAATGTCGGTCTGTCGGCAGGGATAGCTCAGTGGTCAGAGCCTACAGTATATGGACGACGTGGGTTCGAATCCTGACTTCAGCAAACCATTTTGTGATTGCTGGATATTACGGGCCAGCGCCTTGAGAAGCTCTCTGAGCGTTGTAAGTGCGCTATATAAGAGAAATCTCTTTTTCTGTCCTGCTGTCAGTCCGTTTGGACGGCCATGTCTCAAGGACCACTCAACGGAGTTTGACCACACTTCATTGGTACATTACCGAGGTTAATGGCATGCCAGCCGTGCCACCCGATTTGCTCTACGGCAAAGGTCAAGGTCACTGTCGTCATTTGGTTGTTAAACGCGTTTGGCGCGACATTTCGAAAACGGCTGAGGCGGTTATGTTGAGTTTTTAGTATACCTTGGTTCTTCAAATCTTGGGCCAATATCCACCGTATTAAACAAAATCGGCTGTGCCGCTTTGTAAGAATCGTTTGTTTGTAGGTAGTTCACATCCTATCCCTGTCCTGTCCTATCCCGTAACTCGAAGGTCGTTGGGGTCACCACAGATGATCGTTTAACCAGAGTATTCCATCTTTCTCTGTTCTCAGCAACCCTCCTGGCTTCGTTCAGTGTCAAAGCAGTCCATTCTCCAATGTGGTCCTCCCACCTCTTTTTCTGTCTCCCTGTTCTTTTGCCTCCTTGCACCGTGCCTTGCAGGATGGATGGTCGGCTGGCATTGGTTAGGTCCTGTTATTGGCCTGCGCCTTGAGCAGCTCTTGAGCGGGTAAAGCGCTATACAACAAATATATATTAGTAAAATTAGCTATCCATTGGTTTATGTACCTTTGGTTTTTTTGGGGGGGTTCCTCTTTATTAGGAATGTTTTTTACATTACATTATTGCTTTAGGTCCAGCGGACTCTTCCGAGCCAAATCAGGACCAGTATAGCCGAATCAGGACCACAAAATCAAGACCACAATTTCGCTGAAAGAGGACTCACCCCTGATCCGCATAAAAGATCTACCGAAACAACCCTAGTGGCAACACCGAAAGCACTCCTCCAGCCGGTCACTTTACAATAAAGACATCCCACGCAGGGAACGCTGAGACTATACTCTTATTTATCGAACCCCCGTTTACAAAAACAAAATAGAATACAAACATCATTATACAATATTAACAAAGCACATACCTATACAATGTCTACATTGCCAAATAATAACTTCATAGGAAGCCCCAGTGACCACTTGGCAGAAAGCGTCCAATATTTCCAAGCTGATCCAACAGACACCACACAAATGAGGAGTTTTGTCCCGGAAGAGTTTTCAAGAAAAAAGGTAGGTGACTGGTCTAGCGAAGAAGAAGATAGTATGTATAGCAGATTGATAGAACAGAGTAGGAATGACAAAGAACAAAAGAGAAAGACAGCGACAGTGGGAATTTAAAGCACTAAATTTCCAGAAATTATTAGGAATGAACTTGCATGTTAGAAGTAACGGAAGACTTTCAATGGATGCTCTGTCTCTCTGTCTCTGTTTGTCTCTCTCTCTCTTTGTCTCTATCTCGCTCCCTGTCTCTGTCCCTCTGTCTCTTTCTCCATCTCTCTCTCTCTCTTTTCTGTAAGATTGTTTGTTTGTTTGTTTGTTTATTTTATTTAACGTCTATTTACCGAAGTGATTTTAGACAAGAAAATAAAAGGAAAGTTGTTGGAAAGGATATGCGCTACATGGATGGGGGAAAGAAGATAACATTTAAACAAAATAATACAGTAACATAACGTAAAATTAAATTAAATAAAAATTAAGAAATTTTTTTTTTTAAAAATTTACTATGGGACATGTCAAACTTGTGAAATGTTAATGTACAGAAAAATCAATTTTGTGACATTGTCATATACGAAGTAATCATAATACACTTGCAATTTTTATAATAAATGTCATACAGGACTATAAATTATAGATTTAGCGATGGTTATGCAATATTTACTATTTTTAATTTGAACATTATGAATGTTCTGTGGAATATATTGTGTTATTACACTGCAGTCATGAACGATATGATTTATAGTTAAATTTTCATTGCAAATGCAAACAATATCCTTGCAATATTTTGTCCTCCATGAATTTAAAGCAAGACGATGTGCTAAAGAGGTTATTGTTCGAGGATACTGTGAATTATCACTATATATTATATTTAAAGGAAGATTATTTTTTATTTTATTTTCTAATATACTATACATTTCTTTTGTTGATAAGGGGATGTCAATATGGTTAACGTTGTGTTGATTTCTTGCCCCTTCTGTTTTGCTTTCCTGTCTGCCCAATCATTATGATTTAAACCATAATGAGATGGTATCCAACAAAAATGAACATTTGTGCCATTGATAATTAAGCAATGTATAAGATATTTTATTTCATATATAATACCACCTCTGCTTTTATAAATATTAGAGTCCAGACTCTGAAGAACAGATTTGGAGTCTACACATAATAATATATTATTAGGCAACACATTATCTTTTCTGTAATCTGTATCTGTATTTGTCTGTCTGTTTGTGTCTCTGTCTCTATCTCTTTCTCTCTAACTCGCTACCTGTCTCTGTCTCTCTCCTTCTCTCTCTCTTTTTCTGTAATCTGTATCTGTCTGTATTGGTCGTTCTGTGTGTATCTCTGTCTCTCTGTTTCTGTTCTTCTGTCTGTCTCTCTTACTTTCTTTCTATTTTTTCCTCTCTCTGTCTTTCTCTCCCTCTCTCCATCCCTTCCTCCCTCCTTCTCTCTCTCTCTCTCTCTCTCTCTCTCTCTCTCTCTGTTTATCTTTCTGTATTTGTCTGTCTCTTTCCCTTTCTCTCTCTCTTTCTCTCTCTCTCTCTCTCTCTAATGATGATGATGATGATGATGATGATGATGATGATGATGATGATGATGATGATGATGATTGTCAAAGATGGTGTTCTAAACATTCACGTGCACGCATTCATATAATTCTCAACGAAACTAAGTGATAAAATGTTAGTTTGTATATTCATTCTTTCTATACACACACAAACATTGACAACAATGACTTTTCAGAAAATACAATAAGTATTATTTTAAAGGTTATAGTTCTGTATAATCAAAATGAAACGTTATTTTTATCGGATTATTACACACTGGTCAGGCGTCTATCGTCGAAATGAAATTGTTAGTTGAACAGAAGATTACTGGAAACAATGTCTTCACATTCTTGTAGAGCAGGTTAATTAAAAGCAGCATACGTGGGTCAGAAAAATCAGTTAATAAGGTACGTTAGGCGCAAACAGTTTCGTTCTTTCACTGCAGATCCAAAAAGATAAAATTAATTCTCCAAGCACTGTAGATTCACATAGATGACAAACAATTCTCCGATCATAATAAATGTTAAATAGTATTTGTCCATCACCCAGATGATTTGTCCCATGGATCGTCCGAAGTGTTATGTTTGATTGAAGTCATGAAGGTCAATGATGAGTCGATGAAACCAGAGAAAATGCACTGTCATATATTTTGAATTTATGTAGAATACGATCACACTTTGGTTAACTCCGCAGAAAAATTATGGAGAATCAATCACTCAAGGTAAGAATCTTCCCGTTTATCCTATTTTGCGAACTACAATAAAAAAAACAATTGACGGTAGGACAAACAGACACACGACTCAGTCACTGCCAACGAACGAACTAAAACAATAATCAAAACTTTTCGTCACGCATGACGAAACTTAAAAACCCTGACGTCAAAATTATACTAAACCACAAGTACAGGCATTAAAAATAACAATTATAACTTCTCAACTTGAAATCGTCACTTTGTGACAATGATGATGAAGGTGATTGCTGTTGTCAGCGTGGCGACGTGGTGATTAGTCCTTAACGCTTATGCAATATGACGTTATGCTTCGTCTTCCTCTCTCAGACAGATGCCTATGGCAGAATCGGGTCCTGTTGTGATGGTTCAGACGGGATATGACGTCAGCTATGACGTCAAGGGTTTTGGTTACGTGTTAGTCGCCATTTTATCCGAGGTTTTATTCAAGAAGCGAAGAGATTCTTTTTTGTTTTTAAAGTTCTTTTTCTTTTTCGCGTGATAGGAAAGTTACCATGCCGCATGTTATTTATCTTGATTAAGGTGGTATTTCAGAGAATAGTGCTTTTGCTTAGCGGGATACACAATGGCTCATGGTAGTTGTGAAGATTTGCACTGTAGATTGTTCTAACCTATAAAGGGAAAAGTGAAAGCCCCAGTTGAAAACCTGTCTTGACTTTGTAGGCATGACAGATTCACTGCGGCAACAGTACCCCTGTTGGAGTGCCGGGGGTTTTAGTATAAATAGTATCCCCACTTTTTGGAAATTTAGTGCTTTAAATTCCCACTGTCGCTGTCTTCCTCATTTGCTCTTTCCCATTCCTGCTCTGTCCTTTCACTCTGCTATACTATCTTCTTCTTCGCTAGATCAATGACCTACCTTTTTTCTTGAAAACTCTTCCTGGACAAGACTCCTTGTTTGTGTATGAGGTCTGTTGGATCAGCTTGGGAGTGTTGGACGCTTTCTGCCGGGTGGTCACTAGGGCTTCCTATGATGTTATTATTTAGCACTATAGGCATTTTATATGTATGTGTTTTGTTGATGATTTATAATGATGTTTGTATTCTATTTTGTTTTTGTAACCGGGGGTTCGAGTAGTTGGGGTAAAGCCTCAGCCGTCCCCTGCTTGGGATGTCTTTATTGTAAAGTGACTGGCCGGTGGAGGGCATTCAATTTTCCCACTAGGGTTGTTTCAGCAGATCTTTTATGCGGATCGGGGGTTGTCCGGTCCTGATTTGGCTCGGAAGAGTCCGCTGGACCTAAAGTAACAATCAATCAATCAATCAATCAATCAAAAG
>CM072522.1:39100224-39172724 GCA_036898135.1 Oncomelania hupensis | reverse complement strand
CCAAACCACCTTAAACAGCCAATGCCTTATATGCAAGACAGTAACGACACCCTTGATGTAGTTTTCCGAAATATCGTCGATCGCTCGGACCAATAAATCCGCCGACAACAAAACCTCCTTACAATCCGGCCACAGAGGTTCCATTTTAAGCCTAACGACTTTAGCCTGGGCTCTTTTTGTGAGTTTTGGAAGGTAAGGCGAGCACAGCAAGACGATGATTTCTCATTTGCCAACCAATCATCGGGTTGTTTGCCTATTTACCTGACAGAGTTACCGTTCTTTCTGCTCGTTCGTCACTTTACCGTCTGCTCGGAATATCCTGGTGTACATGATGGGCACAGTAACCTGATTCGTATTTGTAGTTTTAATAAAATGTAACCTCATGTTAGTTCATCCAGAGGCCGCTGCAGGGTCATGGTGGATGTTGTTGTTATTGTTGTTGTTGTTGATGATGTTGTTGTTTTAACCTTGTTATTTGTCATGAAGTAGTTTTTTGGGTGTGTTTATTCGCCTTTAGCAGGCTAGACTTTTATTTTGTTTTATATGGACCCACTTTGACCAAGCCCCTAGCGGAAGATACTGTCTAAACATTCACACTGAGTGTTGCAACGCTAAAACAAAATAAGCTTACAACAACGTAGGCTTATGAAGTGTTACATTTTTCCTTGCAATTGTTTTTTCTTTTCTTCCCAGCGCAGTGACCGTTACTTTTCTTTTTCTTTTTTATTTTATTTTTTATTTTTGTTATTATTATTTTTTTTTTGGGGGGGGAGGGGGGAATGTTTATGCGCTTAATACCTTTTCATTCAATCACTCATTCATTCAGTCAACGAACAACAAAAAAGGAAGTGCCCATTTCGATCTTTTTTAAATAAAAATCGATACATTTTAGTTACTTTCAGTGCATTGGAGAACGGACTGGTTTGACAGTGAGCGAAGCCATGAGGGTTGCTGAGGACAGAGAAAGATGGAGTACGCTGGTGAAACGATCATCTGTGGTGCCCCAACGACCTTCGAGTTACGGGATAGGATAGGATATAGGATAGGATAGGATTGTACATGGGACAAGACAGGGTGTGTGTGGCGTGGCAGGGGTGGGCGTGTGCTCGCGTTCACGTGTGAGGACGTTGAGTTGTGTGGATGTTGTGTTGGGGGATGTTGAGATGGGTGTGTGTGTAGGGGGGAAGGGGGGTGTGACGGCATTTTTCACGCTTGTCTTTCTGTTGTTTCTTGGGCGGTGGAAGCCATTTTTCCATTTTGTGAAGACTTGGCCAATAAAGCTTACTGTTTACTTTTGAAGATGTCGTTATATCCATTTTCTGGCCTCGCTTGTACTTACATCAATTAATGTGTTATACACTGTTCATATTTTCCGTTTGAATGAAGATTTGTTGCCTTCTATAGTTAATATATTTATTTAATAAGTCTTGTATAGCGCGTTCTCCGTGGTTCAAGAGCTGCTCAAGGCGATGGAACGATATAGGATCGAACTCAACCCCACCCTACCCTCAACCCCCAACCCACAAGTCTCCCGCTTGCATTCCTTTTGTGGGCATCGTCTGACCCCGAGATTACTGAGCCCAGCTTGACTTTGGTCACAACTATAGCTTATTTGTGTATGTGTCTCTCTCTCTGTCTTTCTCACTCTTTCTGTCTGTCTCTTTGTCTCTCTCTCTCTCTTGTTTTCTCTCTCTCTCTCTCTCTCTCTCTCTCTCTCTCTCTCTCTCTCTCTCTCTCTCGTGTATCACTACCATTGCACGCATTCACACATCTTCCCACCCCCTCTCTTTTTCTCGATCTGTCTGTCTCTGTCTGTCGGTTTGTCTGTCTCTCTCTGTCCCCCCACCTTCTTCCCTTATCTCTGTCTTTCTTTTTCTTTGTCTCTGTCTCCTCTCTCTCTTTCTCTTTCTCTCTCTCTCTCTCTCTCTCTCTCTCTCTCTCTCTCTCTCTCTTCTAGGGGCTGGTAGCCCGAAGAATTTGTGTTTGTTTTATTGTTTGTATGTTTTGTTGGTGAATACACGGACGATGTCCAAACGTCAAACGTCTCTCTCTCTCTCTCTCTCTCTCTCTCTCTCTCTCTCTCTCTCTCTCTCTCTCTCTCTCTCTCTCTCTCTCTCTCTCTCTCTCTCTCTCTCTCTCTCTGGTTTTTGTTTCTTTTTTGTCTTCAACTTGCAGGCGTTGTGTTGATGTACCCTTGGTTATAATTATACCCAAATATATGCGTATTCATGTATTACGTTGTATGTTGTGTATTTTGATTGGGGCTGTTTCACAGTCTCCCCTTTTGAACAAAAGTTTTCCATTATAGTTACACTTTATAAATATTTGTTTTGGTTTGTTTTCGTGTGTGCTACCTTGTTTGTCTTTCCTCAAGACACATCTGTATATGTAAATGTAATTTCTTTCTTTCTTTTCTTTCCTTCTTTCTTTGTTCCTTTCTATTTTATTGTCTTTCTTTCTTTGGTGGTTTCCTTTCTTTCTGCTTTTTCTTACAAAAATAATTCTTATCTCTTTTCGTTTTCTTCTTCTTTCTTTATTTTGTTGTTGTTCTTGCTGTTGTTGTTTCTACCGTTTTTTTTCTTTTGTCTGACTTTTCTTTTTTCTTTCTTTCTTTCGTTCTTCCGTTCTTTTTTGTGTTGTCTTTTTTGTGATTTTGCCATTGTTGTTTCCGTTTCCTGCCTGTTCATTATTTTCTTTTTCTTCTTTTTTTCGTTATTGAATTTCATCATTCGCTTTGTAATTTACTTTATTTCTTTCTCTCTGTTTTATGTTTTTGTGTGTCTTATTTTCTTTTCTTTCTGACGTTCTTGTTTTTTTGTTTTTTTTTTGTTGTTGTTGTTTTTCAAATTTTGTTATTTTCCTTTCTTTCTTTCTTTCTTACTTTTCTTTTTGTTTCTTTCTTTCTTTCAAACTTTCTCCATCAAATAACGTTCTGTGTATTTCTTTCGATTTCTGCCCTTCACTTCTTTTGTCTTTCTTTCTTTCTTTCTTTCTTTCTTTCTTTCTTTCTTTCTTTCTTTCTTTCTTTCTTTCCCTTCTGTCTAACTCTCTTCATCAAATAACGTGCAGTGTATTTCTTTCGATTTCTGCCCTTCACTTGACATTATAATTACATTTCAGATACATGAATTGTTTAAATTTTTAGACTTTGAAATTCAATATTTTGTTGTTTTGTTTTTTCTAATTGTTGGTTTTCTGATTTTCTTCTGTTTCATGAACTCCCTGGCGGCCGGTCACCGATGGCATTTTTACAAAGCAGGTAAGATTGGTGTATTTCTTTTTATTGATTAAAAAAAAGGGGGGGGGGCATACACACGCACTCACACACACACACACACACACATATATATATATTATATATATATATATATATATATATATATATATATATATATATATATATATATATATATATATATATATATATATATATATATATATATATATATATATATATATATATAAACCCACATTCAAAGGCCCGCGTGCGCAAATGCAAACACACGAAAACACGCATGCACAGACTGTGACACACACACACACACACACAGATGGAGAAAGAGATCGAAACACCACCTCTGCCACCGCACACACACTCATCTGTACACGAACCCACATGAATTGTGGGTTGTTGTCGTTATCCTTCTTCTTCTTCTTCTTCTTCTTCTTCTTCTTCTTCTTCTTCTTCTTCTCCTCCTCCTTGTTGTTGTTGTTGTTCTTCTTCTTCTTCTTCTTTTTCTTCTCCTTCTCCTGCTTCTTGTTGTTGTTGTTGCTGTTCTTCTTCTTCTTCTTCTTCTTCCGATGTTGTTGTGGAAATTGTTCTTGTCCTCATGGCCTCCTTGGCTTGGTGAGTTGAGCTCTATTGTTCATAGCTAGGATTATTGATTCACTGGGCAAAGAAATTAAAATAGAGATATAATTGACTGTCTCTGTCTGTCTCTCTGTCTTTCTCTCTCTCTGTAACTCTCTCTCTTACTCTTTCTCTGAAGGACACATTGCTTATTATATTAGTTATAGGTTTCGACTTCTCTGTCTCTGTCTCCACGTGTCTGTTTCCTGTCTGTCTGTCTCTTTGTTTTGACCTAACAACCCATTGCTATTATCCTAATTATATGTGTCGACTTCTCTGTCTCTGTCCCAGTTCACTGTGTGTCGGTTGGTCTATTTGTTAATTTGTCTGTCTGTCCGTCCGTCTCTCTTCTTCTTTCTCTTTCTCTGTCTGTCTGTCTGTCTCTCCAGACGACCTTTTTGCTATAATATTATCCTAATTGCGCTATTTATTATAAGAACGACTCATTTATGTGCAATGTTGGACAAAAGAGAAATAGTTATGCTTGGCCTTAGGGCTAGGGGCAACGTATTGGCGATGTACATGTATTGTACAAGATGCAGAGAACGGGAGAATGGGGATAAGAGAGAGAGAGAGTGGGAGGGGGGAGGTGTTGAGAAGAAAGAGAGAAATTTGCAAATTGCACTGCTCAGCTATTGTATTGACATCAATCAACCTGTTAGCCACCCAGAGAGAGAGAGAGAGAGAGAGAGAGAGAGAGAGAGAGAGAGAGAGAGAGAAAGAGAAAGAGAGAGAAGGAGAGAAAGAGCGGAGAGAGAGAGAGAGAGGGTGGGAGATGGAGAAGCGAAAGAGAGAGATGGAGGGAGGGAGATAAAGAGGGAAATAGAGGGAGAGAGAGAAAGAGAGAAAGGTGAGAAAAGAGAGAGGGAGAGAGAGACAGAGAAAGACTCGGACATGTTATTCACAACAAGAATACAGATTTTTGGAAGAAAGCCTAAATCTTACAATCGTTCCTCGCATCATTCCCTCTCACATTCAAAGAAAGTGGGAGAGAGGTATTTCTAAAAAAAGAAAAAAAGTAGTAGTAGTAGTAGTAGTAGTAGTAGCAGCAGCAGCAGCAGTAGTAGTAGTAGTAGTAGCAGTAGTAGTAGTAGAAGAAGAAGAAGTGGTGGTAGTAGTAGTACTAGTAGTAGTAGTAGAAGAAGAAGAAGTGGTGGTAGTAGTAGTAGTAGTAGAAGAAGTGGTGGTAGTAGTAGTACTAGTAGTAGTAGTAGAAGAAGAAGAAGTGGTGGTAGTAGTAGTAGTAGAAGAAGAAGTGGTGGTAGTAGTAGTAGTAGTAGTAGTAGTAGTAGTAGTAGTAGTAGTAGTAGTAGTCAGGGGCGGACGAGGGGGGGGTTTCCGGGGTTTCCGGAACCCCCCCCCCCCCCCCAGCCCAAAAAAAAAAAAAAAGGAAAAAGAAGAAGAAGAAGAAGAAGAAGAAGAAGAAGAAGAAGAAGAAGAAGAAGAAGAAGAAGGAGAGAGAGAAAGAGAGAAAAAAACAACTTTAATATATATATGAAATTATAAAAATTAAAATAAAAAAAAATAAAAATAAACATAAAATAAATAAATAAATAAATAAATTATATTTCTATATATTTTTATATATAATTCCGTCCCTTTGCTTGCTTATTCCGACTCGCGCCAGCGCTTTAAACTGCCGCGAACGCCGTCGTTGAAGCCCTCTGATTCGAAAGGTGTGGCAAAGCTCAGTACATATTTTGGGACCAAAGGAGGTAATTATTATTTTGATAATTTAATCTTACTAGTAAATAACATATCCTATCCTATCATATCCTATCCCGTAACTCGGAGGTCGTAGGGGCACCACAGATGATCGTTTAAACCAACGTACTCCATCTTTCCCTGTCCTCAGCAACCTTGATTGTTTCGCTCAGTGTCAAACCAGTCCAGTCTCGAATGTTGTCATCCCACCTCTTTTTCGGTCTCCCTCTTCTTCTACCTCCTTGCACTGTGCCTTGCAGGATGGTCTTTGCAAGACCTGATGATCTGGTGACGTGGCCATACCATCGGAGTTTCCGTTTTTTCACCACTGTGAGCAGGTCATCGTGTTGTCCAATGGCTTGTCTGTCGGACTTCGTTTGTTAGTGATGTTCTGGGTATAGGAAATGCCCAGAAGTCTTCTGAAGCACCTCATCTCCATGCTTTGTATTCTTCGTTGGAGATCTGCTGTGAGGGTCCATGTTTCGCAAGCATATAGGAAGATGGAGATGACAAGGGAGCGCAGCAGCCTTACCTTGTAATGTAGACTGATGGTCATGTCTTTCCAAATTGGCTTCAACCTCGCCAGGGCAGCAGTTGTTTGTGCGATCCTGGAGAGGACTTCCTGTCGGGACCCATTGTCTGATACAATGGCTCCTAAATATTTGAAGCTATGCACTGTGTTGAGGGATCGTCTTTGGACTTTGTTGTCCGTGTTGGTGCCATGGGTGTTGTTGGTCATCATTTTGGTCTTCTCTGCACTTATTTCCATTCAATAGGCTCTGGATCGAGGTGGTGTCAAGCCTCTGTACCAGCCGTTCAAGTTCTTGTTCCGCAAAACGAAGGTTGGAGATTGCTCTTCCCCCTATGCTGACTGTGTCTTCGTGGTCTGCAAGGGCATCTGACATGATGCGCTCTAGGAAGATGTTGAAGAGTGTTGGACAGAGTAGGCATCCCTGACGCACACCGATTGTTGTTCTGAACCAGTTTCCGATGGCGCTGTTGTGGAGGACTGCACTGGTAGCCTTGTCATACAGGCTTTTGATGACTTAAAATTTTAGGGCTGATGTTGTACACTCTCATGGTTGCCCACAGAGCTGCATGCCAGACTCGATCAAACGCCTTTTTGATGTCTACCAACATATGATATAGATGTTGGTGCTGTAGGTATTTCTCACAGATTATTTTGAGGTTGGAAATCTGTTCAGTGGTACTTCGCGCTGCCCTAAATCCTGCTTGCCCTTCGGCTATGATTTGTTCAGCTTGGGGTTTTTAACCTGTTGAGTATTATATTTCAGGAGGACCTTGCTGGGATGGCTGATGAGGCTGATGGTGCGGTAATTTTCACATTCCTGAAGGTTACCTTTTTGGGAAGAGTGATGACAAGCGACTGGGTCCATGGTGTAGGCCACTCTACCACTCTGCCACATCTTGTTACACATAATGGTGAGTGCGTCGATCATCGCTTCTCCTCCTGCTTGAAGCAGTTCCGCGGGTATGTTGTCCACTCCCGCTGACTTCCCCTTCTTCAGCGATTGCACTTCTGCCTCAACTTCTTCTCGGAGAATTGGGAGGATTTCTTCTTCTTCTCTGTTCTTGGGACATGCTAGAACTGATGGGTCTCCGTTTGGTTTGTGATTGTAAAGGTCAGAGCAGTACTCTGTCCATCTGTCCAAGACTTCTTGTTCTTCTGTAAGGCATAAGCCATTTGCTTTGGATCGTGGAGACCTTGGGCTGTTTAACACTTGTCAGCGGCTACACAGTCTGGTAGGCCTTCTTGCTGTTGTTCTTGTTCAGACTGTTATCTATTTCCTGGCATTGATCTTCTATCCAGTTCTCCTTTGCTGTGCGCATGCCTTTTCGGATGTCATTGTTGATTTTTCGGTAGGCATCAGCTCCCTGTCAGGTGTGCCTTTTCTTTGTCATCTCTCTTCGTTTATCACACAGGTCCAAAAGTTCAGGTGTGATCCACAGCTTCTTCTTTGACCGGTGCTTTCCAAGGATCTCCGTGGCGGCATCTGTCACAGCTAAGTTCAAGGTGGTGGTCATGGTGTTGACATCTACTTCACCAGCTCTTAAAATGAGCAGTGGTGCAAATTTCCCTCCAATTGTGGCCTGAAATATTTCTGTTACCTCCGGGTCTTGCAGTTTGTCCAGGTCGAACTTCAGTCTAGGGCACTTTGCTGTGCTTACTCTCTTCAAGTGAAGCCGGAAAGACATCATCACAAGATTGTGGTCACTTCCGATGTCTGCTCCTGGAAAAGTGCGTGTCCTGCCAATGTTGATGCTTGATCTGAAGCGTTTATTGACCATCGTTAACATTTACCGAGTAAGTCCCTTTAATAGAATTTTGGAAACCCTCCCCCAAAAACTAACTGATCCGCCCCTGGTAGTAGTAGTAGTAGTAGTAGTAGAAGAAGAAGTGGTGGTAGGAGGAGGAGGAGAAATAGGAGAAGAAAAAGAAAAAGAACGAAGAACAAGAAGAACGAGAAGAAGAATAAGAACAACAAGAACAAGAACAAGAACAAGAGGAAGGAGGAGAAGAAGAACAAGAACAAAAAGAACATAATCAGAGCAAGAACAAGAACGAGAAGAGCAAGAACAATAACGAGAAGAGCAAGAACAATAATGATAATAACAAGAGCAAGAACAAGAACGATAACAGCAGGAACAAGAACGAGAAGAACAAGAGCAAGAAAAATAACAAGAAGAACAAGAGCAAGAACAAGAATGAGAATAACAAGAACGAGAAGAACAAGAGCGAGAACAAGAACAAGAGTGAGAAGTAAAAGAGAAAGAAAAAGAACAAGAGCAAGAATAAGAACAAGAGTGAGAAGTACAATAGCAAGAAAAAGAACAAGAAGAACAAGTGCAAGAAAAAGAACAAGAGTGAGAAGTACAAGAGCAAGAAAAAGAACAAGAAGAACAAGAGCAAGAACAAGAACAAGAGTGAGAAGTACAAGAGCAAGAAAAAGAACAAGAAGAACAAGAGCAAGAACAAGAACAAGAGTGAGAAGTATAAGAGCAAGAAAAAGAACAAGAAGGACAAGAGCGAGAAGTACAAGAGCAAGAAAAAGAACAAGAAGAACAAGAGCAAGAACAAGAATAAGAGTGAGAAGTATAAGAGCAAGAAAAAGAACAAGAAGAACAAGAGCAAGAACAAGAACAAGAGTGAGAAGTACAAGGGCAAGAAAAAGAACAAGAAGAACAAGAGCAAGAACAAGAGTGAGAAGAACAATAGCAAGAAAAAGAACAAGAAGAACAAGAGCAAGAACAAGAATAAGAGTGAGAAGTACAAGAGCAAGAAAAGAAACAAGAAGAACAAGAGCAAGAACAAGAGTGAGAAGTGCAAGAGCAAGAAAAAGAACAAGAAGAACAAGAGCAAGAACAAGAACAAGAACAAGAGTGAGAAGAACAAGAAGAAGAGGGGGAAAGTGCGGCGGAGGAGAGAGGAGAGAGGGAGAGAGGAGAGAAGGAGGGAGAGAGGAGATAGGGAGTGAGGAGAGAAGGAGGGAGAGAGGAGATAGGGAGTGAGGAGAGAGGGAGGGAGGAGAGAGGGAGAGAGGGAAGGAGTGAGGAGAGATGGAGGGAGGAGAGAGGGAGGGAGGAGAGAGGGAGTGAGGAGAGAGGGAGAGAGGAGAGAAGGAGGGAGTGAGGAGATAGGGAGTGAGGAGAGACGGAGAGAGGGAGGGAGGAGAGAGGGATGGAGTGAGGAGAGAGGTAGGGAGTGGGGAGTGAGGAGAGAGAGAGGGAGGGATGGAGTGAGGAGAGAAGGAGAGAGGTAGGGAGGTAGGGAGGAAAGAGAGAGGGAGGGAGTGAGGAGGTAAGGAGAGAGGAGAGAGGGAGGGAGTGAGGAGGTAAGGAGAGAGGGAGAAGGGAGAGGGGTAGGTAGTGAGGAGAGAGGGAGGGAGGAGAGGGAGGAGAGGGAGAGAGGAGAGAGGGAGGTAGTGAAGAGAGAGGGAGAGAGGAGAGAGGGAGGGAGGAGAGAGGGAGGGAGGAGAGAGGGAGAGAGAAAGAGGAGAGAAGGAGAGAGAGGGAGAGAGGGAGAGAGGGAGGGAGTGAGGAGAGAGGGAGAGATGGAGTGTAGGGGTGGAATAGGAAGATGGTATCGGTAGTTTGTTTTTAAAAGTATGACACCTTTCATCAACCTATGTTCTAAATTCGAGTTGTTGTTGTTTTTTTTAAAAAAAAAAAAGAAAAAAAAAAGAAGAGAAGAAAAACAAAAAGAGACAAGAGTGGAAAGTTCAACCAGCGAGGTCAAAAAAGGAACTGCACTCTCTTACGCTACGTACACCACACCTCAAGAGACCTCGAGCACGTCAGTCGCCTATACAGACAGTCCTCTCATCTTTTCTTTTCTCTTCTTTCTTCTAACGAAACGTTCCAGCTACGACGATTTGTGTTTTTTAAACAGAGATAGAACTGGTCTCCAGGTGACTTTTAAGGCAGGGTATATAGCTTTAGCAATCAGAGCAGCGATTTTGGAGAGGCCACACGCTATCAATGTTTCATGTTAAATGAACGTCGGGAAATGGGTTCTATAATCTTTGTGTGTGTGTGTGTGTAGTTGTCGTCGTTGTAAAGCAACGTTCCAGTTACAAGTTCTTGCGAGGGAAACTGTCTCCAGTGGGCTTTAAGGCAGAGTTAGCTGCAGCAGTAGTGATGTGATGATTGTGGACATAGGCTAGCAGTGTTTCGTGTTGTGAAAGGGCTCTCTTTTGACCGCGCCACCTTGACAAATCTTTTTATACATTCACAATGAGTGTTGCTCTCACTGCAAAAAAAAACTAAGTTTACAATAAAAACCCAAAAAACTGTTTCAAAAGTAGTTATTTCTGTAATTTGTGTGTGCCTATTAATGGCAAAGGTTAGCCCACATTCTGCAGCTAAGTTATAAACAACATCTACCAAAGAGGGTAAAAGACAAAACCTCTTTTTAAAAAAAACCAGCTCGTAAGATTTTTCGTTTTAAATTGTTAGATAGATAGATAGATAGATAGATAGATAGATAGATAGATAGATAGATAGATAGATAGATAGATAGATAGATAGATAGATAGATAGATAGATAGATAGATAGATAGATAGATAGATAGATAGATAGATAGATAGATAGATAGATAGATAGATAGATAGATAGATAGATAGATAGATAGATAGATAGATAGATAGATAGATAGATAGATAGATAGATAGATAGATAGATAGATAGATAGATAGATAGATAGATAGATAGATAGATAGATAGATAGATAGATAGATAGATAGATAGATAGATAGATAGATAGATAGATAGATAGATAGATAGATAGATAGATAGATAGATAGATAGATAGATAGATAGATTTTTTTAAATTAAAAAATTATTTTAACAACTTTATTATCACCGAGGTGAAATTCGGGAACTTTCATTTTTCGAAAGTACAGCAGCCCCAAGTGAAGCGCTTTACCCAAGGTACATGCTGGGTATGTTCTTGTCACCGGCACTCACCCGTCTAGGACATGAGCGTCAGGATCTTTAAAGTCCGTTATGATGGGATGCATACGACACAGAGTAGATCTCGGTTTATACTCTCATGTGAAGGAGTAGGAAACGGGAGTAAAGTGTCTTTCCCAAGGACACAACACAATTCCTCGGCCTGGGCTCGAACTCGGGACCTTCAGATCCGCAAGCCAACGCTCTAACCACTCGGCCACCGCGACCTCCCTCATAGATAGATAGATAGATAGATAGATAGATAGATAGATAGATAGATAGATAGATAGATATTCAGTGCTAATAGGGTCCAGCGGACTGCCAAGAGCCGAATCAGGACCACTTTTAAGTTGATAAAACAGATCCTACCCTACCTCAGACAACAAACGATGGACGCTTCAAACCGCGTAGTTCGCTCACGAATAGGGCTAACAGTCACACTGATGTACCGTTAAAACATGGGGAAATAACTCCTGGTCAGAACCGAAATGGAAATTCAAACTTCAGCTGTTGGTTTGAGCAAAGGAAAGCCCCCTATTCCCCCCTCCCCTCCTCTTATATCATCGTGTAATGTATTAACAATGCAAATTGTAGGGTAACCCCGCATTCGTCAAACGTAAACAAAGCCTTCTTTGTTGTATCAGTTTTTTTTTTTAAATTCATCAGATTAACCTAAGTTGTAGCCCTACAGACAAAGCCTTGGAATGTTGGAGCCTCGTATGCAAGGTCGGGAAAGGGTCCTTGCAATCTTTGATCTAAACCAAACGGTCCAGCTACAAAGGTTTAGTCGAGAACGATCTCCAGTGGGCTCTTAAGGCAGGGTAGCTGCAGTATAAGTGGTGTGTAGGGGTTGGGCCGCACGCTAGGGACGTGCTCAATGTTAAAAGTCCCCAAATCCAAATGCTTTGTTTAATGTTTGTTCTTTCTCGTTCCTACTCTGTTCTATCAATCTACTATAGGAGAGGGAGGGGGGGGCTACTATCTTCTTCTTCGCCAGACCAGTCACCTATCTGTTTATTTGAAAACTCTTCCGGGTCAATACTTCTCATTTGTGTATGAGGTCTGTTGGATCAGCTTGGCAATATTGGACGCTTTCTGCCAGGGGGTCACTAGGGCTTCCTATGATGTTATTATTTGCCAATGTAGGCATTTTATATGTATGTGTTTTGTTGGTATTTTATAATGATGTTTATATTCTATTTTGTTTTTGTAAACGGGGGTTCGATAAATTAGAGTATAGCCTCAGCGTTCCCTGCGTTGATGTCTTTATTGTAAAGTGACCGGCTGGTGGAGTGCCTTCAGTGTTGCCACTAGGGTTGTTTCGGCAGATCTTTTATGCGGATCAGGGGCGAGTATTCTTTCAGCGAAGTTGTGGTCTTGATTTTGTCGTCCTGATTCGGCTATACTGGTCCTGATTTGGCTCGGAAGAGTCCGCTGGACCTAAAGCAATAATCATGTCATGTAATGTAATGTAATGTTTAACGTTGACGAAGAACGGGGTTACCTTATACAATTCGCAGTGCTGAGACATTATACACAACGATAAAAGGACCCTTTCCTCTGCTCGAACAAACCGCTAGAGGTTAGAATTTTCCATTTTCGGTGTCCGACAGGGAGCGACTGTTTCCTTGTGGTTTTTTTTTTTTAACGGTACAGCCTCCGCAAGGAGGTAGAAGAAGAGGGAGACCGAAAAGGAGGTGGGAGGACAACATTCGAGAATAGACTGGTTTGACACTGAGCGTGGCCGTGAGGGTTGCTGAGGACATGGAAAGATGGAGTGCGCTGGTTAAACGATCATCTGTGGTGCTCCTACGACCTCCGAGTTACGGGATAGGATAGGATAGGATAGGATAGGATAGGCCAGCCATGTGACCTTTGACCCTAGTTCAGAGTGACCCAGGCGGCTTGAAGAATGCGTCTTTGGTGCGTGGGGTAGGTTAGGGTCTAATCTATCAACCTAAACCGAGAAAACTTACGAGCAATTGCTTGGTGTTGTTTTTTTTTAACTGTTAACCCTTGCTTTTAATAGGCATACAAACTACGAAATGTATTTATTTATTTATTTTAAAAAAAATCTACACTTTCGATAGAGGTTTGTTGTTGTTCAAATCTAAATTTCCTTGCAATAAATTATATGATGGAATGTTACATTTCTCTCCGACTGTTATCAGTTTAGCATGTCGTCTTGCTTTGAACTCATGGAGGACAAAATACTGTAAAGGCAGTTTGCTTGCATTTGGAAACAAGCAATTTCTATTAATCATCTCATTTATGACTGCAGTGCAATCGCGCAATGTATTCCACAACATATTCGAAATTTTCAGGATAAAAATATTAATGATTGGATATCAATTGCAAAATCATTAATATACAGTCCTGTGGGATGTTTTTGTTAAAAAAACAAAACACAGTCAGTACAGATTATTTAATAGGTGTAGTAGATTTTTTTCTGTGAAGCAAAAATTAAGAACATTGAATATTGTATATGTATAAATTCAGAACATTGAATATTATCTATATGAGATATTATGGTCCTGATTCGGCTTTTTGCAGCCCACTGGACCCTGTAAACCCTGATTAACTAACAAAATATGAGACATAATTAAGATTATTTTACAAGGATTGGTTAGTAGTTAGTTATATTGGACGTCATTTGTATAAGTTATAATTATTTCACAATTTTGATTGTTTAATTGTTCAGTTTTGTGTGCTTTGTTTAATCCCTTTCTCCCTTCATTATCATCATTCCTTATTTGTTTAATAGTTTCCCCTGCTCCCATCAAGCCTAAAATCATTTAGGTGGAAAGACGTTACATTTAGCAAACAAACAAACAAACCATTTGTTGTTGCCGTTGTTGTTGCCGTTGTTGTTGTTGTTGTTGTTGTTGTTGTTGTTCTAAGCCTTATTTTATCAACCTAAAACAACAAACCTTAGCGAGCAATTTTTTAAAATATTTTTATTCTCGGGTTTTGTCTCATGCTGGCTTTGGTAGCTGCTGTTTTAAGCTCTGTAATGTTACCAAGCCGTTGCTCTTAATAAGCTCAAAATCCTATCCTATCCTATCCTATCCCGTAACTCGAAATTCGTAGTGTCAAGCCAGTCCATTTCTCCAATGTTGGTCCTCCCTACCTATTTTTTCTATCTCCCTCTTCTTCTGCCTCCTTGCAACGTGCCTTGCAGGATGGTATTGGAAGGCATGGTGCAAGGAGGTAGAAATAACTACGAATTTGTTCGTTTAAAAAAAACACAACAAACAATACTATACTTTCGAAGTGTTTTTTTTATTGTAAACTTTTTTTGTGTGTCGCAACACTCACTGTGAATGTTAAAAGGCTTTGTGGAGGGGGGCGTGCTCAATGTGGGTGCCTTTAAACAACAACGCCAGGAAATGGCGCTATAATCTGTTTCGTAACCAAACGTTCCAGCTACAAAGTTTTAGAAGACAGTGTCCAGTGGAGAGGGCCAATGCCAGCATTAGTTTAGTGGCTTCAGACACACGGTTAGCGACATTCAAGATTCAACAATACTTTTGTTGGCGGAATGGGAGGAGACTGGTTCACGCTTGGGAGAGAGGTTATCTACCTTCCATTTGTTGGTTAGTCTAGCCTTTTGGGTGGCTCCTGCTGTGCAGAATCCTTTGGTGCCATTGGCTTATATGCAGGAGATGGCGACACGACAATACAGTATATTCTTCCCCGCCTGACCATTCGTCTCCTGCTTTTGGTGGTGAACAGGATTACATTGTCGGCAGGCGTTGTATGCCAGTCAATGACAGGGACTTGTAGAGAGTGTCGTAGCATTGGTATCCAACAATCCGGTTTACTATCAATGTCACAAACACATATACGTACACAGGCACACGGACGTAGATCTAGAGGTGAAGATGAAGGTCGAAACTGAATCTACGGACGAAGAACTCAGAAGACGATGAATCTCGGAATAAAAACTCAACTTTTATTAAAACTACACTGATAAGTTACTAGCTGAACTAAAGGCACACGTGCTGATCAAAAAGAACTAAAACTAACACGTAGATTAGAATGAAGACTAAAAGAAATGTGAATAACTGAAAGGATGGCGATGGCGGCTTGACCAAGTACAAACCAACGACTCAGACTCGACGTAATCCAGAAAGGAAACACGCACACGGTGACGTCAATAACATGCAATGACGCATGAATGAAACAAATGACGAAAGATCCCAGACGGAAAACAAGGTGGAATGCCTAATCCAAAAATACAAAACTCAAACCAAAGGAAGAATGAAGGTCTACACAGCAGCTGGATCTGCTGACACTCAACACTCTTCCCCGCCTTGCAGGGCAAATATTTTTATGTCTCTCTTACGAGGGGGATAAAGGAACATAAATGTTCGGGTCGGGCGGTGTTCTGCAATACTCCGCTCGGCAGCACTTGTATTACACGATAACCTGCAGCCCCGATGCTTGGATCTTGTGTTGGTTTAGGTTCATACCTCTTGTTTCCTGGGATAGTTAACCCCGTCTGCAATATCGCCAACGGTGGGTGTAGACGTTAAATTTCAATGTTCATTCATTCCTGATGCTTGATGCCTGGATCTTGCGTAACTCGAATTCCTTATCCACGAAGCCCGTTCAGTCTGCAACAAAGGCAGGAGTGATCGTCATACAGATTTTGCAACTTTGTTCAGCAAGCATCAACAACTGTATACAAAAATCTGTTTTCCGGGAAAAATAACCAGCAACAACAACAAAAAACAACGCCTCCTTGGCAAGTAGACAGCGCTTCTTATTTTACCATAATATAATCTGTCTGTTTGTTTGTTTGTTTGTTTGATTGTTGCTTTAGGTCCAGCGGACTCTTCCGAGCCAAATCAGGACCGGACAACCCCCGATCCGCATAAAAGATCTGCTGAAACAACCCTAGTGGGAAAATTGAATGCCCTCCACCGGCCAGTCACTTTACAATAAAGATATTCCACGCAGGGGACGGCTGAGGCTTTACCCCAACTACTCGAACCTCCGGTTACAAAAACAAAATAGAATACAAACATCATTATAAATTATGAACAAAACATATACATATAAAATGCCTATATTGCTAAATAATAACATCATAGGAAGCCCTAGTGACCACCCGGCAGAAAGCGTCCAACACTCCCAAGCTGATCCAACAGACCTCATACACAAACAAGGAGTCTTGTCCAGGAAGAGTTTTCAAGAAAAAAGGTAGGTCATTGATCTAGCGAAGAAGAAGATAGTATAGCAGAGTGATAGGACAGAGCAGGAATGAGAAGGAGTAAATGAGGAAGACAGCGACAGTGGGAATTTAAAGCACTGAATTTTATAATCTGTCAGCCACGTAGACGAACGTAGAATGTTCCAGAATGAAGCAATCAATAATCAGGCCAACTAAAACTCGTCGCGGGAATTACGCACTGTCTAGCGTCATATAATGTTCTACGAATTTACAAGCCCTCGCGAGATTCATCTCGAAATCTTCGATCGATAATAATAAACAAGTCATTCCGGAAAATTCCCAACACTGCTACACCAATATCGACTGACGAAAACCAACAATATTATGCAAAGCTTTTTCTAGCAACCGCACAGCGTCGAATCAAAGGTAAATATACGCTATTATATATTATGGCACGCTTTGCAAAACAAAAATGTTCGTAATTTTTCGTGCGCCTCTCAATCGTTACAACTTTATCGTCTAAGAGAAATGAAGACATGGGTCGCTGATAGTACTAAGAACAAATTGCAGTACATGTATATGCACATGACTATAACAAAGCCACAGGCAGTCTTGAAGTAAAATAAAATGCACTGAAAAGCTGTAGTCCCCAATGAATGACCAGTTGAAAGGAAAACCACAATTAAGGCAGTCTCATTCTCTCTCTCTCTCTCTCTCTCTCTCTCTCTCTCTCTCTCTCTCTCTCTCTCTCTCACGCGCACACACTTAATAAAGTTCATAAACTGCTGTATAAACTTCTGTTTTCTTTGGCAACTGTGACGGTGGGTCTATCGTTGCTGGGCTCTGCACAATGGAAGGCTATCAACCACGCGTCTTTAGTCTGTGGGGATCGGCTAGTTAATCGCCCGGTGACTAATCTTAATACATTTATAAGTTTAGCTCGGTCTGCGTTAGGCTGGGGTTACAGAGATAGGGAGGAAATGGTAAAAGATTCACTGACACACTAGCTCTGGCACGGCTATGAAACATAGGTAGTCCAGCCACTTGTTAACAGTAAATATCACACATTTATTTCCTGTACTCTATACAAAATCTTCTAATCACTATACTAACTTAAATGTCCAAATATCACTACGAATAGTTCACTCCTTGATAGGTCAATGCAACTACTGTCTCATCCTTGGGCTAATAGTGCGTTCTGTCCAACTGTTCAGTTTTTTGGAAGAGTGGATTATTGATGTCCTTCTAGCAGTTTTGGTGCACGGTTTCAATTGACTTAACTCTCTTGTAGATGAGTGGTGTTGTGGTGGTGTCTTCTCCTGGTTGGCAGACTGGTGGGCTATCGTAGCTCAGGGCTCGATGCTCCAATGCAGGCCGAATGTCAGTGTGGACTCTTAATGGTCTTCCTTCTGCTTGGGGCCAACGATGCCTGCTCGTCTGCAAAATATGAGACGAATTTCTGCAATATTGGGTTCACTATACATTCCTATACATATATAGATATATATTATGGCTAAACTACACACATAGTGAAGTAATTAATACAATACACATTCTCTGGTACAGCCACTAGTCTGCAAGAATACACATAGGAGAAACAACAGTGGGTCCGTAGGGCTACTTCCTGATGACGAAACCGGTCGCATGCCCGCCACATGGTCAGGCAAAGTTTGACTAACATTCACAATTCTAAACATGGCAAAAACTTCACAAACATAATACACCAATAATATCAATAAATTGCGGTGAAACAAAAGATAGATCATTTACCTTATTGACAATATCAGGCTGTGGCTAACTAGGTTAAATTGAATTTTACCAGGCCCTGCTTTAGTCTTCAGGTAGAGAGATCTATCAGAGTTTAGCTCCTTCTCCTATGAGCGTCAGGCACAGAATGACTATCTAGCCCTGTGGTCAGCCTGAAGCCCGGGAAATCTAGACTACACGAGGCTCCCTCTGGCGTGGATGGGTGTTACTGGCTATATGTCAGCTGAATGAGGTCACTGCCTAACTGAGCCAGCGTCAGCATATATATGCTGAGCCCACAATTGACTTGCGTCGTCTTCTGTACGTTGACTTTAATTTACAAAGGCTACAGGCTGACTATTTAAGGCGAGAAGCCGTAGTGCTGTGTTAAACTGGTCCTCTTGCGACAGCAACATCATTATTGATTTAGAACATTTTATCACAGAAGACATTAGCAGATCACATATCAACAGGTTGAATAAATAATTTATCACAGTTCAGCGCTTGAGATTTGCTCAGATCTTTTAAGTTAATGTTTCATGTTTCATGTCGGGAGGGATAAAGTTGTTCTTGGATGGGTACGTGACCAAGACTTGGAAGATAGGCAACCACCAAAAACCTCACACACAGACACACACACACACACACACACACACACACACACACACACCTGCAATACAGAACAACTGAGTATGAGTGCACTCTCACAGGTAGTACAAATGGGTTCCACGGTTTTTACAGTGCCCAAAGCTCTTAAATCAAGCACATTGGTAGATTCGGATCCCTTTATATCTGTAATCATCACACATCTTCAAAAAAGATTTTAAGTTCCAGTTCACAGAGCCTTCGATAAGTGTGTTATTCTGTGCGTGCAAAATATGACAAATTAGTTTCCAACACTATTCACACTCAGAGTAATAAATGGGTTTAAAACCCACTCACTCGCACAGGTGTGTAAAATTGAAAAAACTGAAATTCAGGCAAAAAAAATTATTAATTGGGACTCGACAAAATATTTGTTCTAATGACATTTCTGGGGATCTTCTCATCTGTACAAGGCTTGAAAGAAAAGTGGGGTCCTGGTAGTAAACCCACTTTTTTTTAACCTCATTTATTACTGAGTGTGGACAATGTTGGAAACCCATTTGTCATATTTTGCACGTACACTCACTCACATACACACACACACACACACTCACTCATTCACATACACATAATCCCTATATGACACACACATACAAAGACACATAAAATACACGACACTCTACCTACTCCACCCAGCTGCGGATGAGAGTGCCTGGATCTGTTTAGGACTGGAGAAGGTCAAGCAACGATGGAGGGGAGATAGGCACTGCACTCACTAAGCTGGCCTAGAGAAAAGGTAAATTCCGAACGCTTCTACCCTACCCCACCCACTGAAAGGTTACGGGGAACACCTTCTCCTTCTTTTTTTTTATTTTTTATAACTAATATGTACCAGCAACAGGTTTTAGCGAAAGGGTCTCCAAAGGGAGACAACAAATCTGTATTCTTTCGCGGTGGCTTTTTTTTCTTTTTTTTCGTTTCACACAAACGTTAGAACAACCGTAATAAATGCTTTAATGCCGGCTTGCTGTACAAGCTCCCGGCCCAAGCGGTTTTAGCCAAATGCATGTGTGGAGATTCGTGTAAACATTTGTCTTGTGTCATGTCCTCTTTATCGACCGTTTGTACTTGTCAAATGCTTTTAAAACATCGAGGAAGAAAGAAGGGGGGTGGGTGGAGGTGATCCGGAACAGAGAGGGGAGAGAGAGAGAGAGAGAGAGAGAGAGGCAGAGAAAGAACAAAGACAGAGGGAAAGAGAGATATATATTACAATACAATACAATACGATAAAACACAATAGTTGTTGTTTTAGGTTCAGCGGACTCTTTCGAGCTAATTCAGGACCAGATTGGAGTTTTGGGAGAAAAAAAAAATATATATATAGCAGTTGTTTAAAAGATCGATAAAAGAAAGATATATTACAAAGACAATGCAATACAGATACAAATTGTTGTTTTAAGTCCATCGGGCTCTTTCCGGCCAAATCAGGACCAGACTGGAGTTTGGGAAAAATAGATTGGGGTTTCCCCGGTGGCGTAGTGGGTTAGCTCCCGGTTTCCTATGCGGAAGGTCGCGGGTTCGATTCCCCCAAGGGCGAACTTATGTGACAGAAGTACGAGACTATTGAGGACAGCGAGGGTTTTCTCCGGGTACTCTGGTTTCCTCCCTCCCTTCAATAATGGTATTGGTTGCAGTCAATCTAAAATTTGAACAATAAAATTGGATTTCCTCTTCGTCTTCTAGTAGCGATCTTCCTGCCTTTACACCCCATATTTGTGTGATAGATGGGTTTGTTGTGTGTGTGAAAGAGTGGGTGAATACATGTGAGCGTGCATGTTGGTAAAGATCGCCGCGCTTTGAGCCAGATTGTTGATATGGAGAAAAGCGCGTATATATTATTGACTATGATGATGATGATGATTTTTATTATTATTATTATTATTATTATTATTATTATTATTATTATTATTATTATTATATAGTAACTGTTTCAAAGATGGATATCACTGACTACATGTAATTACAAGTATCAAAGAAAGATATGATGATGATGATGATGATTATTATTATTATTATTATTATTATTATTATTATTATTATTATTATTATTATTATTATTATTATTATTATATAGTAACTGTTTCAAAGATGGATATCACTGACTACATGTAATTACAAGTATCAAAGAAAGATATACTACAATGCCATGTAATACAGTACAATACTATATATAACCAAAGAGCGTATGAACAATAAGAGCCCCCACGGGCTCGGCTCCGCGCGCCGGGGGTGGACCCCATGCCTCTCTCTGGCTGGGTGACCAAGTTGCCTACCCCTTTTTCTTCTCTTTTGTCTTGTTTCTGTCTTATTGGTCCTTTCACCTATATTCTCTTCACCCTTAAATTCTCCCAGTATACTATGCAGTTTTGACTCCCTTTCTTCTGCCTTACCGGACTTTCCCTGTCTTCTTTTTCCCCATCATTCCTTCTTTTTCCACCCTTCTTTTTCTCTGTGGCCTTCTCTTGGCCCCCTGCGTTTGCCTTGCAGGGCAACCCGTGTCGGGGGAGAATGGGATCCTGGAGGTTGAGGTCACTGAGGGACTGCGGTCCCTCACACTAACACACCTCTTTGGCCCGGACTTCTCCTAGACGGGAGGCTGGCGTGGCCCGCGTCAGTCAAGCGGCTGGTCGTGTATTGCCCTAGCTCTGCTAGAAGGCTGCGGCTCATGGGTCAAACTTGAACAAAACCGTAGTGGCAGTGCGGGATTGTCTGGGTGTATATCCCCCCTGTAGCCCTGGTGCGCTCCCTTGCTGGATTTTCCGCTTGGACGCATCCCCTTGTTGGACTCCGTGGTGGGTGGGGAGCAGGGGGGATGAATTCATAAATTAATAACATGGCTTCAAACAAAAAAAAACGACTTCACGGTGACGACTCTGACACGGATACGGACAGTGACATTGAGACGAGACAAAAAGCTTGTGCATCGGGGGTGGAAGGGGCCTGGCCTCGTTTTTTGGTAGTAGAGGGGGCGGATCCGGCTATGCCACTAGGCAAGCTGTCTCCGTTCGCCATCCATAAAGGGTTCCAGTCCGTTTGCACAACCGGTTTCAAGGATGTTAAAAAATTGAGATCTGGGGCCTACCTGGTGGAGTGCTCAACCAAAATGGCATCGGATTGTCTGCTGAAGAGGGATTCGACTGTCTTCGTTGATAGACAAATCAAAGTTTCTGTGCATGGACGGTTGAATTCCTCCAAGGGAGTCATCCGATGTCAGGATTTGATCGACATGTCAGAATTGGAAATCCGTGGTGAGCTCTCCAGCCAGGGGGTCACAGCAGTCCAGCGGGTCTTCGTCACCAAGGGATCCCAACGTATCCCCACCAACACACTTTTTGTGACCTTCGCTATGGCCAAATTGCCGGAGTCACTCAAGGTGGGGTACCTTAGGGTGAAGGTGACGCCGTTTGTACCATCACCGTTGCGATGCTACCGTTGCCAAAGGTTTGGTCACGGTAGCAAGACCTGTAAAAGCAAGGAAATATGTCGTGATTGTGGTAAAGAGAAACATGAAAACGAATGTACCAATCCGATTTGCTGTGTGAATTGCGCCGGGAATCATTCTTCCAGCTCCAAAGACTGTCCTCAGTGGCAGTTGGAGCTGGAAATCCAAAAGGTGCGGGCCACTGAGAGTTGCTCCTTTGGCGACGCCAGGAAAAAAGTTCTTGCAAGTAGGCCGGTGCTTAAAGAGAGGTCCTTTGCGTCTGTGGCGGGTTCCACATCTCATGTGGAACCTAGCGCACACCCGCAATTGGACACTGCCATGAGTAAAATAACACAGATCTTGGACACGTTGTGCAAACGGATGGATGCTTTAGAAAAGATGCTCGCGTTGTTTGCCCAGAAGGGGGTTTCTCCAGCCCCACCGAATCCACTGGAGAACGTGCCGACGGGCACGTCAAAAACCGTCACTCCAAGCGCGCAGACGGCCGCGCCAAAAGCCGTCACTCCTGCCACGAAGGAGGCTAGGCCTCATGCCACCGCACCAGCAACGACCGGTTTTAGCGACCGGGTAGTTGCTGGGGCGACTAAAATCCTAGTTACCCAGCAGAAGAGCATCAGAGGAGGAGAGGGAAAGATTGGCAGGGGTGAAGGGGAGAGGGAAGATATAAAATCTGGTGCTGGGGAGAAGGGGAGGAAGTCCGCTGGCAGTTCGGGTTCCGGGGCTTTGGCCAAAAATCAAAGGCCCGGACCCCTTTCTTCCAAGCCCCATCAGCCTCTCGAAACGGAGAACCGTTTCGGGGGGTTGATGGAACATGAAGAGATGGACGAGGGTCCAAAAGATAGAGAGACATAATTGTGCTCTCGGAGATGAAAATTTTAGCATTCTTTTACTTAATTTTTATGTCCATTTTACAATGGAACATCCGAGGGATAAGGGCATATTATGAGGAGCTATGCTGTCTGCTGACAGAGCATCGACCTGAAGTAATGGCCCTTCAGGAAACTCTCCTGTCAGAAAAACATCCTATAGATATTACTGGTTATTCCTCTCTAGATTGTTTATCTTCTAGAGGCGTTTCACTCTTTATCCATAGAAATGTCCCATTTAATCCAATTTTACTTAATACAAGTTTACCAGCAGTTGCAGCTAGAGTATCTCTTTTTAAATCCCTCACAGTTTGTTCTCTATATTTGACACCATCAATAAATGTAACTAAAAGTGAACTTGAGAATTTGGTCCAACAGTTACCTCCCCCTTTTTTGTTGTTGGGAGATTTTAATGGACGCTCTCCCCTGTGGGGTAGTGATCGTACCGATTCTCAGGGTAAAATAATTGAAGACATTTTAGACTCGTTAAACCTAGTGACTTTGAACGAGGGTGCTCCAACTTTTTCCTGTTCTAGAACTGCTTCTTTGTCCCACATTGATATATCGATCTGTGATCCCTCCTTACTTTTGGATTTTAAATGGACAGTTTTAGAAGATCTCCATGGCAGCGACCATTTTCCGGTTTTATTAAAATATGATTCAGACAACCTTGAACAAACTCATGGCAGGTGGAAACTGAAACAAGCTAACTGGAGACTGTTTTCTAACCTGTCTGAGGTTCAGTTACGTGCTAAGAAACAAGAATTTTCAAATGCCTTAGATCCAATACAGCTATATACTGACATAGTTATTAACAGTGCCAAGGAGTCCATTCCGCAAACTTCGTCAAACCCTCACACACTTAAAAAACCCTGGTTTGACGATGAATGTAGAAAACTTCAGCAAGCTCGTAAAAAAGCCTTAAGAACTATGTTTTTACACCCAAGCACTGAAAATAAACCAAACCACCAACGTTTGCGAGCGCAATGCCGACAGCTCTTCAAACGAAAGAGAAGAGAATCGTGGAGAGGTTTCTGCTCCACGCTTAATTCGAAAGCGAAACTGTCGAAGGTGTGGAAAGTAGTCCGCAAACTCAAAAATAGAGGTAACAAACAGGTGAGCCCATGCCTTACTGTGCAGGGTGACGTAATCGGAGATAAAAAATTAGTAGCTGATCTTTTGGCTTCTTCTTTTGCTGCAAATTCTTCCTCTGAAAATTATTCTGTCCCTTTTCAAACAGTTAAAACCCGTAAAGAAAAACAACAGTTAAATTTTACCTCCGATAATTCTGAAGATTACAACATTCCGTTTTCATTAGTCGAGCTTGACGATGCAATTAACAAAAGTGCAGATTCAGCAGTTGGACCGGATGATGTACATTATCAATTTCTCAGACATTTAACAAGGTACTCACGGTCTCAACTGCTGGACATCTTCAATCAGCTCTGGATCACTGGCACCTTTCCTCCCTCCTGGAGAAAGGCCATTATTGTACCCATCCCTAAACCTGGCAAAGACCATACTAACCCGACAAACTATAGACCAATAGCCTTAACGTCTTGCTTATGCAAGACGCTGGAAAGAATGGTCTATTCTCGTTTACTGTGGTATCTAGAAACCAATAATGTGTTATCCAACACTCAGTGTGGCTTTCGAAGTGGTCGAAGTACTGTTGACCACCTGGTGCGACTGGAAACTTTTATCCGTAACGCGTTCGTCCAGGGTGAACATGTCGTTGCCATCATGTTTGATTTGGAAAAAGCTTATGATACCACATGGAAATATGGCATTCTTTCAGATTTACAAGAAATGGATTTGAAGGGACATTTACCTCTGTTTATATCCAATTTTCTAACAGACAGAATTTTTCAGGTTAAGGTTGGGGGATCTTTGTCAGATACGAGAGAACAGGAGATGGGAGAGCCTCAGGGTAGCATCTTGTCTCCCTTGCTGTTTAATATTAAAATAAATAACATTGTTCGTTCCGTCAAACGGGGAATTGACAATTCTTTATTTGTCGACGATTTTGCATTGGTAGCCAAAGGTAAAACTTTGGCATCTGCAGAACGTCAGCTACAGTTATGTGTCAAGGCCGTTGAAGACTGGGTTTTACAAAATGGTTTTAAATTTTCTGAAGCAAAAACTGAATGTATTCACTTTTCCCAGCACCGGGGAATTATTCAAGACCCTACTATTCTCCTCAATAAAACTCCAATAAAGGCGGTCAAACAAGTCAAATTTTTGGGTGTTATTTTTGATCAAAAGCTATCATTCATTCCTCATCTGAAAATTTTGAAAACTAAATGTCAACAGGCCTGCAATTTGCTCAAGGTTATCAGTGGTACAGACTGGGGTGCTGACAAGAAAACTTTATTGCTGTTATATCGTTCTTTAATTAGATCCAAGTTAGACTATGGTTGCATTGTCTATGGTTCTGCTAGAAAATCTTATCTTAAGATGCTAGATCCAGTTGCCCATCAGGCACTACGCATTGCTTTGGGTGCGTTTCGCACTTCCCCTTGTGAAAGCCTTTACGTGGAAGCTAACGAACCTCCGCTGGAGCTGAGACGTACAAAATTGTCAATGAATTACTATTTAAAATTAAAAACTGATCCTATGAACCCTGCTTATGACTGTGTTTTCAACCCAGATTTTGTTCAGAAATTTGAAGCCAAACCTAACACAATCCCTCCGTTTGGCATCAGAATGCAAGCTCATCTGGAAAAAGCAGGCATTGATGTTGCTTCCATCAACGACGATGAGCTTCGGACTGAAGCCCCCCCATGGAAATTATGTACCCCAAACATTAATTGGCAGTTGTCCGCTTTCCTTAAAAACAATACATCTGAAACCGTATATAACCAACTTTATTTAGAACAGTGTGCATTATACCCAGGATATGAAAAACTTTTTACAGATGGGTCAAAGAAAGGAGATTCGGTTGCTGCTGCGTCGGTCTCCGGGAGACACTTAGACCAGCCTTTGCAACAGCGTTTACCTGATTTTTGTTCTGTTTATACAGCTGAGCTCAAGGCAATTCATTTAGCTCTGAAACAAGTTTATCAATCCAAAAGAACCTCATTTTTAATCATGTCTGATTCATTGTCAGCACTTCAGGCTCTTTCCACGAGAAAGATATCACACCCTTTTCTGGCAGAGATCCATGACCTCCATACACAACTTGTTTCTGAGGGTAAAAAGATAGTTTTTATGTGGGTCCCTGGTCACATGGGCATCCGCGGCAATATTGCAGCAGACAGGGCGGCTAAAGATGCTCTACATCTCGATTTCCCTCCTGAGATTTTCCAGTTTGTGCCCTACTTTGACCTACGTTGTATGACTGGATCTTATTGTAAACGACTGTGGCAGACTGACTGGTCTAACCATGTCAACAACAAATTATTTCAAATTCTTCCCGATTTGTCCACTTCTTTGCCTAACTTTGCATCCACTCGCAAAGAAGAAACAGTGTTATCTCGCCTTCATATTGGGCATACTTATGTCACCCACAGTTTCCTTTTAAAAGGAGAAGAACCACCATGGTGCTTTGCATGTGATCAATCTTTTTCTGTTCGCCATTTTATGTCTGAATGTGCTGATTTGATTGAGGAAAGGGAAACATATTTTGGTTCCGTACCTTTCAAAGAGATTTTTAAAGTATGTAATGGTCAACATCTGTTTCAATTTTTACATGATGTTGGTTTGTTCTATCGCATATAAATTGTATCGACATGTTTTGTTTAGTTTGGATTTTATTAGGACTGAATTTAGCGATTTGATTGAAGAAAGAGAATATATTTTTAATACACCAGTTTTAAAGAAGTCTCTTAAAGAGGTGTCATGTGACAGTTTGTTTGTGTATTTAAGAGTGGCGGGCTTGTTTTTTAGGACTTGAATCATTTTATAATATTTTAAGATAACGTCTCTCTGGTCCTTATTTGGCTCGGAAGAGTCCGCTGGACCTAAAGCAATAACCTTGTATTGTATTGTATTGTATGAACAATAAGAGGCCGCACTTCATGAGAACAGCGTTCCGTACGCAGGAGTTGTTCCCCTTAGCCCTCACTGGCTACAACATGGCGGGAGGAAGGCGGAAAGAGTGCGATCGAACAAAACAAGGAGGCGACTTTTGCTCGGCAATTCATTGCAAGAATGCCAGAAACAAGCTGAGCTGCAAGGGGAAGTCCTTTTACCTGTATCCGCGGGATGAGGCGAGGTGAGTTGATGTAACTGCGCTGAAAAACCCAAAGTTCACACGCTCACCAAGTAATTTGTTCACTGAACTTTCACTTTCACTTTCACTTTCACTTTCGGTTAACGTCTTGATTTACTTCAAGAGTAGACTGAGTCGCTTGCAGGCCTAAACCCAGTAAACGTGTTTTTTCCAGGTGACGAATTTCAGGTAGAGAATTATTTTCCTGACGAAATTTAAAATTAAACAGGGGCAACTTTAAAATTTAGCAGTGGAAAGCCAGCAGGGCACAAATATATGTCTCTGTCAGTCTCACGGACTGGTTTGGGTGACTGAATTGGCAGATTTGACCATTTACACAATGATCTGAAGTGATGATGGGTTTCAGAAAGAAAGAAGGCAAGGAGAAAAAAAAACAAGGAAGGAGAAGAAAAACTGTAACATTTTTGGCATTGTTCAGTGTTGTTTTCGAACCATTTCACTGTCCTACAATGAAGAGAGCTACACCTTTTTGATCCAAACAGTATTTTGTCTGCTCTGACAGATGCAGAATATGGATGAAATACTGCAGAAGAATGTTCAAGAAGGGCTTTGTTCAAACCACAGTGTTCACTTCCTGTGTACAGAGAGGCTCAATCAAGACTGTCTGGAAAACTTTTTCTCCTGTGTGCGGGGAAAAGGGGGACACAGACAGCACCCCAATGCCCAAGAATTCCGAATGGCATTTCGCCAACTGAGCTTTGCTCAGTTTTTTCTGCACAGTCCTGGCAGCAATTGTCATGATGATGAGGACAGTTTTCTTCTGACATTAACAGCAGTGTCAGGTACAAGAGGCAACATTGGTGATGTAGCCATATCTGACTTGGAGTGGGAGGCTGAAAGTGTTGTTGATTCCAATGCACAGACACAAGAAGAAGACGAGGTGGAGCTTTCGGGCAAAGGCAGTGAGCATGGCGAATCTGACGCTAAAATGCAAAACCAGGAAGAGAACCATGGGCACCCAGCCCAAGAAGCAGTGGGTGATATAATGCAGTTGGGTCAGGACTACCGAGATCTTATTGCAACCTCTTGTCCCGTGCCACTTCCTAAAGACAATGCTTTGCAAATTGCAGAAAGAAATGTCTTGGAGTATGTGTCTGGGTATATTGTCAGAAAGCTTAGAGAGTCGGGTACTCTGTGTAGTGGGTGTTGCGAATCTTTGACAGGAACTACAAGACCACGGCCATCTTTCAGGGAAGCAAACTGTTTGTTCACAAGGAACACTTCCGACTTGGACCACAAGCTCATGAAACTCAATTATGTGTAAATTACAAAACAAAATTCAGGAAATTGTGAAAAACCCCTTTCTGCTGCAGCTTATTCAGTTGAACATTTTTTGTTAGCATTCACCTCTGCCAGTCATAATTACATACAAATACAAGTCAGCACATTCACATTTGCAGTAGAACTTGAATTTGCTTGCTTGTTGTATTTGTTGTCTTTTTTTAATCAGTCGTGACACGAAAAATGTGGACTTGGATTACTCCAACTTTGACTGAATTCCCAAAATTTTTGGTCCTGTATTTTCTTTCATTTTCACACAGTTTTGGACTTTGGAGACCAGTTTGGAGATTTCAGACTTTTCTGATTGTGTTGGATTTTTATATGATTTTTTCCCAAAATTCAGTCTCATTAAAAGAAGAATAAAATTGAATGGTTTTGATACAATGAACAAATTTTTTGTTGAAGTATGTAAGACATGTACATGTACGTCTGTCTGTTTCCAGAACACTGAACTGTCCTGTCAGTCTCAGCTGCTATTTTGTGTGTGCTGTTGTTGTTGATGGTCTACTGCACACACAGATCACTATCGATGTCATTTTGGAAACAATTGCTTAGCTCAGTGTTGGAATAAAGCATTTTATTATACAAGAGATTTTGTACACGGAGAAAGGCAGTTTTTCCACAATGGCATCGTAGTGTGCAAAGATGTGAAAATGTAACCTTTGCTGTGGTGTGCACCAGAATTAGGATTTTTGTTTTCTGGACATTTTTTTAATGTCGGTCGCAAAACAACGTTTTATTAGAGGCTCTTGTATAAAAAAAAGTATGCACTGCATTTGAGCAACACACACACAAACATGAAAATAAAACACTAGTACTTGCCCAATAGTTTATATTACAGAATCATAGGAGGAAAAAAAAGTCAAACCCAAATTCCAGTTAATTTCACTGGTTTATTGTCTATTTACATAGAGATATTAGACACATGAACACACACCCACTCCCAGAAAAAAAGTCTACAAGTGCACACTCTCATACATGTGCACAAAAAATCATTGGTGTGCACACAGGCACGGTTTCAAGCACTTTACATTCACTTGCACCAGCCTAAGAAACCCAAGCACAGAAAGATAGATAATTGTTTAACATCAATTAATTGAAAATAAATTTGAGGCTAATGAGTTGTGTTTTTTTTTTTTTTTTTTTGGGTTGGAGGGGGGGTGTTAAAGACATCAACAACAATTTTATACAACATTTTCAAGCTTAGGTTGATTCATCTGTCACGTGGGGTTTATGGGCTCTGCACAATGGAATTATGGACCCTCACGGTTATTCGGTGGGAACTGCTAGTAAGTCACCCTATGAATTACTTTAATAAATTTATTTGTTTAGCTCGTTCTGTGTTAAGGTTGGGGTACAGAAATAGATAGAAAAAAGGTAAAAGAATACTGTCACACTAGCTTTCACACGGCTATGAATCATATGTAGTCCAGCCTTTTGATAACAGTTAAAATCACACATTTATTTCTTCTACTCTATACAAGGTTCTCTAAGTACTAATCTAACTTAAAAAGTCTCTTTCAATGCTAATAGTTCGATCGCTGATAGTCTATGCAGCTGTTCTATCTTCATCGGGCACTCGCTAGTATATCTCATGTAGATTTGGACTACTGTGGTCCGTTTTAGAGTTTCTGAATAGTTGGACTACTGTGGTCCTGTTCTGATCAGTTTAAGTGCACTTGGGATAACACACTTAACTGGCGGGTGGTGCGGTCGAAGTCCTTCTGTGAGGTAGCTTCTGGTCCACCTGTGTCGTTGTGTAGTTGGGTTCCCTGGCCACGCTGTGGGGTCTGACAGGGAGTTTTACCGGGTCGCTCGTTCCGACTTGTGCGGTAGAGGTTCCTCAACCAACTTGTTTCTGTGGAGTGGGGTTCACAGGATAGCTCGGGATAGCTCGGGATAGCTCGCCTGCCCGTCTGTAATATAAGAGACGAAATTCTGCACAACCCTGAATAATCGGTTTGTGCAGAGCGTCTCACTGAAAGCCAAGTAGCCCTCAGTGATAGCTCCACATCTCTATACATAAGCGACGAACATTCTGCTTCTTCCGGGTTCCACTGGAATCTCACTCTAAATTCCTATACATACATAAATATCAAACGTGGCTAACTATACACATACAGAATTAATAATATTATAAACATTCAGTGGTACAGCCACTGGTCTGCAAACATACATATAAGTTAAACAACAGTGGTTCCGTATGGTATGCAACATGGCGGCGTAACCGGTCGTGTTTCGCCTCGTGGTAGGCTCTTCCACATGGTCACGCAAATTCGGATTAACAATTCACATTTATGCATAGCAAATTCTTCAAACATAATTTCAACAATACTACACATATATCATGATGAAACAGAAGGGTGTTCATTTACCTGTTTGACAAGTTCAGGCCCGTGTGACTTGATAGAATTCTACGATTCCTAAGTCCTGCTTCCTGGTCTAAGTGTAGAGAGATTTCTCTGCCAGCTTTCTAGCTGTTAACACTTCGGTGTATTACTCCCAACTGACCAAAAATGTGTTAGGCTCGGACCCAGTCAAACTGGCTCGAACCGCTTTGCGTAAGCTCTCATTGGGTAAAATGTTCATATTCAAAACTCAAGTGCTGACGTCACTGCGCTGTGTGTGTGGCTCAGGCTCGCAGTGTGCTGTAATTTAATTGCTACTGTGTACTGTACTAACTCTCTACTGTTACAAAGGCTACACAATGCTAAATAGTCGATAGGCAGAGTTTAAACTAGCCAATTCGTGACATCATCTAATAAGTTTTAATCACCCCCAGTTTACATGTCTCACTATAGTGCTCTTTCGTTATAGCCAGTGACAGCCAAGGGAGGCAATCGGACAGCCTCCACATAGGTCTAATTAAAGAGTGCCGCCTCTTATTGTTCATACGCTCTTTGATATAACTTCATTGTCCGAAGAAAAAAAACGGGAAGATAATTGCCTTTCGAGATAGCATAAAATGCAATCGAAGGAATATAACTCTAAAAGCATTATAAAATCCTGAGAAGGTGAAGGTCATCGAAGGAGCATATATATCAACGCGTCTTCGGAATAGGAACTATGAATAAAACAGTGGAAGAGTCGTATAAAGTTCATTGGAAGGATTTTAAATCTGAAAGCATTATAAAATAGTGTTAAGGTTAAGGTCATAAGATCAGCTGTCAGCTTAGTGAAGAAAAGAGGAGCGAGTTTGCAGAAGAACTAAATGACTTCTATTGCCGCTTTGAGCGTAGCGATGTAGCAGACGACCTGCTAAATGTGATATCCGATCTGCAAGGGAGGGTGGAGGAAGTAGCGGGAGATAACCTAGGCATCTTGGACTGTGAGATTCAGGCGGCCGAGGTTGAGTCCCTTTTTCGTAAGGTTAACCCCCGCAAAGCTTTTGGCCCGGACAACGTCGGTGGTAAATTGTTAAAATCTTGTGCTTCCCAGCTGTGTGAGGTTTTTAGCAAGTTGTTCACTTGGTCTTTAAAAACCTCTGTTGTTCCATCTGTGTGGAAAAATTCAACTATATGTCCCGTTCCCAAGTCCAGGAGCCCATCAGAACTAAATGATTATAGACCAGTAGCCCTCACTAGTATAGTGATGAAGTGTTTTGAACGCATTGTGTTGAAGTTTCTCCTCCATAGTACACAAACGTCCCTTGACCCACTTCAGTTTGCATACAAGCACAATAGATCAACTGATGACGCAACACTCACTCTCCTCAACAATGCCTACGTCCACCTTGAACAACCTGGTTCTTTTGTTAGGATTCTATTCATAGACTTCTCTTCCGCTTTTAACACCATACAACCCCACCTCATGGCTCGCAAACTTCTGACTCTGAATGTCAGCCCGAGACTGGTTCTTTGGATTGTCAACTTTCTTGTCAACCGCTCACAGTCTGTCCGCTTTCAACACTGTTTTTCTTCCTCCCGTTCCACCTCCACTGGCTCTTCCCAAGGCACTGTTCTCTCCCCTGTTCTCTTCACACTCTACACAAACGACTGCTCTGGCTCCACCGACACCCCTTTCATCAAATACTCTGACGACACCGCTCTACAAAATCTCTCAAATTCTCACTCCGTCTATGTAGAAGAAGTCTCTAAGTTCACCGCGTGGTGCACTGATAACTATCTCAACCTGAATGTAAAGAAGACAAAAGAACTGATAATAGATTTCAGAAGACACCCTGTTGCCATACCAGACTTGGAGATAGGGGGAGAAAGGGTGGAAAGAGTCAATGAGTACAAATACTTAGGCACCATTGTAGACAGTAAACTCAATTTTAATTCCAACACAACAAGCATACACAAGAAATGTCAATCCATAATATATTGCCTTCAGAAGCTTCGCTCCCTCAATGTCAGTCGTCCTGTGTTAACCAACTTTTACAGATGTTTTGTTCAGTCTATTGTGACCTTTGGCTTCCTGTGTTGGTATGGAGGGTTGAGTGAGAAACACAAGAATGTATTGAACAGGATTGTACACGTCTGTGCGAAAGTGACGGGTGAAAGGCAGGATGAATTGTGTGTGTTGTACGAACGTCAGGCTGAGCGAAAGGCATATCAGATTGCGAGTGACCCGAGCCATGTTCTGGCTACACACTATGAACTCATGCCGTCAGGGCGCAGACATCGAATGCCAAAACTGTCCACAGTGAGAGCAAGAAAGAGTTTTGTGCCCAATTCTATTCATGTTATGAATATGTCGCGAGCAAGATTGTAGGAATGAGTGTTCATGATCTATGTACAATTGTGTTTATTGTGAGATATGTTTTATTTTTATTTTATAATTTTTTTTTAATTTGTATTTTTTTAAAGCAATGTTGAAGTGATATTTGGATTGTATCCTAGTTAATAATGTTTGCTCCTAGTTATTGTGGGGGTGTGCGTGTGTGAATGAGTGGGTGTGTGTGAAGGATGAGAAGATAGTTTGGAATTAACGTTGTAATAATATGCAGTGAGAAAGGCAATATCTAGTCTATGTATCTTAGAAAAATGACATGTTTAATGTTGGAATAAATGTGATAGTAAGTGTGCTGTGCGAAAGGCAATATTTAGTCTATGTATCTTAGAGAAATGACATGTTCAATGTTGGAATAAATGTGATAGTAAGTGTGTGCTGTGCGAGAACTTGAAAGTAATGTCCAGTCTATGTGCCGTATAAGGAGTAAGGAAATGAATATGATGTGTTATATAATTATGTATGCATAATGTGCTAAAACGTTTCTTAGTTCTTTCCCATGTACTCTAAAATTTTTATGTCGGATTGTATTGTAGACCATGTATTGAATTTCTCAGTTTGAGATCAATAAAGTTATATTGTATTGTATTGTATTGTATTGTATTGTATTGTATTGTATTGTATTGTATTGTATTGTATCAGCATAAATAATTATGAAGGTCGTTTGAACGAGGGTGCATCTAGAACGCGTAACTAATAAACACAGGGACTGTGAAGGTAATATGAAGGCGATCTGAAAGAGCATCAAATATGAATGCATTATAAAATATACAAGGAACGTAAAGGTCATTTGAAGGTCATTTGGTGAAGAAGGAGGACGGATCTGAACGCATTATACAACACAGGCAATGTGAACGGTCATATGAAGGTGATTATAAAGGGTTCAAACATCTGAACGCATTGTGAAATGCAAAGAAGGTGAAGGCCATTGGAAGGTCATTGGAAGGAAGATGGATCCGAAAGCATAAACAAAACCAGTTTTACCACCATCGCAAGGCCCATTGATGTTAGTTACTCCTACGGGTGAGAGCGTACAACCGAGGGCTTACCTTCGCGCGGTGCTGTAAAGATCCTGCCGCTCGTGGTCAGAGACGGGTCATGAGCGTGCCGCTGCTACACCAACACACCCAGCAAGCACTAGGTCCCCTCTCCCGCATCCACTGTCTGCCCAAGATTGTGCTCAGTGGTCTAAGCGTCAGACGAAGCGCCCCAAAAGGCAGCAATTGAGGCTGCTCGGGCTGGCTTGCATTAGATAACTCACGTATCGACCATCGCTGTCACGTCCCCCGAGCGGGTTCAGTGACGTCAGCTCATGAAGCGAGTGAAAAGAATAAACTCAAACAAAATAAACTAACACAAAATGCCAGAGTACAAACACACACTCTTTTATTCAACAATCAACAAGCAAACACAGGACAAATGGGAACTAACCTTCCCTCAACCCCTAAACAGACCCCCGTCCCAATACTAACTAACAATTACCTCCCCTTGCAACAAACCCCAAATAGAACTAAATAACAACAGTTTCTTTACAAAGTGTATACAGAAAATCAAAATCAACGAATCAATTCAAAATGCAAGTCTTCAAATAATAAGCGATGGCGTTGAATCATGAACTATTAGCTAGACAAAGCTGTGGCACAGAAGTAATGTCTCAATGTTCTTGTTAAGTAGCTCAGAGAGCTAACAGTCTCTTTCACAAAGTGGATGATTCTTCTAACTAAATGGATATGTTTTTAGGTGCGTGTAATGTGAGTCTGTGTGTGCATGAATTAGGCATGAAAACCCCCTGGAAGCGTGTTGCCTCGGTACAAGGCAAAACCTGCAGCAGTGTAAGAAATCACCACAACACTACTTTGTTGTAGAAGCAAAGGTACATCCCAGGCTGGTTAGGACCCAGTCAGCGGCAACAACATCAACATCAGTACAGCACGACAGGCACATCAAAGGCAACAGCGTGGGAATAATGCGTAGAAATAAACACGTAGATGTAATAATCATCATCATCTCATCAGCCCACACCTGTTGACATATACATAGTCTTAACAATATGCCCACCAAACAATAAACACTATATAATATAATATAACACGCCGTCCTCCGTCCGCCATCTTGACCTGCATAGCTATGAATATCATAATAATAATATAAGATACTATACACAGATTTCAATAATGTAAATCACCCTTTGATGCTAAATAATTCGCATCTTCTTTACAAACCAATGTTTATATAAATATACATAATTATCGCAACCACACTACCATCTCACAGTCCTGATTCATTCCACCTCCCTTCATCACCACCGTCACCCCCAACAATTATAGCACATCACGATTACCTCCCTTCATCCACACTGTAAACATGCTTCCTTCATAATCATCACTTCATCCCTCTTCAGCATACTACATTCTATCGCTCTTTCCATACATACACCCTCACACTCTCTCTCCCTCTCCATATTCCCCATCGTCGCCTTTGACCCACTTCCATAACAACAACAGCAACGACATTTTCCCCATCACATATACAATAAGAAAATCATAGGAAAATCATATAAAATCAACAAAATTCATTACACATCCTAAAATACATCCCCTTCCCCACACTCATTACCACTCATACACGTACGCAGTGCTCGGAGCGCGCCACTAGAGAATTGAACGACAGGGTTTGCTTACCTTACAGGCCTCGGCTCGTGACGCCCTTTACCCCAACACCACAACACTGTCACAACATTGGCACAACATAATGGATTAGTCTTTTGAGAGTCTCTTTCTCTTGCTCTTGCACGTTATTTCACTGTCCAAATAACATTTATTCTGAGGATGAGGACACCTTAGCTCTGCTACAGACACTAAGTCTTGGTGGGTGTTCAATCGAGAACCACACGCACCTTAAGTATGGAACTCTACACTCACTGGCGAATGGCAGTTACCATCTTCCTTCGAATTCTACACATCCTTATCCCGACGAGGGCATAAGACCTTGGGTGGCTATAAAACAATACACACACCCTTCCAACAGTACCCTACACTACGATGACCTCTGTCACAGGGCTGCTGTCTCGTTAGAATTCCTTCCTCACGCAATAGCATCTCAAACCACTCTGCCCTTCAAAATCTGCGCCGGCCACAAGCAAAACAGTCGAGCTCTCGTCAGTATGCACGTTCTTTATTACGCGTACCCCTATTCGAAATTGGCCGACTCCCTGTCTTCTATGAATCGCACGGACTTTACGAAACTGCACTTTCATACGCAAAAGTAAATCGGGCACGCTATTCTATGTACAGCAGATATACAGAGAAGTGTAACTTCGTAAAAAGTGTATCTCTCCCTACCATCTGAAAACTCGTGTCGTCACACAACCCCCCCCCAGTTCTTAACACCTTGAAGAACCTTAACTACGACGCGAATTTCTCACTACCCCCTATGCTACCTACTGAACGTTTCTGCTGAGGAAATCTGCTGGAACGTTGTCCTTCCCAGAAATGTGCTCCACAGACATTGAGAAAGGTTGCAGCTGAAGTGCCCATCTCATCAGTCGGCTGTTGGTGTTCTTCACTTGCTGTAGGTACTGCAGTGGCATATGGTCAGTCTGCACTACGAAAGTACGTCCGTACAGGTATTGACTGAACTTCTGCACACCCCACACCAACGCTAGACACTCCCTCTCAATGGTCGAATAGTTCCTCTCGGGTTTCGACAGTTTCTTGCTTGCACACGCAATAGGCTGTAATCCCTGTCCCCTGTCCTGGCTCAAAATGGCCCCTACTCCATCCTCCGACGCATCTGTCTGTAGCACAAACGGTAGGGTGAAGTCCGGCAGACAGCACACAGGGTCAGAGCACAGCTTCTCCTTCAGTGTGCAAAATGCAGCTTCGCATGCTTCGGTCCATTGTACCGCCCCTGGCTTGCCTCCCTTGGTCAGATCGTGTAGTGGTGAAGCAATCGCTGAAAAGTTGGGTACGAACCGCCTGTAGTATCCGGCTAAACCCAAAAATGAGCGCACTTGCCGCTTGGTCGTTGGTCGTGGTGCATCTCGGATTCTCTCCATCTTTGACACCTCAGGACGAATTTCTCCCTGTCCAACCACGTGCCCAAAATACTCTACTCTCCGGAAACCCAGGTAACACTTTGATGGTTTGGCGGATAGCTGCACCTCACGCAACCTAAGGAAAAGACGTGCCAAGCATTCCAGGTGTCTCTGCTTGGTAATGGTGGCTACCAACAAGTCGTCAACAAAATTGTCGATCTCCGACATTCCCAGGGGTGCTAATAACTTCCGCATCATGCGAGAAAAGACTGCCCCCGCCGTCTTCAGCCCAAATGGCATTACAGTCCACTGAAATTGTCCCTCTGGCGTTGTAAATGCCGTCTTCGCTTTATCTCCCTTGTTCATAGGCACTTGCCAGTAACCTTTGGTCAAGTCGATCTTGGTGAGATACTTGGCCCCTGACAGTTTGGAAAACAAGTAGTCGATGTTCGGCAATGGTTCCGCATCGAATACGACGTGCTTGTTTAACTTCCGGAAATCAACGCAGAAACGCATCGTGCCCTCCTTCTTCTTTACTAATACGATGGGCGAGCTGTATGGCGAACTGGCCCTCTCAATGACGCCCATCGCTAGCATCGCTTCCACTTCCTTCTTGATGGTCTCGTGATGCGAATGGGGAAGTGGGTACTGCCGCGTCCTCACTGGAATGTCGCTGTCCACACGTATTTCGCACACGTCCAGTGTAGTGCGTAGTGGCAAGTCGGTTAGGACATCCTCAAACTGCCACACCAGCTCCTGCAATTCTTCCCGTATTTCTGGGCAGTTGTCGTCCATCTTCACGTCGCGGGGTGTCTCTGATGCTGTCAAGGTGATTACGGGAATATCCCCAAACACCGGCATAGTTTCCTCCTCCTCTACCCCCTCGTCGTCTACGACGATCGTAGCCACCGTCGCTCTGGTATGAAACTTCTTCAAGAGATTGGCGTGGTATAGTTTACTTTTCCCACGCATCCTGATCCGGTAGTCGC
Source organism: Oncomelania hupensis (assembly GCA_036898135.1). Taxonomy (NCBI): domain Eukaryota; kingdom Metazoa; phylum Mollusca; class Gastropoda; order Littorinimorpha; family Pomatiopsidae; genus Oncomelania; species Oncomelania hupensis. Next base: position 39,134,545 of record CM072522.1, on the reverse strand, counting down.
ACTCTCCCACACGTTCGATCACCTCGTACGGTCCTCGCCATGCTAGCTGCAACTTGTTGTGTTTTTCTGGTAACAGCAGCAACACTTGATCCCCCGCGTTGAACAAACGCCGTTTCGCCTTCTTATCGAAGTGCCGCTTCTGCTTGGCTGACGCGGTTCTGAGGTTTCCTTGTGCCAACTTACATGTTTCCTCGATGCGGTTACGCAAATCCACCACGTACTGGCTACTCAATTTCACCTCCTCCTCTTGTATCTCCTTGGTCCAGAGGTCTCGCAATACAGCCATCGGTCCCCGCACGGTCTTTCCATATAGGAGCTCGAAGGGAGAGAACCCTGTAGACTCCTGTGCTACTTCTCGGTATGCAAATAGTAGCGCTGGAATGTAGCGGTCCCACGCTGTAGGTTGTTCTGTGGCTAACTTCTTGAGCATGGACACTAGCGTCCCGTTGAATCGCTCAACCAGTCCGTTGCACTGTGGATGATACGGTGTGGTGGCTTTCCCATGGATCGACAGTAGTCTGTTCATCTCCCGCATGACTTCAGACATGAATTGCGTCCCCTGATCTGTCAAAATTTCCCTAGGAACGCCCACCCTCGACCAAATCTCCCACAGCGCTTCTGCCACCCTCTCTGCCTCTATGCCCTTGAGCGGTACAGCCTCGGGATAGCGTGTGGCATAGTCTACTACCACTAGGATGTACATGTTACCCCGATCTGACTTGGGTTTGATGGGTCCCACAATGTCTACCGCCACCCTCTGAAATGGCTCGTCCACCAGCGGAAGTTGCTGTAGTGGTACCTTCCTCACCCGTCCCCTCGGTACTACCTTCTGACACTCTGGACAACTGGCGCAATACCTCCGTACTTCGGCACACATTCCCGGCCAATAGAATGTTCCCCAGATCCGCTCCCTGGTACGTTTCCCTCCCAAATGCCCAGCCATGGGTGGATCGTGAGCCAACTGAAGGATCCCCCCCCTCAACTGTTTCGGGACTACCAGTTGCGTGACCTGGCTACCTCTCTTCGTGTGTACCCGGTCCAACACCCCCTTCTTCTTGCGAAACTCAGCTGACGCCCTACCTGACGCTATCGCCCCACCGCTCTGTGCCAACGTTCTCGCCTTCGCGAGCGTCTCGTCGGTCTCTTGCATCCTGATCAACTCTGGGGTGCTAACAGAGATCTGGGATGGTTCGACCACTGCTAAGGGTACCTCCCTCTTCTTCTCGGCCTTCTCCTGCGCCCGAGTCTGCACTGCTGCAGCCATCGCGCATTCACCTCCGAACAAGGAAACAGGACTCTTTTCCCCGCTATCAAACGTTACCCAGTTACCCAGGATGATATCGGGCCCGTCCTCGAAAACCACCAACTCTACTCTCCCCCTGACCAGCGCACAATCCAACTCCACCCAAGCTGTAGGTAGCAGACCCACGTTCGATCGATTCGCCAAGCAAATCTCGACAGTCCGACCCGTCAAATCAGCTGGTTTGACTAACCTGCTCGCGACTGCCCCTATCTCCGCCCCCGTATCTCTCAATACCCGAACGTCCTGCCCGTTCGCCCTACCTTGGCCCCATGGATCATAAGGTTTGATTGCACACACGCTAGCCCGAGGTGCGGTCTCCGTGGAAATAGTCCGTCCCACTGTAACCTGGCCTACTGTCTGAGGTTTGACCTTGCAGTCCCTGACCACATGCTTCTCCGACCCACATCGGTAGCAACGGCGTACCCCACTACCCCCTTCCGTCCTCCCTACCTTCTGACCCTGTCCTCCCCGGTTGCTAGGTTGCTGAGGAGTCTCCGGTCGTCTGGGAAAACTGCGTCTCTGACTGGGTAGTACGGGTGCCGGTGCTGATGCTGCCCGCTTGGCATCTACCACACGCTGCGCCAACTCTGCTGCGGCATGGCTAGTCTCAGGTAGATTCTCCCTCACGTAAATCTCTAGCTCGGTAGTCATGATGGAGAAAAGCTGCTCTCCAATGAAGGTGTCTAGTACCTGCCCTACGTCGGTGATGTCTTTGCCGGCGAGCGAAAACCACTTCTTCACTAACGACCCTAGTCTCACTACTAGCTGAGGAAACGTCTCTGCAGCTTCCTTCTTGGCCTCTCGAAACTGCCTACGATAGTAGTCGGCGTCCTTCCTGAAGCGTTTCAACAGCGCATTCCTCACAATGTCGAAATCCTGGGCTTGCTCAGGCGTTAGACGAAGGTACGTATCTCGGGCTTCCCCTTGTAACAAAGGCGCTAGCCTAACCGCCCATACCTCCCTCCTCCAACCCTGAATCTCTGCCACCCGTTCGAACATCTGGAGGTAGGCCTCCACATCCTCCCTCTCCTCCAAGGGTTTCAACTTGACTGAGTACGCTGCCCCTCTATCTCTAGCCCTATTCTCCCTCTGATCAGCTCGGTCTTCATCTCTGGCTCTACGTTCCTCCTCTAGCCTCATCTCAAACATCCTCCTTTCCTCTTCCTTAGCCTCTCTCTCTTCTCGCTTCTCATCTTCTATCCTCTGTTCCAACCGACGTTGGTCTGCCTCCCTCTGACGCTGTTCTGCTTGTCTAGCTTCTCTTTCCGCGTCCAGTCTGGCCTCTAATCTAGCCTCCAACCGCCGTCGATCTTCTTCTCTTTCTCTCTTCTCTTCCTCCCGTTCCCTTCGTTCTTCTTCCCTTCTCTCTTCCTCCCGTTCCCTTCTCAACTCACTAACTACATAGTGTGCCAACGCTCCATCTCGGAAACCCAAGCTTTCCCCAACCTGCCTAAGCCTCTCACTATCACTGAGCGCGACCTCGACTTTGCTCTGTGCACCGGGCGACCTAGCATACATCTTAGGCACAGTGGTCTGAGTACTCACTGCGTAAGGTTCCTCCAACAACCCTGTCACAGAGCCGTCATCACGGAAGTCCTGCTCCTCCTGCTCGGCCTCCTCCTTACGAGTCCTAGCGTCGCGGCGCATCGCGGCTCGAGCCTCCCGCGTAGCCATGTCGGAAAAGAAGGGAAGAACAGATGTTAGTATACACAAAACAAATAACACTTAACTGATACAAACACCTAACAGAATGAATACGCAACACAACAGTCACAGGAGCCGAGGAATCGTTCACCGTCGTACCCCTGAAGGCGAGCAAGTGAACCCTGCAACCCAATTCCCCGTTAATGCTGCACTCCGAGTGTGTTCCCTAGTGCAATACACCCACACTCCCGCCAACCGCCCGCTGCGTACCCTTTCACACAACAACTCAAACACACAACATACACCTCTGGCAATACCCTAACAAAATAAATGAGTTTATCCCACTTCTGACACCAAAAATGTCACGTCCCCCGAGCGGGTTCAGTGACGTCAGCTCATGAAGCGAGTGAAAAGAATAAACTCAAACAAAATAAACTAACACAAAATGCCAGAGTACAAACACACACTCTTTTATTCAACAATCAACAAGCAAACACAGGACAAATGGGAACTAACCTTCCCTCAACCCCTAAACAGACCCCCGTCCCAATACTAACTAACAATTACCTCCCCTTGCAACAAACCCCAAATAGAACTAAATAACAACAGTTTCTTTACAAAGTGTATACAGAAAATCAAAATCAACGAATCAATTCAAAATGCAAGTCTTCAAATAATAAGCGATGGCGTTGAATCATGAACTATTAGCTAGACAAAGCTGTGGCACAGAAGTAATGTCTCAATGTTCTTGTTAAGTAGCTCAGAGAGCTAACAGTCTCTTTCACAAAGTGGATGATTCTTCTAACTAAATGGATATGTTTTTAGGTGCGTGTAATGTGAGTCTGTGTGTGCATGAATTAGGCATGAAAACCCCCTGGAAGCGTGTTGCCTCGGTACAAGGCAAAACCTGCAGCAGTGTAAGAAATCACCACAACACTACTTTGTTGTAGAAGCAAAGGTACATCCCAGGCTGGTTAGGACCCAGTCAGCGGCAACAACATCAACATCAGTACAGCACGACAGGCACATCAAAGGCAACAGCGTGGGAATAATGCGTAGAAATAAACACGTAGATGTAATAATCATCATCATCTCATCAGCCCACACCTGTTGACATATACATAGTCTTAACAATATGCCCACCAAACAATAAACACTATATAATATAATATAACACGCCGTCCTCCGTCCGCCATCTTGACCTGCATAGCTATGAATATCATAATAATAATATAAGATACTATACACAGATTTCAATAATGTAAATCACCCTTTGATGCTAAATAATTCGCATCTTCTTTACAAACCAATGTTTATATAAATATACATAATTATCGCAACCACACTACCATCTCACAGTCCTGATTCATTCCACCTCCCTTCATCACCACCGTCACCCCCAACAATTATAGCACATCACGATTACCTCCCTTCATCCACACTGTAAACATGCTTCCTTCATAATCATCACTTCATCCCTCTTCAGCATACTACATTCTATCGCTCTTTCCATACATACACCCTCACACTCTCTCTCCCTCTCCATATTCCCCATCGTCGCCTTTGACCCACTTCCATAACAACAACAGCAACGACATTTTCCCCATCACATATACAATAAGAAAATCATAGGAAAATCATATAAAATCAACAAAATTCATTACACATCCTAAAATACATCCCCTTCCCCACACTCATTACCACTCATACACGTACGCAGTGCTCGGAGCGCGCCACTAGAGAATTGAACGACAGGGTTTGCTTACCTTACAGGCCTCGGCTCGTGACGCCCTTTACCCCAACACCACAACACTGTCACAACATTGGCACAACATAATGGATTAGTCTTTTGAGAGTCTCTTTCTCTTGCTCTTGCACGTTATTTCACTGTCCAAATAACATTTATTCTGAGGATGAGGACACCTTAGCTCTGCTACAGACACTAAGTCTTGGTGGGTGTTCAATCGAGAACCACACGCACCTTAAGTATGGAACTCTACACTCACTGGCGAATGGCAGTTACCATCTTCCTTCGAATTCTACACATCCTTATCCCGACGAGGGCATAAGACCTTGGGTGGCTATAAAACAATACACACACCCTTCCAACAGTACCCTACACTACGATGACCTCTGTCACAGGGCTGCTGTCTCGTTAGAATTCCTTCCTCACGCAATAGCATCTCAAACCACTCTGCCCTTCAAAATCTGCGCCGGCCACAAGCAAAACAGTCGAGCTCTCGTCAGTATGCACGTTCTTTATTACGCGTACCCCTATTCGAAATTGGCCGACTCCCTGTCTTCTATGAATCGCACGGACTTTACGAAACTGCACTTTCATACGCAAAAGTAAATCGGTCACGCTATTCTATGTACAGCAGATATACAGAGAAGTGTAACTTCGTAAAAAGTGTATCTCTCCCTACCATCTGAAAACTCGTGTCGTCACAATCGCCATGAGCAGCTCTGTGAGCTGAAAAACAAATACCTGTATATCCTATCCTATCCTATCCTATCCTATCCCGTAACTCGAAGGTCGAAGGGGCACCACAGATGATCGTTTAAACAGCGTACTCCATCTTTCCCTGTCCGCAGCAACCCTGATGGCTTCGCTCAGTGTCAAGCCCAGTCCATTCTCGAATGTTGTCCTCCCACCTCTTTTTCTGTCTTACTCTTCTTCTGCCTCCTTGCTCCGTGTCTTTCAGGATGGTCTTTGCAAGGCCTGATGTTCTGGTGATGTGGCCATGCCATCGGAGTTTACGTTTCTTCACCACTGTGAGCATGTCAACGTGTTGTCCAATTTCTTGTGTGATGGTCTGTCGGATTTCGTCGTTGGCGATGTGCTGGGTATAGGAAATGCCCAGAAGTCTTCTGTTAGCACCTCATCTCCATGCTTTGTATTCTTCGTTGTAGATCTGCTGTGAGGGTCCAGTTTCGCAAGCGTATAGGAAGATGGAGATGACGAGGGGGCGCAGCAGCTTTACCTTGGAATGTAGACTGATCCTCTCCAGGATCGCACAAACTGCTGCCCTGACAAGTTTGAAGCCCATTTGGAAAGACAAGACCGGTATATCAGAACAATGAAATTAAAAGGAATTGAAATCAAGAACTCAAAGGAAAAAAGAAAAAGAAATTTTAAAAAAAGATTAAAATAAAATTAAACTTTAGACGGGTTTTGATTGTGCCATATCGTAGCGGCGACACATTGAATTTGAGGCCACACCTGTTAAGCAGGATTTAGTGCCCATTTTCAACTTCACTCAACCGTGCCTCAAGGGTGGACAGCCTTGTTACACGGTCGGGTGACCCAACAACAACAACAACAACAACAACAACAACAACAACAAAGGTTGGATAGAGTGGAGAGATGAAGTGTACGGAAGATTGCATTTGGGAGAGAGAGAGGGGGGGGGGATGATAGAAGGGGGAGTTCAGAAATTGTACTTACATGAGGGATACAGTCTAGTTTTTTAATCTTTGCACTTTCTCGTCGTCGTCCTGGTCTTCTTCTTCTACTTCTTCTTCTTCTTGCCTTCTTCTTCTACTTCTTCGTTTTCTTCTTCTACTTCTTCTTCTTCTTGCCTTCTTCTTCTTCTTCTTCTTGCCTTCTTCTTCTACTTCTTCTTGCCTTTTTCTTCTTCTTCTTCTTCTTCTTCTTCTTCTTCTTCTTCTTCTTCTACTTCTTCTTCTTCTTCTTCTTGCCTTCTTCTTCTTCTTCTTCTTGCCTTTTTCTTCTTCTTCTTCTTCTTCTTCTTCTTCTTCTTCTTCTTCTTCTTCTTCTTCTTCTTCTTCTTCTTTTTCTTGCCTTCTTCTTCTTCTTCTTTATTTTGCCTTCTTCTTGCCTTCTTCTTCTTCTTCTTCTTCTTCTTCTTCTTCTTCTTCTTCTTCTTCTTCTTTTTGCCTTCTTCTTGCCTTCTTCTTCTTCTTCTTCTTCTTCTTCTTCTTTTTGCCTTCTTCTATTTCTTCCTCTTCTTCTTCTTCCTTTTGCCTTCGTCTTCTTCTTTTTACTTTCTTCTTCTTCTTTTTCTTCTTCTTCTTGTTCTTTTTTGCCTTCTTCTTCTTCTTCTTCTTCTTCTTCTTCTTCTTCTTCTTCTTCTTCTTCTTCTTCTTCTTCTTCTCCTCCTCCTCCTCCTCCTTCTTCTTCTTCCTCCTCCTTCTCCTTCTTTCTCTTCCTCCTCTTCTTCTCTTCCTTGTCATTATATCACCCTTCTCCTCCTTCTCCTCCTCCTTCTTTTTCCCCTTCCTTTTTCCTCTATCATCATCCTCGTGTCCCTCCTCCTTCATCATCTTCTTCTACTTCTTTTTTTTCTTCTTCTTCTTCTTCTTCTTCTTCTTCTTCTTCTTCTTCTTCTTCTTCTTCTTCTTCTTCTACTACTTCTTTTTCTTCTAATTCTTCTTCTTCTTCTCAATCCAATCACTCACACCATCTTATCTTCGTTCGAGTTCATTTCAATTAATTTTTGTTTCCATTTTATTTGATTTATTTAATTTTAAGTTATTTTATTTTGTGCTTGTTTGTTTGCTTGCTTATCCAGATTATATGGGAATACTTTAAAACAGTGGAGGGAATCAGAACGAGCAGAAAGTCTGTCTGTCGGCCGGAAGCCAAATCTCAAGAATCATTGAACAGACTTTCAACACTCCTTTCCGCCGTCGGTCCTAAGAACCCCTGAACGGATTTTGAACAAACTTCACAGGCACATTAACGTAGGTTAATGGCCTGCCTCTCGTGCCTTCAAATATTTCATATCCTATCCTATCCTATCCCGTAACTCAAAGGTCGTTGGGGCACCACAGATGATCGTTTAACCAGCGTACTCCACCTTTCTCTGTTCTCAGCAACCCTCATGGCTTCGTTTAATGTCAAACCAGTCCATTCTTGAATGTTGTCCTCCCATCTCTTTTTCGGTCTCCTGTTCTTCTGCCTCCCTGCGCCGTGCCTTGCAGGATGGATTTTGCCAGGGCTGATGCTCTGGTCATATTTGCTGTACTGCAAAGGTCAACGCCACTGGAGTCATGTTGCCGCTAAACACGTTTCGCTCAATATCGCGAGAACAGCATTAAACGATCGTTGTTGAGATTTGGTGTACAGGTATTTCAAATCATGGGCCGCAAAGTATATGTCGTTGACAGAAATGTGAATGATAACAAGTGATGCAGTTACACACTTCTAGAAAACAGTCTCCTCCTATTACTCCCCCCCTCCTTCTCCGCCTCCTTCTCCCCCTTTTTCTCTACCTCCTTCTCTGCCTCCTTCTCCCCCTTTTTCTCTACCTCCTTCTCCGCCTCCTTCTCCCTCTTTTTCTCTACCTCCTTCTCTACCTCCTTCTCCCTCTTTTTTTCTACCTCCTTCTCTACCTCCTTCTCCCTCTTTTTCTCTACCTCCTCTGCCTCCTTCTCTGCCTCCTCCTCCCCCTCCTTCTCTGTCTCCTTCTCCCCCTCCTTCTCCCCTTCCTTCTCCCCCTCCTTCTCTGCCTCCTTCTCTGCCTCCTTCTCCCCCCTTTTCTCTACCTCCTTCTCTGCCTCCTTCTCCCCCTTTTTCTTTACCTCCTTCTCTACCTCCTTCTCCCCCTTTTCCTCTACCTCCTTCTCCCCCTTTTCCTCTACCTCCTTCTCCCCCTTTTTCTCTACCTCCTTCTCTGCCTCCTTCACCCCCTCCTTCTCCCCCTCCTTCTCTCCTTCCTTCTCCCCCTCCTTCTCCCCCTCCTTCTCCTCCTCCGTCTCTGCCTCCTTCTTTGCCTCCTTCTCTCCCTTCTCTCCATCCTTCTCTGCCTCCTTCTCTGCCTCTCCTCCCCCTCCTTCTCCCCCTCCTTCTCTGCCTCCTTCTCCCCCTCCTTCTCTGCCTCCTTCTCTGCCTCCTTCCCCCCTCCTTCTCTGCCTCCTTCTCTGCCTCCTTCTCCCCCTCCTTCTCTGCCTCCTTCTCTGCCTCCTTCCCCCCTCCTTCTCTGCCTCCTTCTCTGCCTCCTTCCCCCCTCCTTCTCTGCCTCCTTCTCCCCCTCCTTCTCTGCCTCCTTCTCTGCCTCCTTCCCCCCTCCTTCTCTGCCTCCTTCTCTGCCTCCTTCTCCCCCTCCTTCTCTGCCTCCTTCTCTGCCTCCTTCCCCCCTCCTTCTCCATCTCTTTCTTTGGCTCCTTCTCCTCCTCCGTCTCTGCCTCCTTCTTTGCCTCCTTCTCTCCCTCCTTCTTTGCCTCCTTCTCTCCCTCCTTCTTTGCCTCCTTCTTTGCCTCCTTCTCTGCCTCCTTCTTTGCCTCCTTCTCTGCCTCCTTCTCTGCCTCTCCTCTCCCAGTCCTAAATATATTCACACTTTCTATTCCTGTTCCGACACTCACAAACCCTACTGCTGCGAAGTATAAGTCGGTTGATAAGAAATGTCGGTCTTTGCAAATGATGCATGGCGAGTGGAAATGCCAGGCACTGCAATGAATAGTTGGATTGTAGTTCCCATTCACAAGCCCGACACTGACAGACTCGGCTGCCGCAAAGAATGAGTTCATTTGCTAGAAATGCCAGTCTTAACAGATGATGCGAACGCACTTTGTGTATTGCGAAACACCAGTCAAATTTGAAACCCAGATTTAGTTTGAGTTTGTCTTCCTATTCCCACGCTTTTAAACTCTACTGTCCACAAAGTATGAGTCCATGTGATAGAAATGTTAGTCTTAACAAATGATGCAAAGGCGCTTTTTAGCGCGAAGAACGGTTATACCAGACACTGCAATGAATAGTTGGTCACGCCATGTCAAGTCAAATCAAAGTATCAGTCTATAAGTATAGTTAAATTGTAATTCCTGTTCACACGCCCTATTCTTATTCCAACACTCATAGAATCTACTGCAAGGAAGTGTAAGTCGTATAAGTGTATAGCAATATCAGTCTTAGCAAATGATGCACTGACATCTTTTGCATGGCGCGTGGAAACACTAGTCAAATTTAAAACAAAAAAATCTAGTTTCACTTCCTGTTCCTATTCCAAAACTCCTAGACTCGACTGCAGGGAAGTATGAGTCGTGGCTAGCAATGTCAGTCTTAACAAATGATGCAAAGGCATTTTTAGCGCGGAGAGGGGTAGTACCAGCCTAACACTAATTCAGCTGGCGATTCGGAACAGCTCTTCAGGATTTCACAGTTCTCTTCTTGCTGCTTTCAAAGCTGCACCACAAATTCTACTCCAGCCAGGGTCAGATCAGAACGCGTGGCAGAGACCCGCCGAGACTTTATAGGTATTTTCTCGAATCATCAAAGTCAGTTTAATAAAAACTTCTCTCTGTCTCTATGTCTGTCTATGTTCATGTCCGTCTGTGTGTCCAAGATTTTGATAGTGAGGACTTGAAAGTTATTATTACCTTAGGTTATAACAGATTGGAACATGCGTGACTTCATGAACAATCCTATTCTACCCTATCCTATCCCGTAACTCAAAGGTCGTTGGGGCACCACAGATGATCGTTTAACCAGCGTACTCCAGCTTTCTCTGTCCTCAGCAATCCTCATGGCTTCAAGCCAGTCCAATCTCGAATGTTGTCCTCTCACCTCTTTTTCTGTCTGTCTGTTGTGGAGGACTGCACTGGTAGCCTTGTCGTACAGGCTTTTAATGATTTCCATAATGTTAGAGCTGATGTTGTACACTCTCATGGTTGCCCACAGAGTTGCATGCCAGACTGGGTCAAACACTTTCTTGAAGTCTACAAACACATGATAGAGATGTTGTTGGTGCTGTAGGTATTTCTTGCAGATTATTCTGAGGTTGATAGTCTGTTCAGTGGTACTTCACTCTGCTCTGAATCCAACTTGTTATTCTGCTACGATTTGTTCAGCTTGGGGTTTCAACCTGTTGAGTATTATTTTCAGGAGGATCTTGCTGGGATGGCTGATGAGGCTGATGGTGCGGTAATGTTCACACTCCTGAAGGTTACCATTTTTGGGAAGGGTGATGACAAGCGACTGGGTCCATGGTGTAGGCCACTCCCCACTCTGCCAAATCTTGTTATAGATAATGGTGAGGGCGTCAATCATCGCTTCTCCTTCTGTTTGAAGCAATTCCACCAGTATGCTGTCCACTCCCGCTGACTTCCCCTTCTTCAGCGATTGCACTGTTGCCTTAACTTCTTCTCGGAGAATTGGGAGGATTTCGTCTTCTTCTCTGTTCTCGGGACATGCCAGAACTGATGGGTTTCCGTTTGGTGTGTTGTTGTAAAGATCAGAGCAGTACTCTGTCCATCTATCCAAGACTTCTTGTTTTTCTGTAAGGCATATTCCCGATTTGCTTTGGACCTTGGAGACCTTTGACTGTTTAATACTTGTCAGACACTTCACAGTCTGGTAGGCCTTCTGGCTGTTGTTCTTGTTCAGACTTTTCTCTATGTCTTGGCATTGCTCTTCTATCCAGTTCTCCTTTGTGGTGCGCATGCCTTTTCGGATGTCATTGTTGATTTTTCGTTAGGCTTCAGTTGAAGTTCATATGCTTGTTAATCTAGCAAGCGAATGCGCTTAATATGCAATTTTGATGGAAGTGCACAGTATTCTCTAATTTCTGTTGGCTAGAATTTGTTTGTACTACTATTTGTCTCCTTATACTTTTTGGAAGGATCACTCTCGTGTTAGGCTTTAAAGTGAAGTCTGAAGTCTGACTGCGTTTGTGTGTGTGTGCGTGTGTGTGTGTATGTCTCTCTCTCTCTCTCTCTCTCTCTCTCTCTCTCTCTCTCTCGTCTTTCGCTCTCTCCTTTCTCTTCTTAAATCCATCTCTCTTCATCTCCCTCTCTCCCCCTCTCTCTCTCTCTCTCTCTCTCTTTTCCTTTCCTGTTCTCTCTCCTGCCCCACCTCTCTCTGCCCGCTAGTGCTTTCCGGTGTAGTCATGTGCAAGAGGCGTGTCCGTGATCCGTGGCGCGTCCGTGGTCTATCTATAATTATACATTCTCTTTTATGTACATAATAATAATAATAATAATAATAATAATAATTATTATTATTATTATTATTATTATTATTATTATTATTATTATTATTATTATTATTATTATTATTATTATTATTATTGAGGATTTTTATAGCGCATTTATCTCGCCGTATTTGACCAGGCTCTATGCGCTGGCCGATACAGTATCTAACTCAAACCGCCCGAGACGCCCACCCGCAGCCTTTGGGCGCATGGTCTGACGCCCAGACAACTGAGCACTATCCTGGACAGCCAGGGCTGGGAGAGAAGGACCAAGTGCATGCTGGGTGTGTTCTTGTTACCAGCACTCACCCATCTAGGACATCATAATAATAATAATAATAATAATAATAATAATAATAATAATAATAATAATAATAATAATAATAATAATAATAATAATAGGCAATTTATACAGCGCTTTCCAAAATCACAAAGCGCTTTACACAAACAAATGTAAAACACAATATGCGTACATTGGTCAATAACACGCAACCACATACACATCCCAACACCAAAAATAACAAACACTCACTCATGGCGCCTAGGAAAAGGCCTCTCTAAAAAGATGCGTCTTCAATTTCATTTTAAAAGACGCTAATGAAGGACTGTGACGGACGGAACGAGGTAGCGAGTTCCAGGTCTGAACGGAGAAGAAACTGAAGGCTCGACCACCCTGTCTCACCCTATGGTATTCTGGTACACAAAACATCCTTTCATCTGCAGACGAGCGGAGAGACCGAGAAGGAACATAGACAGTCAAAAGTTCAGGATCTTTTAAGTCCGTTATGATGGAATGTATGCGACACACAGACTAGACCTCGGTTTATACTCTCATCCGAAGGAGTAGGAAACGGGAGTAAAGTGTCTTTCCCATGTACACAACACAATGGCCCGGTCAGGGCTGGAACTCGGGACCTTCAGATCCGCAAGCCAAAGCAGTAGCATTAGACCACCGTACTTCTCTAAATCGTAATGTGCTCCAAACATTATTCCGTGTACGGGTTTGAGGGTGTGATTGGATGTGTTTGGGGAGGAGGGGAGGGGAGGAAGAGGGTCTGTGTTAAATTACTCGTTAGCTATCAAGGATCCAGTTCCAGCATGCAATACCGCGGGCCTGTCCTTATTTTCGTCCTGGGTTCTTGCTTGTTGTTGCTCGGTCGAGCGCAGAAATTCGGCGCCCTTGATCGATGCCTATTTACAAGAACATCTGTTAAGAGTGCGCACACACACTGCGTAGCTGGGCACTGGTCGATGCTTAATTAAAGGCACCCACTGTGACCACGCTCCCCACTGGGCAGATCCTTTTTAACGTTCACAGGGAGTGTTGCCTCACTGAAAAGAAGCAAAAGATGACCACACAAAATGAAAGTGTAGATGGTTGTTCTTTTGTGTGGTTTTTTGTTTGTTTTGTTTTGTTTTTAACTGAATACATTTTATAGTCTTTTGGTGTTTAATTAAAACAAGCGCTGGCCAAACAATCCTGAGCTAAAAACAATAGCATATACCAAACAGCCGGTAAGATTTAAAAAAAATAAAAATTTGTTCGGTAAAGGTTTTCTTGTTTTAGGTTGATAAAATAGATTCAACCTTAAACGAGAAAACCTTTACCGAGCTTGTTGTAGTTGTAGTTGTAGTTGTTGTTGTTGTTGTTGTTGTTGTTGTTGTTGTTGTTCTTCTTCTTCTTCTTCTTCTTCTTCTTCTTCTTCTTCTTCTTGTCCCTCCTCCTCCTTCTTATTCTTGTTCTTCTTGTTCTTCTTCTTGTTCTTCTCCTTGTTCTTCTTGTTCTTGTTCTTGCTATTGTTCTTCTTCTTCTTGTCCTCCTCCTCCTTGTTCTTCTTCTTGTTCTTCTTCTTGTTCTTCTTCTTCTTCTTCTTCTTCTTCTTCTTCTTCTTCTACCCTGCCCCAAACACCAGAGACGCTCTCTTGAAGCCGCGTTGGTCATATCGAAATAGGGTGACGCGGCCATGGTATTCGATGAACCGTTTAAACAGGGGAACTCACTCCCTGGCACAATCATAAAATTAAACATTAAAACTTTAACGGTTGTTGTTTTTTTAGCAACGACAGCCCATTTTAGCCTTGCGTAATGTAATAGCCACGCGAATTTTAGGGTAAAACATGTTTTCGCCAAAAAATTAAAAAAAATAAAAGAGAGATAGAGGGAGGGAGAGAGAGAGAGAGAGAGAGAGAGAGAGAGAGAGAGAATTTCCTGTCCAAAACCCTGTCTACAAGCTGCAGTGATGCACGCTGAAGGACTTGCTGCAGTTCGTTTGATCAACGGAATTGTTTTGGGCAAGTTTTACCACACGCAGCATCGTGCGCGTAATAAATAGACCATGTTTCTATAGCGTGTCTTTTCGTGTTCTTTACTTTAGGACCTTGGGTCTCTCGGTTTGTTCCTGTCTCTGTTTCCCTGTCTCTCTAACCAGTCTAACATCTGTAATCCCCCCCCCCTCCCCCCAAAAAAATAATAAAAAGAAAGAAAGAAAGAAAGTTTTCAACAAGTTTCACAGCTCTCTAATTCTCTGTTTTTTGTTTCTCTCTCTCTCTCTCTCTCTCTCTCTCTCTCTCTCTCTCTCTCTCTCTCTCTCTCTCTCTCTTTCTCGTCTTACCCTCTCTCTGTATCCACGTCCCTATGTCCCTCTCTGTCTGTCTATTTGTTTGTCTGTCTCTTTCTCATTTACTACATGGGCGCGCACACAAGCACACACACTACACGCAAACACATGCACACACACCCAAGCATTACACAATACAATACAATACAAGATTATTGCTTTAGGTCCAGCGGACAAGCATTACACACACACACATTCTTGTACACTACACAACACTACACTACACGCAAATTCATGCACACATACAGACACGCACACACACACGCCCTACGCACATAAACAGATACGCCTCAACCCCTCTAAAGAAAAACTATTTATGTGGCATCTCTCCACACAGCACTCTTACGAGCGCGCGCACACACACACACATACAAAAACACACGCACACACATACACACGCATGCACATACACACATACACACACATGCACATACACACATATTTGCAATACATTACAATTTGGTTTATTTAAGAATGTAGGAATCGGAAAGTGATTATTGTAGAGAAAAGGGTTAGGCTAGGGATAGATCTACAACTAACCCTTACCCGAACCCTTGTCTAAAAAGTTGACCTAGTTCATCTCCTATAGGCTTCAAAATTTCTCCGCAAATTGACTGTATTTTCTCCGTCCCGGATAGAGCACTCCTGTGTACTTAAAACACTCTCATGCACTACAACTGCACTCCCATACACTAAAAGAGCACTCCCGCGCACTTAGAATTAGAAAAAAGTGGGGTCCTGGAAAAAAGCGGGTTCCAAGCAAATAAACCCATTATTTTGTTACTATGAAAAACAAGGTCTGCTACTCATGTGTGCGTTTATTCACGCACATACGCACACACACACACCACCCAACCCCCTACTACACCCCCACTACAATCCTGCCTACCACCCCCCTCCCTCTCTCCATCCCACTTCCCCACAATCTCCCAATCCTCCCACCCCACCTCCTTCACTTTCCCCATCTCCTACTCCAGACTTCAAGATGTAGCGGCACTGTTGGGGGCAGACGTCCGCACTTGTGGACAGATTTGTTAACCTCACAGTTTCAGTCTTAGGGAGGTTTGGCGCCAAACCAGCTGCGCTATACCAGATACCCTCTCATCTTCTTCTTCTTCTTCTTCTTCTTCTTCTTCTTCTTCTTCTTCTTCTTCATCTTCTTCTTCTTCTTCTTCTTCTTCTTCTTCTTCTTCTTCTTCTTCTTCTTCTTCTTCTTCTTCTTTGTGTGCTTCTTCTTGTTGTTCGTCTTCTTGTTCTTGTTCGTATTGTTGTTGTTGTTGTTGTTGTTGTTGTTGTTGTTGTTGTTGTTGTTGTTGTTGTTCTTCTTCTTCTTCTTCTTCTTCTTCTTCTTCTTCTTCTTCTTCTTCTTCTTCTTCTGCTTCTTCTTCTTTGTGTGCTTCTTCTTGTTGTTCGTCTTCTTGTTCTTGTTCGTATTGTTGTTGTTGTTGTTGTTGTTGTTGTTGTTGTTGTTGTTGTTGTTGTTCTTCTTCTTCTTCTTCTTCTTCTTCTTCTTCTTCTTCTTCTTCTTCTTCTTCTTCTTTGTGTGCTTCTTCTTGTTGTTCGTCTTCTTGTTGTTCGTCTTCTTGTTCTTGTTCGTATTGTTGTTGTTGTTGTTGTTGTTGTTGTTGTTGTTGTTGTTGTTGTTGTTGTTGTTGTTGTTGTTCTTCTTCTTCTTCTTCTTCTTCTTCTTCTTCTTCTTCTTCTTCTTCTTCTTCTTCTTCTTTGTGTGCTTCTTCTTGTTGTTCGTCTTCTTGTTCTTGTTCGTATTGTTGTTGTTGTTGTTGTTCTTCTTCTTCTTCTTCTTCTTCTTCTCCTTCTTCTCCTTCTTCTCCTTCTTCTTCTTCTTCTCCTTCTTCTTCTTCTTCTTATTCTTCTCGCCTTTCAGTGCTTGTTGTTGTTGTTGTTGTTGTTGTTGTTGTTGTTGTTGTTGTTGTTGTTGTTGTTGTTGTTGTTGTTCTTCTTCTTCTTCTTCTTCTTCTTCTTCTTCTTCTTCTTCTCTACTTTCTGTGCTTCTTTTTGTTGTTCGTCTTCTTGTTTTTGTTCGTCTCGTTGATGTTGTTGTTGTTCTTCTTCTTCGTGTCTCCTTTCTGTGTTTCCTTTCGTTGTTCGTCTTCTTGTTGTTGTTGTTGTTGTTGTTGTTGTTGTTGTTGTTGTTGTTGTTGTTGTTCTTCTTCTTCTTCTTCTTCTTCTTCTTCTTCTCCTCCTACTCATCTTCTTTTTATATATATATATATTTTTAATCTGCTACTTGTTCTTTGTTCAATTGTTCATGCAAATGTTGGAGAATGACCTTCTTGACTATTAAAGGGAAGCAATACCTTTGTTAGTCTTGTGACGAAAATTCTGGAGTTGTTCCCCTTAAAGGAAGGTTCCTTCGGACTTCATTAAAAGTAATGTTTATTTTAGGTTGTTGTTGTTGCTGTTTATTTAAATAATGTTTCAGTTTTAAATAATATGTTCCTATTTTCCAGTCTATTGTTTTTGTGTTTTGATTTTAATATAAATCTGTTTTAAATTTTGGAGTTTAAGGTGTGTAATAGGTATTTTCGTTTTGACGTTTTTCCGCCATTTTCCGCTGCAGAGAAAGCTTGTCTAGGGGGAAAAATGTATGTGGACATTTTTGAATTATTTTTTTATTGATAAAAATAGTATAACAAGTTAAAGAAATTGGTGTCTTTGAAATGTAATGATGTGATAGTATCGGGCGGGGCGACTGAAAGGCAATTTTGTGTAGAATGAAAATGTAACCTGTCTATGGTTTGCTGTTGACAGTGTTTTGTGTAGAATGAAAATGTGACCTGTCTATGGTTTACTGTTGACAGTGTTTTGTGTAGAATGATAATGTGACCTGTCTATGGTTTACTGTTGACAGTGTTTTGTGTAGGATGATAATGTAACCTGTCTATGGTTTACTGTGTCACTAGGGCTTCCTATGATGTTATTATTTAGCAATGTAG
This sequence comes from Oncomelania hupensis, assembly GCA_036898135.1. Classification (NCBI taxonomy): domain Eukaryota; kingdom Metazoa; phylum Mollusca; class Gastropoda; order Littorinimorpha; family Pomatiopsidae; genus Oncomelania; species Oncomelania hupensis. The sequence goes on along the minus strand of CM072522.1, from coordinate 39,117,090 downwards.
GCATTTTATATGTATGTGTTTTGTTGATAATTTATAATGATGTTTGTATTCTATTTTGTTTTTGTAAACGGGGGTTCGATAAGTTGGGGTGAAGCCTCAGCCGTCTCCTGCGTGGGATGTCTTTATTGTAAAGTGACTGGCTGGTGGAGAGCTTTCGGTTTTACCACTAGGGTTGTTTCAGCAGATCTTTTATGCGGATCGGGGGTTGTCCGGTCCTGATTTGGCTCGGAAGAGTCCGCTGGACCTAAAGCAATAATAATGTAATGTAATGTAATGTACTGTTAACAGTGTTCTTGCTAATGCGGTAAAGTTTAGAATGTTGCTAGTTATGTCATTTTGAATTTGTGTTTATTTTAAATTTGTATATTATGAGATTATTGTTTTAGATTTGGAATGTAAGTGGATGTTGCGTGAATGTCTTCTTTTTATTTTTTAAAATTTGTAACGGGTTTTTATCTGTTTTTTCTGTGCGCGAAGCAAGCTCTCTAGTATGTTGTCATATGTACTGGGAGCCCATTAAAAGTTGAAGTTGAAGTTGTTTGTTTTAATTATGATGTATTTGTGGAGGATAAATGGAATTATTTATGGATGTTGTTTGTTGTTCCGTGTGCAGTGGGGGACACCGCAGCAGACTGGGGTTTTAGTTTAGAGGTTTTTAGGTTAGAGGTTTTTAGGTTAGAGGTTTTTAGATTAGAAGTTTTTAGTTTAGAGGTTTTTAGGTTAGAGGTTTTTAGGTCAGAGGTATTTAGGTTAGAGGTTTTTAGGTTAGAGGTTTTTAGGATAGAGGTTTTTAGGTTAGAGGTTTTTAGATGAGAGTTTTTTAGGTTATAGGTTTTTAGATTAGAGGTTTTAAGATGAGAGTTTTTTAGGTTAGAGGTTTATAGATTAGAGGTTTTTAGGTTAGAGGTTTTTAGGTTAGAGGTTTTTAGGTCAGAGGTTTTTAGGTCAGAGGTTTTTAGTTAGAAGGTTTAGAGGTTCTTAGTTTAAAGAGTTTTCATCAAGTCGTTAATAGTTATTAGTTGTTTAGTGGTTAGTATTAGGGTTATTGTGCGAATTAGTAGTCTTACTTTTTTTTAAAGAGGATTTTTAATTTTAGGAGTAGAGTACGTTAAGGCGGTACCAGTAGGAGTAGTTTAGGGTATAGGCTTTGAATGTATGGTGAATATTGAATGTATGGTGAATATTAAATACATGGTGAATATTGAATGTATGGTGAATATCGAAGGGCTGTAGAATAGGTGTAATATGTGTGAATTGTAATTGTATTTTCCAAGTCTTCCTACCCTAGACTGAATCCCCTGGAAGAAAGATCAATACATTCTGTATGATAAGCTAAAATTCTGTAGTTTGTTCTTGTGCCTAATTCCTGCATTATTTATATCTCTCCGAAATTCTGTGTGTGGTGGTGTGTAAGGATGAGTGCTGTGTAAGGATGAGTGATGTGTAAGGATGATTGATGTGTGAGGATGAGTGGTGTGTAAGGATGAGTGATGTGTGAGGATGAGTGGTGCGTGAGGATGAGTGGTGCGTGAGGATGAGTGGTGTGTGAGGATGAGTGGTGTGTGAGGATGAGTGGTGCGTGAGGATGAGTGGTGCGAGAGGATGAGTCGTGCGTGAGGATGAGTGGTGTGTGAGGATGAGTGGTGTGTGAGGATGAGTGGTTTGTGAGGATGAGTGGTGCGTGAGGATGAGTGGTGTGTGAGGATGAGTGGTGCGTGAGGATGAGTGGTGTGTGAGGATGAGTGGTGTGTAAGGATGAGTGGTGTGTAAGGATGAGTGGTGTGTAAGGATGAGTGGTGTGTGAGGATGAGTGATGTGTAAGGATGAGTGATGTGTAAGGATGAGTGATGTGTAAGGATGAGTGGTGTGTAAGGATGAGTGGTGTGTGAGGATGAGTGGTGTGTGAGGATGAGTGGTGTGTGAGGAAATTACATGGACCTGCACGCCACTCTCCTACACAAATATTTGTGTGCATGTCGAAATCTGTTTTAGTTCGTGGCAGTTAAAAATAATAATAATAATAATAATAATAATAATAATAATAATAATAATAATAATAATAATGATGATGATGATGATGATGATGATGATGATGATGATGATGATGATAATAATAATAATAATAATAATAAAAGCAATAATAATAATAATAATAATAATAATAATAATAATAATAATAATAATAATAATAATAGTTTCTGCATTCGCGCTTTTCCCCAAATCAGACTTTAAAGCGCGGCAATCTGTTTAAGAACATACACGCTCACATGTTTCACCCACTCACTCGCACACCCACACACAGACACACCCACACACACCCCCACACACACACATCCACATCGATCTATCACTCAAACATGTGGTGTAAAGGGTTCGCTGTTAAAAAAAACGAGAGTAAATCAAATTTGTATTTGTATTATTTATTTTTTAATTTTATTTCATTTAATTTTTTATTTATTTGATTTTTAAAGGTTGACTGCATCCGATATCATTATTGAAGAGAGGGATGTAACCGGAGTAAACCGGAGAAAAAAAACCTCGGTGACCTAAAGTAGTCTCGCACCTTCTTAGACACAGAAGTTCGTCCCTTGCGGGACTCGAACCATAAGAAACCAGCGACTAAGCCATCGCGCCCCGATGTTATACACAGTTAGCTGATAACAAAACAACAACAACAACAACAACGTACATGGGTCTCAATAAACAATGGGTAGGAGCTAGTTTGCAAAGGCGGACATGGCTACAAGCAAACAGATGGGAGATTTGAGATTTGGATAGGCTGAACCAATGGGCTTAGTTTAAAGCATTCAATACTGCATAGACCACAACCAGGGGAGGGGGCAGGTAGCTCAGTTGGTAGAGCGGCTTACTAGTCACCAAAAGGTACCTGGTTCGAATCCCGGATTGGCCAACGTGCGACCATATTATTTTCCCCTTACCATCAACTGGTTCGCTGGTGTCAGAATAATGTGACCAGTAGTCGCCCATACGCTCCTGGTGTCGTGTGACTATAATCGACAATTAGACCACAACCGACACTGTGGGCATACTGACATTCTCCCCAGCCCTGATCACGGATGGAAAAGAAACTCCGTTATGTCCTTATATCAATGAAGAAAATGTGTGTTGCACTAGTGTCCAAAATCATGTAATTTTTTATCTTATAGTTCGGGTCGGGTTGCTGACAATTGCGGACGGGTTGTTTGTCAATTTGCGGACGGGAGGTGTTGACAAGTGCGGATGGTTTGTCATGTCCTTTCTTTGCTGGGAGAGAAGAAGAAGAAGAAGAAGAAGAAGAAGAAGAAGAAGAAGAAGAAGAAGAAGAAGAAGGATACACCCGGTACACATTGGTCGAAGGCTACCAGAAGCATGCTTTAGTGGTCGCCTCAACAGGCAAGAAAGCATGCTTTCATGCTTCAGAGCACTGCTTCCTATACGCTTCAAGCTCTATAGTGACGGAAAAAGCGCAATTTCACTGTAAATATATACAGAACGTTTCTCTACAACATTCCGCTCTTTCCGTCTCAAAAACCCATTTGCCTTCTTGCATTCTTAAATTGTATGAAACCAAGTGAGGACACTATCCGTCGTCAACAAACGGTTCACAAACATTCTCAAACGATTCGTAAAAGACAGTTGACCTAGAAACAAATACAGTTTGACCTAATTCGTCCCCTAGAGGAGACGAAACTTACTTTTCTATTTTCATGAGTTGATTGGTCAATGCTCCTAGGGCTTGAAGAGTATAGGAAACAGTGCTCTGATGCATGAGAGCATGCTTTATGGCCTGTTGAGACGACTACTACAGCATGCTTCTAGTAGCCTTCGACTAATGTGTATCGGATGCAGAAGAAGAAGAAGCAGAAGAAGAAGAAGAAGAAGAAGAAGAAGAAGAAGAAGAAGAAGAAGAAGAAAAAAAAGCCGAAACTACTAAAGTAAAAATTTCGGATTACGGTTCACAAACCGGTGAACAGGAGCATTGACAAATCGTTGGCTAAAAATATCCTGCACATTGCAATGCAGTTTGCCTGGGGGGAGCGAGGAGGAGATGGTGAAGGAGGCACAGAAAGGGGAAACAAACCAAGAACAACAACGAATCTACATCCAAAATGGTAGGTCTATCGCAATTGTTTAGACGCTGGTAGAAAAAAAAAGTTGCCATCGGGTCAATCTGTCATGACATCCCAAAAGCGTGTGTGTCCGCAAACGGGAGCTGACCGTACATGGGGATACCTAAACTTTGTTTACTTGTTGTGAACGAAAACAAAATGTATATCTGTCTGTCTGTCTGTCTGTCTGTCTGTTTCTATTCCTTCACCAGCCCCATCTCTCAGCAATCTATCATGATACCTAGAAAAAACAAACGAAAAAAGCTTTGGTGTCCGCGATTGTAGCCGACCGCAAAAATGGATGCCTATCCAAGTCCTGTCGTGAACACCAAAAACACATCTCTGTCTCTCGTTCTCCCACCCGCTCACCCTTTCTCTCTCTCTCTCTCTCTCTCTCTCTCTCTCTCTCTCTCTCTCTCTCTCTCGCTCTCTCTCTCTCTCACTCTCTCTCTTCTTTTCTTTCTTTCTTTCTCTCTCTCTCTCTCTCTCTCTCTCTCTCTCTCTCTCCCTCTCTCTCACGTCCACTCAATCAAAGAGTTTAGCATACTAAAAATAATAAACTCTTTGACTCAATCTCTGTCACTGTCTCCCGCTCTCCCTGTCACTGTCACCCGCTCTCTGTCACTGTCTCCTGCTCTCGGTCACTGTCTCCCGCTCTCCCTGTCATGGTCTCCCGCTCTCTGTCACTGTCTCCCGCTCCCTGTCACTGTCTCCCGCTCTCTGTCACTGTCTCCCGCTCTCCCTGTCACTGTCTCCCGCTCTCTGTCACTGCCTCCCGCTCTCCCTGTCACTGTCTCCCGCTCTCTGTCTCTCTCACTTTCCCTTTCTATCTCTCTGACCCTTCCCTTCTCTCTCTCCTTCTGACCCCTCCCCCCCATCCTCTCCGTCTCTCCCTCTCTCTCTCTCTCTCCAACTCTCTCTCTCTCCAACTCTCTCTCTCTCTCTCTCCAACTCTCACTCTCTCTCTCCCTCTGTCCATCACATAGCTTGCTTTGTACTGTTGTTAAAACAAGACGACAAACACGTCCTACAAGCAGAGGCGGAGAGAGAGAGAGAGAGAGAAAGAGAGAGAGAGAGAGGGGGGGGGGGGGGAAGAAGACAACAACGCGAGCTCCGTCGGACTCGGTTAGCAAGTGATCACCAATTCTATAACCTAGAAGTTTCTCAATACCCCCCTCTCTCTCTCTCCATTTCTCTATCTCTTGCTTTCGTCGCTCGTAACCCAAATGTTCCAGTTGATACTTTAGTGTGTGCTTGTGGTAGGTACTATACCTCAACCGTTGTTCTTCTTCTGGTGATATTGTGTTTGTGTGTGTGTGTGTGAATATCCGAAACACTATTCTTCGTGTAGATTTTCTTACCCTTCAAATCAAATTTCGTTGGTGTTAGTTTTTTGGGAGTACGTTTTAAAGAAAGCCGACAAAAAGGATTTGCTCGAGAATTTGATTTTGAATTTGTCTCTCTTTCTCTTTTCACCGCTTTGTTTCGCCTTTTAAAGCCTATTTCCTCTGCCTTTATATTAATGTGTGCGTAGTATATTTATAAACATTCAACCGTTTTGTTCCGCTGTGTTTTGGTGATTTCGGGAACGATATAGTGTTTGTTAAATGTTTGTTGTTTCACGGGTACGTGAAAAAGCCGGTGTGACAGCCTTGCTGATCTGTTGAGTTTGTATAAGGACGTTTACGAAAACCCTGTTGTGCATGTGAATTTCTTGTCCAAGGATTTGTTAGTTTGTGAGTACGTAAAAAAACCCGACAAAAGAACTGAGAATTTCTCTCTGTGGCTTTAACGCTTGTTATTTTCTCAATGTTGAAATTGAGTGTAGAACAGATTCAACTAAATTTCCCTTGCTGTGATGCTTTTTTGTTGTTGTTGTGAATTTCAAAAACATTGTACAGTATTTAGATTTATCTTTAAGCGTTTTGGTTAGTTTCGGGAGGACGTTTAAAGAAACCGACAAAAGAACTGCTTGAAAAATTCTCTCTCTCTCTCTGTCTCTCTCTCTCTGTCTCTCTCTCTCTCTCTCTCTCTCTCTGTCTCTCTCTCTCTCTCTCTCTCTCTGTCTCTCTCTCTCTCTCTCTCTCTCTCTCTCTGTCTCTCTCTCTCTCTCTCTCTCTCTCTCTCTCTCTCTCTCTCTCTCTCTCTCTCTCTCTCACTCTCCTTTTGCGCGCCTCCCTGCATTTTTTCTGAAGTTTGTTAGAGTGATGGTTCAGATTCAACGATGGGAGATAGAAAGAAAGAACGAAATAGCTCGGTACTACCAACGAAGATTTCACTGTCAAAAGCTGACAGCGTAATATTGCGCGGGCCTTGTTGAGTGCTCTTTGATAATATTAAAAACCTTTCGTTTTTCTAGATCCAGCCATTGTTGTTGCTGCGATTGTGTGATTTTAATAAACAGTTTATTGTTGCTAGATGACCGCTGAAGGTGTGTTGTTAGTTTAGTTTTTTTGGGCGAGTACGTAAAAGAAGCCGGCTACAATGTTTAGTATGTGTGTGTTGATCTCCTTGGGTTGTGTATAAGGATGTTAGATATCAGTCTTAATTTCTATGTCGCTATAAATATAGATTCTGTATCACGATATTAACTCCTTCGGATTTGGAGTATAAGCCGAGGTCTAGCTTGCGCGCGCCCACACGGACTTTGGAGATCATGACGCTCATGTCCTAGACGGATGAGTGCCGGTTGCACTACATCTTTTCTCCCCCGCCCAATCTTCGATCCCCAAAGATTGTTGCCCAATCGTCTGGGCGTCGGAGTATGCGCCGAAAGGTAACGAGTGAGCGCAAAGCTCGGGCAGGCTTGAGTTAGATCCTTGAGCAGCTCTTTGGGCAGCTGGGAAAAGCGCTAAATAAATTATTTAAAAACTTACTCTTATGATTCGAAAACACGTGTTCCCTGGAAAAAGGATGAATTAATACATGAATTAAGGAATTAAGGAATTATTTAAAATGTATTTGAAACGCACAAATACTGTACCACACAAGAAGTAAGATAACAGAGCTGGCGTATTTCTTTGTTTGTTTGTTTTGTGTTTTTTTTTTAAAGAGGGACTCGACTACCTTAAGCAAAATTTAGCTTTGCGAAACTTGTTTTTCTTTCTTTCTTTCTTCAAACCACAATTAGCCTTATTACGCTCCTTGAAAACAACAACAACAACAACAACAGCCGATTAAACCAAAAATATTTTGGAGAGAGAAAGAGAAAGAGAGAGAGAACATTGAAGATTTAACGTCTACACCCACCATTGGCGATATGGCAGACGGGGATAACCATCCCAGGGAAAGAGGGATAGGGACCTAAAACAACACTGAACCATCAGAGCAATCATACTGCTAAAATGGACAGTAAAAATTGCCACTTTTTATATCGCCCACCACGGGATTCGAACCTGGGTCATCGGTGTGCCAGGCGAACGCTCTACCACTTGAGCTACGGCGGTTGGGAGAGAGAGAAGTCGAAGTCGATACCTTTAATAGGATAATAGCATTAGGTCCTATGGACCTGTCTTACAGCTAGTCCTTAGAGAGAGAGAGAGAGAGAGAGAGAGAGAGAGAGAGAGAGAGAGAGAGAGAGAGAGAGTGAGTGGTACATTACATTTCATGGTTATTGCTTTAGGTCCAGCGGACTCTTCCGAGTCAAATCAGGACCAGAGAGACGTTATCTTAAAATATTATAGAATGGATCAAATCTTTAAAAAAACAAGCTTGTTACTCTTAAATATTCAAACAAACTTTCACATGAAACCTCTTGAAAAATCTTCTTTAAATCTGATGCATTAAAAATACGTTATCTTTTTTTCAATCAAATCACTAAAATCAGTCTTACCGGTAAAATCCAACCAACAACACAAAACAAGACGACATGATTTATATGCGATAAAACAAACCAACATCATGTAAAAATTCAAAACAGGTGTTGACCATTGCATACCAGGGCTGGATCACTTACTCTTGGAGGGGGGGGGGGGTCCAAACATTTTTTAAGGGGTTAGGTGTGACAAAAACGTGTCCGCTCGAGGAACTTGAGTAGAATGAGGAACGTTTTACTTACCACCAGTGTCAACTAAATTAAGAGCTTTAAAAAAACTCCATATATATTTTTTTCTGACTGAGTGAGGTACATCGAATGGCCAGGGGGGGGGTTCCGGAACCCAGGAACCCCCCCCCCCCCCCCCGCCCCGATCCGGCCCTGCATACTTTAAAAATCTCTTTAAAAGGTATTGAACCCAAATATCTTTCTCTTTCATCAAGCAGATCAGCACATTCAGACATGAAATGGCGAACAGGAAAGGATTTATCGCATGCAAAGCACCATGGTGGTTCTTCTCCTTTTAAAAGGAAACTGTGGGTGACATAAGTATGCCCAATATGAAGGCGAGACAAAACTGTTTCTTCTTTGCGAGTAGATGCACAGTTAGGCGAAGAAGATGACAAATCGGGAAGAATTTCAAACTAATTTGTTATTGATTTGGTGAGACCAGTCAGACTGCCACAGCCGTTTACAATAAGATCTAGTCATACAACGCAGATCAGAGTAAGGAACAAACTGGAAAATCTCTAAAGTGGTTCCGGACACTGGCCATGACGATGTAGAAAATGAACCAGTAACTCGGTGTTCATAATGAAGATTTTCCATCCAGCCCATCCAGCGACCTTCCCTTTGAATCTACTGATAAGGAAACTACGCAACAATGTGTACCAAACCCATCTTGCTTCATTTTGTGACGAAAACATTCTTCTGTCCCTTTAAACTGTAACTAAAGATCTCGCGCTGTTTCTCTGTATGCGGATTTGCTGAGGACAGAGGAAGATGGAGTACGCTGGTTAAGGGCTCAAATACACCTAGAAATACACACAAAAAAATCGAATTTTGGAAAACAATATTTTTAACACTTGTTTTAGGTAGTAAGATACCTGTATTTTCACACCTAGTTAATAGTTTTTTTTAAATTGGTTTTATCATATTTTTGTTATTCTCATATATATGGGGGGTGGGGGGGTGTCTAAAAGTAAAAAAACGGTACGTCAAGATTTTCTCAAAAAAATGTCATTATCCGTCACTTTGGAAACCATAACCTTTTTGTTTATTAAGATTTTGACTTGAAATTTTCTGTGAAGATTCATCACAAACAGGGCTGTCTTGTAAATCTTTAAAAAGTGAAGTTTTTGCATTTGATCTATTTTTTGTGATAGGTTAAAGAAACTTTAATTAAAATTAACGGGTCACAATCCACACGTAATAATAATATCAAAACAAACTTAAACAAGCATTTCTGAGGTACATCAGCCAGATATAGGTCGAAACTTAATATATCAGAGACTTTTAGGTGGCCTAATTGAATGTGTGTGAAAATATTATTTCCAAAGTAAGCATACTGTGGCGTTTGCGAATTGAAATTACATTTATCTTCTGATTATTTTTTCACAACAAATATGCAACTCTTGACTTAAAACTGTATATTTTCAAAAAGTATAGCTATTTATCTATTACCATACAAAATTTCAAATCAATCAAAGCATTTTTACTTGTTTTATAAGTAAATTACATTAGTAACCACTCGGGCTCAGATACACCTGAACGAGGGGTTACTATAAAACAAGTGAAAATGCTTTGATTGATTTGACTTGACATCCCACACAGGGAACGCTGAGGCTATACTCCAATTTATCGAAACCCTGTTTACAAACACAAAATAGAATACAAACATCATTATAAAATATCAACAAAACACATACATATAAAATGCCTACATTGCTAAGTAATAATATCATGGGAAGCCCCAGCGACCATTTGGAAGAAAGCGTCCAATATTCTCAAGCTGATGCAACAGACCTCGCACACCAATGAGAAGTTTTGTCCCGGAAGAGTTTTCAAGAAAACAGATAGGTGACTGGTCCAGCGAAGAAGAAGAAGATAGTATAGTAGATTGATCAAACAGAGTAGGAATGAGACAGAACAAAGGAGAAAGACAGCGACAGTGGGAATTTAAAGCACTAAATTTCCAGAAAGTGGGGATACTATTTGTACAGACCCCCCCGGCACCCTCCACGGGGGGAATAGCCCTGTGATTTCTCAGTAAACAACAGAGCTTAAAGAATGCGTGTTGGGTGTTTTGAAAGTAGGGTAGGCTTTGTTTTATCAACCCAAAACGAAACATTTTACTAAGCACTTTGGTTTTTTTACGGGTTCTATCTCTTACCGACCTTGGTAGATGCTATTTTTAGCTCAAGATTTGTTGGATGGCTAGCCAACGGCTGTTGCTATTAATAGACACACTAAAAAAAAAACGGAAAGAGCTTTGTTTTTGATTGTTATTGTAAGCTTTGATTTTTTTCCTAGTGAGGGCAACACTCACCGTGAATATTAAAAGGGTCTAGCGAGGTGGGCGTGGTCAGACTTGGGTCCCCGTAAAAAAAAAGTTTTTCAGTGAAGATAATGTTGATGAGGCGTGTGAGAGGTTGGGCTAACTGTCGGGTCATTACGCCTACTGTCGGGTCATTGCGCCACTTGGCGCATAGATAGTGGCGCTTTTAGTGAAAGTTCGTTGCGCCAGGTCAGACATTGGAAGAGAAGGAGGACACCGGAGCACCCAGATAATAACCTCGGGTGGCCTGAATTAGTCTGGTACCTCCGAGTCAGATAGGTTCACCCCATTCATAGCGCGGGACTCGAACCCCGGCCATCTTCAGGATAGGAAACCGCGCGTCTAAAACCAAACTGTGCGTCATCAGGCACATCGCATATCGCCTGACGCTCGAACGACGGAGCGCAATCTTAGAGGTGAACACAGAGGAATGCGGAAGAGAGGACCTAGTGCTTCGTTCTGAGAAAACCAAACAAAACATAAAGGCCTTTTGATCTGTTGAGCGTTCTTCTATACAACGTCGGTTTCTATTATTAACTAGACTTTCTCCCGCGACAAGGTTATTTGTGGAGCTGTCAGCCCCCCCTGACAGGGCCTCATGAGAGTGGTCTTAAAGGGACCCTATTTAAACCAAGGGGGCCGGGTAGCTTAGTTGGTAAGAGCGTCTTACTAGTAACCGAAAGGTACCTGGTTCGAATCCCGGATTGGCCGATGTGTGACCATATTATATTACTGGTTCGCTGGTGTCAGAATAATGTGACTAGTAGTCGCCTATACGCTTCGGTGTCGTGTGACTATAATCTACAGTTACCACGGCCCCCTCGACAGGTCCTTTCAACATGGGATGGCTCGCTAGCTCAGTGGATATTGAAGCTGGTTTATAATATAATAATAATAATAATAATAATCATAATCATAATCATAATCATAATAATAATAATAATAATAATAATAATAATAATAATAATAATAATAACAGGCAATTTATACAGCGCTTTCCAAAAGCGCGTTACACAAACAAAATTAATGTAAACACAACATGCGTACATTGGACAATAACACGCAACCACATACACATCCCAACACCAAAAATAACTAACAACACTCACTCATGGCGCCTAAGAAAAGGCCTCTCTAAAAAAGATGCGTCTTTAAGTTTTTTTTTAAAAGACGCTAGTAAAGGACTGTGACGGACGGACCGAGGTAGCGAGTTCCAGGACTGAACGGAAAAGAAACTGAAGGCTCTACCACCGTGTCTCACCCTGTGGTATTCTGGTACACGGAACATCCTTTCATCTGCAGACGAGCGGAGAGACCGAGAAGGAACATAGACAGTCAAAAGTTCGGAAAGATCGCTAGGAGCAGTTCCAGAGATGATGTGGTAGCAAAGACATGAGGTTTTATACTTAATTCGTTGCTCAACTGGGAGCCAGTGCAGCTCTTGGAAGAGAGGCGTGCAATGCTGTGATTTCCGTGCTTTGAAGATGAGTTTAGCTGCAGAGTTTTGGACTTGCTGAAAGAGGTCTCAGGACTTTTTGTGTGCAACCTGCAAGGAGTGAATTACAATAATCCAATCTAGACAGAATGCATGCGCTGACTAGTGTTTTTGTTGCTGCTTGTGTGAGACTCATGAGTCTGGTCTTAAAGGGACCCTATTTAAACCACGGCCCCCATCGACAGGTCCTTTGAACATGGGATGGCTCGCTAGCTCAGAGGATAGTGAAGCTGGTTACCTAGGCCGAAGGTCGCGAGTTCCAAAAACGCGAGGGACGAACTGACGTGACTTGGGTACGAGACTTATCAGGACTCCGAGGGTTTTCTGCGGGTACTCCGGTTTTTATCCCTCCCTTCAATAATAGTGTTGGAGGCAGTCAATCTAAACACACACACACCAAAAAAATGGCATAAATGTAAAAACTCGATTCCTATTCCGACTTCTGTAACGATCGCCGCGATCAGCAGGGATCGCCTGCGCTTTGAGTTCGATGATCGTATAACCAGCGTACTCCATCTTTCTCTGTCCTCAGCAACCCTGATGGCATCGCTCAGTGTCAAACCAGTTCATTCTACAATGTTGTCCTTCCACTTCTTTTTTGGTCTCCCTCTTCTTCTACCTCCTTGCAGTGTGCCTTGCAGGATGGTCTTTGCAAGGCCTGATGATCCGGTGACGTGGCCATGCCATCGGAGTTTCCGTTTCTTCACCACTGTGAGCAGGTCATCGTGTTGTCCAATGGCTTGTGTGATGGTCTGTCGGACTTCGTCTTTGGTGATGTGCTGGGTATATGAAATGCCCAGAAGTCTTCTGTAGCACCTCATCTCCATGCTTTGTATTCTTCGCTGTAGATCTGATGTGAGGGTTCATGTTTCGCAAGCGTATAGGAAGATGGAGATGACAAGAAAGCGCAGCAGTCTTACCTTGGAATGTAGACTGATGGTCCTGTCTTTCCAAATGGGCTTCAACCTTGCCAGGGCAGCAGTTGTTTGTGCGGTCCTGGAGAGGACCAAGAGGACTCACTCCTGATCCGTATAAAAGATCTGCCGAAACAACCCTAGTGGTAACACTGAAGGCGGTCACTTTACAATAAAGGCATCCCACGCATGGGACGCTGTTTATAGGCTTATGAGAGGTCGCGGCAACACGCTAGTCTCCAATGTCGAATTTTCTTATTATATCTAGTTATTATTATTTAGAAATGTAGGCATTTTACATGTATGTGTTTTGTTGATATTTTATAATGATGTTTGTATTCTATTTTGTTTTTGTGAACGGGGGCTCGATAAATTAGAGTATAGCCGCAGCGTCCCCTGCGTGGGATGCCTTGGAGTGCCTTCAGTGTTACCACTTGGGTTGTTTCGGCAGATCTTTTATACGGATCAGGAGCAAGTCCTTTTTCTGCGAAGTTGTGGTCTTGATTTTGTGGTTCTGATTCGGCTCTTTGCAGTCCGCTGGACCATGTAAGCATTGAATAAGTAACTAACTAATTATTATATCTAGTGCTAAACAAACGGGGCTGGGTTCGATTCTGGCAAAGGTACGAAATATACAGTGCACCTTATATCAAAAAAATATTATTTTCATATCAACTCCGAAACAATATTTCAACAACAAAAACAAAAGCTGTGTTCAGGACCCCCCCCCCCCCCCTGGCTTCATCAGTGTACAAGATCTCCCTGTCTTCATCAGCGTACAGCATCTCCCTGTCTTCATCAGTGTACAGGATCTCCCTGTCTTCATCAGTGTACAGGATCTCCCTGTCTTCATCAATGTACAGGATCTCATTGTCTTCATCAGTGTACAGGATCTCCCTGTCTTCATCAGTGTACAGGATCTCCCTTTCTTCCTCAGTGTAACAAAATAGAAGTCTATCTTTACAATCTTGTAGAATATGGGCTTCCAATTGCGACAGTTATTATCAACACTTCAACAATTAATATAATTTATACTAACTTAATGTACACTACCCTGTACTGCTGATTGGCACTGAGTGCAATGCTCATTAACGAGGTAAGGCTTCCAGTTTGTTAACATCAGTGCCAAATGATGAGGGGAACTTTCAACTGAAGTGACAAAATGTTTGTGAGTTGTATTCAGGGTAAAATCATATATACATTTTTATTCGCAGTAGATGATGTATTATTTTTGTTAGTTTGTTAGTTAGTTAACCATTGTTTAAAGGGTCCAGCGGACTAAAACGAGCCGAATCGGGACCTCATATGTGTTGTTATACGTAGTTTGTTTCTGAGTTAAAATACGCAATTAGACGTTATGGAATCCATCTTTTCCTGCACACCTTATGTTAAGTAATCTGAATAATTATTGTAAAAAATATATTCTACACACACACACACACCCAAACACACGCACACACACACACAAGTAGTAATGAAATTAAGTTAAATTAGCTCAGAGGACCTACTCTTTTGGATGACAGTATAATATAATTTTATTGTATAAATCCTTCTATAGCGCTTTTTCACTTTAGAACCGCTCAAGGCGCTGGCCAATACAAAATCCAACTTAAACCGCCCGAGGCGCCAACTTTCTGCCCTGGGAGCACAGTCTGACGCTCAGACGACTGAGCACAACCCTGTGTGACCGGTGTTGGGGCAGAAGGGAAAACTATACACACTGAAACAACCATCAGACCAATAGCAACAGTAAGATGGCCAATGCTCAAAGCCAGCGATTTTTTATGTCCGGGCTACCGAGAACCGAACCCGTAACTGTTTGTAACACCAGCTCGCCGCTCTACCAACTGAGCTAGCTCGTCGCCCTATCAGATAAACCGAGGACTAGTCTGTGTAAGGCACGTATTCCATATCACAATAGGGCGGGAGGGGGGAGGGAAGGGGCTTTACTTTTTTTTTTCTTTTTTAATAGATCCTGACCTTGATGATCTAAACGAATGAATGCCAGCTGTATAAATATACCCAACAAGCAATGAGTCTTTTCTTTACCCCGCTTACCCAAGGTTATGCCCAGTCCTCTGGGATGTCAGACGGCTCGCCGAAGGCATCCAATGTGGGCCCTCAGTGGGCTCGAGTTAAGAGTTAGATCCTGCGTTTTGAGCCGCTGTTGATGGGAGGAATAGCGCTCTACATATACACAAACGATAAAATTAAAGACATTAAACAACTACTTCAACACTTTCTCCTGCTCGCCAGAGACATTTTCATTGATCGATAACCCCCGTTGGGGTTCCGGGGGTTTCAGTATAAATAGTATCCCCACTTTCTGGAAATTTAGTGCTTTAAATTCCCACTGTCGCTGTCTTTCTCATTTGCTCTTTCTCATTCCTGCTCTGTTCTATCAATCTGCTATACTATCTTCTTCTTCACTAGACCAGTCATCAACATTTTTTCTTGAAAACTCGTCCGCTGGACCTAAAGCAATAATCTTGTATTGTATCTTGAAAACTCTTCCGGGACAAGACTCCTTATTTGTGTATGAGGTCTGTTGGATCAGCTTGGGAATATTGGACGCTTTCTGCCAGGTGGTCACTAGGGCTTCCTATGATGTTATTATTTAGTAATGTAGGCATTTTATATGTATGTGTTTTGTTGATAACGTATAATGATGTTTGTATTCTATTTTGTTTTTGTAAACGGGGGTTCTATAAATTAGAGTACATCCTCAGCGTCCCCTACGTGGGATGCCTTTATTGTAAAGTGACTGACAGGTGGAGAGCTTTCAGTTTTACCACTAGGGTTGTTTCAGCAGATCGTTTATGCGGATCAGGGGTTGTCCGGTCCTGATTTGGCTCGGAAGAGTCCGCTGGACCTAAAGCAATAATCATGTAATGTAATGTAATTGATCGATAATTTGTCCCAAAGGGTAGCACTTTCTTTTTCAGCATAGCTTCCGGGTGCCTCTTTATATATTCCATGTTCTTGCTCGCTTGTCTCATTTAACAATACAATTCTGTTGAAGCCAAATAAGCACACACCAATTTGCTGTTGTTGTTGCTGTTGCTGTTGTTATTGTTGAGACGAAACAACGCTCATTGTCCAAGACAAATGTATTTTAGGATCCATCCTGCATCATATTTGAGTGGAACATACAGGCGAGGTTCCGACGCAGACGTGACTAATTATGGGATCAATACCAAGCAATCATGCGTCTTGTTGGCGCTGCAAGAATTCGCGGAATGTAAGGAATGTCTTGAATGTTAAAAAAGGTCATGTTGCAGCTGCACACACCTCAAGCTTCTAAGGCTATACAGTTTCCTGCTAATAGTGAACCCTTTGTATTGGTGTGGAATTGGAATATAGATAGATAGATAGATAGATAGATAGATAGATAGATAGATAGATAGATAGATAGATAGATAGATAGATAGATAGATAGATAGATAGATAGATAGATAGACACCTTGATTCTGATTGAGCAGGTTTAAAGAACATCGCTACTACAGAAAAACGAAGAAAAATGTCTTGTTTTTGTCTTGCCTTTGAAAGAAGAAGAAGAAGAAAGAGGTGGGAGAAGAAGAAGAACAAGTACAGAACAAGAAGAACAGTGAAGAAGAAGGGGGAAGACGAAGAAGAACGAGAAGAAGAACAAAAACAAAGAAGATCAAGATCAAGAAGAAGATAGAAAAAGAAGATGGGGGAAGAAGAATAAGAACAAGAAGAAGTTGGGTTGTTGGGTTTTTAAGGGGGGAGGAGAAGAAGAACAACAAGAACAACAAGAAGAACAAGAACATGAAGAAGAACAAGAGAAGAGCAGTGGAAGAAGGGGTGGGGGGTAATAGAGACGAAGAAGAACAACAACAACACCCAACAAACAACAACATGAAGAAGAACAAGAACAATAAGAACACAAAGGAAGAAGAAGAAGTTAAAGAAAACTTTCCTTATTTACGTTTTATGTTGCAAAAAGTGAGAAT
>CM072522.1:39092724-39097724 GCA_036898135.1 Oncomelania hupensis | reverse complement strand
TTCCATTCTTATGTCTTGTGTTCTTGATCTTTTCTTCCGCCTCCTACTTGTTCTTCTTCTTCTCTTTTTCCTCTTCCTCCTTCTTTTTCTCCTCCTCCGCCTCATCATCCTTCTTCTTCTTCTGCTTCTTCTTCTTCTTGTTCTTGTTCTTGTTCTTCTTCTTCTTGTTCTTCTTGTTTTTCTTGTTCTTCTTGTTCTTGCTCTTCTTCTTGTTTTTCTTGTTCTTCTTGTTCTTGTTCTTGTTCTTCTTCTTCTTCTTCTTCGTTTTTCAGCCCTACATATTAATACTGCGTCATGTTTAGTACAGATTGTTGCCAAGTATTAGCGACATGTATGTACTTTCTTTTTGAATTTATTTATATTTGTAAAAAGCTCATTTAAAGAGCCTGGATCTTAACGATTTTTGTTTGTTTGTTTGTTTATTTTTTGTGACTGTGAGTTTACTTGGGAATTTGCATCGTTTTTTAACGTAAAAAGATAATATAAAGATACAAGATACAAGATAATGTATTGCCACGTCAATAATACACAAGAAATGCATTTGGTCAACGCTGCAGCACCACATACAAAAGCACACATAAAACATAGTGAACAAGTTGACAGCAAATCACAATAAAAGGATGAGAAGATTAAAGTAATAAAACAGATGAAGTGTACAAAAGTGCCAATATATATAGTTACTAGTCAACACACACACACACACACACACACACACACACCACACAAACACACACACATATTGCTAAATTCTAACCATCCAGTTTTCACACTCCCTCCATTCGACCTCGTTGCTCGACTATTAAGCTTTAAATGTTTGGTTTTTTTTCCCGCTTCTCTTCTTCCCTTTTATGTAAACAAATAAACAAGTGTGCATCCTGCACACACAATTCGCCACACAACGCCAATTTTAAATACCCAGCCTGAATGTTGTTAATGACATAGGCAGATAAAACAAAACGAACTTATCGATCTGTATCAAAATCGTACTTTTTGAAAGAGGTGGTTTTTTAAAGGTTTTTCTTTCTTCTCTCTCTGCCAGTGGGGAAACATTCATTTTTGAAATTGTGAAAGAATGGATAGGTGACACTGAAATGCTGTGAAAGCTTATTCCTTTCAAACAGTGCTGCGGCAGCTTTAATTGTAACACGCTTGCTTCTCTTGATATGTGGAAAAGGAGGAGACTGGTTGAGGCTTGGGGAGAAGTTGTCTACCTTGAATTTCTTGGTTAGACTAGCTTTGGGTGGTGGCTCCAGCTGTGCAGAATCCTTTGGGGATGCCGTTGGGTTATGCAGGACAAGGCGACACGACATTTGTTCTCCCCGTTTGACCATTCGCCTTCTGCTTTTTGGTGGTGAGCGGGACTACATTGTCGGCAGGCAATTTACGCAGGTCGGTGGCAGCGACTTTGCAGCGAAGTGTCGTGGCACTAGTAGCAGGCGGCTCGTTTACTACCAACCACGCATCACCGCCTTGCAGGGCAGATATTTTTATGTCCCTCTTACGAGGGATAAAATGAAAATTAACAGCTCGGGTTGGGCCGTGTTCTCAAGGCGGTGGCCGAGAGACAGATTTATCATTTATTTTCCAGTGGGGCAACGCTGACTGTGAAGTTGAAGAAAAAAAATATCTTTGAAGACGTTGGAAGGTGATGTGTAAACATGAGTTCATTTAAAACATAAAGCGACAACTAATTATATTGGACTTCTGCTTCTCATAAAATGTTGAAGAAAAAAACATTATTTTGGCTATAACTTATTTTTTCATGTGTTCTATTTATTTTCCAGTGGGTCAACGCTCACTATGAATTTGAAAAAAAATCCTTGACGACGCTGGAAGGCGATGTGCGAAAGTTAATTTCTTTAAGACATGAAGCGGCAACTAATTATTAGACTGCTCTTGCTTCTCATCAAGTTTTGAGAAGAAAAAAAAACAAAGGGTATTCGTTCAGTTGAAACTTTTTTTTTTTAAATTCAGTGGGGAACGCTCACTGTGAATTTGGACCAAAAATGGATTTTTTAAGCTAAAATGTGATTATGTGAAGGTTAGTTGTGCCTTCCCTTCATATTCCGACCGCTTCTTTTAAACTTTTGAAAGAGACAAACAGATTTTAGTCATGTATTTCCGAGTGACATAACTATCCTATTCTATTCTATCCTATCCTGTTCTATCCTATCACGTAACTCGAAGGTCGTTGGGGCACCACAGATGATCATTTAACCAGCGTACTCCATCTTTCCCTGTCCTCCGCAACCCTCATGGCTTCGCTCAGTGTCGAGCCAGTCCATTCTCGAATGTTGTCCTCTCACCTCTTTTTCTGTCTCCCTCTTCTGGTCCTGATTTGGCTCGGACGAGTCCGCTGGACCTAAAACAATAATCATGTAATGTAATGTAATTTCTCCCTCTTCTCCTGCCTCCTTGCAACGTGCCTCGCAGGAGGGTCATTGCAAGGCCTGATGCTCTGATGACGTGGCCATACCATCCGAGTTTCCGTTTCTTCACACATCATTGTTAATTCAAAATTTGAAAAAAGGATTATTGACGACTCTGAAAAGTAATGCGTGAACGTTAGTTGCTTTAGAACAGGAAGCGACAACTAATTATTTACACTGATCCTTCATACCAACAAATTTTTTGTAAAATTTTTGGAGTGATGTTGTTTTAAACTTATTTTGTTTTCAAGTTTGGCAGCACTCAATGTGAATGGTAAATAGATCTGTCGAGGAGGTGCGGGGCGGTGTGGGGTGAGAGGGGGGGGGGGGGAGGGGCAGGCTTGGTCATAGTGGAAAACCCTCTCAAAACGTAAAGCGACAGCTATAATTACGTAGACTCACTCCTGCCGTTCTCTCTTAAAAATTCATCTTTCACATCCTCCCCGTTCGCCCTCCTAGTGCGCCAATGTCTACAACCTTCCTTAAAATGTTGAACCGAGCTCATTATTTTGGACATGCGAGAGAGCCAACAACAACAACAAAAATCAACAACAACAACAAGTATCTTTGGACCGAAAAACGCAATTAAAACTCACTCGAGAGGCGGGAGCGGCGACACGTCACCTACATACGATATGTCTAGGGTCCGTTGCTAATTAATAAAACCAACTTTTCAACAACAACAACAAAAATCTGTAGCGCAGATGTCTATAGTTTTAAAGTATCAAAGCTATCCACCATCATTAAATCAATGACTCTCTCTCGCGCGCGCACACACACACACACGCAAGCGCGCGCACACACACACACACACAATAATATTCATATCCATATTATGTATCCTTGACCTATCAGAAAGCGATACCTTCATGCGACGAAGTAGAACCAACAATGTACACGTTTGTATTGTTATAAAAACAAACGTCGCAATATTGTGTGTTTACTGAATTTCTCATTCTGCATTATTTCAAAACAATTATAGACAGCTCATGCCTCTTGTCAGCCCAAGTGGCGACCACGTGTGTCTCTCTACGACGAACTGAGACGCAAATCGCAAAACGCAACTTGGCTAAATAATTATGTGTCCCTCCACGACGAACTGAGCCGCAAGTCGCAAAACGCAACTTCCGCTAAATAATTATATGTCTCTCTTCGACGAACTGAGCCGCAAGTCGCAAAACACAACTTAGGTAAATAATGATGTGTCTCTCTACGACGAACTGAGCCGGAAGTAGCGAGAACAACTTTAATTAAACAAGGATGCTTCTCTCTCTTTTTTTCTCTCTTTTTTTTTAATTGATATTTTATCACGCTTATATAGCGCTGTTTCCAACTTCAGAGCCACTCAAGGCGCTGGTGGATACAGGGTCTAACCTCAGGACACCAGAGGCACCCACCTGCAGCCTTTGGGCGCATAGCCTAACGCCGAGGCGACTGAGCACAATCCTGGGCGAGCGGGGATGGAAGAGAATGGACATAGTTTCTTGCCGGGTGTATTTTGTGTAGCCCGCGCTCACCCGTCTAGGACTTGAGCGTCAGGATCTTTAAAGTCCGTGCGATGGAATGCGTGCGTGCACAGACTAGACCTCGGTTTATACTCTCGTCTAAGGGAGGACAAGTATGTAAACATGTAGTGTTGGAATGTGTCATAACAGGGTGCAATAAACTAGCGAGAGATAATGAACTTTATAAAAGAGAACGTGCTGATCTTGCGACTATCTATGTGTGCGTCTATGACGTGGATGCTTGCGATAATGTGACGTCTAACGGTGACGAGCTACTGTTCACATTGTGTTGCCTCCTTGTAGTGACTGTGAGTTCAGTTATTTTGTTTAAAGTCTTTAGTTTTTTTCTTTGCAATGATTTTTAGGTATTCCTTCATACTCATATGCATACTCAAACAAACACATGTTTACATTATGACTTATATTGTCCCCCGTTGACAGAGCCACTGTGAACGTGAAAGCGCATCTTGCGACGTTGTGACTAATATTACTTCTCGTTGATTGTGTCGTTGTGAATATGGAAATGCTTTCGGTGATAGTCTGACTGGTGTCCCCTTCGCGGCGCTGCGTGAATTGGTGATTCTGGTGATACTCTGACTGATGTTGAATCCTGTTGCGAATTGTGTGTAACGATGAGTTTACACTGAGCGCTCCTGTTTCTGTTAGTGGTCCTGATTCGGCTCTTGGCAGTCCGCTGGACCTTTAAACACTGAATATCTATCTATCTATCTATCTATCTATCTATCTATCTATCTATCTATCTATCTATCTATCTATCTATCTATCTATCTATCTATCTATCTATCTACCTACCCATATCTCTCTATCTTTCTATCTCTCTATCTCTCTCTCTATCTATCTATCTATCTATCTATCTATCTATCTATCTATCTATCTATCTATCTATCTATCTATCTATCTATCTATCTATCTACCTACCCATATCTCTCTATCTCTCTATCTCTCTATCTCTCTATCTATCTATCTATCTATCTATCTATCTATCTGTTTCTGTCTGTTACTAGTGATAAAGGTGTGACTGCTGTTTGAAGCGGTGTACTATGTG
>CM072522.1:39067724-39087724 GCA_036898135.1 Oncomelania hupensis | reverse complement strand
TTTAATCGACTCTAGAGAGATTCCATCCGACGTTCATTTAGCTGTCGGGGTGAAGGAAAGTACAGTGCATTGGGCCAATGGTCTTAACATGAACGAATCTAGCTGATGTTTGCTTGTTTTCTACAGTATTATTACCCTTTTGTGAAAGAGAGAGAGAGAGAGAGAGAGAGAGAGATAAAGAGAGAGAGAGAGAGAGAGAGAGAGAGAGAGAGAGAGAGAGAGATGGTAGTGGTATCCTTACAGGCATGGTCAACCGTCCTGCAGTACTAACCGGCCCTTCCCGAAGCTGCTTTAACATGAAACATTGCAAGCGAGTGTGCCCGAAAACATGGACCCTCGCAGCGGATCTACAACGAAGAATACAAAGCATGGAGATGAAGTGCTACAGAAGACTTCTGGGCATTTCCTATACCCAGCACATCAACCAAACGACGAAGTCCGACAGACCATTATAGCACGAGCCATTGGACAACACGATGATATGCTCACAGAGGTGAAGAAACGGAAACTCCGAGGGTACGGTCACGTCACCACTGCATCGGTCCCTTGCAAAAAAAACAAGCATCCTGCAAGGCACGGGGCAAAGAGGCAGAAGAAGAGGGAGAGACAATAAAAAAAGAGGTGGGAGGACAACATTGGAGAATGGACTGATTTGACGCTGAGCGAAGCCATGAGGGTTGCTGAGAACAGAGAAAGATGGAGTACGCTGGTTAAACGATCTGTGGTGCCCCAACGACCTTTGAGTTACGCGATAGAATAGGATAGGTTAGGATGGATAGGTTAGGATAGGTTAGGATATGATAGGTTAGGATAGGTTAGGATAGGTTAGGTTAGGATAGGATAGCCCCAAAAAACAACACCACTGCGCTACCCAAATGATAATGCTATCTAATTATGTGTGTGTGTGAGAGAGAGAGAGAGAGAGAGAGAGAGAGAGAGAGAGAGAGAGAGAGAGAGAGAGAGAGCATATCCCTCAGATTCGCTTTCCAAGTCCCTATTTCCAAGGCCTTTTTAACCTTTTGGCGAAAATGGGTTTACTCTAAAATTCGCGTTGTTTATTACATTAAGCGATTATTTAAAAAAAAAAAAGGGGGGGGAGGTGGATGTGAGGGGTGGGGTGTGGAGGAGGGCTTTTGTTGCTCAAACCCACCGCTCAAGTTTGATTTTTTTTTAAATTTTCGTTTCCGACAGGGATTGATTTCCCCTGTTATAACGGTACATCGAGACCACAGACCGTGCGACCTTTGACCCTTTTTTTCAGTGAACCGGTTGGTGCCGGGGTTTCAGTATAAATAGTATCACCACTTTCTGGAAAATGTAGTGCTTTAAATTCCCACTGTCGCTGTCTTTCTCATTTGCTCTTTCTCGTTCCTACTCTGTTCTATCAATCTACTATACTATCTTCTTCTTCGCTAGACCAGTCACCTACCTTTTTTTCTTCAAAACTCTTCCGGGACAAGACTCCTCATTTGTGTGCGATGTCTGTTGGATCAGCTTGGAAATAGTGGACGCTTTCTGCCAGGTGGTCACTTGGGCTTCCTGTGATGTTATTATTTAATAATAATAATAATAATAATAATAATAATAATAATAATAATAATAATAAGAAGAAGAAGAAGAAGAAGAAGAAGAAGAAGAAGACTGGATGCTGTTTTCGCACCTTTCCCCAAATCAATCAGGCTCAAAGCGCGGCGATCTGTACCAACATACATGCTCACCTGTCTCATCCACCCATACACACACACACACACACACACACACACAAACACACACACACATAACAAATACACATCCATCACTCAAACAGGTGGTGTAAAGGCAGGGAGATCGCTATTGGAAGACGGAAAGAAAATATAATTTTTTTCTTTTTGAAATTTTATATTGATTGCGTCCAGTACCATTATTAAAAGGAGGGAGGAAATGTATGCATTTTCTGTGTATGTGTTTTGTTGATATTTTATTTTGTTTTTGTAAACGGGGTTTCGATAAATTAAAGTATAATAGCCTCACCGTCCTCTGCGCGCGTGTGATGTTTTTATTGTGTAGTGACCGGCTGGTGGAGTGCCTTCAGTGTTACCACCAGGGTTGTTTCGGTAGATCTTTTATGCGGATCAGTGGGTGAGCGCTCTTTCAGCGAAGTTGTGGTCTTGATTTTGTGGTCCTGATTCGGCTCTTTGCAGTCCGCTGGACCCTGTAAGCAAGGAATAAATAACTGACTTACGTGTCTTGAAGAACGTGTCTTTGGTGTATTCTGTAAGGCAGGTCCATTTTATCAACCTTAAGCAAACAAAAAACACTTTACGAGCAATTTTGTGTATTTATTTATTTTTACTTTTTTTTTCTTCTTTTTTTCCTTTTTTTGTAAACGGGTTTTGTCTTTTACCGTCTTTTGGTAGATGCTAATCTGTATATATGAAGATTGTTGGCTAGCCGTTGCTATTATCAATAGGCACCCGAAAAATACCGAATTTATTGATTTAAAAAAACAACAACTTGAACTATATTTTCGAAAGAATTTGTCGTTGTTGTTGTTGTTGTTGTTGCTTTTGTTGCAAGATTTGCTCTTTTTTTTTCCCAGTGGGGCGACACTCATTGTAAATGTTAAATGACCTGTGGAGGGTGCGTGGGTCCTTTTTTAATGAAGTAAGTGCTTCCTTGACAGACCCGAGGACGTCTCCTCATTCCCCCCGCAGAACAAAGTAAATGGCCAAAAGGGGAAAAGGGGGAGGTCAGTCCCGTCCACGTCCAAATTAGTATTCGTTATCTCCCTTGGCGCACTCTTCTTTTGCTACGCATTTTAGCCCCCGTGTGCATTATTGATAAAGGGTGGCCAGTGCATGGGGAGGTCGGTGGAGAAGGAAGAGGGAGTGGAGGGAGGGAGGATGGGAGCGGTGGACGGAGGGAGGGGCTGAGGCAGAAGAAGCGACGTGGTTTACATTACATTACATTATTGTTGCTTTAGGTCCAGCGGACTCTTCCGAGCCAAATCAGGACCGGACAACCCCCAATCCGCATTAAAGATCTGCTGAAACAACCCTAGTGGGAAAACTGAATGCCATCCACCAGCCAGTCACTTTACAATAAAGACATCCCACGCAGGGGACGCTGAGGCTGCACTCTTAATTTATCGAACCCCCGTTTACAAAAACAAAATAGAATACAAACAACATTATAAATTATCAACAAAACATACACATATAAAATGCCTACATTGCTAAATAATAACATCATAGGAAGCCCTAGTGACCACCTGGCAGAAAGCGTCCAATATTCCCTAGCTGATCCAACAGACCTCATACACAAACAAGGAGTCTTGTCCCGGAAGAGTTTTTAAGAAAAAAGGTAGGTGACTTGTCTAGCGAAGAAGAAACTAGTATAGCAGATTGATAGAACAGAGCAGGACTGAGAAAGAGCAAATGAGAAAGACAACGACAGTGGGAATTTAAAGCACTAAATTGCCAGAAAGTGAGGATACTATTTATACTGAAACCCCCGGTACCCCAACGGGTGTGCGACGTGGTTTGTCGTATCAAATGATAAAAAGAGTGTTGAATATAATAATAATAATAATAATAATAATAATAATAATAATAATAATAATAATAATAATAATAATAATAATAATAACAATAACAATGATATCAATAATAAAAATAGTATTGACAATACTACTACTACTACTACTACTACTACTACTACTACTACTACTACTACTACTACTACTAATAATAATAATAATAATAATAATAATAATAATAATAATAAAAATAATAATACAGGATGCTACCACACGCTTTTCCCTCAAACTCAAAACGCGGCGATCTGCAGAGATCGCTATTACACAAAAAGGAAAGACATATTTCTTTCTTAAATTTTTTAAACATTTAGTTGGACTGCATCCAATTTCATTATTGAGGGGAGGAAGAAAAAGGGAGTACCCGGAGAAAACCCTCGCTGACCTGAAAAGTTTCGTTCTTCAAGTTACGTAAGCTCGTCGCATGCTGCGTTTGAACCCACAACCTTCGGCGCCTTATCAGTTGTTTTACCAGGTTACCTCAACAAGAAGAAGCAGCAGAAGAAGAAGCAGAAGCGCAAGAAGAAGAAGAAGAAGAAGAAGAAGAAGAAGAAGAAGAAGAAGAAGAAGAAGAAGAAGAAGAAGAAGAAGAAGAAGAAGAAGAATGAATGAATGAAAGAACATTGAGGTTTAACGTCTACACCCACCATTGGTGATATGGCAGACGGGGATAACCATCCCAGGGAAAGAGGGGTAGGGACTTGAATCAACACTGAACCACCAAAGCAATCATACTGCTAAAATGGACAGTAAAAATAGCCACATTTTATATCGCCCACCACGGGATTCGAACCTGGGTCATCGGTGTGCCAAGCGAACGCTCTACCACTTGAGCTACGGCGGTGGGCAATGAAGAAGAATAAAGAAGAAGAAGTAGAAGAAGAAGAAAGAAGAAGAAGTAGAAAAAATAGTGGAAGAAGAAGAAGAAGAAGAAGAAGAAGAAGAAGAAAAAGAAGAAGAAGAAGAAGAAGAAATAAGAAGAAGTAGAAGAAAAATAAGAAGACAAAATAGAAGAAGAATAAAGTAGAAGAAAAAGTAGAAGAAGAACAAGTAGAAGAAAAAGTAGAAGAAGAACAAGTAGAAGAAGAATAAAGAAGAAGAAGTAGAAGTAGAAGAAGAATAAAGAAGAAGAAGTAGAAGAAGTAGTAACAGAAGAAGAGGGAGAAGAAGAAGAAGAAGAAGAAGAAGAAGAAGAAGAAGAAGAAGAAGAAGAAGAAGAAGAAGAAGAAGAAGAAGAAGTAACAGAAGAAGAAGAAGAAGAAGAAGAAGAAGAAGAAGAAGAAGAAGAAGAAGAAGAAGAAGAAGAAGAAGAAGAAGAAGAGCAACAACAACAACGACAACAACAGCAGCAACAACAACAACAAAATAACAGTAACAGAAGAAGAAAAGCATTATTATTAATGATTAGAAGATGGGTATTATTTTCTAATTTTTCTAAATTCTGGCGTCTCGTGTGTCCACTTTGGCGATGGATTTATTGCTTTCGGGGAATCATCACAGCACACATGCTAAGATAAAAGAAGAAGAAGAAGAAGAAGAAGAAGAAGAAGAAGAAGAATTCTGAGGGTG
The DNA here is from genome assembly GCA_036898135.1 of Oncomelania hupensis. Taxonomy (NCBI): domain Eukaryota; kingdom Metazoa; phylum Mollusca; class Gastropoda; order Littorinimorpha; family Pomatiopsidae; genus Oncomelania; species Oncomelania hupensis. Next base: position 39,082,581 of record CM072522.1, on the reverse strand, counting down.
GCCTCGTGGCGCAGTGGATAAGTCGCCGGTTTCCTATGCCGAAGGTCGCGGGTTCGATTCCCGCTAGGGGCGAACGTATGTGACTTAGGTACGAGACTTTTGAGGTCACCGAGGGTTTTCTCCGGGCACTCCGATTTCCTCCCACCCTTCAATAATGGTACAGGACGCAGTCAATATAAAAATTTCATAAAAATAAAAATTCGATTTTCTTTCCGTCTTCTAATAGCGATCTCCCTGCCTTTACACCACCTGTTTGAGTGATGGATGTGTATTTGGATGTGTATTTGGTGTGTGTGAGGGTGGATAAGACAGGTGAGCGTGTATGTTGGTATAGATCGCCGCGCTTTGAGCCTGATTGATTTGGGGAAAGGCGCGTATTTAGCATCCTGTATTATTATTATTATTATTATTATTATTATTATTATTATTATTATTATTATTATTATTATTATTATTATTATTATTATTATTAAATTCTAGTGGCTCTTTTGTCCATTTAGGCGATAGGTTTACGGCTTCGCAGGCTGTCCTGAAATGTCTCCTAATGACGTTGATGTTTCAATAGCGCCGATCTCTACCCGATTACTGCGCTATAAAAACAAGGAATGATGTTTTCAAAGGGGACAAAAGTTTCGGAATAACAATTTGTATTTTTGAAACTCCATTTTTAATGCTCGTGTGTGCGCGCGTGTGTGTGTGTGTGCGTGTGTGTGAGAGAGAGAGAGAGAGGACATGGCCGCACCGTATGAATCTTTTATTTTTTTTAAAATCTTGCTATAACCAGAAATGTTAGAAGTACATGCCTTCCTTGTAATGCTCTAAGCGATGGCAGGATTACGAGAGAGAAAGGGGTGAAAAATCCCAGCTTTTTGATTGGTTCTTTTTTTAAGGGCTAGCGCACACGAAGTTTTTGTCTGGACTGCAACTCCTTGGGCGGCAGAGTTAAAGTTTGGCTTGATACTTCTACAGTAAAACCTCCCTTTTACGACCTTTAAATTGCCATTAAAACGAGGTCCTAAATTGGAGAGGTCTTAAAATGGAGGTAGGACATTTTCGGAAAAAGACATTTAGAAAATTATTTTAATTAAATAAATACATGGACAAAAAGTAAGGAATTGGGCTATATAGCTAGTTGTGCGCCATAGGATGTTCCTATAAAATAAAACTCCTATCCTACCCTATCCTATCCTGTCCTATCCTATTCTATCCCGTAACTCAAAAGTCGTTGGGGCACCACAGATTATCGTTTAACCAGCGGACTCCATCTTTCTGTCCTCGGCAGTCCTCGTGGCTTCTCTCGGTGTCAAGCCAACCCATTCTCGAATGTTGTCCTCCCACCTCTGTTTCTGTCTCCCTCTCCTTCTGCCTCCTCGCACCGTGTCTTGCAGGATGGTCTTTGCAAGGCCCGATGCTCTGGTGAGCAAATCATCGTGTTGTCCAATGGCTTGTGTTGATGGGGCTGTCGGACTTCGTCGTTGGTGATGTGCTTACAGTAGGTATAGGAATGCTTAGAAATCTTCTGTAGTGCCATCTCCATGCTTCGTGTTCTTCGCTGTAGGTCTGCTGTGAGGGTTCATGTTTCGCCAGAGAATAAGAAGATAGAACTCGTTTCAGCCAATTCTATCCACTGTGATTTCAACCTAACCCAGCTCCCTTAACTTGAAACCTTGCTAGCGTGAGCCCAAACCTTTACACTGCTGTGCCCACCAACAGGGCCAACTGTGACGCTGTAAGAAAGATTTAATAGATTCCCTTGAGATAGAATCTTTGACGGGATCAAGGATTTTACCTTGGAATAGACGACAGTATGACCCCGGCTTAGCTGTTTCTTCGGTCTGATCTCTCGTAGTTGTCGACTTCCTTGTCTTCTTTCTTAAATATTTACTTACACTATTCTCTTCTCTTTTGTTTTTTGTTGTAGTTGTTGTCGTTGTTGTTGTTGTTGTTGTTGTTGTTGTTGTTGTTGTTACGTTCTTTCTTCTTCTTCTTCTTCTTCTTCTTCTTCTTCTTCTTCTTCTTGTTTTCCTTCTTCTTGTTCTTGTTCTTCTTGTTCTTGTTCTTCTTCTTCTCTTTATGATCATGCTTATGTTTAAAGTTCACAACAATATTGCACCAAACTATTTAACCCGATTTTTAACTAAATCATCAAATGTATACCATTCCCAAAATTATCTCTTACCTAAACCAAGAATTGATCTATATAAGACTAGTTTTGGGTTCAGAGCACCGTCTTTATGGAATGAACTTCCTCAGGTCATTAAACAAAACAAAACAATCAAATCATTTAAATTAATGCTTTTTAACCATATTTTAAATTCATAATTTTTCCACCCACAGGTCACCATATTATATTGGTATAATATTATATTGTTCAGATGACGTTTAGATATGTTAAAAGTTTCTTGTTTTGAAATTATTATAGTTTTACTTTTATATATGTAACATGTGGGAGTTGTAATTGATTGTATAAATGTATTATGCTTGAGTGGGTGCCTGAAACAAGGACTAATTGTAAGAATAAGCTGTAAGCTTAAAATTATTATCCTTGTAACATGTTGTAATTGCAATAAACGTTTAAAGTCTAAAGTCTTCTTCTTCTTCTTCTTCTTCTTCTTCTTCTTCTTCTTCTTCTTCTTCTTCTTCTTTTTCTTCTTCTTCTTCTTCTTCTTCTTCTTCTTCTTCTTCTTCTTCTTCTTCTCCTTGCTTTCTTTCTTTCTATTTTCTTCTCTCTTTATCTTTTTCTTTGTGTCATTGTTGTTTGTTGTTGTTACGTTCTTTCTTTTCTTTCTTTCTTCCTTTCTTTCTTTCTTTCTTTCTTTCTTTCTTTCTTTCTTTCTTTATTTCTTTCTTCCTTTCTTTCTTTCTTTCTTATTCTTCTCCTTCTTTCTTTCTTTCTTTATATTTCCTACTTTCTTCCTTATTTTTCTTTGTGTCATTCTTGTTGTTGTTGTTTTTGTTGTTCATCTTCTTCTTCTTCTTCTTATTCCTCTTGTTATTGTTCTCCTTGTTCTTTTTGTTATTCCCATTGTTATTCTTCTTCTTGGCATTTCGTTTTGTTATTGTTCTTCTTGTTCTTCTTGTCTTATTTGTTGTTGTTGTTGTTCTTCTTCTTATTCTTCTTCTTCTTCTTCTTCTTTCTTTCTTTCTTTCTCTCTTTCCTTCTTTCTTTCATTCTTTCTTTATTTTTCATTCTTTCTTTCCATCTTTATTTCTATAATTATTCTTGTTCTTGCTCTTCTCGTTCTTTGTATTATTATTGTTTTATTGTTTTTCTTTTTCTTCCTTCTTTCTCTCTTTCTTTTTTCTTCTTTCTTGTTATTGTTCTTTGTGTACTTCTTCTTGTTCTTGTTATTCGTTTTCGTCTTATTGTTATTCTTCTTGTTCTCCTTATTATTTTCCTTGTTCATTTCTTTGTGTTATTTTTTCTTGTTCTTGTTCTTCTTTTTGTTCTTGTTCTTGTTCTTCTTTTTGTTCTTGTTCTTGTTCTTTCTTTCTTTTTTTCTTTATTTTCCCTTCTTTCTTTCTATCTTTCTTTCTGTCATGCTTGTTGTTGTTGTTGTTGTTGTTGTTGTTGTTGTTGTTGTTGTTGTTGTTCTTCTTCTTCTTCTTCTTCTTCTTCTTCTTCTTCTTCTTCTTCTTCTTCTCCTCCTTCTTCTTCTTCTTTCTTTCGTTCTTTCTTTCTTTCTTTCTTTCTTTCTTTCTTTCTTTCTTAAAACTTAAATCTTTTCTGTTCTGCAAGCATCTGCATGCTTGATCCGCTGTGATTCCGTCACTAGTCGAACGATTGATTTCAGTCTTTGAGAGATGCTTGCATACGTAAGATGGTCAGTGAGTGGGTGCTGAGGAATTAAAACATCACAACAGCTTGCGTGTGTCTGACAATGCCTAGGTGTGTGTGTATGAGTGCGATATACATGTAATGTCTACATCATGGTCATGATCTTTGAATAATCATTCTTCATATCTTACGTGACTAACTCTTAGTTTTTACTTGGAATTTTATATTTACTTATTTATTGTCCAGAGTTTAAAAGATGTGATTGCATTTCTAATAACATTTTCTGTTTTTACATTTCCCATCATTTTTGTTTTGACTTTTATTATTTTGCCAGTCTTATTAAGCTATTAGTACATTGTTATAATGCGACTATTGTACGCGTGAGGTTTACTTCCAATTTCTTACTTTAATGAATTTTGTTTTTAATTGTATTTATTGATTGTATTCTATCTATTGTACTGTGCGTGTGACTGTGTTTGATGCGCCTTGATCAGACTGTTGTTTGATAGTGCGCTTTATAAATAAAATTATTATTATTATTATTATTATTATTATTATTATTATTATTATTATTATTATTATTATTATTATTATTATTATTATTTATTTATTTATTTCGTTTTTCTGTCCTTTTCCTTCTTTCTTTTTATCTTTCTTTCTGTTATTCTTCTTGTTCTTGCTCTTCTTTTTCGTCTTCTTGTTATTCTTCTTGTTCTTATTTCTCTTGTTCTTTTTGTTATTCTTGGTCTTCTTGTTCTTGTTCTTTGTGTTATTTTTCTTGTTCTTGTACTTCCTCTTCTTCTTGTTGTTGTTGTTGTTCTTCTTCTTCTTCCTCTTCTTCTTCATCTTTGACGGGTTTCTCGCTTATTCTAATTTTTTTTAAAAATTCAGTCTATATTCTTTTTCCCCCTCACTTTTCTTCTTCTTCTTCTTCTTCTTCTTCTTCTTCTTCTTCTTCTTCTTCTTCTTCTTCTTCTTCTTCTTTTTCTTCTTGTTCTTGTTCTTCTTCTTCTTCTTCTTCTTCTTCTTCTTCTTCTTCTTTTTCTTCTTCTTCTTCTTCTTCTTCTTCTTCTTCTTCTTCTTCTTCTTCTTCTTCTTCTTCTTCTTCTTTGTTCTCTTTTTTTCTCTATTCCCGTTCTGTCGTTATTCCTGTTTCTTCTTCTTGTTCAATCCTCTTGTTCATTCAATCTGTTCTTTTCTCTCTTGAATTTTCCCCTCATTTGTTTGGTTTTTCTTTTTCTCTTTCTCGTTCTTCTTCTTCTTTTTCTTCTTCTTCTACTACTTCTTCTTCTTCTTCCTGTTCTTCTTCTTCTTCTTCTTCTTCTTCTTCTTCTTCTTCTTCTTCTTCTTCTTCTTCTTCTTCTTCTTCTTCTTCTTCTTCTTCTTTTTCTTCTTCTTCTTCTTCTTCTTCTTCTTCTTCTTCTTCTTCTTCTTCTTCTTTTTCTTCTTCTTTCGTTATGAGGATAGCCGCTAAGGAGTGAGAGCCGGGGCTGGGTGTTGACCGTAGTGATCCGAATCAGAACAGAAGGAAACTTGATGGTAGGCGAGATCAGGCATTTTTTTAAGGCTGAGATTTTCAAGTTGGACTTGGAAGTGGCTTTGTTCGGAGAGCTGCGAAGAGAGAGAGGAAGATAGTTCCAAGTTGGAAGGGCCAAGCACTGAGAAGGATCGACAGCCTGCAGAGGAGAGTTTGTAGCGGGGGTATTTATAGCATGAGGGTGTCAGAGGAAGAACGCAGACATACAAAAGTTCTCAGCAATTTTCAAGAGGGGCGTGCTTCTAAGCCCTGTCTATAAGGGTTCCTCTGCACCCTAATTTCAGTACATCAGTAACTTGCATCTGCTCTTTCGTCTTCTCCTAAGCTCACGCCACTTAGGCCTACGGTCGTCATACGTCACTCTTTCCCCTTCCACTCCCCCATCCCCCTCCCCACCTCTCTCATCGTGCACTCTGCTCCTCCTATCTCCCCCCTCCCACCCACTCATCTCCATCTCCCATTAACAATCGCATGCTCTGGGCTATGAATATTCATAGACTGATTACAAAGAAGAAAACGAGCGTAACACAAGTTGCCAAGTCACCCCAAACATGTCCAGATACCCGGGTACACACGCACACACACACACACACACACACAAACACAAAACAACAATAACTACTACTATTACTACTGCTGCTGCTACTAAAATAATAATAATAATAATAATAATAATAATAATAATAATAATAATAATAATAATAATAATAATAATAATAATAATAAATAATTAATACTAGATAGACACACAGACAGACAGACAGAAGATAAATAGATACAAATAAGCACATACATGTTGATAGCATACTAACGATAAATTTTATTGCACAAATTGAGATGACTAAAATTGCATTGTATTGTATTGTATTGTATTGTATTGTATTGTATTGTATGAAGGGGGATTCGGGCGGTGGTACGCGAGGGAGAAAGAAGGGACATATTACATTGTTATTGCTATAGGTCCAGCGGACTCTTCCGAGCCAAATCAGGACCAAAAAGTCAAAACCACAACTAGGCTGAAAGAGGATTCACCCCCTGCTCCGCATAAAAGATCTGCCGAAACAACCCTAGTGGTAACACTGAAGGCACTCCACCAGCCGGTCACTTTACAACAAAGACATCCCACGCAGGGGACGCTGAGGCTGTACTCTAATTTATCGAACCCCCGTTTACAAAGAAACAAAATAAAATACAAACATCATTATGAAAGATCAACAAAACACATACATAGAAAATGCCTACATTGCTAAATAAATAACATCATAGGAAGCCCCAGTAACCACCTGGCAGAAAGCGTCCAATATTTCCAAGCTGATCCAACAGACCTCACACACAAATGAGGAGTTTTGTTCCCGAAAAGCTTTCAAGAAGAAAGGTAGGTGACTGGTCTGGCGAAGAAGAAGATAATAGTAGATTGATAGAACAGAGTAGGAATGAGAAAGAACAAATGAGAAAGACAGCGACAGTGGGAATTTAAAGCACTACATTTCCAGAAAGTGGGGATACTATTTATACTGAAACCCCCAGGCACCCCCAGGCACCCCCACGGGGGCAAAGATAAGGAAGGGAGGGGTAGATCACCACGAGTAATCAAGTAGTTGAAACATGAAAACAATGACAGTCCTCACGTCACTTGTGACAAACCGACTTCTCCAAACTAATACTCCTAGCAGCGTACGTGCTGCTGATGTGACATTAGACTGAGGGAAATGCGATATTCATATTTTATACCACAGTTGGGGGAACTAGCAGGGTGCTTTCCATTGAATTTGTTTACCGTGGTATTATCGACCTACTTTACCGAACCACCGATCATGGCTTCCTATTTGACGAGAAGGAAGCAAACTCCCACAGCCGTAGCGCAGCGGTAAGAGCGTCCGCCTGGCACACCGATGGCTCAGGTTCAAAATCCGTCCCCCCCCCCCCCCCCCTCTGGGTGTGTGGGGGTTTTCAGTATAAATAGTATCCCCACTTTCAGGAAATTTAGTGCTTTAAGTTCCCACTGTCGCTGTCTTTCTCCTTTGTTCTTTGTCATTCCGACTCTGTTATACCAATCTACTATACTATCTTCTTCTTCGCTAGACCAGTTACCTACATTTTGTTTTCTTCAAAACTCTTTCGGGACAAAACTTCTCATTTGTGTGTGAGGTCTGTTGGATCAGCTTGGGAATATTGGACGCTTTGTGCCAAATGGTCACTAGAGATCTATGATGTTATTATTTGGCAAAGTAGGCATTTTATATGTATGCGTTTTGTTGATATTTTATAATGATGTTTGTATTCTTTTTTGCTTTTGTAAACGGGGGTTCGATAAAATAGAGTATAGCCTCAGCGTCCCCTGCGTGGGATGTCTTTATTGTAAAGTGAAGCTGGTGGATTGCCTTCAGTGTTACCACTAGGGTTGTTTCGGCAGATCTTTTATGCGGATCAAGGGTGAGTCCTCAACCAGCCCAGTTGTGGTCTTGATTTTGTGGTCCTGATTCGGCTCTTTGCAGTTCGCTGGACCCTGTAAGCAATGAGTAACTAACTAACTTCTAAATCCATGGTAGAGCGAGTTTATAGGATCCTTTTGTTTTTTTCTTCTCCACTGTCCATCTTGGCTATATGCTTACCTCGTTCGTTCCCCATGGGATGGTTTTATATATCCTCCTGTCAGTCGTATCACCAATGGTGCGTGTAGTAGACGTTTCAACTTCAAATGTTCATTCCAGGAAGCAAACAAGGTTTGATGAAAGAGCCAAGATAATTAAAAGATTGTTTGCAGGCAAGAATGATATTTGAGCTCTCAACACTGGTGTACACATTTTATTTTCTCTTGACTGTAATTCTGCATCTTGCGTATAGCTAACCTCTTATCTCTTTACACACCAGCCGGACCACTCCGTTCTCATTCCGACAGCTGGCTCCTAGGGATTCTACGAAGACGTAGGGTGGGTAAAAGATCTTTCTTTTTTTCATTGAGTGCTGTCACCCAGAGGAACTCTCTCCCATCACAACTCAGACACGCAACAACAATCTTTTCTTTACAAAAAGAAATCTCTAAGAACTTTAACTCTTCAAGAAGTATTATTTGGAGCTTACCTCTTCGAGAAAGTATTTGATCCATCATCCCAGTTTCTTCATGATCTCACCATTGGAAGGCCAGTGTGTATCCTCGCTCCCCTTTCTCCCCGTTGGGGTGCCGGGGTTTTCTGTATAAATAGTATCTCCACTTTGTGGACATTTAGTGCTTTAAATTAGCACTGTTTCTGTCATTCTCATTTGTTCTTTCTCGTTCCCGATCTGTTCTATCCATCTATTATTATTATTATTATTATTATTATTATTATTATTATTATTATTATTATTATTATTATTATTATTATTATTGAGGATTTTTATAGCGCACTTATCTCGCCGTACTTGACCAGCATCTAGGCGCTGGCCGATACAGGATCTAACTCAAACCGCCCGAGAGGCCCACCCGCAGCCTTTGGGGCGCATGGTCTGACGCCCGGACAACTGAACACTATCCTGGCCAGCCAGGGATGGGAGAGAAGGACCAAGTGCATGCTGGGTGTGTTCTTGTCACCGGCACTCACCCCGTCTAGGACGTGAGCGTCAGGATCTTTAAAGTCCGTTATGATGGAATGTATGCGACACACAGACTAGACCTCGGTTTATACTCTCATCCGAAGAAGTAGGAAACGGGAGTAAAGTGTCTTTCCCAGGGACACAACACAATGGCCCGGACAGGGCTCGAACCCGGGACCTTCAGATCCGCAAGCCAAAGCACTACCATTAGACCACCGTGCCTCTCAATCTACTACTATCTTCTTTCTTTTTCTTCGTGCCAATCTACTATCTTTTTTCTTCTTCTTCGTGCCAATCTACTATCTTCTTTCTTCTTTGCTAGACCGGTCATCTACCTTTCTCCTTGAAAATTCTCTGCACATTTAATTTAATTTGAGAGAGAGCGTCTGGAACCTCCCTTGGCGCTAGGCCAGCTTAGTGAGGTCGGCGTCTTCTTCGCTGCTGCTTTAACTTCCTCCCCCTCCCCCCCCCCTTCTTCTCTCCCCGATTCTGAAAACAGATCCAGGTACCAATTTCATAGCTCCGTGGACTAGGGTGCGCCCGTGAGCTTGTTTGAGTGTGTGTGTGTGTGTGTGTGTGTGTGTGTGGGTGTGTGTGTGTGTGTGTGTGTGTGTTTCGTTTGGTGGTTAAAAGCTTTCCAAGCATGTTAACCCATCCAAGCACTATCCCCCTTCCCCGATGTTGCTTAGCCATCAAACTTTGCTAGGTTGTGCTCACAAAACCGCTACACTTGTACGCCGCTTCAACGTTCACAAAACTACTCTCATTTCAATATGTCCTCCCACACAACACTTCCCTCCCTTTGTCTCTCCCTCTCCCCCCCTCTCTCTCTCCCTCCCTCTCTCTCTCCCCCTCTCTCCCTCTCTCTCCCTCTCTCTCTGTAAAAAGATAGTTTTTATGTGGGTACCTAGTCACATAGGCATCCGCGGCAATAATGCAGTGGACAAAGCGGCTAAAGAAGCTCTGCATCTAGATTTCCCTTCACAGATTTTCCAGTTTGTTCCATACTCTGACCTGCGTTGTATGACTGGATCTTATTGTAAACGGCTGTGGCAGACTGAATGGTCTAATCAAATCAATAACAAATTATTTCAAATTCTTCCAGATTTGTCAGCTTCTTTGCCTAACTTTGCATCCACTCGTAAAGAAGAAACAGTTTTGTCTCGCCTTCATATTGGGCATACTTATGTCACCCACAGTTTCCTTTTAAAAGGAGAAGAACCACCATGGTGGTCCTTCGGATGAGAGTATAAACCGAGGTCTAGTCTGTGTCGCATACATTCCATCATAACGGACTTTAAAGATCCTGACGCTCATGTCCTAGACGGGTGAGTGCCGGTGACAAGAACACACCCAGCATGCACTTAGGTCCTTCTCCCCCATCCCTGGCTGCCCAGGATTGTGCTCAGTTGTACGGGCGTCAGACCATGCGCCCAAAGTCTGCGGGTGGGGGTCTCGGGCGGCTTGAGTTAGATCCTGTATCGGCCAGCGCCTTGAGCAGCTCTTGAGCTGGTAAAGCGCTATATAAGAACGATTAAATAAATTTTTAAAAATGCATGTGACAAATCCTTTTCCGTTCACCATTTTATGTCTGAATGTGCTGATCTGGTTGATGAAAGAGAAAGATGTTTTTGTTCAATGCCTTTTAATGAAAGTTTTAAAGTTTGGAATAGTCAACACCTGTTCCAGTTTTTACATGATGTTGGTTTGTTTTATCGCATTTAAGACATATCATCTTGTTTGGTATTCTTGGTTGGATTAGTTAGACTGATTTTATTTACATCTTTTATCATATTTAAATGTTAACAGTTTAGTCTGATTTTACTTAATTTTGTGTGGTCCTGATTCGGCTCTTGGCAGTCCGCTGGACCCTATAAGCACTGAATATCTATCTATCTATCCCTCTCTCTCTCTCTCTTTGCCCCCCTCTCTCTCTCCCTCTCCCTCTCTCTCTCTTTCTACCTCTCTCTCTCTCTCTCTCTCTCAGACATCCTGATCGATGGATTACCCAAAAAAAAAATCATTAAAGCCAAAAGCCGATTACTCAAGCGTTTTTTAAGCAAATTATTTGATAATATTGTAATTATAATGAACTTGCGGTTAACGTTTGAAATACAGAACACCTACTTCAAGAAGATGGACATTTTTTAACAGTTGAAGCTTTTAAGACTAAATATAACATTGATATTGATTTTGTAACATACAGTGGGTGTGTACAGGCCATCAAAAAGTACTTAAATGAATCTGATGTTAAGATTAATAATAATAATATTTTGGTTAAATTTGAGTGCTGCAAAGCCCAGCGAATACTGTGTTCCGTATTTAAAGGAGCAAAGTTGCTGTATGACATTCTTACAAAACCTAATATTTTACCAAATTGTTGTACAAAATGGGATGTTAGGGTTACACGAAATGTGGACTGAAAATTCATTTTTCAAAGAATTGCACAAATAAAAGAGGTGAAGTTAAAATTTCTACAGACACGAATTGTACACAGGATTCTTGGCACGAATATTTTATGTCAGAGCATGGGCCTTGAAAATGACAATCTCTGCTCATGTTGTAAGAGAGAAAAGGAAAATATTCAACATATCTTTTGGAGTTGCGAATGCATCTCTAGTTTCTGGTTAGGTTTACACAGACTCTTAAACACATGTGAACCTGTCAGTAACTTGTCATTTAATGAACACTTGGTTTTGTTTGGATGTGAAAAAAATTGCAAAACAGACGCAATATTTGATTTAATTTTGTTACTTGCAAATATATATATATATATATATATATATATATATATATATATATATATATATATATATATATATATATATATATATATATATATATATATATATACATGTAAAATAAAAAAAGAAATACCATCCCTGGATGCCTTTATCAACATGCTTAAGAACAGGTATGAAATAGAAAAAATTAATGCTAATATCAAAATGAAATGCAATAGATTTAATGATCAGTGGCTAATGTATAAAAAAGTGATTTTATAAGTGTACACCTTTATTTATTTATTTATTTTTTATTTATTTATTTTTTTTAAATTATTATTATTGTTGTTATTGTTGTTTGAAAAATGCTTGGTGTGTTTCTTTGTGTGCTGTTAGTATGTAAATTTATTGAAATAAACAAAAAATATTGAGAAAAAAATCTTAGTAGTAGTAGTAGTAATATTAATACTAATGACAACAACAATAACACTGGATGCTGTACGCATTTTATTCCTAAAAATCAGGCTCAAAGCGCGGCGATCTGGAACCAAATTACACGCTCACATGTTACAGACAATCTCTCCTACATACATACACACATCCATCACTTAAAACATGTGGTGTAAAAGACAAGTCGCCGTTACAGAAAAAAGGAATGGACATCAACACTACCTTTTGAAAGTACCCCCGTAAAGTTGCCGGGGGTTTTCAGTATAAATAGTATACCCATTTTCTGGAAATTTAGTGCTTCAAATTCCCACTGTCTCTGTCTTTCTCCTTTGTTCTTTCTCATTTCTACTCTATTCTATCACTCTACTATACTATTTTCTTCTTCGCTAAGTCAGTCACCTACCTTTTTTCTTGAAAACTCTTCCGGGACAGAACTCCTCATTTGCGTGTGAGGACTGTTGTATCAGCTTGGGAATATTGGACGCTTTCTGCCAAATGGTCACTGGGGCTTCCTACGATGTTATTATTTGGCAATGTAGGGATTTTATATGTATGTGTTTCGTAGATATTTTATAATAACGTTTGTATTTTATTTTGTTTTTTTGTAAACGAGGGTTCGATAAATTAGAGTATAGCCTCAGCGTGCCATGCGTGGGATGTCTATAGTGTAAAGTGACCGGCTGGTGGAGTGCCTACAGTGTTACCACTAGGGTGGTTTCGGCAGATCTTTTATGCGGATCAGGGGGTGAGTCCTCTTTCAGCGAAGTTGTGGTTTTGATTTTATGGTCCTGATTCAGCTTTTGCAGTCCGCTGGACCCTGTAAGCAATGAATAACTAACTAACTTTTGAAAGTGTAGACAAGACTGCATCCAATACCCCTTATGGAAGGGGGAGAGGGAACCAGAGTCCTTGGAAAGAAAACCCTCGGGGACCTGCGTAGTCTCGTACTCTGAAGCCCCATACCGTTCGTCCCCTTGCCGGGGTTCAAACCCGAGACCATTCACACTTTTCTGTTATCCTATGCACCAACGGGAATCCCCCATGTAAGAGGGGTAACTCTTTCCGTTACCGTGAAACATACTTCCGGTTTCTTTCTCCGCGGTATTGTTTAATCCGAGTGTTTTGAGTGAGTTATTTCCAAATATTCAAGAATATGTCGAATCACATGAGAAAGCGTTGGTGGGAGCATAAAGAGAAAGTGTTGCAGAGAATGCCTGATGGATTTGAAGTCCCAGTTGTGACAGAGACAAGTTTACAGTGGGAAGACAACATGTGTCCCTGGCCACCGGTATCGTACCCTCACATAGTCAACTACTTCGTGTTTTGTGAAGGTTGCGACGGCGAAGCTATGGAAAACCACAAGAGTCTTCAGGTCCTGTTTCACTTTCTGTCGATGATCGTTCTTTAATCGTTGTATCACCCCCGTTGGGGTGCCGGGGGTTTCAGTATAAATAGTATCCCCACTTTCTGGAAAGTGAGTGCTTTAAATTCCCACAGTCGCTTTCTTTCTCATATGCTCTCTCTCATTCCTGCTCTGTTCTATCAATCTGCTATACTGTCTTCTTCTTCGCTAGACCAGTCACCTACCTTTTTTCTTGAAAACTCTTCTGGGAAAAGACTCCTTATTTGTGTGTGAGGTCTGTTGGATCAGCTTGGGAATATTGGACACTTTCTGCCAGGTGGTCACTATGGCTTCCTATGATGTTATTATTTAGCAATGTAGGCATTTTATATGTATGTGTTTTGTTGATAATTTATAATGATGTTTGTATTCTATTTTGTTTTTGTAAACGGGGGTTCGATAAATTAGAGTACAGCCTCAGCGTCCCCTGCGTGGGATGTCTTTATTGTAAAGTGACTGGCTGGTGGAGAGCTTTCAGTTTTACCACTAGGGTTGTTTCGGCAGATCTTTTATGTGGATCAGGGGTTGTCCGGTCCTGATTTGGCTCGAAAGAGTCCGCTGGACCTAAAGCAATAATCATGTAATGTAATGTAATATAATCGTTGTATCGCTAGCTCTTCCATCTGACGACTGGCGTTTTCGTGGTGGCTTTCTGCCGATCTTCACTTTGCTGTCGTAACCAAGAAACAGCTGGGGAGATGGATTTTGAATGGTGGGCTCTCGGTCAGTAAAATGAAAGGAACAGACAAAAATTGTCTGCGGTGGACGTTTTAAATGTAGTTTTAACAGCCACTCTCTTATCTGGTCACTATTTGAAGGGGTGTGCAGTTTGTAGGGCTCCTGACACACGCACTCTCCATAAACCATTGGGTAGTGATCAACGTCAAAGTCACGCATCAAGCTTTGAGAAAAGCAAAACAAGCCAGACCGGAACTTGGTTTCACTCTAACCTCGTTTTGATTCATAATGGCGATACCCACGAGTTTTTATGAGAGGTGCCGGAAAGTTGTGAATAGACGGCATAGGAACCCCGCTACTTGGCAATCAACTGAGCTACTAGTGGATCTCCTGGCAATGCCTTTTGGTGTGTGTGGGATGCCCGCTCAATGGATACATGCAAACCTTTGCGGGTTTTCGGACTGTTAAGTCTTCGTGCGCTGGAGGGTCAGAATGGCACAGACGCAAACGCCCACGGGCTCCGGGGACTGGCAGCTGGGAAAGTGGTTTATGATACTGCACTGGGCATGCTAATTTCTGTCAACCGGAAGTCAGGATATGAATGCTGTCCCCACTTCCCCCTCCCCTTCTCTTTTTCTGTCTCTGGTCTCTTCCTTTCTTTCTCTTTTTTTTCTCTCTCTCTTTTTCTTTTTCTCTTTCTCTCTCTCTCTCTCTCT
>CM072522.1:39030224-39057724 GCA_036898135.1 Oncomelania hupensis | reverse complement strand
CTGTTTTTCAACACACACAAAAATGGCTGATATTTCTGGGCTTGAAGGTAGTTCAGATCGTGGCTTACCGTTACTGGTTTTTGCAGTTGCTTCTCTGTAGGACAAAGCCGAGTCACAAACGGCACCCCCCGAAAGAATTAACAGTTCTGAAAATGTTGATTTTATCGGCCAAGGTACGTGGGTATGGTGCGGTAATCACACTGACTCAACCAAAGCTTTTTAATTTTGAGGTTAGGTCAGCCAGGATAGCTATAACAGGGGCGTCGCACACGGGGGGGGCAGGGGGGGCACCTGCCCCCCCAATAATTTGGCCAAAAAAAAAGAAGAAAGAGAGAGAGAGAAAGAAGAAAACAAGAAGAAGAAGAAGAAGATTTCAAACGATAGAGGAAGGCAGGAAGAATCAATAATTAAAAAAAATCACCATATTTTTAAACCGTAGTGTAAAGGGCTAACGTACGAAATAATATTACAATAATCTATTAGCATGTGCCTGTGTTTCACAACAAAATATTTCGTGGTGCTAATGCAATCACCGGGCAGCAGAGCTGGCTTTCGCTGTTTGAAAGAAGTGTCATTTCATCACGCAAAGAGCAAAATTAACAAAACAATGGAATCGTCTGTTTTCCAGGTTTGTTGATATCAATTATTTACTTTAGTCTGTAAAATGAGTAAGGCAAGGGTGAATGTGCAAGTGTCAATAAATAGTTGAGGTGCGCGATATTTTTTAATTTAGATTTAGTTTGTTGATAGGCCTACACGTGCACGTGCTTTGATCGCAAAAGGGGAAAAACAGGACCCGTTCGCTTTTCTGGGGACAGATAACGTGGGCTTGACTGCTTTGATTATTACACCACCACCCCCACCACCCCATTATAGGTTTCACTTGGTTTGTTTGTTTGTTTGTTTGTTTGTTTTGTTTGTTTATGAGTCCGCGAATACATCTCCGATGTTTGTGGACTGAACTAGCTGAGATTTTGTTCATGGACTACTAGTAAGATCATCTGTGATCACCAAGACAAAAGGCACTCAGACAGACAGTATTTTGCTTTAGAGAAACTGCGAGTAATATACGCCCTAGTAAAACAAATTGATCAATTGACTGATTTTCTGAAACTGGTAGTGGAAGTGTTTGGTCATTATATGTATGCAATATGCAAAACGACTTGTGATTTATAGAGAAGACACAATTTCAACCTAGATGATCTTGCGGCAGGTAATTAATGTTCGTGTTTCCTGGTTTTAATCATTATCACATATCGCTAATCATGTATTTGTAGTTTCTGGAAATGAATCTTGTATTTTCAGTAAAGAAGAACATAAATAATTAAATGTTTTTACTCTCAGTCTTTCAGTTGGATGAAGGTACGAGGATATATTACAGGGTGCGTCCCGCTTGTCAGCCCCCCCTCCCCCACCTCCCCGTCGACAGGGTTGCCCCCCCAATATTTTGGACCGTGCGACGCCCCTGTATAAATAGCTTCGCCGATGCTCCCTTTCCTTTCCTTTCACTGGAAGGGAGGGTGCAGGCGAGCTATAAATAGCCCGCAGCCAGCAAAATGTGGAGGCACTAAACAGTGCGGCTCACATAGGCATTGAGCTGGTGTGTAATAATAATAATAATAATAATAATAAGAAGAAGAAGAAGAAGAAGAAGAAGAAGAAGAAGAATGAGAATTAGAATAAGACTTACTGACTGCTATGTAGGCGCTTTCCCCCCCAAATCACCAGCCAAGCTCAAAGCGCGGCGATCTGTACGAGGATACAATCACCTATGTTTTACCCACTCTCGCACACACAACAACAACAACAACAACAACAACCACACCACACTTTTATTGCTCAAATGAACACATTCCAATGGCTTTCTGTAATATCAGAAATGTTGACGACAAAGATGTTGTAACTTAGCTTAGAGATAAACAGATAGTATTGAACAAAACCTGACGTTAATTTACCAGCTCTCTAGCGAAATGTTCGCAGTTATTAACTTAACATCCTTGAGACGTTAACTCCCGATAATATCATGTAGAACTCGCTAGAAAGAATGTAACTTTGCCCAATTGGACATCTGATCTGATCTGAATTAAGCATGATCACGTAAACATTGTAATTATCAAGTGAAAATTGTAATTATTACGTCATAATTACAATTTTCGGTTTGGGCGCATTTCCAGGCGGGATTGCTAGAGCCAAAACTGAAAATTAAACAGATGATATTTGTAATTTTTCAATAATAATTGTAATTATCCCTTGATAATTGTAATTATCCTATGATATTTCTTATTTTGTCATGATATTTGTAATGATCAGGTTTTGACGCTAGTAGGCCGTCATAGTCAAAGGTCACTCGGCCAAGGTATTTGGTGTACCGTACCAGGGAAAAACAAGGGGAAATCACTTTCTGTCAGAGTAGATATGGAACATTAAAAATTTTTTGCGCTTGGTTTGAAGAGTGAAAGCCCACCTTATCAATGTTTACATGTAAATAAAATTCCGAATCGCCACACGGTATGCGCTGGGCTCTCGCCTTTTCATGTGGAAGTGACGTTGCATAAGCTAAATTTAGATAGCTACAGCGCGTGTAGGGAATTCCCGCTAGGCCTATATCGACTTCCCGCGATTACGGAGCCCTATAATACGGCATACTTGATGTCAACAATCTCCAAGGAAACAGTTACGATGGAAGCTGGTTTGTCTTCGTGCTTATCGATAGTTTTTCAAGACGACCAAAGAATAATTGGAACAGTCGAAACTGACAATGATGTCGCTGATGTTTTATCAGCAGTTTAAAGATGCTACATGGCAATATATATATATAGGGAGAACAAATAGGTTGTAATAGAATTGTTTTGAATTTTCATTGTGAATGTAACTGGTTTTTTTTTATCTCATCATCACTATTTGCCCTGTTTTGGTATCATGTAGCAGTCCTGTGTGGTCCTCGACATCTCATACAGCAGTACTCTATGGTCTTTGCCATCTCATGTAGCATCTTGTATGGTCCTCATTATCGCCTGTAGACGTCCCGTTAAGTCCTCACCATCTCATGTTGCAGTCCTGTATAGTCCTCGCCTTTTTATGTAGTGGACTAGTATGGTCCTTGCCATATCATTAAATAGACTAGTATGGTCACCACCATTTTATGTAGTAGACTAGTATATGGTCCTCGCCAATTTATATAGTACACTAGTATGGTCCTTGCCATTTTTTGTAGTAGACTTTATGGTCCTTGCCATTTCATATAGCAGTCCTGTATGTTCCTCGCCATTTCATGTAGTAGACTAGAATGGTCATCGCAAATTTATATAGTACACTAGTATGGTCCTCACCATTTTTTGTAGTAGACTTTATGGTCCTCGCCATTTCATGCAGCAGTCCTGTATGGCCCTCGCCATATCATGTAGGAGTCCTCTATAGTCCTCACCATTTCATGTAGTACACTAGTATGGTCCTCACCATTTCATGTAGGAGACTAGTTGTTACGTTGAAACGTGAACGAAAGTATGTCGGAAGTGCGCACAATAGATCTAATCGTTTCGTTTTGCAAAGTATTCAATAATGGTGTTTATTTACCTTTGATTTGAGTTTGCATTGTTGTTAGGAGAGGCTTTGTATAACGTTGATAATTTGCGTTAGTCGATATTATTTGAGAATCTTCTGGATATGCGTGTTTACTCTTGATAGAAATTTCCTGATACCTGTAGAAGCAAGAGGTCGTTCTGGAAGATATAAAAATATGTATTGACGTAAGTCAGTGATGACGATCTTTTATTCGATTGGTGGCAGTACGTCATTTTCTACCATGTACGAAATCTTTCCGGAAAAGAGAGAGGTTATTTAATCGTGTGCAGAGTTGCTGTTGAGAGATAGTAAAATTGTTGATAGAGAAGTTGTTGATGGAGAGTTGCTGTGAAAGTTGTTGAGTTGAGTTGAGAATTGTATGCAGTTGTTGGTGTGTGCTGAATAAAAGTGGAAAACTTCATACGTCGACTTTGTGACTTGTAAGCTGATTGAGCAGGCTGTGTGAATAAACGAATCTGAGTTACACCTTATCAGGACTTCAGCATCGGGGCTGAATCAAATACTGATAACGAAAAACACCATCATCGAACTGAGTGTAACATTTTGGGGGTCAAGCCGCGATTCACGCCATAGCCAAGGGTTCAACTGCTACAACAAGCGAGTCAACGTTACGAGAAGCAGTCATCGAGGGTAGCCGCCAACGAGTTGCGTCGAGAGGGGCCAACATACTGGGACTACATCCGATAGGTTCGGGTTGACTGCAAGGGCGTGTAGTCGCTGAAGAGTTGCTTCGTGAGCGAACAACAAGTCGGGACTACGTGGCTGCCGCAAGACTACGTCAAGGGACAGTCTCGGAGCTACATCGCCAGTGTTACAGCGAGCGTCGAGCGGACGTCGCGTCTACTTCAGCACAGGAGCGTATACATCAACACCAGCGTGGTGCAGCGTCGCATACGACGAGGACAGCGGGGCCTGCGTTAGCGAAGGCGACTAGTGACAAGCATCAGCGCTACTGCAGAAAGCGTGCTGTTCTAGAACAGTCTAGAAAGGTACAGCACA
This sequence comes from Oncomelania hupensis, assembly GCA_036898135.1. Classification (NCBI taxonomy): domain Eukaryota; kingdom Metazoa; phylum Mollusca; class Gastropoda; order Littorinimorpha; family Pomatiopsidae; genus Oncomelania; species Oncomelania hupensis. The sequence goes on along the minus strand of CM072522.1, from coordinate 39,053,143 downwards.
GTCAAGAACTTTCCAGAAAAAGAACTCTACAGTCAAGAACTTTCTAGAAAAAGAACTTTCCAGAAAAGAACTTTCCAGAAGCATCAAGATGGCTGACTTCTGGCAGAAAGGGGTTGAACTAAATCTAAAAGGCAAACAGCTGACGGAGTACGTCAAATGCCAGGAGAGAATATTGCGTGAAGAAAGAGAAGAACAGCGAAGGCGCGAAGAAAGAGAATTGGAAGAGAAGCGTCTAGAAAAAGAAATAGAATTAGAACAGAAGCGTCTAGAATTAGAGGAGCAGCGACGCCGAGAAGATAAGGAAGAACAGCGTCAACGGGAAGAAAAAGAAGAGCAGCGTCGCCGAGAAGAAAGAGAAGAGCGGCGTCAAGAAAGAGAAGCAGAAGAGCAGCGACGCCGAGAAGAAAGAGAGATGGAAGAAAGACGACTAGAAGCTGATCGTCAGTACCAGCTGGAGTTGGCGCGTATCCAAAACAATCAGCATGCACCACAAGTCGTCAGCGACCACATGGCTCCAAAATTGCCAGCTTTCGTCGACGGGAAGGACCAGATCGACAGTTATTTGGCGAGATTTGAAAGGTTTGCCAAAAGCTCTAACTGGCAACCTCAAGACTGGGCGATTCGACTAAGTGCACTTCTGACGGGAGAAGCACTCGATGTCTACACCAGATTGTCGGACGATGACGCTAAAGACTACGACGTCTTGAAAGAGGCCCTATTGCAGTGCTACAACTTTACAGAGAAGGGCTACCGTAAACGCTTCCGTGAATGCCGGCCTAAGTCAGGCGAGACGCCAAAGCAGTTTGTGGAGCGCCTGTCGTCATATCTACACAAGTGGGTGGAGTTATCAGGCGAAACGAAGTCTTACGACAGTCTCCATGACCTGATCGTGAAGGAACAATTTCTCAATGCCTGTCACAAGGACCTAGCGACCCACTTAGAAGAACAAAAGCTGCAGACGCTTAAAGATGTGACTGAGGCTGCTGAAAGATATCTCATCGCTCATGGGAAAACCCTGGGGCCACCCAGCGCGACGAAACATTTTCAGAAGACTGGAAACCATGTGAACCAGATCCAGGGAAGCCAGACGAGCCAGAGACAGACAGACTCCACGCCTCCTCCCAGGGAAGGGCATTCAAGGGGCTGTTTCACCTGCAACGCTACAGACCACAGAGCGGCTAACTGTCCTCAAAACAAAAGTAGCGGACAGCGGAGCAGTACGGACAATTCAGCGGCGGGCAACCGGCAGAGGCGGTTCTCCAATCAACGGCAAACCAGTAGATCTGACCATCAAGTGTGCGGCGGGAGCGTCATTCTTCCGAGTGAGACCAAGCGCACAGCTACTCCTGCGGACGTGCAAGAGTGCATGACCGATGGCCAACTTCTCCTTGCCAACGGAAAATCCATCCCCGTCGTCGCCAGCGCAGCGGTGACCGTACAGAACATGCCTGTTTCCAAGGGACGCGTCGGAAATCATGAAGTGACTGTTTTAAGAGACTCTGGCTGCAGTGGGGTCATCGTCAAAGAAGACCTAATCGCTAAAGAACAGTTCACTGGCGATTTTAAATGGACACTTATGGCCGACAGCAAATGTGTGAGAGCGCCAGTTGCGAAGATTCATGTCAACTCCCCTTTCTACATAGGCGAAGTCGAAGCGGTTTGCCTGAAGAAGCCGCTGTATGATTTGATGATCGGGAATATCGACGGCGCGAGACGACCCGACGACCCCGATCCAGAGTGGAGTCCTGCCTCAACTCAACACGTCGAAGTTGTGGAGGAGGATCCATTGCCATTTCCCGATGGAGACCTTACAGAGCTGCTACGGGACAATGTGGTTACTCCGGCTCAGCCCTGCCGACCAGAGATCGTCGGTGCTGTCACCACCAGGGCCCAGGCCAAGAGAGACAAGACGACTACGCCACTGAAGGTCGCCGACAACTCTAAAGCTGCCATCGTGGACAGAGATAAGCTGATTCAGCTCCAGGAAGCTGATAGCACTTTAAACAAGTACAGGAACCGCCAAGATCATGTGACCAAACGCAGTGGCACGGTCTATTTTGAGGTGAAGGCCAAGATCCTGTACCGAATCTTCCAGCACCCGAGGGTCAACGGAGGGAAACCACTACGTCAAGTCTTGGTACCGTTACCTCTAAGGCGCCAAGTGATGGAAGTAGCTCATGACTCTATCATGGGAGGTCACCTAGGCATCAGAAAGACGTCAGACAGAATCCAGGCGGTGTTCTACTGGCCAGGGCTTCATGCGGACGTCAGCCGTTTCTGCCGATCATGTGACATTTGCCAGAAGACCATACCTCGAGGAAGGGTCCCGAAAGTGCCTATGCAGAGGATGCCTCTGATCGACCGACCTTTCAAGAGGGTGGCCTTAGACTTAATCGGCGAAATAAGACCTCCGAGTGAAGAAGGTCATCGGTGGGTACTGACTTTAGTGGACTATGCGACTCGGTACCCAGAAGCAGTGCCACTGAAGAAGATTGACACTGAAACTGTAGCAGAGGCACTGGTGGACATGTTCAGTAGGCTTGGAGTGCCTGAAGAAATTCTGACAGACCTCGGGACGCAGTTCGTCTCTGACTGCATGAAGGAGGTCAACAGACTGCTGAGCATCCGGCATTTGACTACGACACCCTACCATCCGATGTGCAACGGGCTTGTCGAGAAGTTCAATGCTACGCTGAAGTCCACCCTGAAGAAACTGTGCAGCGAGCAGCCCAGACAATGGCATCGCTATATCAACGCCTTACTTTTCGCCTACAGAGAAGTACCGCAGGAGTCCACCGGCTTTTCTCCGTTCGAGCTGCTGTACGGAAGAACCATCCGAGGGCCGATGCACATCCTAAAAGAACTGTGGACGAAAGAAGTAGACACCTTAGAGGTGAAGAACAGCTACCAGTACGTGTTTGAGCTACGAGAGAAGCTGGAGCAGACTCTCGAGATAGCCAGAGAAAACCTGAAGAAGTCCCAGGACTGTGGAAAGCACTACTATGACCGTAGGGCTGTGAACAGGAAGTTCAAACCTGGCAACAAAGTGCTGGTGCTGCTACCTACCGATCACAATAAGTTGCTGATGCAGTGGAAAGGCCCGTACGAAGTGGAGACCGTGGTGGGAATCAACGACTACAAGGTGAAGGTCGGCCAGCATTCCAAGATATACCACGCCAACCTCCTAAAGCTGTACGTGGAGAGACCGCCAGAGACTGTACATGCAGCAACAGCAGCTGTGACCGACGACAGCTTTAACAGCGAAGAACTGTTGGAACTGGGAGACTTCCATAGCAAAGAAGGCATCGATGATGTTAAGCTAGGACCGAGCTTGACGGAAGGTCAAAAGTTGGAGCTCAAGGACCTTATGGGCGAGTTTCCCCACAACTTCAGCGATGTCCCTGGCTCTACGACTTTGGTCGAACATGAAGTCCACACCCAGACCTGGAAGGAGCATCTGCAGACCTTGAGGGAGCTATTCCACCGTCCCGCAGAAGCCAACCTGACCGTGAGACCCAGCGAATGCATTCTGGGAAATGACAACGTCGACTGCGTCGGACATCCGATGGAAGAAGGAGACAACGGAGGGCGCACTGATTCCAGGGAAGCCCACGTGATCATCGTCTTTGACCCTGGGCCGATGACGACCGCAACTGACGAGGGCGTCGATTCCTTGCGAACGAAAGAACATTGACTGTGTGGACGAACTAAGGATATTGGTAATGACAGACTTGAAAATGAAAAACGTTGACTGGGTAAATGATCTGTGAACATTGACAGTATCCAGAAAGACTTGCGGATGAGAAACTTTAACTGTGTGAATGAACTGTGAACATTGACAATATCCAGGCAGATTTGAAGATGAAAACCATGGACTCTGTGTATATAAACTGAGAACATTGACAGTAAATGAGACAGTCTGAAGTAAGTTTTAATTCTGTACTTTGTTTGTGCATTACGTTTCAACGTTGTTGAAAGAAATTAGGTAAATTTCTTCTTGAGTGGGGGGTTATGTTACGTTGAAACGTGAACGAAAGTATGTCGGAAGCGCGCACAATAGATCTAATCGTTTCGTTTTGCAAAGTATTCAATAATGGTGTTTATTTACCTTTGATTTGAGTTTGCATTGTTGTTAGGAGAGGCTTTGTATAACGTTGATAATTTGCGTTAGTCGATATTATTTGAGAATCTTCTGGATATGCGTGTTTACTCTTGATAGAAATTTCCTGATACATGTAGAAGCAAGAGGTCGTTCTGGAAGATATAAAAATATGTATTGACGTAAGTCAGTGATGACGATCTTTTATTCGATTGGTGGCAGTACGTCATTTTCTACCATGTACGAAATCTTTCCGGAAAAGAGAGAGGTTATTTAATCGTGTGCAGAGTTGCTGTTGAGAGATAGTAAAATTGTTGATAGAGAAGTTGTTGATGGAGAGTTGCTGTGAAAGTTGTTGAGTTGAGTTGAGAATTGTATGCAGTTGTTGGTGTGTGCTGAATAAAAGTGGAAAACTTCATACGTCGACTTTGTGACTTGTAAGCTGATTGAGCAGGCTGTGTGAATAAACGAATCTGAGTTACACCTTATCAGGACTTCAGCATCGGGGCTGAATCAAATACTGATAACGAAAAACACCATCATCGAACTGAGTGTAACACTAGTATGGTCCTCGCCATTTCATGTAGGAGACTAGTATTGTCCTCGCCATTTCATGTAGCCATCCTGTATGGTCCTCGCCATTTCATGTAGGAGACTAGTATGGTCCTCGCCATTTCATGTAGGAGACTAGTATGGTCCTCGCCATTTCATGTAGCCATCCTGTATGGTCCTCGCCATTTCATGTAGCCATCCTGTATGGTCCTCGCCATTTCATGTAGGAGACTAGTATGGTCCTCGCCATTTCATGTAGGAGACTAGTATGGTCCTCGCCATTTCATGTAGGAGACTAGTATGGTCCTCGCCATTTCATGTAGCCATCCTGTATGGTCCTCGCCATTTCATGTAGTAGACTAGAATGGTCCTCGCAAATTTATATAGTACACTAGTATGGTCCTCACCATTTTTTGTAGTAGACTTTATGGTCCTCGCCATTTCATGCAGCAGTCCAGTATGGCCCTCGCCATTTCATGTAGGAGTCCTGTATAGTCCTCACCATTTCATGTAGTACACTAGTATGGTCCTCCCCATTTCATGTAGGAGACAAGTATGGTCCTCGCCATTTCATGTAGGAGACTAGTATGGTCCTCGCCATTTCATGTAGCCATCCTGTATGGTCCTCGCCATTTCATGTAGCCATCATGTATGGTCCTCGCCATTTCATGTAGGAGACTAGTATGGTCATCGCCATTTCATGTAGGAGACTAGTATGGTCCTCGCCATTTCATGTAGCCATCCTGTATGGTCCTCGCTATTTCATGTAGCCATCCTGTATGGTCCTCACCATTTCATGTAGCAGTCCTGTATTGTCCTCACCATTTCATGTAGTAGACTAGTATGGTCCTCACCATTTCATGTAGTAGACTAGTATGGTCCTGGCCATTTCATGTAGCAGTCCTGTATGGTCCTCACCATTTCATGTAGGAGACTAGTATGGTCCTTGCCATTTTATGCGTCTGAGTTGTGCTGTCACTGATTGATTAACATGTTTATTTCAATTTTGAAACTGTATGATCAGGTGTATTGATAGTAATAATACAACCATTTTTAATTAATTATTTTATAGAACTTAATTAATGTAATAAATAAAATTTGAAATAAGAAACAAAAAAAAATGAAAAAAGAAACCTTTCTTAGCCTTGTTGTGTCTTTAATTTTTTTGTAGACTTAATCACTGTTTATGTCTGTTTTGTGTGTGTTGACTTGTTGCGTGTGCTTGGTAGTAATAAAAAGAAACGAGTACCCTATTCTCCAAAGAACAAAAACAAAACAAAACACTACAAGAAAACACACACGCACACACACATGTATATAAAGACATTGATTGCTCTAAAAAAATTCAACTTAACCATGTTTTTGTTTTACATCACGGAGCTCTTCTGGGAACAAAAAAAACGAGCCTAGCTTATAAATGCTCAACATGCACACACTCACGTTAAGTATCAAAACAATGAATTTATAATTCAATAAAAACACAAACATTTAAAAACAAACACACACATACACAATCAGCAGCATCTGCATTGACACACTCAAAATAAAATGCTACTATTAAACAATGTGGAACATAAATCGAAACAATGATTTGTAAAAAAAAAAAAAATCAATGTATGGATTTTTTAAAAAGTCAATTCACTTTATTCTTGACCCAATAAAGAATGCTGGGTATATAGAATTTATAATTAGAATATAATATATCCCTCACCAAGAGATGGATTACAAGTTTACATTATTATTGACAAACACAAACTAAAAAATAATACTAAATTTAAAAAAAGGTAAATAAATAAATAGATAAAAGGAATAAAAATAAAATAATAAAGTAAATTTAAATATATGTAAATAATTAAAATAAAAGGATAAATCAACATGCTATCTAGTACAAATAGAACAAAATTTAATCATCTAAAGTTAAAAAAAAACAAACAATCAAATTGTTTTCAGTTCTGAGAAATATACATTTCATAAGCTAGTTTTCTATATATTAAACAAAACAATCATTGCTTTAATGATAAATATAAACAATCGGAAATACAATATTACAGCATGCGTGTAAAATAAATGTACAACTCAACTTTGCTTAGGTGCGTAGGAGAAGGACTTTAGGCCTACTATAGTATTCCCGCGAGTCGAGTTGAGTTTCCCAGCAGAGCAATCTAATTTTAGACACGAGAAGGGTTTTCCCTGGCGCACCTATCTAATTATAGAGAACGCAACGTCACGTCCACATGAAAAGGCGAGAGCCCAGCGTATACCATCGCCACACACACAAAAAAGTAAAGAAAGCCATAGAATGTTTTTTTAAAAAAAATCAGCCACAGTAGTCAGCCTTACATTTTCCAAAAGTGACGTAAGCGCCCACGTCAAAGTACGTGATGGCAACTCGTTTTGTCGTGATGACAGAGCGCTTGCGCGCTGACCCGGAAATGTCCACTGCGCATCAGCGGACGGGTGTGACAAAACCGCTTTACGATCGCAGCTCTTGTCTCGTAAGTTGTACTTCTTCCGAATTCAGAAAGAAAAAATAAAATAAAAAAACAGAGAAAAACTGAGTAGGGGAAAGCCTGGAGGGCTTGAAATACTAGGTTTTCTGAAAAGTCATTCCCTTATCGACCATTGGTGATAACGTTTTGTGAAATAGTGAGGCTTTTTGCCCGACGTACATGACTGTGCAGCGTGATCCTGGCAGTGATGGTGGTTTTGTTACTGTTTACTTCTGCTTTCATCGTTCTCATTCTCGCAGTGAGGAGGACAGCTGTTAATGGCCCTTCTTCTTCTTCTTCTTCTTCTTCTTCTTCTTCTTCTTCTTCTTCTTCTTCTTCTTCTCCGCTTCTCTTTTTCTTTCTTCTTCTTCTTCTTCTTCTTCTTCCTCCTCTTTTCGGTGCTTTTTCACCTGATCACATCTTCTCCTACTCATCTTCCTCCTCCTTCTCCTCCTTCTTCTTCTCTTCCTCCTCCTCCTTATATTTCTTCTTCTTCTCCTCCTCCTCCTTCTTGTTCTTCTTCTTCTTCTTCTTCTTCTTCTTCTTATCCTTCAACTTCTTCTTATCCTTCAACTTCTTCTTCTTCTTCTTCTTCTCCTCCTCCTCCTCCTCCTCATCCTTCTTCTTCTTCTTCTACTTCTTTCTCGTCTTCCTCCTCCTCTTTCGGTGTTTCTTCTTCTTCTTCTTCTTCTTCTTCTTCTTCTTCTTCTTCTTCTTCTTCTTCTTCTTCTTCTTCTTCTTCTTCTTCTTCTCCTCCTCCTCCTTCTTCTACTTCTTTTTCTTCTTCCTCCTCTTCTTTCGGTGCTTCTTCTTCTTCTTCTTCTTCTTCTTCTTCTTCTTCTTCTTCTTCTTCTTCTTCTTCTTCTTCTTCTTCTTCTTCTTCTTCTTCTTATTCTTCTTCTCCTCCTCCTCCTCCTCCTCCTCCTCCTTCTTCTTCTTCTTCTTCTACTTCTTTTTCTTCTTCCTCCTCCTCTTTCGGTGCTTTTTCACCTGATCACATCTTCTCCTCCTCATCTTCCTTCTCCTTCTTCTTCTTCTTTTCCTCCTCCTACTTCCCCTTCTCATACTTTTTCTTCTTCGCCTCCTCCTCCTCATCTTCTTCTTCTTGGATTGCCTACAAAAAGAGTGTTGTTCTTGCCTTAGCTCCAAGAGTAACCTCTTATGCAATCGACGTAAGCGTCAAAAGCTTGAGACAAAGAAGGACATAGTCAGCTCCTCTCTCTTTCTCTCTCTCCCCTTCCCTCTCTCTCTTTCTCTCTCTCCCCCTCCCTCTCTCTCTTTCTCCCTCTCCCCCACATCCCCCCCCCCTTCTTCACATTCCATTCCTGATTCTTTCTATTATTGGCTCGGCCAGATTGATGGAGATATCCAGTTCTCGTTACTTTGGACTCCTGTATTCGACCAGGTCTAGATCTCTGACCTGTGTGGCCTCCAGCTTTTACTCGGCTGTATTCCCAAACCTCCTCTCGGCCCGTTTGTTTCTTCTGTATATTGTCATTATAGTTCTAATGGTTTTTTTTTTCGTATGTTACTTTTTCTTCTCCTCTTCCTCCTCCTCCTCCTTGATCACCACAGCCTTCTTCTTCTTGGTCATCTCCCCCTCATTCTCCTCGTTCTTCTTCTTCTTCTTCTTCTTCTTCTTCTTCTTCTTCTTCATCTTGCTAATCTTTTGCTTGTTGTTGCTTTAACGGATGTGTGCCTTCAGTTTTACAATTACTTTTAATAATCAAACTTGTACATGACGTTAAGCGCTGTGAACAGTATAACCCTTGTAAGTATCGACCAGTGAACATGCTGCTGGCAAAATATTCCTGGGCCTTCTGTTGCCATGCCATCACCTGTTACCTCCTATTCCCGCCCACAGTTCTGTCTGTCTTTCTCTCTGTCTCTCTCTGTCTCTGTCTGTCTCTCTGTCTGTCTCTCCCTCCCTCCCTCCCTCTCTCTCTCCCTCTCACTCTCTCTCTCTCTCTCTCTCTCTCTCTCTCTCTCTATCTGTCATTGCAATGAACATTGTTTGTTTACGCAATAAAAATGTCTTACGTCTTACATCTCTCTGTCTGTGATGTGGTTGGCTATTTTCAATTTTCAAGTGTTTGTATAGTGCCTTCATATATGGTGTGATAGAGAAAGTAAATCTGTGCAGTATATGTGGGAGTTGGAAAGAGGGGTACATTCTGTAGTAATAGCATTATTATTCGTTGTCATTGTGTGCGGTACTGTAAATGTTACAGTATTATGCATGTCCGTGTGAGTCGCCAATTTGTATTTCATCACGCGTTGCGTCTGGTTTTATTTTTGTTCTTGAATATAATCGATCATCTGTCCATGTCGGTATTTCGTTTACGTAGTTGATAATTTTAAACGACTTTTTTTTTAAATGCTATTTTGATGCTATTTTATATGTTGAAATGGACCAATGGCCTTTTTTTCAATAAAACATCCGAAATCTTTCTCTCTCTCTCTCTCTCTCTCTCTCTCTCTCTCTCTCTCTCTCTCTCTCTCTCTCTCTCTCTCTTATTTAATATAAAATTTAAGCTCCCTTCGTTTCTAATATTTATAATGATTGTATACCTCTTTGTTCTTCCCTACCCTGTCACAATTTAAGTTACTAAGAATGTGTGAATTTACATCTGTGTGTGTGTGTGTGTGTGTGTGCTCGTGTGTGCGGAGGGAGGAGGAGAGGGATGGGGAGGGGAAGAAGGGTGGGAGTATGTATATTAAAATGCATTGATTTGCTTAGTGATTTGTTACCATACTTAAGGAATATGTTTGTTGGAAATTATTTTATGTTAATTATTTTGTTTGTCCTGCATTGTTTATTAATGACTTGCTGTAAGACAGGTCCACAGGACCTAATACTATTATCGTATTAAAGGTTTCGACTTCGACTTTTCTCTCTCTCTCTCTCTCTCTCTCTCTCTCTCTCTCTCTCTCTCTCTCTCTCTCTCTTTCTCTTTCTCTCCCTCCCTCTCTCCCTCTCTGTCTCTCTCTTCCTCCCTCACTCTTTTTTTGTCTCTGTTATGTTAAAGTTGTTGTTTTAAAATTGTTACGGTTGAAATTTTATATATGTAAAATGTGGCTGGCTTCAATGATTGTTCCTATCCTATCCTATCCTATCCTATCCTATCCCATAACTCGGAGGTCGTAGGGGCACCACAGATGATCGTTTAACCACCGTACTCCATCTTTCCCTGTCCTCAGCAACCCTGATGGTTTCGCTCAGTGTCAAACCAGTCCATTCTCGAATGTTGTCCTCCCACCTCCTTTTTCGGTCTCCCTCTTCTTCTACCTCCTTGCACTGTGCCTTGCAGGATGGTCTTTGCAAGACCTGATGATCTGGTGACGTGGCCATACCATCGGAGTTTCCGTTTTTTCACCACTGTGAGCAGGTCATCGTGTTGTCCAATGGCTTGTGTGATGGTCTGTCGGACTTCGTATATGGTGATGTGCTGGGTATAGCAAATTGTAAGAACAAGATATACGTTTGAAATTAGTGCCCCCCCCTCTCTCTCTCCCTCTCTCTCACACACATCACCTTTACCTTATCCCCCATCGCTTCACAACACATGGAACTTCCCCTCCGGGCGTAACCCAGTCTACGACATGACCGCCACTCAGCGTAAGAGCAGCTGCAGAGATTGGCAGAGCCTCGCGTTCTCACCTGTCCTTCGTTTCGTTGCCGTTGTTCAACTTTTAGCAACGAGAGAGCGTAGTGGTTCTGCGCGCACCCGCGCCGCGCGCCTCTAATAGCTCATACTGCTGAGAAGAACAAAAAAAACCAACTTGCTGTAAACCGTTTTACACCCTCGACGCCCTTTCAGGATATTTTTGCAAACATTGTTCGTAACAATATTCGAAAAGAAAATAAGGTGTGGTTTGTTTGTTTCTTTGTTTGTTTGTTTGTTGTTGTTGTTGTTGTTTTGCATTGTTGTTTTTTGTGTTGTTTTTTTGTTGTTTTTGTTTTTTTTTGGGGAGGGGGGTGTTTGGTTTTTTTGTTTTACGACTATTCTGCTGCACTGGAATGTGGAATACAGAGGTCAGAACCCTGAAAGCACATTTCTTTTCTTCTTGCTAAAGCAGGACGGAAAAACTATCTGGCCTCATTCGCATCTCATTTTGCAAAAAGCCACTGTGTGGAAGGATTGCACAAATGTTAACTGTCTGGTCTGCTTGCTTAGAACGTGATTGAGCGATATAGTGAAAAAGTGGAAGTGTTGATTTAGGTTGTAGGTCCCTACCCTAGCCTGCATTGGTGTGTGTGTGCGTATGTGTGTGTATTTGTGTGTGTGCACCTCCTCCCTCCCCCTCCCCCAGCATCAGTGCTGCGATCATGCCCGTCGGCGTGGAAATATTGTATGCGCTTTCCTAATGATTGATTGATTTATTGATTCATTCATTCATTCATAGATGGATTTTCCTAGTTCTCAGTAGCTAATAAATTTTGCTTTTGTTTGAGTGTAAATGAGTATAAATCAGAACTGCAACAGAGACTAGTGGAATGGCCAACGTTAGTAAGTCTCGGCTAAGCTCGGCTACGCTGTGTGCGTCGGTTACGTGCATCAAGCTTGTAACGACGCTTCCTATTAGTCAAACTTGCGACAGGGGGGGATCCAATCACAGAGACAGACACACGTTTGTTTGCGGGAGGGGAAATGTAATCCCGTTCTTTCTTGTCGGAAAGCAGTAAAGTTGTCTGTGTTCGTCCACAGTTTTGACCCTGGGCGTACGGGACTCTCTGGTTTGTATGTATGTTCAGAGCTGTACATGCACAGGAGTACCTTTAGATTTTTGAGTACTCCAAGGTTCTGTTCATAGGCCATACCCATTTTGCACAAATACAATACGGCTGTCTGTGTTCGCGCTGTTGCTCTGGACATTGGACTCTGTAGTATGTACGGAGGTGTATATGCACTAGAGAAGCAACTTGATATGTCTCAGTACTTCAAAGTTCTGTTCCTAGACCATGCGCATTTCACGCCCGCGCACACACATTTCAAGATTTTATTCTCCATAACATCGCATGAACATATGCACTTAGAGAATTACATGGATGACAAAAAGCAAGCACCATCATGATTGCACAGAAGCAAATTATGCACACACACCTAAAATAATACGTCAATGGCAAATGTTCTCCCTCTCTCTCTCTCTCTCTCTCTCTCTCCCTCTCTCTCTCTCTGCCTAATATAATAATGGAACGCAAAATATGAATAATAAAATTGAACATGATTACTTATAAAACATGCACACTATATTTCATTTTAATTATATCCAGTTTGCATTCACAGGTGCATACAACACAGTACAGCATCATCTTTGACAGTCCATACACACACACACACACACACACACACACACACACACACACAAAATACTTTTTTGTCGGTGTTCCTGCTGTTGTTGCCCTGGGCATTAGACTGGTACGGAGGTTAATTTTATCTGGAGGCACGACTGAGTTTGTGGGTTTTTTTCTCTCTCTCTCTCTCTCCTCCAGTGCTCAAAATTCTGTTTCTAGACCATGCACATCCTCGGGCGTTTCCAGTTATATCCTGTATCGACCAGCGCCTTGACCTAGCTCTGGAGCTGGAAAAAGAGCTATATAAAAGTGATAAAATACATAAATAAATAAATAAATAAATAAATAAATAAATAAATAAATAAATAAATAAATAAATAAATTGGGCGTTTCATTTTCCCGCAATATGACGATAGGCCTAAAATCCTAGGTTCATGACCACCCTTGTAGCTAACCACCCCCCCCCTCCCTCTCATCTCCTCCCTCACTCAACCCTCCCCCCCCCCTTTCACCATGGTTTTGCGATTGTGGGAATCTTCCGCTAAATGGCAGGCAGATTATCACGCTGTGTTCAGGCTGTCGATCGTCCGGTAATGCTAAACACGGGTGAGGATCAGACAGAACAGCAGCGCGGAGGAATGGAAACGCGGCTTCGAACTATTTATTTCTGGCCTCAATCGCCTTTAAAATGACGTCGAGCTAGCCGATGACGCACTTCCTCATGTGACGGCATCACACGAAATGCTAGCTGGCGGAAGTTTCATGGCAAACTTACTACATGTATACTCAACAGGGAAAAGCCCAAAATCTGGCGGTGTTATTAGGAGCATGCACCTTCGCTCATCGTTTTTGCACATTCATAATTATCTTATAACTATTACAGTTTTAACGGCAAATTTCGATATTTAGCGTTAGGATTGGAGTTAGTTAGAATTTGGGTTAGGGTTAGGGTTAGGGGAAGGGTTAACAGTAACCCTAGACTACACCTATTTTCACCAGCAGATTTTTGGCATTTGTCACCCTCACTGACCACGGTCAAGGTCACTACATCGTGCAATGTGAAGGGCACAGTACTCCCAAGGAAATCTTCCCTAGGGGAGAATAATGATCATAGTATATGAATTATAACTGTTAGTGTTAGGGTTAGGGTTAGGGATAGCTTTTCAATTTATAAAATGTAACAATTGCCCAAAATTAGTGCGGCTGATTTAGAAAGATATTCACCAGCTGTCCACATGCTCGAGCTGTTATAAAACTACAATACGGACGTGACGTCAGTGACCTTTGACACTGCATGAGTCGATCTGGACAGTATGTCTGCCGAGTTCCGTAGTAGAAGCTAGAAGAGTTCACTAAAAATCCAGTAGGACAGCTCATTATCGGACGTACACGTGACCAATTTTCATTCTTCAATTGGTACCTGTGGTAAGTGTCACCATGTTTAGAGGCTTGTAATCGAAAAATTGCGGATTGTAAAAGGCACAATCTAACCAGGCAGAGAAATTCGGTAGTCGAAGATTATACGGGTCGTATGGTACACCACGCGCACCCATGGTATCAGATTCTGTGATTCCACAGAGAGAGAGAGAGAGAGAGAGAGAGAGAGAGAGAGAGAGAGAGAGAGAGAGAGAGAGAGAGAGAGAGAGAGAGAGAGAGAGACATTTTTGACATTTGACATTTGGACATCGTCCGTTTACTTCCCAAAAAAACAACATTCACATGGCAAATACAACATTCTTCGGGCCACCAGCCCATAGAAAACATGGTTGATCACGTGGTTTTCATATTTACAATGCAAATTTTACAATGTGCCTATACAAGTGTCTTTATCCATCTCATTAGCTGGAAGTGGAAAGCAACTGTTCATAAAACTGTGTTCTTATCTTTAATGCATGAAAAATAAAGATGCTTAGCCTCCACATATAAAATTTAGATCCATTCTGCAAGGCAGAAAGCTTCCGCAGTGGGAATGTTAAATATTTTTCTCTCAGTTCGCTATACAGTGAACACTCAATTATAAAATGATCCTCGTTTTCTATAGCATTACAACAAGAACATAATACATTTCCATCCATTTCATTAAATGTTAACCTAAAAAATGAGGCTTTCAAAGAGAGAGAGAGAGAGAGAGAGAGAGGGGGAGAGAGAGAGAGAGAAAGAGAGGGAGAGAGAGAGAGAGAGAAACAGAGACAGAGAGACAGACAGACAGACAGACAGAGAAAAATTACGGCAGACAGAGTAATAATTCCGAAGGATCATGAGATAGGTCAAAGTTGAAAGTGAGCGCACGTGTCTTGTTTGCTCATCAGTGTCATTCTTCCGCCCGCCGCGTGACGTCAGCAGCACGCGCGATATGCAATCACAAATGTGGAGTTTACGATGAAATATGCTTTTGGGGGTATTTTTGCGCAAATTGCGGAAGTTGCATTTGGTCTGATAGAATGTAATGTTATTGGGGTTTTTTGTTTGTTTTTTTGTCTTGCTAAAATTGATCTCAGTTCCCTCTTTGGCACTCCATAGTGCTTGTCTATTTGATTCGCTGTCTTTCACTCTCTCATTCTCTCTCTCTCCCTCTCTTTCTCTATCTCTCTCCCTCTCTTTCTTTCTCTCTCTCGCTCGCTCTCTTTCTCTCTCTCTTGCTCTCTCTCTCTCTCTATCTCGCTCTCTCTTCTCTCTCGTTCCTCCGCTCACCTTCATGCTGCGTTCGCATTCCAGCATTTGTGCCCGTTCCCTCTGTCTGTCTTTCTGTCTGTTCGTCTCTGTCTCTATTTATTTCTGTATGTCTGCCCCTCTCCCTGTCTCTCTCTTTGTCTCTGTCTCTGTCTCTGTCTCTCTCTCTCTCTCTCTCTCTCTCTCTCTCTCTCTCTCTCTCTCTCTCTCTCTCTCTCTCTCTCTCTCTGTAAGATTAGGATGTAAATAAAATTAATATAAATCTGAGCTTGATCATTCTCTCTCTCTCTGTCTCTGTCTCTCTCTCTCTGTCTCTGTCTCTGTCTCTGTCTCTCTCTCTCTCTGTAAGATTGGGAAATACATAAAATTAATATGAATCTGAGCTTGATTAATCTCTCTCTCTCTCTCTCTCTCTCTCTTTCTGTCACTCTCTCTCTTCCTCTCTCTCTCTCTCTCTCTCTCATTCTTTCTCTCTCTCTCTCTTTGAGCCTGATGAATCTCCGTCTCATTCTCTCTCTGTCCCTCTCTTGATCTATTATAGGTCCTTAAATGGAAAACCAATTTTAATTTAGTGATGTAAATGTCAAGGTATTAAGGCATAAACAGTACAGAAACGCACTTAATCACTACCTCTCACTCTCTCTTCCTCCCCATCCCCAATGAACACACACACACGCACATCCATTCACCCCACGCACACCCCACGCACACCCCACAACCACACTCCTATCTGAGCGTAAATAATATATTTAAGAAAGGTTGTTACATTGGCCTGGTTGTTACATTGGTCTGGTGGTTGTTACTTTAGTCTGGTTGTTACATTGGCCTGGTTGTTACATTGGCCTGTTGGTTGTTAATTTGGTCTGGTTGTTACATTGGCCTGGTGGTTGTTACATTGGCCTGGTGGTTGTTACATTGGCCTGGTGGTTGCTACATTGGCCTGGTGGTTGCTACATTGGCCTGGTGGTTGTGTTACATTGGCCTGGTTGTTACATTGGCCTGGTGGTTGCTACATTGGCCTGGTTGTTACATTGGCCTGGTGGTTGTTACATTGACCTGGTTGTTACAATGGCCTGGTGGTTGTTACATTGGCCTGGTTGTTGTTACATTGGCCTGATTGTTACATTGGCCTGGTCGTTACATTGGCCTGGTTGTTACATTCGATCCACTTTCACGGCGTCACCTCGACAGATCCTTTTTTTAGTATTCACAGTGAGTGTTGCACCACTGGAAAAAATTAAGTTGTTTTAAACAGAATTGTATTATTCTTGACGAGACAAGCAAACAAAGCATGGAGAACATAAAGGGCACACAAAAGCAAAGCTTAAATAAGTGCTACCCTTTTGACAAATGACAACAATCAAATGTCTGGCGAACAGGAACGAGTACGAAGCAATAAAAACAGAAGTACCTTAATTAATCTTCTCAACATAAATAAGAAAACAAACATATAACTATAGTATATGAGACAAGAAATACAATAACATCGAAAATGAAAAAACATAAATGAATGAACTAACTAACGAGAAACAGATACATGCACCCAAGAGTAAACTTTACACAAAAAGTTACAAGCGAATTTGATCAGGGAGTTACATTATGACACACCCGGTACGAAGTTTTACGCAACTTCTGATGTCATTCTTTATACCCAAAGGCACTCGTTTTTGAACACATGAGCACCCATGATAGGTTTACGTGTCTCTGTCTGTCTGTCTGTCTGTCTGTCTGTCTGTCTGTCTCTCTCTCTCTCTCTCTCTCTCTCCCTCTCTCTCTCTCTCCTGCTGCGCGTATGCATATTGCTTTAAAGGATGTTTGCAAGAATCGAGTGAGTCGTGGCCATCTCTCTCGGGAGAAATCTTGTAGTTCGTTCATGTAGATTTGAAAAATGCGAGGCCGTTACCCCGCGATGTTTTGAGACCTTCATATAATTATAAGAGAGAGGAGAGAGAGAAAGAAAGAAAGAGAGAGAGAGAGAGAGAGAGAGAGAGAGAGAGAGAGAGAGAGAGAGAGAGAGAGAGAGAGAGATGGCGATAGACTTTTAACACACTACGCACGCACACACATTGTCACGCACATGCACGCGCGCTCGCACGCACACCAAGCACTGTGGCACACTCTCTACATTGCGACAGCTTCTAAGCAGCTCGCTCCGACCTTCCTTTCTGCTTCCCAATTTCATATTTTAAGCAATTGTTTTATACTGTATTGCCTCTTGATGTATCATGTTATTGCTGTAATATTTCCAGTTTAATTTAGCTATTTTATTCTATTTTATTTTATTTCTTTTATTAGTTTTTTTAAAATTATTTTATTTTACTGTAATTTGTTTTAATTGAGTTTCTTTAGTTCATGTATTTTTTTTCTTTAGTTTAATTGAAGCTTTTTTTGTTTTTAACTTGTATCTGATTTTTTTTTTAAAATTGTTATCTGATATTTTTTTGCTGGGTGTAACGGCACTCACCCGTCTAAGACATGAGCGTCAGGATCTTTAAAGTCCGTGCGATTGAATGCGGTCGGGCACAGACTAGACCTCGGTTTATTCTCTCATCATCACCTTTGTCACATCTTCGCCATTTATCATCATCGTCATCAATCATCATCATCATCATCATCATCATCATCATCATCATCATCATTGTCCTCACAATCCGCTGTCATCATCATCATCATCACCATCATCATCATCATCATCATCATTGTCCTCAAAATCCGCTATCATCATCGTCATCATCACCATCATTATCATCCTCATCATCATCATCATCACCCATCGAGGTGAAGAACGTCAATGTAGTTCATTTGCCTTGTGTTGTCAACAGAATGGAAATCCATCGTGCTATAACTACTTTTTCCTGCACAATTATCAGATTCTTATAACATAATTTTAAAAAATGTTTCTTATTCTTAAAAAAAACAAACAGCACTTTATTCATGATTTATCGCTGGCTCGTCTCTTAGATTGTGTAATTATAATGTCACAGTGATTCTTGGACAAACCAACATTTTGAAATTTCAATGTGAGTTTCGGATCTTGGATCTTAGTCTTTTCGTGTGTATTGTGAAAAACCAACTCTCATTTCTGATTGGGTTCTTTCTTGGTGCACGTGATTTTGTGATACATTGTGACAGTGTTTCCTGGATAAACTAAAACATTCAAAATGAGTTTCAGATCCTAGTGGGGTTCTGTGTGTGTTTTATGAAAAAAATCAGCTTCCGTTTCTGACTGGCTCTTTTCTTCTAACACGTGATTAGTGATGTTAGGATTTATCGATGCATTTTTTTGATTTTGTAACTACTTGATTTTGTCACAGTGGTTCTTGGACTCTACATCAAAACAATCAACATTTCAACATGAGTTTTGGATCTTGATTTTTGAAAAGAGCTATTGGTTCTGATTGGCTGATTTTGTTTTTAGCTAGCACGTGATTTGCGGGGTTATACCGGGGAAGGCGAACGTCACGATGTACAGGCGCATGTTGCGAGTACTGCGCATAGGGCGATGCAACTTTATCTTCCTCGTGTGTCTTCTCATCCATTGTCACCCAATCGCACGTCTATGCATAGCTCATCACGTGGGCTATCACGTGGTCACTACCGCCTCTAATGACGACACGGTGACCGTGACAGTGACAGACGATCGCGAACAGTCGTCATCAGTGTTGATTGACTCCGCCGGGAAACAACGTGTACATGCTGTGGACGCGGAACAAAGTGAATTAAGTGACGTCCGAACTCCAACGATGTCATCGAGGAGCGATGACGTCAGAAACGTATTGGAACTAAGCCTCCCTGCTGTGATAAGTGACCTTGAACTTGACCTCCACCACAGACGTTCTTTGACCTCGGACCGCTCAAACGTACCTCACAAACCTTTAGATCCTAAACCCAGTGAAAATGCTCAGTATTCACAAACTGAAGAAATCGCACATAGTAAGATTATTGCGTTGAACTCTGCGTTGACTGGCCACGAGAAAACAACTATGGCTAACAGCATAGACACTATTGCTCCGTCAGCTGGTGAAAGAACCCACGTGAAAACAAATACTGAACAAAGTGGAGTTCAACGTTCATTGCAAAGGCATTCACCCACATTCAAATCTCCTGACGACGACTCAAAAAGGAGGCCCGCACTCAGCAGGAAGGATCATCACTCAAACTTGAGATCTAGGTATTATTACAACAATCGAACTGAACGTGCTGTACGCAGCAGGCTCACGGCCCCATTTGGATCTCAGTCACGTGATCGCGCTGCGGACCAATCAGAAAAGCAGGATTTTTCACGTGACGACGAATCGCACCAATTGCCGATGACGTCGGATAATTCAAAATTAAACGGTGTTGAAGGACGAAATGTGTTGAAGCTTGCGGAAGCAAAAAAAATCGAGGCCTCTTGGAATTGTTGGACGGTTTTACTTCAACAAGGGATTGACGCGAGTGAGCGGTTAGCCCGGAGACTGTCTGCCAAAGTGAAAAACAGTTTTCTAGAGATGAATCCCTTCTTCTCGTTGTTCCCGCCAAGAGATCTAGACCTAAGACAGGATTCTGGTTCTCCCATTAGATCTCAAAGTCGAGAATTTTATCGAACTCCTGTGTTCGGGTCTCGCTTGGAAACGTTAGAGAGGCCGTATTTCGCTGCTAAGAAAAATGATGATAACTATTTGCGCCATGACGTCGATTCTGTTCATGACGTCGGCGGTGACGTTGTGGAGAGAAAAGGCGAAAGTGTTAACACGGAGGTAGACAAGAATGGCGTTAAGTTCAAAAATGAGATCAAAGGAAGGGGAAACGGCAAAGAAGTGTCGGGTGATGACGTAAACAAGAACGCTCGCGTCAAGCGTGATGTAGATGACGTCACCGAGCGGCGAGATAGCGCGACTCAAATTCCGGAGAAAAGCTCCAAGCTTCGCGTCGTTGTCGACGTCACGAGTGACGGAGGCGCTCACTTCAGACGCCTTGAAGTGACGTCAGACATGAGCGGTGACGTCACTGAGGACGCGTCGGCAAACGTGCAGACTGCGAACGAGGGTGCCAGCGGACATGGCGTCAGCAACGGGCGTCTGTTGCGTTCCATTCCGACCCCGACGCTTCCCGACACCACGCCAGTAGTGAAGCGAGACGTGTCCTCCTCCACAGCCGCCGACCTTGAAACTACCCCCGACCTTGACCCTGACCCGAACTTCCTCTACCACGTGACCGCTATTAACACCAGTGCGCCCTTGTCCCTTCCCTTTCCTACTTCTACTGCTGCAAGCGAAGGGGACCCCCATTGCCCGGACAGAAGTTCTCAATCCTCGAGCAACAACAACAACCGCGACGACCTTGAACCATGCCAATGTCGTGATGGGAAGTGGGTCAAACTGGGCGTGCTCCTGCCTTTCTCCGGCTCCTACCCGTGGATGATCAAGAAAACCCACCCGGCCTTAGTGCTGGCCGTGGAACGAGTGGAGAGGTCCGGGCTGCTGCCCAGCGGAAGCATGGAGCTGGTCCTGCGCGACTCCAACTGTTCGGAGACGTTCGGACCTTTGCAAGGCATCGACCTGTACGTGAAGAAAGCCGCTCACGTCTTCATCGGGCCAGCGTGTGACTATGCGGTGGCCCCGCTAGCTCGCTTCTCTTACCGGTGGCAGATTCCGCTTCTCAGCGCCGGGGCCTTGGTCCAGGCGTTTAAGGAGAAGACGGAATTCAGGCTTCTGACCAGAGTACAGGTCTGTTTTTGTTTTTTTTTTTAAACCAAAAATGTGATTGGCGAGACAAGCAAACAGAAAACATTGGAAGACGTAAAGGGTACCCACACAAGCCAAAAGCTTAAATAAGGGCTACCCTTTTGACAAATTATAACTATTTTAATTTCTAGCGAAAAGGAACAAAATAGAAAATACTACTACTACTACTACTGCTACTACTACTACTACTACTACTACTACTACTACTACTACTACATTAGTACTCCAAAAAGTTATATACGAAAAAAGTACAAGTGTATAATACTAATACTAATACTAATAATAATAATAATAATAATAATAATAATAATAATAATAATAATAATAAGAAGAAGAAGAAGAAGAAGAAGAAGAATACATTCGTACTCCAAAAAGTTATATACGAATAAAGTACCAGAGTATAATAATAATAATAATAATAATAATAATAATAATAATAATAATAATAATAATAATAATAATAATAAATTAGTACTCCAAAAAGTTATATACGAATAAAGTACCAGAGTATAATAATAATAATAATAATAATAATAATAATAATAATAATAATAATAATAATAATAATAATGATAATAAATTATTACTCCAAAAATTTATATAGGAATAAAGTACAAGAGTCAATATAATGTACAATATGGAGAGCCAAGAGAAGTAATAAATGAATACATTTTTTTTAAACGAAACGAGACGCAAAACGTTATGAAGAGTACACACAGTAAGTAAAGAAGTAGTAGATAAATTCATTATGGAATTAAATAAAAATTTAAAGAAGTATAGGAAACCGATTGGGAAGTCGTATTGCAGTTTTAAATTCAATGGAGATGCAGCACTTGTTATATAGATAACACATAGATTAATGAGGTAAGCTTAAAGGTGTTACACACACGATACATAAATATAATATATCTTTGTTGTTGGGGTTTGTAGACTAACTTGGCGATCCCGTTGTAGTCAGTTGTCCCCTCCCTTTATACATAAATGTAATATATCTTTGTTGTTGGGGTTTGTAGACTAACTTGGCGATCCCGTTGTAGTCAGTTGTCCTCTCCCTTGCCAGGGTTTCCAGGCTCGGATCTCTCTCTCTCTCTCTCTCTCTCTCTCTCTCTCTCTCTCTCTCTCCCTCTCTCTCTCACTCCCTCTCCCTCTCTCTCTCTCTCTGTCTCTGACTTGACGTTGGTTTTGACTTTGACTTTTTTTAAATTTGTAAATTGTCCCTTTTTATCGGGAATGAACGCTGGGCCAATGAAAGCGTGAGCGGCTGGCCAAGGTAAAAAGTGGCCATTTGCATAGTCTGTGTTAGCAGTACGATTTGCTCTGGTGGTTCAATGTTCCATTTAGGCCCCTAACCCATGATCTCCCTTGAGATGGTTATCTCCCGTCTATCATATCGCCAATGCCGGGTGTGGACGTTAAACTTCAATGTTCATTCTTCCTTTCTCTCTCTCGCCCTCTCTATCTCTCTCTCTCTCTCTCGCTCTCTCGCTCTCTCTCTCTCTAGTGAGTCTCTGTAAGAAAGTCAGAAGTGTGTTTTAAACCAAGATTAAAAAAAAATAAAAAAACGAAATTCGGAGTGACGGATCCACTGTTTGACAACCTAACTTCTAGTGAAAGATGGCCCATGACCCGGATACCGAAACTCATTAAATAATTTGAGCCGTTTTTTAAGATATTGAGCGAAACGTTTTTATTTTTTATTCTTTATTTTTGCAGTATAGCAAAATATAAAGGCAGGCCACTGAACTGACCTAAATACAGTTTTTTATGATGCTTGGCCAAAATCCGCTTACCGGTCGAACGGACCAACAAAAAGACAGACCGACTCAACCAAAGCTTTTAGGTTTTGAAGCTAGTTCAGCCAGACTAGCTATAAATAGCTTCGCCGGTGCTCTTCTTTCCTTTCCTTTCACTGAAAGGGAGGGTGTAGGCAAGCTATAAATAGCCCTCAGCCAGCAAAATGTGGGAGAACCTAAGAGTGCTGCTCACATAGGCATTGAGCTGCTGTGTACAGACGACATTTTTGCTCGTTCTGAGTTCCCGCCGACTATAATTTTAGTCCGTAATGTATTCCATAATCTCCCATTGTG
>CM072522.1:39017724-39022724 GCA_036898135.1 Oncomelania hupensis | reverse complement strand
TGTGGATCTGAAGATCCCGGGTTCGAGCCCTGTCCGGGCCATTGCGTTGTGTCCCTGGGAAAGACACTTTACTCCCATTTCCTACTCCTTCGGATGAGAGTATAAACCGAGGTCTAGTCTGTGTGTCGCATACATTCCATCATAACGGACTTTAAATATCCTGACGCTCATGTCCTAGACGGGTGAGTGCCGGTAACAAGAACACACCCAGCATGCACTTGGTCCTTCTACCCCATCCCTGGCTGGCCAGGATAGTGCTCAGTTGTCCGGGCGTCAGACCATGCGCCCAAAGGATGCGGGTGGGCGTCTCGGGCGGTTTGAGTTAGATCCTGTATCGGCCAGCGCCTAGAGTCTGGTTAAGTACGGCGAGATAAGTGCGCTTTAAAAATCCTCAATAATAATAATAATAATAATAATAATAATAATAATAATAATAATAATAATAATAATAATAATAATAATAATAATACCTTGAAGGGAATTGGGGAAATGCTACGAGCGGGAAAAGGGAAGAAGCTTACCACGAAGGAGGAAGGAAATACTATGAAAGGAACTCCAGCTCAAGAGCTGCTCAAGGCCCTGGGCGATACAGGATCTAACTCAAGGCGCCCGAGGTGCCCGCACACAACCTTGTGGGCGCCTAGCTTGACGCCCAGATGACAAGGGCACCACCTTGGGTGACAAGGGACGGGTGAGAGGGGACCTAGTGCGTGCTGGGTGTATGTGTGTGACAGGCACTCGCACGCCTAGGACATGGGCGTCAGGATCTTTAAAAGTCCGTGCGATGGAATGAGTGCGTGCACAGGCTAGACCTCGGTTTATACTCTCATCCGAAGGAGGATAAACAAATGCTGATCTACTGTCTGTCTACTCCCCTTCACGCACTTTAAGATCTTCTGCTGACACTCGCACACTCAAGGTTTCCGTCACCCGCACTAAGACATACGGCCAACGTGCATTCGCTTACTCCGCACCCAAGCAGTGGAATTCCCTTCCCTCCCATATCCGCAACATACAATCAACACAAGCATTCAAAAAGGCACTCAAAACCCACCTCTTCAAACTGCATTATTCAGACTGATTTGTATCCCGCAGCCATTCTCTCCTCTTTTGTCTGTCTGATCCTTAAGTGTATACAGGGCTGTAAATATTTATACTGTTTTTCTTCCTGGGTTTTAGTTTTACTGGGCATATAAATACCTGTGAATAGGTTTTTGCTATTCTATTTCTGTCTTTTTTGTCATTTATGTACATAGTTGTAAATAATCTATTTCTGTCTTTTTTGTCATTTGTGTACATAGTTGTAAATAGTTTTTACCTTTACTGTTCCATCTTTTGGTGTATCGTAGCAAAAGCGATGTTTGATCGAGTGCATGTAGTTTTAATGTAATGACTATGTAAAGCGTGGTGAGTCTGGTCATAGGCTGAAGTACCCGCTATATAAAAATCCGTTATTATTATTATTATTATTATTATTATTATTATTATTATTATTATTATTATTATTATTATTAAGTAAAATAATACTAATTTGAGCAACAACAACGACAGCAACAATAACAACGACGACGACGATGACAACAAGAAAAAACAATAGAGTGAAACTTTTCGAGCTGAGCTCTTCACAAGGCCACACAACAGAACCAACAATATTTGGTTAAAGCAGAAATGGACTTTTTTTTTTTCTTTTTGTAAAAGACCAACAGCGGGATGAAGCAGGTGCAGCTGGGAGGCAAAGAAAGAACCGGACAGATGATGTCAAAACATGGACGGCACTGGACATGCATCACGGCTTCCTGTCAACCGCAACGGACAGACGGAGTAAGGCGAAACCTCTCCGCGATAGCATCCCTTATGTCTCCCTAACGGCCTCACAGGCTGAGGGACTAGATAGATAGATAGATAGATAGATAGATAGATAGATAGATAGATAGATAGATAGATAGATAGATAGATAGATAGATAGATAGATAGATAGATAGATAGATAGATAGATAGATAGATAGATAGATTGCTTACATGTATAGGGTCCAGCGGACTGCAAAGAGCCGAATCAGGACCACAAAATTAAGACCATAGTTTGGCTGAGATAGATAGATAGATAGATAGATAGATAGATAGATAGATAGATAGATAGATAGATAGATAGATAGATAGATAGATAGATAGATAGATAGATAGATAGATAGATAGATAGATAGATAGATAGATAGATAGATAGATAGATAGATAGATAGATAGGGTAAATACACATAGAAAGAAAGAAGCAAAGAAACAATCAGATAGATAGATAGATAGATAGATAGATAGATAGATAGATAGATAGATAGATAGATAGATAGATAGATAGATAGATAGATAGATAGATAGATAGATAGATAGATAGATAGATAGATAGATAGATACACATAGAAAGAAAGAAGCAAAGAAACAAACAATCAAACAAAGAAAAATGAAGAGATTGACTGCGTCCAATACCATTCTTAAAAAGAGATGGAGGAAAAAGCGGAGTACCCGCTGAAAACCCTTAGTAACCTCAAATTAAGGTCTCGTACCTACAAATTTCGGGCAAACCCGGGGCCTTCGGGCATCGGAAAAATCATGGAACGCCCCTACCTTCTGCGTCACCAGGACACCCCGTACCAGTATAGAACAGAAGGAGGAAATCGGTTTAGTAGTACCGGGTAAAACCCCTCAGCAACTTAGAACCGTCTTTTACCTGAGTTCGGGCGAAACCGCGACCTTCTGGCGTAGGAATTCACCCTATACCCACTGCGCTACCAGGGCAACCTATACTCGTATTGAGAAAGGAAGACTGAGAATACAAATGTAGCAATTTTGGTAGTGATGGATCTTTTCTACTAGACTTCTATTACGGAACTTTATCCTTAGGCGATCAATTTAGTCTGGGTATAGTACAGATGTTTCAGACTGCCACGTATTAGATGTACTATTGGATTCCTTTTCTTATAGTCTCTGCCTCCGTGCCTGTCTGTCTGTCTGTCTGTCTATCTCTCTGTCTGTCTGTCTCTATATACTGAATGTCGCAGAATGCGAGTGCGAATGACACGAGAAACGACTGTAAAATCTGTATTCTTGTTATGAATAAAATGTCGGAGTCTCTCTCTCTCTCTCTCTCTCTCTCTCTCTCTCTCTCTCTCTCTCTCTCTCTCTCTCTCTCTCTCTCTCTCTCTCTCTCTCTCTCACACACACACACACACCTTTCTCCAACACACTTCGTGCTGTTGATTTTGTTGTTGTTGTTGTTGTTGTTATTGTTGTTGTTGTTGTTCTTCTTCTTCTTCTTCGAATACCTTCTTTTTCGCCATCTTCATCTTTGCTATTTTTTCGCGTTCATCTTCTTTTTCCAGCATTTCCAAACAAATAAACAAGCACACACACACACTCACGCACACACACACAAACACACATTCTTGTATAGGTCACAAATGGGGTAAGTTTAGAATGTAGGAATCGGGGGGTCACTTTTTAGTCATTTTTTTGATGGAAAAGGGTTAGGGCAAGGGTTAGTTGCAGCGCTTTAACTAGCCCTTACCCTAACCCTTCTCTAGAAAGTTGACCTATTTCGTCTCCTATAGGCGACGAAATAGGTCGAATTTTGCTTCAAACTTTTCCAAAAATTCACTGGATTTTCTCCGTCCCGGATAGTGCACTCCTGTGTACTTAAAACACTCTTATGCACTACAACTGCACTCCTACGCACTAAAAGAGCACTCCGGCGCACTTAGCGACAAATGGGAAACGGGAGACAAATGGGTAAAGTGGAAATTACCCCATTTGGTACTAGCAAAGGTAAACTTCCTTCCCCATTCCTGCTGTTTCACACGTTCACACCTACTCACACACACACACACATACACAAACACGCTTTCCAGCTCACGACCTACTCATGGCGCTGACACAAACGGGGATCCCGTCCGACCGTTTAGAGGGGCCCATTTGGCAGCCTCTGGGCGCATGGTCTGACGCTGACGCTCAGACAACCCCATGTCATGCGCCATGAGCATGGCTCTGCAGGAGCGTGGCGTCACTCTCTTTAATTAAAAAAAACACACACATTCAAATCATCACCACAGTACACACACACACACACACACACACAACCGCACACACACACACACACACACACACACATACAAAACACGAGTACCCGGGCGTCTGACCAACAGCGCGATTCCTCACCCCGCCATCCTATGACAGACCAGCCTCCTGAGTATTGTACGCGGTCTCTTCTAACATGACAAGGGCGGTATTACACAAGACCGTTGTGTTACCCACGGTCCAAAATCTATTTTGTTGTCTTTCTTAAGACGTTAAAAACGTATTTACAGACTTGTCAGGATTAGTCTTGTCTAAACTAGTCTGGGAGACGGCAAGAGGAGGGAAGAGGAGGAGGGGGGGTGGGGAGAAGGGGAGGAGGGGAGGTTGAATCAAAACGAGCCAAATGTCGGTCTGTCCGTCTGCCGGTACGTTGAACGCCATATTTCAAGAATCGAAGGTCAAGGTCGGCCACTGGAGACATTTTGTTTTTGAACACCGTTTCGCATTTTTTTTATCTCAAGAATAACTTAATCGAAATTCAACATGTAAAAAAACAAACAAACACTAAAATGAAATACTTTTTGCGGACTTGAAACTACTGGTTACGTTATTCATTAGCCGTATTTGTACTTGGTCAAAAATGTCAAGGTCATTGTGTGCTTCATCATTTTCGCAAACGTGTTTAGTGCGCTAAATCTACAACTTCGCTCAACCGATTTTGATCGATATAATTTCAAACATGCATGCAGATTGTTCAGACAGCGGTCATGTTTGCCTTTAGCTTTGTTTGGGACAAAATCGGATCAGAGCATCGCCAAGAAAATAAACACTTTTTTGGAGAAGGAAAAAAACCCAAAGCTTTTGTTTTCACCTATGTGTGTCAGTGTTTGGGCATACGTTTGATTGGCTGACCATCATGTTTTCTTCAACAACAACAA
>CM072522.1:39005224-39012724 GCA_036898135.1 Oncomelania hupensis | reverse complement strand
ATCCTGACCTAAACAAATCCAGACTCGCCTCAGTTTGTATGAGTAAAAGAAGGAGAAGAAGAAGGAGAAGAAGGAGCAGGATGAGAAGACAACAAGGAGCAGAAGAAAAAGGTTATAGAGGAGGGGTGGAGGGGAGTGGAGGAAAAGTAGTTATGAGCCAACCTTTTTAAAAAAATTGAAATCGTGCTTCCCTTGTGGAATAAAGAGACGAATTCCCCAAAGAAATCATACTCAAGCCTACCTCTGAACCGCTGTGCTTGTACGGTAAGACACAGTCCTGTGCCTATGCTGAATGGTAAATGGGTTTTTAATTGATTGATTGATTGATTGATTGTTGCTTTAGGTCCAGCGGACTCTTCCGAGCCAAATCAGGACCGGACAACCCCCGATCCGCATAAAAGATCTTCTGAAACAACCCTAGTGGGAAAACTGAATGCCCTCCACCGGCCAGTCACTTTACAATAAAGACATCCCACGCAGGGGACGGCTGAGGCTTTACCCCAACTACTCAAACCCCCGGTTACAAAAACAAAATAGAATACAAACATCATTATAAATTATCAACAAAACACATACATATAAAATGCCTATATTGCTAAATAATAACATCATAGGAAGCCCTAGTGACCACCCGGCAGAAAGCGTCCAATACTCCCAAGCTGATCCAACAGACCTCATACACAAACAAGGAGTCTTGTCCAGGAAGAGTTTTCAAGAAAAAAGGTAGGTCATTGATCTAGCGAAGAAGAAGATAGTATAGCAGAGTGATAGGACAGAGCAGGAATGGGAAAGAGCAAATGAGGAAGACAGCGACAGCGGGAATTTAAAGCACTAAATTTCCAGAAAGTGGGGGTACTATTTATACTGAAACCCCCGGCACTCCAACGGGGGTACTGTTGCCGCAGTGAATCGGTCTTGCCTATAAAGGAAAATCAGGTTAGCCATAGGCGTGTGCCTACATGATGAAGAATAAATATTTTAGCCACAGACGTGTGCTGAATATATGCTGAAGGATAAATTTTTTAGACACAGTCATGTGCCTAAATGCTGAAGAAAATATGAGTTAGCCACAGTGAATGTGCATATGAGGTAAGGCTGCTGCGCTCCCTTGTCATCTCCATCGTCCTATACGTTTGCGAAACATGGACCCTCACCGCAGATCTACAACGAAGAATACAAAGCATGGAGATGAGGTGCTACAGAAGACTTCTGGGCATTTCCTATACCCAGCACATCACCAACAACGAAATCCGACAGACCATCAAACAATCCATTGGACAACATGATGACATCCCCACAAAGGTGAAGAAACGGAAACTCCGATGATATGGTCACATCACCAAAGCATCAGGCCTTGCAAAGACCATCCTACAAAGGCACGGTTCAAGGAGGCAGAAGAAGGAGGAGACATAAAAAAGATGTGAGAGGACAACATTCGAGAATGGACTGGCTTGACACTGAGCGAAGCCATGTGGGTTGCTGAAGACAGAGAAAGATGGAGTACGCTGGTTAAACGATCATCTGTGGTGCCCCAACGACCTACGAGTACGGGATATGATAGGATAGCATAGGTGTGCCTATGTGCTGAAGGGTATATATGTTAGCCACAGTCGTGTGCCTATATCATGAAGGCTAACTGGGTTATAGCCACAGTCGTGTGCCTATATGCTGAAGGATAACTGGGGTATAGCCACAGTCGTGCGCCTATATGCTAATTTATAGCCACAGTCGTGTGCCTATATGCTGAAGGCTAACTGGGTTATAGCCACAGTCGTGTGCCTATATGCTGAAGGCTAACTGGGTTATAGCCACAGTCGTGTGCCTATATGCTGAAGGCTAACTGGGTTATAGCCACAGACGTGTGCCTATATGCTGAAGGATAACTTTATAGCCACAGTCGTGTGCCTATATGCTGAAGGATAACTGGGTTATAGCCACAGTCGTGTGCCTATATGCTGAAAGATAACTGGGGTATAGCCACAGTCGTGTGCCTATATGCTGAAGGCTAACTGGGTTATAGCCACAGACGTGTGCCTATATGCTGAAGGATAACTGGGTTATAGCCACAGTCGTGTGCCTATATGCTGAAAGATAACTGGGGTATAGCCACAGTCGTGTGCCTATATGCTGAAGGCTAACTGGGTTATAGCCACAGTCGTGTGCCTATATGCTAAAAGGTAAAATGGGGCTGCCACAGCCCCTCTTGCTCTATCATCGTCCACCAGGGATCGCCAGCATCTGGCCGCTAAGGAACGTAATTCGGCTTTTGGGTCTTCCTGTCACGCAGAGTTATTCCCCGCCAATATGCGCCGAGCTCCAGCCGCAGTGTGCAGTTAGGAAAAATGTGTCGCGCGAAAATGTAGGTCCCCCTTCCCCCCCCCCCTTCTCCCCCCCTGCTTTTTCTTCTTCCTAGGGATGATTGATTATCCCTTCCCTCCCACACACCCACTCCCGTCTGTCGAATCGCCAATGGTGGATATTAGACGCTACGCATCAATGTTGATTTATGCATTAGTCCGCTGCGATCAGTGCTGATTTAGACCGATACCTCTCTCTCTTCCCTGGGATGGTGATCTCTGTCTGCGAGAGTGCACCAATCCGTTGTGGTTATACAGTGGGGGAGAAGGAAGGGGTGGTGAGGATGAAGGCAGGGGGTGTGGGGGTGTGGTGAAAGACAGAGCACCAAAATATGAGCTTTTTAAAAAATTTGCTATTATTGTGTGTATGAGCGAGGTTATGAAAATAGGCGTGTTCGATGATATTACATTACATGATTATTGCTTTAGGTCCAGCTAAATCTTCCGAGCCAAATCAGGACTAGACAACCCCTGATCCGCATAAAAGATCTGTTGAAACAACCCTAGTGATACAACTGAATACTCTCCAGCCAGTCACTTTACAATAAAGACATCCCACGCAGGGGACGCTGAAGCTGTACTCTAATTTATCGAACCCCTTTTACAAAAACAAAATAGAATACAAACATCATTATACATTATCAACAAAAAACATACATATCAAATGCCTACATTGCTAAATAAAAACATCATAGGAAGCCCTAGTGACCACCTGGCAGAAAGCGTCCAATATTCCCAAGCTGATCCAACAGACCTCACACACAAATAAGGAGTCTTGTCCCGGAAGAGTTTTCAAGAAAAAAGGTAGGTGACTGGTATAGCGAAGAAAAAGATAGTATAGCAGATTGATAGAACAGAGCAGGAATGAGAAAGACAGCGACAGTGGGAATTTAAAGCACTAACTTTCCAGAAAGTGGGGATACTATTTATACTGAAACCCCCGGCACCCCAACATGGGTCGTGTTCGATTGTCTTGTTCTCTCTCTCTCTCTCTCTCTCTCTCTCTCTCTCTCTCTCTCTCTCTCTCTCTCTCTCTCTCTCTCTCTTTCTCTCATTTCTGATCTTAGAGTCCATTATTATAGATATAGATATAATCGCCTGCAGGATTTGATTTGTCCATTATGTAATGTTGGAACTGAAGACGAAATACATATCCTTTTTTGTTGTCCTTTCTATGAATGTTTAAGGATGGAATTGATTCCTAGAAAGTATTATAGAAGGCCCAGTGCATTTCATATGCATCTACTTTTGTCTTCAACAAACATGAATATCATTAAAAATGTCTGTATTTATTTGTATAAAGCTTTCAAGGCAAAGGAAATAGCGCTTTCTTGATTATTATGATATTGTGACGATTTATTTGTAAAATTTTTTTTATTTTGTTTTAATAAATTATGATGTACATTTTGTCTCACACATCCCTTCCTGATGGGGTGTGCCCTATGGGAATAAATCACGTATCACCTTTCACGTTATCACGTATCTCTTTCTCTCACTCTCTCGTCTTGTTTCTTCTCTTTTGTTTAGTCTCGGTTAAGGGAATAAAGAGTTTCTAACGTGACGTTTCTGCCGTATCTGCAATGTTGGGTGTGAGAGTTACACATCAGAGTTAATTTATTCTGACTCATTTTATCCTCTCTCTCTCTCTTTCTCTCTCTCTCTCTCTCTCTCTCTCTCGCTCTCTATTCTCTTCTCTCTGTTTTAAATTTGCGTGTGTGTGTGATTGGGTGGGCATACGGGTGCACGGTGGGTGTGCGCGCGAGCTGAATAAATGTAAAAGAAAACGTCGGAGTCTTGGACTATTTTGGGTTGCGCATTTGGACGACATTATTGGAAAACAATATGTAAAAGTGGTCGTTCACACACATCTTTCTCCTCTAGTCTAATGTCGATTCCTCTTATTTTGTTTTCATTTGAAGAAATCGATACGTAAATGTTATTCGCATCTTACACGTGGAATATGAAAAATTGTCACATCTCGATCGGACAACATGGCTGGCACTCGCGCGCAATATTGTCCGATCTCGTTGTGACAATATTCCATAGCCCACGCCAAGATGCGAATAAGGTATAGTATTAATTATTAATATTGATAGGTAGTAGTAGCAGTAGTAGTAGTAGTAGTAGTAGTAGTAGTAGTAGTAGTAGTAGTAGTAGTAGTAGTAGTAGTAGTAATAGTAGTAGTAGTTATAATTTATTTTGAAAAGAGCAAATCCAAACATAAATCTGCATTATGTATATTTACCTCAATAAGTGATAACAAGAATTATCATTATCTATTATCTTCCTTCTAATCCCCCCACCCCCTCCTTCTTCTTTTCTTCTTCCTCCTTTTTCTCCTCCTCTTCCTCCTCCGCCTCAAAATCACTGTTATTCTCATCGCCGTAGTGGCTCGACATTTCTCTAGCTGCGCTGTGCGGCCTGCAGTGGATGCCGCCTTTCGTGGAGATGAGAAAGTGATCTATGAATATTTCAGTACAGATTTCCTAAGCCTCCTCTTTCTCCGATCAGTCCGATCAGCCCTATGCCTAAATAAATACCACTGCACCGAAGAGACAAGAAGTGTTTTTTTTTACTTCTTTAAAACTATATGTCACTATCTGTCTATGTGTCTATATGTTTGTCTGTCTGTCTGTCTGTCTGTCTCTCTCTCTCTCTCTGAATTTTTAATTTTTATGCCCTGAATTCTTTTATTAAGGGCGCACATTCTGTTCATCATGAAATTGCTTCCAGTTTATCTGCTATTGCCTTCAAAAACCGTTTTCTTTCAGTCGCTACTTCTGTACTGGTCCCCCGTTGGGGTGCCGGGGGGTTTCAGTATAAATAGTATCCCCACTTTCTGGAAATTTAGTGCTTTAAATTCCGACTGTCGCTGTCTTTCTCATTTGTTCTTTCTCATTCCTGCTCTGTTCTATCATTCTACTATACTATCTTCTTCGCTAGACCAATCACCTACCTTTTTTCTTGAAAACTCTTCCGGGACAATACTCCTCATTTGTGTATGAGGTCTGTTGGATCAGCTTGGGAGTATTGGACGCTTTCTGCCAAATGGTCACTGGGGCTCCTATGATGTTATTATTTAGCCATGTAGGCATTTTATATGTATGTGTTTTGTTAATATTGTATAATGATGTTTGTATTCTATTTGTTTTTTGTAAATGGGGGGTCGATAAATTAGAGTATAGCCTCAGCGTCCCCTGCGTGGGATGTCTTTATTGTAAAGTGACCGGCTGGTAGATTGCCTTCAGTGTTATCGCTAGGGTTGTTTCGGCAGATCTTTTATGCGGATCAGGGATGAGTCTGCTTTCACTTCTCTGGTCCTGATTTGGCTCGGAAGAGTCCGCTGGACCTAAAGCAATAACCATGTAATGTAATGTAATGTAATGTAATGTAACTACATGAAAACAAGCTAACATTATCCCACTTCCTGGCCTAAAGCAAAAGCAACTTCTGATCTAAACAACTATCGGCCAATATCACTGCTATCTAAATTTTGAAAGGAACCGGAACGTGACATTCACACTCATCTAACAAAACATATAAGCTTAGAGGATCTTCATCTTTTCCATTGTCTACAATCTGGTTTCCGTAGTCACCGTTCTTGTTCCACTGCACTAGCTCTTTTAACTTTAAAAACATGGCTCTCCGCTATAAATAACTCTACGTTGGCAGGAGCGTTTTTTTTTTTCTGGATCTTTCCAAAGCGTTTGATCTTGTTAATTACTACATGCTGCTCCAAGAGCTTGAACTGTATCTCAACCGCTCAAAAAAAACATGGCTCTCCGCTATAAATAACTCTACGTTGTCAGGAGCTGTTTTTTTTCTGGATCTTTCCAAAGCGTTTGATCTTGTTAATTACTACATGCTGCTCCAAGAGCTTGAACTGTATCTCAACCGCTCAATTTCTTTCGCTTTTTTTAAATTCATATCTTAGTCAACCGACGTAATTCGTACATTTCCGTGGAACAGATTCCTCATAGGTCATACCAAACACGGAGTTCGTAAAGGATCTCTTTTAAGTCCTATTTTATTTTGTATCTATATTAATGACGTACATCTCACAAATAATTCGGTTGAGTGTCATGTGTTACCCGACGATACAACATTACAAAAGCAGAGAAAGCCTTTTTAATGAACACAATAATTAACAATAGAGCTCTTGCTTATTTAAAAGCACTTTCTATCAAATCAACATCTCGTTATTCATCTTTCAGTCAAAATGTAACCATTTCCACAACCACGGGTAGACCTATTTAAAACATCTCTATTGTAGTCTGAGTCCAAGCGTGTGGAATTCTCTACAACAAGAGGTAAAGGAAATTAAATCATTTAACATCGTTGAAAACGAGAGTACGCAAATTTTAATTTTCTTAACCCTTTGCTCCTAATATTTAAGATGATTGAGGAGGGAAGGGATATCGGATGTGGGGTGGAGAGGGAGAAGGGGGTAGTATCTGTATTTAGATGCATTAATATAGTCTTCTATAGTCCTACTATAGTAAAGGTTTATGTTAGTTTCTAATTAATTTTATGTTAATTATTTTGTTCGCTGTGAATTGCTTATTAAGGACTAGCTGTAGGACAGGTCCAAAGGACCTAATGCTATTATCCTATTAAAGGTTTCGACTTCAAACTTCTCTGTCTCTCTGTCTCTGTCTCTGTCTCTCTCTCTCTCTCTCTATCTCTCTCTCTCTATCTGAGAGAGGAACAGGTGAGATTTCTTTCACTATGGACAGTGTGATAAATAGCAATAAGCCCAAATTGACCTGTCTTACAGAGAGTAGATTATTGTGATTTCAAAGGAGGGGAAAAGAGAAAGAAACAGAGAGACAGAGTCAGAGACAGACAGAGAGAGAGACAGAGGCACAGGCACAGACCGAATAGAGAGAAAGAGAAAGATATAGAGAAAAAATGTCGGACGGAGAGGAGAGAAAGGGTGAGGTAGAGAGACAAGAGACAGAGCAAACGTTAGAGACAGAGCAAACGTTAGAGACAGAGCAAACGTTAGAGACAGAGTCGCACAGAAGAGAGAGAGAGAGAGAGAGAGAGAGAGAGAGAGAGAGAGAGAGAGAGAGAGAGAGAGAGAGAGAGAGAGAGAGAGAGAGAGAGAGAGAGCAAAAGTTAAGAAGAGTCGGACAGAACA
>CM072522.1:39000224-39002724 GCA_036898135.1 Oncomelania hupensis | reverse complement strand
AAGCAGGTCTGACCAAATCCGCGAGCCACATGGAACAGATGCCATTTTCTACCATCTTTGTTTGTTTGTCGTTGTCGTTGTTGTTGTTGTTGTTGTTGTTGTTGTTTTGCACAAATCTTGGTAAAATCAAAGTTTTTAACGGTGTGAAACCTACATCAAAATTCGAACCTAAAAACAAAATGACAAGTCGGTAAAATGCACTTCCAGATTCTCACGCACGTATCTGACTAACTATATTAAGCATGGTCGGCAGAGTTCATAATGTTCATTTCAGTTTTGGCCAAAATCCATGCAGTGGTTCATGAGGTATGGACCGACTGACGGACCGAGGGACAGACCGACACTTTGCTCGTTCTGATTTCCCCACCCGACTGTTTGAAAGTAATTCCAGAAAAGATAAGAGTAATAAATGTTTAAAACTAATAAATAAATAAAATAATAATAAATCAGTTAATAAAATGAAATAAAATAAAAATAAAAATAAAATAACATCTGCATTTCAAGATAAGAGATGAATGAATGAACATTGGAGGTTTAACGTCTACACCCACCATTGGCGATATGGCAGTCGGGGATAACCATCCCAGGGAACAAGGGGGTTAATATTTATTTATTTATTTAATCGTTCTTATATAGCGCTTTTCCAGCTCAAGAGCTGCTCAAAGCGCTGGCCGATACAGGATCTAACTCAAGGCGCCCGAGACGCCCACCCGCAGCCTTAAGTTTGGGCGCATGGTCTGACGCCCGGACAACTGAGCACAATCCTGGGCAGCCAGGGATGGGGGAGAAGGACCTAGGTGCATGCTGGGTGTTTTCTTGTCACCGGCACTCACCCGTCTAGGACATGAGCGTCAGGATCTTTAAAGTCCGTTATGATGGAATGTATGCGATACAGACTAGACCTCGGTTTATACTCTCATCCGAAGGAGTAGGAAAACAGGAGTAAAGTGTCTTTCCCAGGGACACAACACAATGGCCCGGCCAGGGCTCGAACCCGGGACCTTCCGATCCGCAAGCCGAAGCACTACCATTAGACCACAGTGCCTTAATAGGGACCCAAATCTACACTGCACCGCCACAGCAATCATACTGCTAAGATAGACAGTGGATTGGGAAAAAAATGGCCATGTTATATTGCCTACCACGGATTAAGAACCTGAGAGTTGACTATCTGCTTAATAATAATAATAATAATAATAATAATAATAATAATAATAATAATAATAATAATAATAATAATAATAATAATAATATTAATAATAATAATAATAATGTATATTTAATATAGCGCGTTTTCATACAAATGCTCAAGGCGCTTTACAATTACATCCAGTTACACAAACATGCAACACATAAAAAGCACTATAATTAAAACCAACATCAGCAAACAAGCAAAGCATACCCAAAGCAAGACATCAACAACATAGCCATACATACAAAGCGCAAAAGGACACAGTTAAACCACGGCAGTACAAACAACAGGGTCATAATGACAAAAACACTAAAAACATACAAACAAATCATAGTACAAGTAAACCAGCGTAGCAAACTCGAGGCCATTAAAAACAAGACATCAGCAAACCAGCCAAAATGAACCCAAGTAAGACATTACAGTCTACAACAAAACCATACATACAGCATGATACGCAAACAGAATCTACAACTAAATAAGCAAAAGAGCGTGACCAAACATATAATATGTATTACATCACAAGACATCAGCGCTCAAGCAAAACATAATCAGAGCAAGACAATTAAACAACATTAAAAATAAAGCCATACAAACAATTAGCATATCACACATAAATAATCAGCAACATACATGACAAAACACAAGCAGGGCATACTCGCGGGCAAAGTAAGTCACTGAGATGCAGTCATGGGGGTGAGGGGTGGAAGGGTGCGGGGGGGGGGGGGTAGGGGGAGGAATGTTTATGTGTATGCAAGTGGGAAAAGATGAGTTTTTAGGCCTGTGCGGAAAGCGTCAGGGGAGGGAGAGTGACGAAGACTGGCAGGGAGAGAGTTCCAGACGAGAGGAGCAGCAACGGTAAAAGAGCGTTCACCAAAGGATTTAGTGTTAACTCTAGGGGTCGAAAGAATGGAGGTGTCTGCTGAGGAGCGGAGTGTTCTGGATGGTGTGTAGGTCTGAATCATATTTGTGAGGTATGCGGGTCCTGTTTGTGTAAATGCACCAAAAGTAAGGCATGCGATTTTGTATTTGATGCGTGTCTCTATAGGAAGCCAGTGAAGTGCTTGAAGGTGGGGGGAAATGTGCTCAGACTTGCGGATTCTCAGGATAAGGCGGGCAGCATTATTCTGCAGTTAAGAACCTGAGAGGTGACTATTCTGCAGTTAAGAACCTGAGAGGTGACTATCTGCTTATTAAGAACTTGTGAGGTGACTATCTGCTTATTAAGAGCTTGAGAGGTGACAATCTGCTTATTAAGAACCTGAGAGGTGACTATCTGCTTCTAAGAACCTGAGAGGTGACTATCTGCTT
>CM072522.1:38985224-38995224 GCA_036898135.1 Oncomelania hupensis | reverse complement strand
GGAAATGAAGAAGAAGAAGAAGGAGAAAGAAGAGGGAGAAGAAATAGGAGGAAGCAGAAGAAGCAGAAGAAGAAGAAGAAGAAGAAGAGCAACAGAAGAAGAAGAAGAACAAGAAGAAGAAGAACAGGAAGAAGAAGAACAATAAAAAGAAGAAGAAGAAGGCGAAGAAAAGGAATAACAACAACAACAGCAGAAGCAGCAGCAACAAAAGACGAAGAAGAAGAAGAAGGGAAAAAGAAGAAGAAGAAGACGAAGAAAAAGAAGGAGAAGAAGAAGAAGAAGAAGAAGAAGAAGAACAACAACAACAACAACAACAACAACAACAACAGCAACAACAACAACAACTACAACTACAACTACAACAACAACAACAGCAACAGAAGAAGAAGAAAAAGAGGAACAAAAACAAGAACCAGCAGAGGAGGGAGAAGAAGAAGAGGAGAGAGAAGTACAACAACAACAACAACAACAACAACAACAACAACAACAACAACAACAACAACAACAACAAGTAATAGGAGGAGGTGGGATAGAAGAAAGGAAGAGAAAGAGGAGGAGAAACACGAGTATTAGCAGGCAAAAGAAAAACACTATTTACATGACAGATATTCCAAAACGGATCAGACGCTACAAGCAAGACCGTGCCAACGACAGTCGTAGAAAATGAAAATTGAAGCGTATATCGTAGAGATCAGAAACCTCGATTTTTTTTATTGCCTCATCTATTGCTGTACGTGACGAGAAGGTTTACCGGTCTTTCATCTCGATGATAGAAAACGCCTACCATTTTCTACACCTCTGAATAGCAAGTATCAGTAATCCGACCTTGAGCGCTGTTTTGACTGCTAGACGATCAATTTATTTCTCCGGGTACTTCGGTTTCCTCCTCTCTCCCTTCCATAAGGGAATTGGATGTAGTTATTCTTCCTCTCATCTGTTTGTCTCTGTCTGTATGTCTGTCTGTCTGTCTCTCTTTCTGGCCCTATAGCTCATTTGATAAAAGCTGGCTTCCTATGGTGAAGGTCGCGGGTTCGAACTTGTGTGACTTAGATACGAGGGTTTTCTCCAGGTACTCCGGTTTCCTCCCTCGCTTCAATAATGGTATTAGCTGCAGTGAATCTAAAATTTCAAAACTAAAATACCGAATTTCCTTTCCGTCTTCTAACAGCGATCTCCCTGCCTTTACACCACGTGTTTGAGTGATAGATATGTGTGTGTGTGTTGTGTGTGAGAGTGGGTGAAACGTGTGATCGTGTACGTTGGTATAGATCGCCGCGCTTTGAGCGCGCGCATACAACATCCATTGTTATTGTTTGTTATTGTGCTCACCTCCCGCCCCCCCCCCCTCTCTCTCTCTCTCTCTCTCCCTCTCCACCTTCGCCTTTGCCCCACTAACACAGCTTCAATCACGGAAGGAGCTAATCTCCTTGGCCATCTGAGGCGGGCAAACCACTCGCTCAGGAAAATAGCCTCCCCTTTTAACAAGATAGTTACCTCCCCTTACTTTTAACCCTGGTAGTTCCCCCCGGTTATCTAGAATTGAATCTCTTACCACTAGTCTAACAACTTTCTGTAGCGGGGGGAGGGGGGAGATGGGAGGGGAGATAGGGGGGGTGAGCCGGGTTAATCGTAAGCTAATTTCGCCGTTCAGTCACATTAGAAAGGTGATCCGATTGCCTTGGGGTGATTCGTCCTTTTTTAAATTTAAAAAAAAACTACCTTCGGACGGGAGTATAAACTGAGGCCCATACTGTGTACGCACGCATTACATTGCACGGACTGTATTTTAATATCAGAAAGATAGGTTAAACAAAACATTTTTGAAGGACATATGACACACCAGATTAAAAGGATTCACACAATATGTGTATTTTGATGATAGGCTTCGTCAGGAGTTATAAGCCAACTGAGGAGGAGGAGGAGGAAGAGGAAGAGGAAGAAGAAGACTAGGAAGAGGAAGTAAGAATGAAAGAACTGAAATATAAAATCTCAGTTATCCTTGTTTGATTCTTATCCTATCCTTTCTTGTAAATCGAAATCGTTGGGGCACCTCAGATGATCGTTTAACTAGCTTATTCCATCTTGGTCTGTCCTCAGCAACTCTGAAGGCTTCGCTCAGTGTCAAGCCAGTCCATTCTCCAATGTTGTCCTCCCACCTCTTTTTCTGTCTTCTTCTTCATCTACCTCCTTGCATCGTGCCTTGCAGGATGGTCTTTGCTCTGATGACGTGACCATATACCATCGGACGTATTTGATTGACGTGTGCCAATACGTGAGAATGTACCTTGAATAACTCTTTTTGGTGTGAGATATGGGCGCTATACAATTTCGATATATTACTACTACTACTACTACTACTACTACTACTACTACTAATACTACTACTGTCACGTGGGGTTTATGGGCTCTGCACAATGGAATTATGGACCCTCACGTTTATTCGGTGGGAACTGCTAGTAAGTCACCCTATGAATTACTTTAATAAATTTATTTGTTTAGCTCGTTCTGTGTTAAGGTTGGGGTACAGAAATAGATAGAAAAAAGGTAAAAGAATACTGTCACACTAGCTTTCACACGGCTATGAATCATATGTAGTCCAGCCTTTTGATAACAGTTAAAATCACACATTTATTTCTTCTACTCTATACAAGGTTCTCTAAGTACTAATCTAACTTAAAAAGTCTCTTTCAATGCTAATAGTTCGATCGCTGATAGTCTATGCAGCTGTTCTATCTTCATCGGGCACTCGCTAGTATATCTCATGTAGATTTGGACTACTGTGGTCCGTTTTAGAGTTTCTGAATAGTTGGACTACTGTGGTCCTGTTCTGATCAGTTTAAGTGCACTTGGGATAACACACTTAACTGGCGGGTGGTGCGGTCGAAGTCCTTCTGTGAGGTAGCTTCTGGTCCACCTGTGTCGTTGTGTAGTTGGGTTCCCTTGCCACGCTGTGGGGTCTGACAGGGTGTCTTTCAAGGCAGCTCTTTCCGTCTTGTGCGGTAGAGTCTCCTCCAACTAGTCGTTTCTGTGGAGTGGTGCGCACAGGATAGCTCGGGATAGCTCGGGATAGCTCGCCTGCCCGTCTGTAATATAAGAGACGAAATTCTGCACAACCCTGAATAATCGGTTTGTGCAGAGCGTCTCACTGAAAGCCAAGTAGCCCTCAGTGATAGCTCCACATCTCTATACATAAGCGACGAACATTCTGCTACTTCCGGGTTCCACTGGAATCTCACTCTAAATTCCTATACATACATAAATATCAAACGTGGCTAACTATACACATACAGAATTAATAATATTATAAACATTCAGTGGTACAGCCACTGGTCTGCAAACATACATATAAGTTAAACAACAGTGGTTCCGTATGGTATGCAACATGGCGGCGTAACCGGTCGTGTTTCGCCTCGTGGTAGGCTCTTCCACATGGTCACGCAAATTCGGATTAACAATTCACATTTATGCATAGCAAATTCTTCAAACATAATTTCAACAATACTACACATATATCACGATGAAACAGAAGGGTGTTCATTTACCTGTTTGACAAGTTCAGGCCCGTGTGACTTGATAGAATTCTACGATTCCTAAGTCCTGCTTCCTGGTCTAAGTGTAGAGAGATTTCTCTGCCAGCTTTCTAGCTGTTAACACTTCGGTGTATTACTCCCAACTGACCAAAAATGTGTTAGGCTCGGACCCAGTCAAACTGGCTCGAACCGCTTTGCGTAAGCTCTCATTGGGTAAAATGTTCATATTCAAAACTCAAGTGCTGACGTCACTGCGCTGTGTGTGTGGCTCAGGCTCGCAGTGTGCTGTAATTTAATTGCTACTGTGTACTGTACTAACTCTCTACTGTTACAAAGGCTACACAATGCTAAATAGTCGATAGGCAGAGTTTAAACTAGCCAATTCGTGACAGGCTCCCTCAACTGAAAAAAGGCGATGACTACTGGATTCGACCTTTTTCTACTACAGAGCCTAGTTTAACACTGCACTATCCTAGGGTCCTATTTACAAACTAAGTAAGTTGCTCTACCTGAGCTGCAATGCTGTGCCAGGTAGCTATGGACACTAGTGACAGGGTATTACTGGGCGGGGACGAATTCTGGTGCTGTGGCCCTTAGTTGTGTTGGGTGGGCGACAGCTGCTGTGTCCTCCACGAGATGGCGACTGAGGTAGTCGGCTCCGTGGTTTTCTTTGCCGGGGATGTACTCGATTTGGAATGAGTACGCCTGAAGGGTGAGTGCCCATCGCATCAGGCGAGAGTTCAAAGACTTGGCGGCTGCCAGGAACGATAGTGGTTGGTGGTCCACCTGAACTGTGAAATGGGTCCCATACAGGTAGAGTTGAAACTTCTGTATGGCCCAGACTAGTCCAAGGCATTCTTTCTCCGACGTGGCGTAGTGGGTCTCGGCGGGTCTCAATTTTCTGCTGGCGTAGGCGACAGGGAATAGCGTCTCTGCATTCTTGGGGTCGCGCTGTAGCAGTACTGCTCCGAGTCCTAAGTCGCTTGCGTCGGTGCGAAGAACGAATGGCTGAGTCAAATCGGGTAGGTGGAGTACTGGCGCCGATGTCATTCTGTCCTTGAGTGTTTGGAATGCTGTCTCGCATTCCGCTGTCCATACGACTTTGTCCGGGGCGATTTTCCGGGTTCCATTTGTCAGTGTTACGGCGGTGCTGTTGTAGTTGTGGATGAGCTTCTTCCGCGATGGCGATGGCCATCCATGTGTGTGTGCTGGGGGTCGCTGGTCTGTCGATGTATTTCTTGAGGCGATTGATGTGGTGGTATCGGGCTCTCCCGTTCACCTCTACTTGGTAGACTGTCTTGGATCTCTTGGCAGTCACCCGGTACGGTCCTCTCCAAGCGATGTCCAGCTTGTTGGTTCCACTTGGAAGTAAGAGTAGCACTTGATCGCCGACTTGCAGTTCTCTGTCCTTCGCGTGGCGGTTGTAGTACTTCGCCTGACGGGCTCTTGCCTTCTTCAGTGCTTCACCAGCTTTCTTCCACGTTGCTTTGAGGGTTTCCTGCAGGTCTGCGACGTACTTGGTGGCACCTCTGGGTGTGTCGTCTATCTTGGCTTCCGTCCAACTTCTGCGTAGGGCTTCTAGCGGTCCTGCTAGAGGTCTGCCGAATCGCAATGTTGACGGGGTGTAGCCTGTGGCTGCATGGGGCGTTTCT
Organism: Oncomelania hupensis; assembly: GCA_036898135.1. Taxonomy (NCBI): domain Eukaryota; kingdom Metazoa; phylum Mollusca; class Gastropoda; order Littorinimorpha; family Pomatiopsidae; genus Oncomelania; species Oncomelania hupensis. The sequence goes on along the minus strand of CM072522.1, from coordinate 38,990,042 downwards.
CGGTATGCGAACAGTGCCGCATTCACGTAGGTGTCCCACGCTTCTGGATTGTCGTCGGCGACTTTCCTGAGTATGGTGAGAAGGGTTCCATTCAGTCTTTCTACTTGTCCGTTGCTGGCGGGGTGGTATGGTGGTGTGCGAATGTGATGGACTTGTATCAACTCGAACACGTCTTGCATCAGGCGGCCGGTGAACTGAGATCCGTTGTCCGTTCTAATGCTGTCCGGGAATCCGACTCTGGTAAAGATGGCGATGAGTGCATCTGCAATCTTCTTGGTGTCGATCGCTGGCAACGGGACTGCTTCGCACCACATCGTACATGCGTCGACGAGTGTGAGTAGAAATCTGTTCCGCTTCTTGGTCATGGGCAGTGGTCCTACTATGTCTACTGAGACTTGCTGGAATGGCACGCCGACTACTACTGATGGTCCTAAGGTAACTGGTACGGTGTGATGTCGCGGGGAATATCGTTGACATTGGTGGCAAGATTTCACGTAGCGCTTGACATCCTCCGTGATTCCTGGCCAATAGTAGTGTGCGCTGATTCTCTGCACTGTGGCTCCAATTCCCATGTGTCCGCTGAGTGGCATGCTGTGGCCTAATTCTAGTACTTGGGCTCGAAGGGTGGCTGGTAGTACTAGTTGGGTGTGATCTCCATCTCCTTGTCGATGTAGAACTCCCTGTTCCATGTAGAAGTCTCCCTTGTGCGGGGGTGTGTGCGCCTTGGGTAGCTTCTGGAAGCACTTCGCTATCGAGGTGTCTTCTTTCTGTGCTGTTTTGATCTCTTCGAGTCCTGGATTCGGAGCGAACTCGGGCTGGGGTGGTTGGGTTTTAGCTTGGGCCCTGGTTTGCACTGCAGCTATCTCTACAGTTTTTGGGGGCGTGCCTAAGAACACATACCTACAACCTAGCACTAGATCATACAGGGGTTTCTGTAAAACAGCTGCTTGGATTCGTCCTGTGACGTACCTACTCTCTACTTCGATCCAAGCTATTGGGCAAGTAGTCGTCGGTTTCGTCAAGTCTGCTCCTTGTAAGTCGACTGTCTTGTCTGTCAAGTCCGCGCGCGATACAAGAGACTCGCTGACTATCGCGTCGTATGATAGACCTGTGTCATACAGACAGTTCGCTTCTTTTCCGTTGACCTTGACCGTGTCTGTCACCGATGGGTGATCTCCGATCGTGTGTGGCTTATTACCGCTACTTTGAGTTAGAACTCTGTGCGCTGGCCGGCTTTCGCGCTCTTCCCTACGTTGTGCGGCCAACTTGAAACATTCTGCGGTGGAGTGATTGTTTCTGTTGCAGAACGAACAATACCGTCTCTGTTCTGCGGGACCTCTTTTCCCGAATTCCGTGTTGGGTCCTTTATTTTGCCCAGGTCTGGGGTTATTCGGCTTATTCGCGGTGCGCTCTTCTCGGTTAGGGCTTCGTTTCTGTGCCTCTTTCCCGTTAGGCTTTAGGTCTCGCCTGAAGCTCTTGGCTTCTCCGTGTGCGGCCACGTACCTATCTGCGACCTTGACCAGATCTTCTAGTCTTTCCGCGCCCTGCTCTACTGAGAAGGTTCTCAGCTCGGGGGTCATGGTTTCCCGTAGCTGTTCCCATACTAACAGTTCTGTCAGTCCATCATACGTCTTAGCCGTGGCTGACTGGCTAATCCACTTATCCAGCGTTGTGGACAACCGATCCGCGAACTGCGCATAGCTCTCTCCTTTCACTCTCCGATTGGTGCGGAACTTTTGCCGGTAGCATTCTCCTGTCAGTTCGAATCCCGTTAGGAGTGCCTCTTTTACTTTGTGATAGTCAGTCACTCTGTCAGTCGGTAGCTTACTGTAGATGTCATAAGCCTTTCCTCTAAGTCCTTGACTAAGCTTGAAAGACCAATGAGTGGGATCTAGTTTATACTCTGTTGCTAGGCGCTCAAATCTAGTCAGATAGAGATCTAGACCTTCTTCTCTCTCATTGAATGTTCCCAGTGGAAATGACATTCCTTGTACAGGGTTGGATGCTACCTCTAGCTGATCTGAGTGGGAAGGGGTTGAGGAAGAACTTGAAGCTCCTGATCCCAATCTTCTTAGCTCTAACTCATGCTGTCTTTCTTTTTCCTTTTCTTCCCTCTCTTTTTCTTTCTCTGCCCTCTCTTTTTCTTTTTCTGCCCTCTCATACTCCCATCTCCTAACTTCTGCTTCTCTCTCTGCTGCTAATGCTGCCTTCTTCTGTTCTCCTTCTAATTCTAGTTTCTTCTGCTCTGCTTCTAATTTCTTTTGCTCTGCTTCTAATTCTGCTTTTCTCTGATCTGCTTCGAGTTTCTTCTGTTCTGCTTCTAATGCTAGTTTCTTCTGCTCTGCTTCTAAGGCTAGTTTCTTCGCCTCCCTTTCTGCTGCTCTCTCTGCCTTAGCCTCCTGTTTCTCTACCTCTGCATTTATATACGCAATTAGGTCCGCCCCTGCTAAGTGTAAAGCTTCTCCCAATTCCTTGAAACGCAATCTCAAGGCCACTGGGTCCGACATTGCCAAACGTGTCTATGAACACCCTCTGAATCACGTGGAATACCAAAACACTAGCAATATTGCAAGTCAATAAAAACAATGCAAAGACAATCAAATTCGTAATCAATAATAGAATAAAACAAGAGTCAAATGGCATACAACAGTTACTTAAGCAAAACCTGCAAAAGAACAATGCAACATACAGACACAAAAATAATTGAAGCAAAAAAGTTTTTAACTAAAGAATAGTGCACCCAAACTGAGTCAATGTTACCACTATTCTAAGTTATTCTACTACTCCTACTGTTATCTAATTTTATTGTACTTAGATCCGTTTATACCCAATTCCTATTATACACAGATCCTGGCAGGCTCGCCAATTAAAGTGTCACGTGGGGTTTATGGGCTCTGCACAATGGAATTATGGACCCTCACGTTTATTCGGTGGGAACTGCTAGTAAGTCACCCTATGAATTACTTTAATAAATTTATTTGTTTAGCTCGTTCTGTGTTAAGGTTGGGGTACAGAAATAGATAGAAAAAAGGTAAAAGAATACTGTCACACTAGCTTTCACACGGCTATGAATCATATGTAGTCCAGCCTTTTGATAACAGTTAAAATCACACATTTATTTCTTCTACTCTATACAAGGTTCTCTAAGTACTAATCTAACTTAAAAAGTCTCTTTCAATGCTAATAGTTCGATCGCTGATAGTCTATGCAGCTGTTCTATCTTCATCGGGCACTCGCTAGTATATCTCATGTAGATTTGGACTACTGTGGTCCGTTTTAGAGTTTCTGAATAGTTGGACTACTGTGGTCCTGTTCTGATCAGTTTAAGTGCACTTGGGATAACACACTTAACTGGCGGGTGGTGCGGTCGAAGTCCTTCTGTGAGGTAGCTTCTGGTCCACCTGTGTCGTTGTGTAGTTGGGTTCCCTTGCCACGCTGTGGGGTCTGACAGGGTGTCTTTCAAGGCAGCTCTTTCCGTCTTGTGCGGTAGAGTCTCCTCCAACTAGTCGTTTCTGTGGAGTGGTGCGCACAGGATAGCTCGGGATAGCTCGGGATAGCTCGCCTGCCCGTCTGTAATATAAGAGACGAAATTCTGCACAACCCTGAATAATCGGTTTGTGCAGAGCGTCTCACTGAAAGCCAAGTAGCCCTCAGTGATAGCTCCACATCTCTATACATAAGCGACGAACATTCTGCTACTTCCGGGTTCCACTGGAATCTCACTCTAAATTCCTATACATACATAAATATCAAACGTGGCTAACTATACACATACAGAATTAATAATATTATAAACATTCAGTGGTACAGCCACTGGTCTGCAAACATACATATAAGTTAAACAACAGTGGTTCCGTATGGTATGCAACATGGCGGCGTAACCGGTCGTGTTTCGCCTCGTGGTAGGCTCTTCCACATGGTCACGCAAATTCGGATTAACAATTCACATTTATGCATAGCAAATTCTTCAAACATAATTTCAACAATACTACACATATATCACGATGAAACAGAAGGGTGTTCATTTACCTGTTTGACAAGTTCAGGCCCGTGTGACTTGATAGAATTCTACGATTCCTAAGTCCTGCTTCCTGGTCTAAGTGTAGAGAGATTTCTCTGCCAGCTTTCTAGCTGTTAACACTTCGGTGTATTACTCCCAACTGACCAAAAATGTGTTAGGCTCGGACCCAGTCAAACTGGCTCGAACCGCTTTGCGTAAGCTCTCATTGGGTAAAATGTTCATATTCAAAACTCAAGTGCTGACGTCACTGCGCTGTGTGTGTGGCTCAGGCTCGCAGTGTGCTGTAATTTAATTGCTACTGTGTACTGTACTAACTCTCTACTGTTACAAAGGCTACACAATGCTAAATAGTCGATAGGCAGAGTTTAAACTAGCCAATTCGTGACAACTACTACTACTACTACTACTACTAATGGGTGCTATATACGCGCTTTTTTAGCAATTAACCAATCAGGTTCAAATCACGGAGATCTGTAACCGACATACACTTTCAAATGTTTCGCCTACTCTCATATCACTCCTTGTCAATTGTTCTCTGTTTCTGTCTGTCTGTGTGTGTATCTCTCTCCCCCCCCCCTCTCTCTCTCTCCCTTTCTCTCACTCCTCTATCCCTCTCTGCCTCTCCCTCCTCGTCTCTATCTCTCTTTCTCCCCCTCCTCCTCACACTTTCTTTCCCCATCTCTCCCTCTTTCTCTATCTCCCTCTTTCTTTCCCTTCTCCCTTTCTCTTTCTCTCCCTCTCTCTTTCTTTCTTCTCTCTCTCCCCTTTCTCTCTTACCCCTTGCCCCATCCCTCTCT
>CM072522.1:38947724-38980224 GCA_036898135.1 Oncomelania hupensis | reverse complement strand
TGAATTATGAAGTGGCTTGGATATCATTTCAGGAGAAATTACTCCCGGCATTGTGTTGAGGCCGGCCCCCAAATGCATAATGAAACGACCAAAAAATAAGGTTTTAAAGTGAGTTTAAAGCCATATCGTTAATGACGGATGCGTATGTTCAACTTCACTGTACGTTGTTTCCTTCTGGTTGTTCTGTCTGCTCGCTCGTGGTTTGTGTGACGTTTCTGTATACATTGCAGCTGAATGAATACAGCTGTATATATTGTGTGGCCTCGTGAAGCAGTGGGTTAATCTCCTGGTTTCCCATGCCGAGGGTCGCGGGTGCGATTCCTCCTTTCCACCCCCCCCCCCTCCCCCACTCGCTTCCGCCCTCACCCCCAGCAAGGGGCGAACGTATGAGACTTAAGTACCGAGGTCATTCAGGTCACCGAGGGTTTCTTCGGGTACTCCGGTTTCGTCCTTCCCTCTCTTCAATATGCAGTCAATCTACAATTTTTTCAAAAATGAAAAGTCGAGTTCCTTTCCGTTTTCTGGTAAAGATCTTCCTGCCTTTACACCGCATGTTTGAGTGATAGATGTGTGTTTTGTTGTTGTGTGAGAGTGCGTGGAAACATGTGAACGTGTTAGTACAGATCGCCGCGCTTTGAGTCTGAATGGTGATTTGGAAAATGCGCGTATATAGCATTCAGTAGTAGTAGTAGTAGTAGTAGTAGTAGTAGCAGCAGCAGCTGTAGTAGTAGTAGTAGCAGCAGCAGTAGCAGTAGTAGTAGCAGCAGCAGCAGTAGTAGTAGTAGTAGTAGTAGTAGTAGTAGTAGTAGTAGTAGTAGTAGTAGTTTAGTCTTTTGAACACTTGTAAATGATAGAGAAGGACCCAGCAAAAGTGTGTGTTTGTGTGTGTAGTGTGTGCGTTTGGGTGTGTGGTGTGTGGGTGTGTTTGTGTGTGGGTGTGTGTTTGTGTGTGGTGGGTGTGTTTGTGTGTGTGGTGTGTGGGTGAGTTTGTGTATTTGTGTGCGGATCGATAAGTTAGTTGATTTGGCGTTGAAGGAGGTGGGGAAAACTATAGTCACCGATTACTGTTGAGTGTTCTGTGACAAACGTGTGCAGTTTGAGGACTTCACTATAGCGACGGTCTAGCCAGCAAAAAAGCTGACATTTTGTATTGTGGGTCATGCCAATAGTGTAGCATTTATTGTCGATACGGCCACACCGTATGATTTTTTTATAATAAACTTCTTCTATAACCAGAAATTTTACAAGCACATACAGCTCGAAACGATGCAGAATGGGCTCTATGCACAAAGGCATGGCGGTCACGTGCTGCGGGAATAACACAGCGTGCTCGAGTTTGAAAATTGTGAAGTACTGTGCTGCGTTTGGATGCTCTAACTCCGACGTAAACCTTTATGCAGAGAAAAGAACATTTCCGTTCATCGATTTCCACTGAAAGATGAAATATTGATGAACTCTAAACTGAATGTCAGTGACAAATCGCTCTTTAAAAAAGCCTGTCTCCTGATAATAATATAATTTGTCTATAATCGAATCAATATTGCACGAATGTGCTATGTTCAAAACATCACAATATCCCAAAATGTCGGTAAATTTAAAATTTGTAAGCAGCATTGGAGTACACGCGAACGAGCTAAAAGAAGCCATGACCGCTTTGTTATTCCCGCGCCACGTGACCATGCCGCCGACTTGTGCATAGAGCCCATTCCGAACCCAAAAAAATCCTAGTTTTGGGGATTGGTTGTTTATTGCTTGTGCTCATGAAGTGTGTGTCTCCACTGCAGGTCTTTGGACTATTACGGCGGCAGAGTTAAAGTCTCGCTCGGTACCTATCAAGCAGTGCGGCTGGGTACCTATCAACCAGTGTGGCTGGGTACCTATCAAGCAGTGTGGCTGGGTACCTATTAAGCAGTGTGGCTGGGTACCTATCAACCAGTGTGGCTGGGTACCTATCAACCAGTGTGGCTGGGTACCTATCAACCAGTGTGGCTGGGTACCTATCAACCAGTGTGGCTGTGTACCTATCAACCAGTGTGGCTGGGTACCTATCAACCAGTGTGGCTTGGTACCTATCAACCAGTGTCATGATGGGTTCTAGAAGGGTGTGGGAGAGGAGAAGATTGAGTGGGGGTGGGGGTGGCGTAACTGACGAACTCTGCTGATTTCATTACAACATTGGGGACTTTAACGGTTTGGGGTTTGTTAACTAGTTATCGAAATGTGTTGTGTTGTGTTCCTTGCATGTGTGTGTGTGTGTGCGTGTGTGTGTGCTGTGTATGTGTGTGTGTATGCACTTGAATAAACGCACAAATGGGTGGCAGACCTTGTCTTTCTTAGTAACAAATGGGTTTATTTGCTTGGAACCCACTTTTTTCCAGGACCCCACTTTTTTCTAAGTGCGCGGGAGTGCTCCTTTAGTGCATGGGAGTGCAGTTGTAGTGCATGAGAGTGTTTTAAGTACACAGGAGTGCTCTATCCGGGACGGAGAAAATACAGTCAATTTTCGGAGAAATTTTGAAGAAAATTCGACCTATTTCGTCGCCTATAGGAGACGAACTAGGTCAACTTTTTAGACAAGGGTTCGGGTAAGGGTTAGTTGTAAATCTATCCCTAGCCCTTGCCCTAACCCTTTTCTCTACAAAAATGCTCTTTTTCCGTAAAAAAAAATCACTTTCCGATTCCTACATTCTTAATAAAACCCAGTCTTGGTGTTCTACATACTTTTGTGTGTGTGTGTGTGCTGTGTATGCATCCGTCTTATTCCCAACGTTCTTAGGCCTACGCTTGTAATTGTGCATAATTATTAGCTGGGGTGTTTTAATGGGTGCACGTGTACCGTTCGCTTATTGCGCCAATGTTTCATTCTTTGTCTGCCTATCGAAGCTTGTATATCTGTTTCCCAACAAGCCCAAAACATTAATTATCCCTCCCTCCCTCCCTCCTTCCCTCCCCCACCCTCTTTCCCCTTGTCTAAAGCGCACTCTTATCACGTGCAGTACGTGCCGGCCGCGAGCTAGGGGTAATCAGCCAATCATCACCCAGAGTTTGATGATTGGCAGCAAATTGGTGCACGTGCTTCGTTTCACGTGCGCCTCGCCAAATTTACCTGCCGTATTTATTCCAATTTGGGAGTTAATGCGTACTGTAAAATCCTGTTACGCCACGATCTTGTGGGTCTAGGTTTTATATGGGCGCCTCGGGCGGCTTGATTTAGGGCCTGTTTCGGCCAGCGCCTTGAGCAGCTCTGGATCTGAAAAGCGCGCTGTATAAGAATAATTACTAAATAATAAGTCAATACAATAAACTTACATAACGAGGTATGTTTCCAGCGTACAGTCAGAAAGCGAGAGAGAAAGAGAGGATAAAAAAGAGAGAGAGAGAGAGAGAGAGAGAGAGAGAGAGAGAGAGAGAGAGAGAGAGAGAGAGAGAGAGAGAGAGAGGAGACATTACATTACATTACATAGTTATTGCTTTAGGTCCAGCGGACTCTTTCGAGCCAAATCAGGACCAGAGAAGTGAAAGAGGACTCACCCCTGATCCGCATAAAAGATCTGCCGAAACAACTCTAGTGGTAACACTGAAGGCAATCTAACAGCCGGTCACTTTACAATAAAGACATCCCACGCAGGGGACGCTGAGGCTATGCTCTAATTTATCGATCCCCCGTTTACAAAAACAAAATAGAATACAAACATTATTATACAATATCAACAAAACACATACATATAAAATGCCTACATTGCCAAATAATAACATCATAGGAAGCCCCAGTGACCATTTGGCAGAAAGCGTCCAATATTCCCAAGCTGATCCAACAGACCTCACACACAAATGAGGAGTATTGTCCCGGAAGGGTTTTCAAGAAAAAAAGGTTTGATGACTGGTCTAGCGAAGAAGAAGATAGTATAGTAGATTGATAGAACAGAGTAGGAATGAGAAAGAACACGGGGGTAGGGAGGAGACAGAGAGAAAGAGAAAGGAGACACAAAGAAAGACACAGACAAAAACACAGAGAAAGACACAGAGAGAAGAGACAGACAGAGAGAGAAGACCTACTTGAATCAGTAAAAATAAGGTCAAGTTGCACTGGTTTGCGTGTCGCCACAGAAACGCATAAATTAACCCGAAGAAACGATCAAACCGCATGATGTATTGAAAGTGCTGACGGCAGTTACAAAACACAGCCTTGGCTCTTTTTGAAAGTTTTCATTATAAGGGGAAGTTACTCGTGAAGCAAACAGACGCGAAAGGATAATGGGAGACAAAAAGTGTATGTAAAAAAAACAAGTGAGCGAGTTGTCTCGCCTAAAAGAGAAGAGCCTGGGTTATTTGTTAACATGTTGGAGATGAGCCTTGTTAAATGCTATCCTTCGTGAAACGAGGGGATGATAGCAAAAGATCTATCTCCAATTCTCTGTTGCATTTGCGGATTCGTACCAAAGATACCTATCCAACCCTATCCCGTAACCCTGAGATTGTTGGGGCACCAAGGTGATCGTTTAACCAGCGTACTCCATCTTTCCCATGTCCTCAGCAACCCGGATGGCTTCGCTCAATGTCAAGCCAGTCCATTCTGGAATGTTGTCCTCCAACCTCTTTTTCGGTCTCCTTCTTCATCTACCTCCTTGCACTGTGCATTGCAGGATGGTCTTTGCAAGGCTTGATGATCTGGTGACGTGGCCATGCCAACGGAGTTTCCGCTTCTTCGTCACAGTGGAGCAGGTCGTTGTGTTGTCCAATGGCTTGTGTGATGGTCTGTCGGACTTCGTCGTTGGTGATGTGCTGGGTATAGGAAATGCCCAGAAGTCTTCTGTAGCACTTCAGCTCCATGCTTTGCATTCTTCGTTGTAGATCTGCTGTGAGGGTCCATGTAACCAAAGATACAGGTGGTCATGTCGCTGTGTTCTGAGCTTCTCAATGTATCAGCGGGGTTCGGTTTTAAAAAAAAAATCAAAAAAACTAAATCGAGGGACTGATTTTACAACCCATGACAAGATGCTTGAATGGAAACAAAAGCTGAAGGAGGGGTGGGGGAAGGCAAACAACCTGTTCATGCGAAAAATTAAAAGTATCCACAATTTAGTTGTTGGACCACGAAAATGGGAACGAATTTATATTATCTTGATAGAGAATTCCTTGCCAGAAATAGTTCTAAACCCTAGGGTCTGTCCTAAACTTCCCGTGGGTGTTATAAAATAATGAGGGAAAAAAAAAACGAGAGCGAAGGTGGGAGTGGGGGGGGGGTGAAAGAGAGAGAGACAGACAGCCAGAGAGACAGAGAAACAGATAAACGAAAGAGCAAACACACTGCTAAAACATAGTGCAATTGGTCACTTTTATCTTGCTCACCGCGGAAGAAGAAGAAGAAGAAGAAGAAGAAGAAGAAGAAGAAGAAGAAGAAGAAGAAGAAGAAGAAGAAGAAGAAGGAAGAAGAACAAGAAGAAGAAGAAGAACAAGAAGAACAAGAACAAGAACAAGGAGGAAGAAGAAGACGAAAAAGAGCAAGAAGAAGAAAAAAATGTTTTAAGAGATGAATATATCAAGAGGAAGAAGAGGAGGAGGAGGCGGAGGAAGTAGAGGAAGAATAAGAATAATAATAAGAAGAACAAGAACAATAACAGCAACAAACGACTACAACAAATATAAGGAGAACAAGAAGAACAATAACCAGAACAAACTGTTTTAAAACATAAATATATCAAGAAGAAGAAGAAAAAGAAGAAGAGGAAGAAGAAGAGGATGAAGAAGAGGAAGAAGTAGAAAAAGAAGAAGAGGAAGAAGAAGAAGAAGTAGAAGAAGAAGAAGAAGAAGAAGAAGTAGTAGTAGTAGCAGTAGTAGTAGTAGCAGTAGTAGTAGTAGTAGTAGAGGAAGAAGAAGAAGAAGTAGTAGTAGTAGAGGAAGAACAACAACAACGATAACAATAACAACAACAACAACTACTACTACTACTACTACTACTTCTACTATTACTACTACTATTACAAGAACAAGAAGAAAATGTTTAAAAACATGAATATATCAAGAAGAAGAAGAAGAAGAAGAAGAAGAACAACAACAACAACAACAGCAACAACAACAACAACAACAATAACAACAACAACTACTACTACTACTACCACTACTACTACTACTATTAATATTATTACTACTACTACTAATACTACTACTACCACTACTACTAATACTACTACTACCACTACTACTACTACTACTGCTACTTCTACTACTACTATTACCACTATTACTACTACTACAACCACTACTACTACTATTACTACTGCTACTACTATTACTACTACTACTGCTACTACTATTACTACTACTACTGCTACTACTATTACTACTACTACTACTACTGTCATGAACCGAGCAGTTTACCCTGCCCATTGACTGTTTAGCTTTGTGTAGTAATTGTAACAGTAGAGAAGTTAGACTATTACACAGCAGCAATTAAATTACACAGCAGACCACACACGGCGAGCGAGCCACCCACATCGCAGTGAGTCAGCACTTGAGCTTTGAATCGGACCGTTTTAACCAATCAGCAGCAGGCTAAGTGGGTAGAGCAGTTTTGACTGTGTCAAAACCTAGCACAGCTTGGTCAGTCGTGTGTGAGACGAGGAAGAAGTAACATCTCCTTAGCTAGCAGAGAACTATCTTCACTCATAGACCAGGAAGCAGGACTTTGAAATCTTAGAATTCTCTCAAGTCATCACGGGCCTGAACTTGTCAAACAGACGAGCAGGCGAGCTATCCCGAGCTATCCCGAGCTATCCTGTGCACCCCACTCCACAGAAACGACTAGTTGGTCGAGGAGACTCTCCCGCACAAGACGGAAAGAGCTGCCTTGAAAGACACCCTGTCAGACCCCACAGCGTGGCAAGGGAACCCAACTACACAACGACACAGGTGGACCAGAAGCTACCTCACAGAAGGACTTCGAACACCCTACACATGAGTTAAGTGCATAAGGCGAAGGTGCACTTAAACTGATCATAACAGGACCACAGTAGTCCAACTCTTCAGAAACTGTAAAACGGACCACAGTAGTCCAAATCTACATGAAATATTATAGCAAGTGCCCGAGGAAGAAATAACAGCTGCATAGACTATCAGCGATCGAACTATTAGCATTGAAAGAGACTTTTTAAGTTAGATTAGTACTTAGAGAATCTTGTATAGAGTAGATGAAATAAATGTGTGATTTTAACTGTTATCAAGTGGCTGGACTACATATGATTCATAGCCGTGTGAAAGCTAGTGTGACAGTAATCTTTTACCATTTTTCTATCTATCTCTGTACCCCAACCTTAACACAGAACGAGCTAAACAAATAAATTTATTAAAGTAATTCATAGGGTGACTTACTAGCAGTTCCCACCGAATAAACGTGAGGGTCCATAATTCCATTGTGCAGAGCCCATAAACCCCACGTGACACTTTAATTGGCGAGCCTAGCTAGGATCTGTGTATAATAGGAATTGGGTATAACCGGATCTAAGTACAATAAAATTAGATAACAGTAGAAGTAGAATAACTTAGAATAGTGTAAGGGTATAACACTGATCAGTTGTGGTGCACTATTCTTTAGTTAAAAACTTTTTTGCTTCAAATATTTTTGTGCCTGTATGTTGCATTGTTCTTTTGCAGGTTTTGCTTAAGTAACTGTTGTATGCCATTCGACTCTTGTTTTATTCTATTATTGATTACGAATTTGATTGTCTTTGCATTGTTGGTATTGAATTGCAATATTGCTAGTGTTTTGGTATTCCACGTGACTCAGAGGTTGTTCATAGACACGTTTGGCAATGTCGGACCCAGTGGCCTTGAGATTGCGTTTCAAGGAACTAGGAGAAGCTTTACACTTAGCAGGGGCAGACCTAATTGCGTATATCAATGCAGAGGTAGAGAAACAGGAGGCTAAGGCAGAGAGAGCAGCAGAGAGAGAGGCTAAGAAACTCGAAGCAGCAGAGAGAGCCGCAGAGAGAGAACAGAAAAAAGCAGAATTAGAGGCAGAGCAAAAGAAAGCAGAATTAGAAGCAGCAAGAGAGCAAAAGAAATTAGAATTAGAAGCAGAACAGAAGAAACTAGCATTAGAAGCAGAGCAAAAGAAAGCAGAGTTAGAAGTAGAACAAAAGAAGGCAGCATTAGCAGCAGAGAGAGAAGCAGAAGTTAGGAAATGGGAGTATGAGCGGGCAGAAAAAGAAAAAGAGAGGGAAGAAAAGGAAAAAGAAAGACAGCATGAGTTAGAGCTACGAAGATTGGGATCAGGAGCTTCAAGTTCTTCCTCAACCCCTTCCCACTCAGATCACTAGAGGTAGCATCCAACCCTGTACAAGGAATGTCATTTCCACTGGGAACATTCAATGAGAGAGAAGAAGGTCTAGATCTCTATCTGACTAGGTTTGAGCGTCTAGCAACAGAGTACAAACTAGATCCCACTCATTGGTCTTTTAAGCTTAGTCAAGGGCTTAGAGGAAAGGCTTATGACATCTACAGTAAGCTACCGACTGACAGAGTGACTGACTATCACAAAGTAAAAGAGGCACTCCTAACGGGATTCGAACTAACAGGAGAATGCTATCGGCAAAAATTCCGCACCAATCGGAGAGTGAAAGGAGAGAGCTATGCGCAGTTCGCGGATCGGTTGTCCACAACGTTGGATAAGTGGATTAGCCAGTCAGCCACGGCTAAGACGTATGATGGACTGACAGAACTGTTAGTATGGGAACAGCTACGGGAAACCATGACCCCCGAGCTGAGAACATTCTCAGTAGAGCAGGGCGCGGAAAGACTGGAAGATCTGGTCAAGGTCGCAGATAGGTACGTGGCCGCCCACGGAGAAGCCAAGAGCTTCAGGCGAGACCTAAAGCCTAACGGGAAAGAGGCACAGAAACGAAGCCCTAACCGGGAAGAGCGCACAGCGAATAAGCCGAATAACCCCAGACCTGGGCAAAATAAAGGACCCAACACGGAATTCGGGAAAAGAGGTCCCGCAGAACAGAGACGGTATTGTTCGTTCTGCAACAGAAACAATCACTCCACCGCAGAATGTTTCAAGTTGGCCGCACAACGTAGGGAGGAGCGCGAAAGCCGGCCAGCGCACAGAGTTCTAACTCAAAGCAGCGGTAACAAGCCACACACAATCGGAGATCACCCATCGGTGACAGACACGGTCAAGGTCAACGGTAAAGAAGCGAACTGTCTGTATGACACAGGTCTATCATACGACGCGATAGTTAGCGAATCTCTTGTATCGCGCGCGGACTTGACAGACAAGACAGTCGACTTACAAGGAGCAGACTTGACGAAACCGACGACTACTTGCCCAATAGCATGGATCGAAGTAGAGAGTAGGTACGTCACAGGACGAATCCAAGCAGCTGTTTTACAGAAACCCCTGTATGATCTAGTGCTAGGATGTAGGTATGTGTTCTTAGGCACGCCCCCCAAAACTGTAGAGATAGCTGCAGTGCAAACCAGGGCCCAAGCTAAAACCCAACCACCCCAGCCCGAGTTCGCTCCGAATCCAGGACTCGAAGAGATCAAAACAGCACAGAAAGAAGACACCTCGATAGCGAAGTGCTTCCAGAAGCTACCCAAGGCGCACACACCCCCGCACAAGGGAGACTTCTACATGGAAGAGGGAGTTCTACATCGACAAGGAGATGGAGATCACACCCAACTAGTACTACCAGCCACCCTTCGAGCCCAAGTACTAGAACTAGGCCACAGCATGCCACTCAGCGGACACATGGGAATTGGAGCCACAGTGCAGAGAATCAGCGCACACTACTATTGGCCAGGAATCCGGAGGATGTCAAGCGCTACGTGAAATCTTGCCACCAATGTCAACGATATTCCCCGCGACATCACACCGTACCAGTTACCTTAGGACCATCGGTAGTAGTCGGCGTGCCATTCCAGCAAGTCTCAGTAGACATAGTAGGACCACTGCCCATGACCAAGAAGCGGAACAGATTTCTACTCACACTCGTCGACGCATGTACGATGTGGTGCGAAGCAGTCCCGTTGCCAGCGATCGACACCAAGAAGATTGCAGATGCACTCATCGCCATCTTTACCAGAGTCGGATTCCCGGACAGCATTAGAACGGACAACGGATCTCAGTTCACCGGCCGCCTGATGCAAGACGTGTTCGAGTTGATACAAGTTCATCACATTCGCACACCACCATACCACCCAGCCAGCAACGGACAAGTAGAAAGACTGAATGGAACCCTTCTCACCATACTCAGGAAAGTCGCCGACGACAACCCAGAAGCGTGGGACACCTACGTGAATGCGGCACTGTTCGCATACCGAGAAACACCCCATGCAGCCACAGGCTACACCCCGTCAACTTTGCTTTTCGGCAGACCTCTAGCAGGACCGCTAGAAGCCCTACGCAGAAGTTGGACGGAAGCCAAGATAGACGACACACCCAGAGGTGCCACCAAGTACGTCGCAGACCTGCAGGAAACCCTCAAAGCAACGTGGAAGAAAGCTGGTGAAGCACTGAAGAAGGCAAGAGCCCGTCAGGCGAAGTACTACAACCGCCACGCGAAGGACCGAGAACTGCAAGTCGGCGATCAAGTGCTACTCTTACTTCCAAGTGGAACCAACAAGCTGGACATCGCTTGGAGAGGACCGTACCGGGTGACTGCCAAGAAATCCAAGACAGTCTACCAAGTAGAGGTGAACGGGAGAGCCCGATACCACCACATCAATCTCCTCAAGAAGTATACGGACAGACCAGCGACTCCCAGCACTCACACCTGGATGGCCATCGCCATCGCGAAAGAAGCTCATCCCCAACTACAACAGCATCGCCGTACCACTGACAAATGGAACCCGGAAAATCGCCCCGGACAAAGTAGTATGGACAGCCGAATGCGAGACAGCCTTCCAAACACTCAAGGACAGAATGACATCGGCGCCAGTACTCCACCTACCCGATTTGACTCAGCCATTCGTTCTTCGCACCGACGCAAGCGACTTAGGCCTCGGAGCAGTACTGCTACAGCGCGACCCCAAGAATGCAGAGACGCTATTCCCGGTCGCCTACGCCAGCAGAAAATTGAGACCCGCCGAGACCCACTACGCCACGTCGGAGAAAGAATGTCTTGGACTAGTCTGGGCCATACAGAAATTCCAACTCTACCTGTATGGGACCCACTTCACAGTTCAGGTGGACCACCAACCACTATCGTTCCTGGCAGCCTCCAAGTCTTTGAACTCTCGCCTGATGCGATGGGCACTCACCCTTCAGGCGTACTCATTCCAGATCGAGTACATCCCCGGCAAAGAAAACCACGGAGCCGACTACCTCAGTCGCCATCTCGTGGAGGACACAGCAGCTGTCGCCCACCCAACACAACTAAGGGCCACAGCACCAGAATTCGTCCCCGCCCAGTAATACCCTGTCACTAGTGTCCATAGCTACCTGGCACAGCATTGCAGCTCAGGTAGAGCAACTTAATTAGTTTGTAAATAGGATCCTAGGATAGTGCAGTGTTAAACTAGGCTCTGTAGTAGAAAAAGGTCGAATCCAGTAGTCATCGCCTTTTTTCAGTTGAGGGAGCCTGTCATGAACCGAGCAGTTTACCCTGCCCATTGACTGTTTAGCTTTGTGTAGTAATTGTAACAGTAGAGAAGTTAGACTATTACACAGCAGCAATTAAATTACACAGCAGACCACACACGGCGAGCGAGCCACCCACATCGCAGTGAGTCAGCACTTGAGCTTTGAATCGGACCGTTTTAACCAATCAGCAGCAGGCTAAGTGGGTAGAGCAGTTTTGACTGTGTCAAAACCTAGCACAGCTTGGTCAGTCGTGTGTGAGACGAGGAAGAAGTAACATCTCCTTAGCTAGCAGAGAACTATCTTCACTCATAGACCAGGAAGCAGGACTTTGAAATCTTAGAATTCTCTCAAGTCATCACGGGCCTGAACTTGTCAAACAGACGAGCAGGCGAGCTATCCCGAGCTATCCCGAGCTATCCTGTGCACCCCACTCCACAGAAACGACTAGTTGGTCGAGGAGACTCTCCCGCACAAGACGGAAAGAGCTGCCTTGAAAGACACCCTGTCAGACCCCACAGCGTGGCAAGGGAACCCAACTACACAACGACACAGGTGGACCAGAAGCTACCTCACAGAAGGACTTCGAACACCCTACACATGAGTTAAGTGCATAAGGCGAAGGTGCACTTAAACTGATCATAACAGGACCACAGTAGTCCAACTCTTCAGAAACTGTAAAACGGACCACAGTAGTCCAAATCTACATGAAATATTATAGCAAGTGCCCGAGGAAGAAATAACAGCTGCATAGACTATCAGCGATCGAACTATTAGCATTGAAAGAGACTTTTTAAGTTAGATTAGTACTTAGAGAATCTTGTATAGAGTAGATGAAATAAATGTGTGATTTTAACTGTTATCAAGTGGCTGGACTACATATGATTCATAGCCGTGTGAAAGCTAGTGTGACAGTAATCTTTTACCATTTTTCTATCTATCTCTGTACCCCAACCTTAACACAGAACGAGCTAAACAAATAAATTTATTAAAGTAATTCATAGGGTGACTTACTAGCAGTTCCCACCGAATAAACGTGAGGGTCCATAATTCCATTGTGCAGAGCCCATAAACCCCACGTGACAACTACTATTACTACTACTACTACTATTACTACTACTACTACTACTACTACTACTACTATTATACTAATACTGCTACTACTACTACTACCACAATGAGAACAAGGTGAACAAGAACCAGAAGAAAATGTTTTAAGAGATCAATATATCAAGAAAAAAAGAACAAGAACAATATGCTTTAAGAAATCAATATATCAAGAAGTAGTAGTAGTAGTAGTAGTAGTAGTAGTAGTAGTAGTAGAGGAAGAACAAGAAGAACAACAACAACGATAACAACAACAGCAACAACAACAACAACAACAACAACTACTACTACTACTACTACTACTACTACTACTACTACTACTACTACTACTACTACTACTACTACTACTACTACAAGAACAAGAAGAAAATGTTTTAAGAGATTAATATATCAAGAAAAAGAAGAAGAAGAAGAAGAAGAAGAAGAAGAAGAAGAAGAAGAAGAAGAAGAAGAAGAAGAAGAAGAAGAAGAAGAAGAAGAACAACAACAACAACAACAACAACAACAACAACAATAACAACAACAATAACAACTGTAACAACAACAACAACAATAACAATAACAACAATAACAACAACAATAACACCACCACCACCAACAACAACAGCAGCTACAAGGAGAACAAGAAGAACAAGAACCAGAATACAATGTTTTAACAGATCAATATATCAAGAAGAAGAACAACAAGTGTGGAAAATGCTGCAAGAGATGAAACTGTGGCCTTGTGCCTCGTTTGCGTTGTTGCTCTTTGTGCTCTCAGTTTAACTTTTAATAACATTTAATGTCCAGAGCAATTTTCCTTTTCTCTGTATAATTGGCCTCAAGATAGGAAGAATTCGAAACCTTTTGTGTTCCATTGTTGCAACAAGATGAATTATTTTTTGTCAGTATTTCTTCTTCTTCTTCTTCTTCTTCTTCTTCTTCTTCTTCTATTTTGTTTGTTTGTTTGTTGTTTTTCCAACTGGAAATACTGTGAACAAGTCGGGGAATCAGAACGAGCCCAATGTCCAAGTGTCCGTTCTGTCGGTCTATCTGCCTTTCTGTCTGTTTGTCTGTCTGTTAGAGGTCTTAATCTATCCGGCGTCTTTAAAACAGCAGTTGTTCTTCTTGCACAATTTTGTTTTTAATTTTGAACCAGCATTAATCATTTTAATGCCAGTATAATTAACCTATGTTGTTCGGTTGTTTATGTTTTATTACGAAGAGTGGGAGTGGAGGGGATGGGGGAATAACGGCAGGAGAGATAATAATAATAATAATAATAATAATAATAATAATAATAATAATAATAATAATAATAATAATAATAATAATAATAATAATAATATAATATTGATGCTAATAATAATAATAACAATAATAACAATAATAATAATAATAATAATAATAATAATAATAATAATAATAATAATAATAATAATAATAATAATAATGATAATAATAATAATAATAATAATAATAATAATAATAATAATAATAATAATAATAATAATAATAACAATAATAATAATAATAATAATAATAATAATAATAATAATAATAATAATAATAATAATAATAATGGATGCTCTATAGGCGCTTTTTTCTCAGATCAACAATCAGGCGCAAAGCGCTGCGATCTGTACCAACATACACGCTCACACGTTTTCACCCACTCTTACACACAAACAACAAACACACCTATCGCTCAAACATGTGGTGTAAAGGCAAGGAGATCGCTATTAGAAGACGGAAAGGAAATCCACTTGATATTTTTTTGTTGTAAAGTTTAGATTGACTGCAAAATAAAAACCATTATTGAAGAGATGGAGGAAACCGGAGTACCCAAAAAAGCCCTCGCTGACCCCAATGGTGTCGAGAGGTTCGCCCGGATAACTCTAGGTAAACAACAAACTAACCAAAAAGGCAAATTACCTCCAATTTCCCGATAAGGCCTAGTTTGGGTTTTGTTTCTTAAATAACGTCATAGCAATCAGCAGAGTTGAATCCTTACAACACTAACATTGATACCTTCTTAACGGTACCTATAAAGGTCGAAAAGACAACTAAAGACAACTAAAGACGGCTAAAGACAACTAAAGACGGCTAAAGACACCTATGTATAGACAATTAAAGACAACTAAAAGTTGTCTTTTCGCCCTTTATAGGTACCCCTAAAGACAACTGAAGATGGCTAAAGACACCAGGGGTAGAAATTTTAGAGGGTATACAAGGCTACAAAACAACTTAAAGAGCCCAAAAACACCTGCCATCTTTGAAAGACATTGGCTATGGCAGAAATTTGTTGCCGCGTAGAAAGTACAACGGATTTAAAAAAATAACAATAATATTTTTCAAGTATATTATGTAAGATAATTGATTTAGATACAAAGTGAAAGCTGTTCTGGGCGATTGTGTAGTCGGATTTAATGAAAATGCAATGCCCGATTCGAAACTGAGGCTATTGTTGTTTATAGGGTTAGGGTTAGGGTTAGTTGTCTTTAGTTGTCTATACATAGGTGTTTTTAGCCGTCTTTAGTTGTCTTTAGCCGTTAGCCGTCTTTAGTTGTCTTTAGCCGTCTTAAGTTGTCTTTAGTTGTCTTTTCGCCCTTTATAGGTACCGGTCTTTAGTTGTCTTTAGTTGTCTTTTCGACCTTTATAGGTACCCTACCTTAATACAATAGGCTGTGGTGTGGGTTAAAACGGATTGATGAAAGTACCTAACAACTGGCTTTCGGAGAAAAACTCCCTCAGTGGGCTTAAGGTGTTGACAGGTAAAAAAAAAAAGGTTTGCTGGTGGATCCTTATAGTTTGAGTATCATTAACACATTCCGTTCCGTTTTTGTGTTTCAGTGGTGGTCCTATGTGCCGCTCCGGACTCAGTACGGGAGATCATGATCAAAGCTCACGACCTCAACTTTGACAACGGGGAGTACGTCTTTTTCAACATCGATTTGTTCAGCAGGTGAGTTGTCATCGTCGTCGTCGTCGTCGTTGTTATCGTTGTCATCGTCAGATAGGCCGTTTGCCATTGTGTCGCCCGTTGAAGTCAGTGTTAATATTGTGGGATTACTGTCGTTGTCGTAGTTGTTATCCTGTTCATCGTCTTCATCATCATCTTCATCATCATCATCATCATCATCATCATATCATCATCATCATCATCATCATCATCATCATCATCATCATCATCATCATCATCATCATCATCATCAACATCATCTTCATTACCACCACCATCTTCACCATCGTTATCATCACTATCATCAAAAGCAGCAGCGACAGCAGCAACGTCATCATCATCATCATCATCATCATCATCATCATCATCATCATCAACAACATCATCAACATCATCTTCATTACCACCACCATCTTCACCATCGTTATCATCACTATCATCAAAAGCAGCAGCGACAGCAGCAACGTCAGCGTTTTCTTTTTCTTCTTTCTTTTTTTCATTCTTCCTTTCTATCTTTCTTTCTTCTCTTCCCCTTGTTCTTGTTCTTCTTCTTCTAATATCTATCTATCTATCTATCTATCTATCTATCTATCTATCTATCTATCTATCTATCTATCTATCTATCTATCTGTCTGTCTGTCTGTCTGTCTGTCTGTCTGTCTGTCTGTCTGTCTATCTATCTATCTATCTATCTTCTTCCTTTTTCTCCTCGTTCTTTTTCTTTAGTTTTTTTGTTATTTTTTTTTTTTGTTTGGATGTTTTATTAACGTCGTCTTCATCGAAATTCTTCTTTCTGTCTTTCTCTCCTTCTTTTTTTTTTTTTTTGATTCATCATCTTCTAATGACCACTTTTCTCCTCTATCATCCATCCTTTTTGTTGTTGTTCTTCTTCTTCTTCTTCTTCTTCTTTCTTTCTTTCTTTCTTTCTTTCTTTCTTTCTTTCTTTCTTTCTGTAGTGGAAAGGGAAGCGACTGGTTGAGGCTTGGGAGAGAAGTTATCTACCTTAAATTTCTTGGTTAGATTAGCCTTGGGTGGCTCCTGCTGTGCAGAATCCTTTGGGGGGGGATGCCATTGGGTTATGCAAGGACAAGGCGACACGACCTTTGTTCTCCCCGGCTGACCATTCGCCTTCTGCTTTTGGGTGTGAGAGGGACTACATCGTCGGCAGCCAATTTTATGCTAGTCGGTGGCAGCGACTTTGCAGCGAAGTGTCGTGGCACTAGTAGCCGGCAACCTGGTTTACTACCAACCACACTTCATCGCCTTGCAGGACAAACATTTTTATTTCCCTCTTTTGAGGGATGAAATGAAAATAACAGCTCAGGTTGGGCCGTGTTCACAAGGTGGTGGTCGAGAGACGGGAGTCAAGCGCTCCCCTCGGCTACATTTCTTTCTTTCTTTCGTTCTTTTTTCTTTTAATGACCCCTACCTGTATACTCATACTACAACTTTAAAGCCTTCATAAAATCTTTTTTCTGGGAATGATTTCATAAATAAGAATCATATTGTCGAATTTTTTTTTTCTCTGCTTCCTTCATTTATTCGCGTTGTCCATTGCATTGGGGCAGGTTTGTTGTGGAAAATATCAATCGAGATTATGTGAAACACAATACGAGTTTTTGCTGCTAGTTTTCCTTGTGATATCTTGTTAACAATTGTTTATATTGTTGTTGTTTTGGTTTTTATTCTTCTTTTTTTTTGGGTAATGTTAATTATTATTTTTTCGTTGGTGTAAAATCAAAATATGCATGAACCTGATATAAAATAAACGGGCAACAAAAATTACATTCAGAACGGAAATTCGCCGAACAGGAGCGGAATTAATGCCGTTTTGTCGTATCTGGTTTTCGTTTTATTTATTTATTTATTTATTTATTCATTCATTTATTTACTTAATGGTATTTTTCGTATATTTGTTATATTCTTAAATTGTTATTTATTTTATTAATTTAATTTATTTTTTGTACGTGTCAGTGAGATAGGAATTCACATAATAATTTCCTTTCCCCCCTCCCCTACCGCCCCCCCTCCCTCTCTTTACTTAAAGCTTGTAAATTTGTGAAGAAAGCGGGGATGAATGTGTTGTAGAGAAAGAGAGAGAGAGTGATGGAGAGAGAGAAAGAGAGACAGACAGACAGACACAGACACAGACACAGACAGACAGGAGGGGAATATCAGTATGTGGTTAATGATGTTGTTCTTGCGTGGCTGGCGCAGGGGGGTAGGGTAGGCCGGAGGAGAGGAGTGTGGGAAGAGAGGAAGGGGGAGGAGAGTTTGAGGGGGTAAAATAGGAGAGAGAAGGGTAGGAGGCGGGATAAGACGAATTGCCTGCCCTTAGTTGCGGTGCAGCTCGGCGAGAAAATAGGATTACTAATAAGGTTATTTATGTAGCGCTTTTTTCCCTAATGCACAAGCCATCGCACAAACGCGATGACATGCTCACAGTGGTGAAGAAACGGAAGCTCCGATGGTTTGGCCACGTCACCAGAGCATCAGCACATGCAAAGACCACCCTGCCAGGCACGGTGCAAAGAGGAAGAAGAAGAGGGAGACAACAAAAGAGGTCGATGACAACATTCGAGAATGGACTGGCTTAACACTGAGCGAAGCCATCAGGGTTGCTGAGGACCGGGAAAGGTTAGGTACTCTGGTTAAACTATCATCTGTGGTGTCTCAACGACTTTTGAGTTACGGGATAGGATAGGATAGGATAGGAAAGGATAGGATAGGTGCTGCTGCAGAAATATGAATCTTCAACTGTACGCTGCAATAGCTCGGCCCAAAACTCTATTAAAGTTGTTAACGTCTAATTGTTGTGTTTTTTTAATTTTGTTTTTACTGGTTCGGTTGGTCGGAGTGTTAAGTTTTAGGTTCTGTCAGTGTATTTTGTGGTAATAACTCTGTACGATATTTTATTGAATTAAGCTATATTTGTGTGTGCTTGTGTGTGTGTGCTTGTTAAATTCTCTGACATCTTTTTGTAACGCTTTATTGTCCCTTTTTATCGGGAAATTCTGGGCCGCCTCCCCTGGGGAAGGCGTAGTCGCAGCCTGTGGCGCGCCCAAACCCATCCTACCTAACATTATTTGTGATTTTGAAATTTTGCTGTCAGAGCAAGTACCCGGAGAAAATTCCCGAGACGTTGCCCGAGTCCAAAGTAAATAATATTCGGAGAAACATAACGCCCAGATGCTGGCTCGAACCCACACCTGTCAGGCGCCATTGGTTGCTGGCCTGTGGACAAGGCAAGTTAGTCCCGCCTTAGCCCACATGGCCACAACGCTCGCTAGACCTTTTTACTTAAAAAAAAAGTTCAGTTTGACATTGAACGAAGCCATCAGGGTTGCTAAGAACAGAGAAATATGGAGTACGCTGGTTAAACGATCATCTGTGGTGCCCCAACTACCTTTGAGTTACGGGATAGGATAGGATAGGATTTAAATTGTACCGTACACGTGTACAGGTGTTCTTTTATGTTAACGTTGTGACTGCTTAAATGGTTTGATTGATTTTGGTTGATTGCGTGTGCGTGCTAGTGTGTTTGTGTGTTAGTGTGTGTGTGCGTGTGTGTGTGTGCGTGTGTGTGTGTGCGTGTGTGTGTATGTGCGTGTGTGTGTACTTTAGTGCCTATAATTTTTATTTGCTCCATGCTTTGTTGTATTGGTACACTCTCATATTCTGCAAGTGCTTATGTGAGAGTTTGCATATCAGCGCTTTGAACAGACCTTTTAGCTTGGATCTGTGTTTATAAAACAAATATTGTTATTATTAGTATTATTGTTATTGTTTTTATTCTTCTCATTATTATTATTATTATTATTATTATTATTATTATTATTATTATTATTATTATTATTATTTTATATTTTTTAAATTAAAAAAATATTATTATCGTTGTTGTTGTCCTTATTATTATTATTATTATTATTATTATTATTATTATTATCATCATCATCATCATCATCATTTTTATAATATCATTATCCTATTCCGTAACTCGACAGTCGTTGGGGCACCACAGATGATCGTTTAACCAGCTTACTCCATCTTTCTTTGTCCTCAGCAACTCTCATGCTTTCACTCAGGGTCAAGCCAGTCCATTCTCCAATGTTGTCCTCCCACCTCTTCTTATGTCTCCCTCTTCTTCTCGTGCCGTTGGGTCTATTCTATTCAATGCCCAAACCCACAGGACATTAGTAGTAGTAGTAGTAGTAGTAGTAGTAGTAGTAGTAGTAGTAGAAGTAGTAGTAGTAGTAGTAGTAGTAGTAGTAGTAGTAGTAGTAGTAGTGTTATTTTATTATAATTGGGATCTATGGGGTAGCATTCAAACACCTGAGTTGTTTTTATTTCTCTTAATACAAAGCATGGAGATGAGGTGCTATAGAAGACTTCTGGGCAATTCCTATAGGGCCTACCCAGGACATCACCAATGACGAAGTCCGACAGACCACCACACGAGCCATTGGACCACACGATGATATGCTCACAGTGGTGGACAAACTGAAACTCCGATTTGTATGGTCACGTCACCAGAGCATCAGGTCTTGCAAAGATCCTCGTGCAAGGCACGATACAAGGAGGCAGAAGAAGAGGGAAACGGAAAAAAGGTGGGGGGACAACATTCGAAGATGGACTGGCTTGACACTGAGCGAATCCATGAGGGTTGCTGAGGACAGAGAAAAGTGGAGTACGCTGGTTAAACGATCGTCTGTGGTGCCCCAACGACCTTTGAGTTACGGGATAGGATGGGTTCTCATTTCACACTTTACTTACAGAATACAGAATACAGACTATTTCTTGTCCCCACAAACACCTGCAAGGAAATTCTTAGTGCAGTGTCCATCTGCATATAAAATCTCAAGCAATAAATCCGTAACAACACTAAACTCAAAATTAAAAAATGATGATAATATTTACAATTACAGTGATTAAGATCCATCAACATTGACTCTATCACACACACACGCACATACACACACAAATATGTAGAACACCAAGACTGGGTTTTACTAAGAATGTAAGAATCGGAAAGTGATTTTTTGACGGAAAGAACGCAAACTTCTTCTAGAAATGCAAGAATCTAATGCAAAATTGGCGCTTTCTGTCTCAAAAGTTGACCTAGTTCGTCTCCCATAGGCGACGAAATAGGTCAAACTTTC
This sequence comes from Oncomelania hupensis, assembly GCA_036898135.1. NCBI lineage: Eukaryota > Metazoa > Mollusca > Gastropoda > Littorinimorpha > Pomatiopsidae > Oncomelania > Oncomelania hupensis. The sequence continues at coordinate 38,959,433 of CM072522.1, read as the reverse complement.
TTGCAAAATTTTCCGAAAATTGACTGGATTTTCTCCGTCCCGGATAGAGCACTCCCTTGTACTTAAAACACTCTCGTGCACTACAACTGCACTCCCATGCACTAAAAGAGCACTCCTTCGTACTTAGAAAAATGTGGGTGGCTGGAAAAAAACTGGGTGGCTAATACACTCACCCATTTCCTGCATAAAAAGCAAGGTTAGTCACCCATTTCAAGGCTTATGTCTTCGCACAATATCGCACACTCTCACATATTTACATAATTATATATATACATACATATACACACATACACTTATATATATATATATATATATATATATATATATATATATATATATATATATATATATATATATATATATATATATATATCATAACATGGCACTCAAACTGACAATGATTGTGTAAAAGGAAGCACGGCCCGCCGCCACCTCTGTTATCTCAAATTTTTCCAGTGGGCGCCTGTACTATGATGGCTGCTGGGGTTCAAGGCCACCGCCAGAGCATAGGCCATTGCATTACTTTGAAAGAAGGAAAGAAAAGAAAAGAAAGAAAGAAAGAAAGAAAGAAAGAAAGAAAGAAAGAAAGAAAGATAGAAAGAAAGAAAGAAAAATTATACTTAAAGACATAAGAAATGTTATTTGTCCAAAGGATTACATTGTAAAAATTATTTCCCGCCATGCAGAACAAAAAAAAGAAAAAGACAGAGAGAGAGAGAGAGAGAGAGAGAGAGAGAGAGAGAGAGAGAGAGAGAGAGAGAGAGAGAGAGAGAGAGAGAGAGAGAGAGAGAGAGAGAGAGTGTACGGATGTACGGGCAGTAGTTGTCTGTCTCCTGATAATGAAAAACTTTTTTTTTTCAGTTTTGGTGTACCTGGATGCTGCAATAAACCAAAAATAAAATAAAATAAAATAAATCAGCAATTAATTGAAATTGCGAACACAATTACATTCTATTTTATTCAAAAGATTGTGTTCTCAAAACAGCGGAAGAAAACTTAATTGAAACGGAAATTGAGAGAGGGAGGGAGAGGAGAGAGAGAGAGAGAGAGAGAGAGAGAGAGAGAGACAGAGACAGAGACAGAGACAGAGAGACAGAGAGAGACAGAGAGAGAGACAGAGAGACAGAGAGAATTGACGATGTTTAAACATCCTGATTAATTTTTTCTTTGTTGTCTCCCGACGCTATTGCAACTCGCATTCTTCATTTCTATTCTTGGTACTCCGATAAGGGAAAAAAAAGAAGCGAAAATAGTGGTGGTAGAAAGGAAATAATGCAGTTTGTTGATTTGTTTTACTCTACTGTCAGTTGATATTATCTCTGATTACATTTTCGATACTACTGCTGCTTCTACTACTACTACTACTACCACTACTACTACTACTACTACTACTACTACTACTACTACTACGACGACGACGACGACTACTACTACTACTACTACTACTACTACTACTACTACTACTACTACTACTACTACTATTACTAACAATAACAATAACAATAACAATAACTTTATGTTTGTATGGTAGGACATGTGCTTATAAAATCGTGTGACAATGTAATACCTTGTTTTACATTTCACTGTTTTTAAACTTTAAAAAAATGAGCTGTTTCTAAATCTTGTAATTGCCCTATGTGGATAAATAAAGTTGTATTGAATTGAATTGAATTGAACAATAACAATAAGAATAGTAATGGATATTGAATACACGCTTTTCCCCCAAATCTCCAATAAAACTCGAAGAACGGCGATCTGTAACCAGCTTATACGCTAACACGTTACAGACACTCTTACATACACAACAAACACACATTCCTCCTCCTCCTCTTCCTCCTCCGTCTTCTTCTTCTTCTTCTTCTTCTTCTTCCTTCTTCTTCTTCAGTGGCATGTCCCCGCAATTTAATTTTCATTTTCGTACTCCGACACAACTATTCTAATTTCATTTGTATTCTGTGTACTCCGACACTAACTGTATTCTGATTTGATTTGTATTTTGTGTACTTTGACCATAATCTAATTTCATTTTTTTTTTAGATTTAATTTTTAAAAACAAACAAACACAATCACCTGTTTTAAGAATTAACAATGATATTATATAATATAAATCCTTTTTTCTTTAATCTACTTAATTTATTTCTTTTTTTTATTGTTGCTGTTTATTGGGACAATGGAGATTCTGATTCTGATACTTTATTCTGATTCAAATTTCATTTGTATTGTGTGTGTCCACCCCTTTCCGAAATGTAATCTAATTTCATTTATGTTTTGTATACTCCGACAGCAAGAACAGCAGTCAGAAGCCGTGGTACAGGAAGAACGACACCGACGAGCGGAACGCCAAAGCCCGGAAAGCTTACGAAGCCCTGATGACTGTGACGTTACGTAAGCCCACGTCGCCAGAATATCGCGCATTCAGCAATGACGTCAAAGACAGAGCCAAAACGATGTACCCAGATTTCACATACGGGGAAGAAGAGGTGAGTATTAAGCTTACTTGTAAATGTGCAGCAAATGCAAGATGCTCGAAGAGCACTAACACTTTATTTATGAACAGAATTACTGCAGAATGACCGGGTATTGTTCACAACATCATCCATATAAATTCCATTCTTTAAAAATCAAATGCTCAGCAAACAATGTTTTAGAAAACAATTAAAGAAAACAAATTGAGCTCACCGTCCGCGTGTCTTCTTTTGTAAACGCCATGACACGTTTTTTTGTTTGGAGTAAATTTACGTCCCCGGACACATTAAGCGTATAGGGGACGGGTGAAACACCACGAAGCCATGATACGTGTGCAAGTAACGTAATTCATATATAAGCCTCTAAGATAAAAAAAATCAGGATTTATCTCCCTTTAGTTTAAGAGATAAGGCAGTGGTCCAATTTACCGCGAGGTCCAAGTTACCCACCTTTCCCTTACTACTACTATTACTATTACTATTAGTACTACTACTACTATTACTACTACTACTACTACTACTACTACTACTGCTACTACTACTACTACTACTACTACTACTACTATCTCTACCAATACCATTATTACTACTATTACTGGTTGCTATATATGCGCTTTTCCTCAAAACACCAAAAGCTCAAAAGGTGGTGATCTGTAACTAACATATACGCCCCGGTGTTTCACTCCACACTCACACACATACAGACACATACATACACATACAGACACACTCACGCACACACACACACACACACAAACATATCACTTAAGCATGTGGTGTAATGGTAAGGGAGATCGATGTTAGAAGACGGACAGGAAATCGAAATTGCATTTTTGAAATTTTAGACTGTCTGCATCCAATAACCATTCATTTTTTAAGGGAGGGAGGAAGCCGGAGTACCCAGAGAAACCCCCTCGATGACGTGAATCGTCTGAGTAGAAGATTTGATGAAAGGGTACGAATTTGAAGGCATTTGTTTACTTTTGACGGAAGCGGGTTTACCATGAAATTCGTATTGTTGTTACAGTACACGGTGATTAAGTGGGTTTTCAACAATAATAGCAATAATAATAATAATAATAATAATAATAATAATAATAATAATAATAATAATAATAATAATAATAATAATGCAGGATATTTTCACGCGCTTTTTCTTCAGTCGAACTCTTAAGACTATTAAAGAAGTCGGAATAAAAGTACCTTGTATTATTCTCCAACGAGCCGCTAAAACGTTTTATAATTTTCCATTTCTTATTTCGACAGCGATTGGTTTCTTCCTTGTTGAACGGTAACAGCAATACCATATTCCATATACATAACCTGCGGAACCTTTCACCCTTTGTCTGAATGACCTTGCACCCTTTGTCTGAATGACCTTGCACCCTTTGTCTGAATGACCTTGTACCCTTTGTCTGAATGAGCCGCGCGACTTCAAACTTGCGTAATTTGGTTGTCTAGGGGAGGGTAACGTAATCAAGTGTATCAACCCCAAACGATGGAATGAGGACAGCGTGGTAATTGTAGATTATAGTCACACGACACCGGAGCGTATAGGCGACTACTGGTCACATTATTCTGACACCAGCGAACCAGTTGAGGGTGAAATAATATGGTCACGCTTTGACCAATCGGGACTCGAACCAGGAACCTTTCGGTTACTAGTAAGCCACTCTACCGACTGAGCTACCAGGACCCATTTGAGGAAAGCGTGATCGTTCGTTCGTTTTGTAGATTTGTGTCCCCGGACGCCAATGCGTATATGGGAAGTGAATAAGAGGACATGATGAATGGTAGACTCGGGTAGTACAGCACGCTCGTGGCGGTAATCTAGATGTAGAAGGAGACGCGCAACGGGAAGAAGAAGAGTCGCTCGATGTTGTGTTAAGACGCTCGATGTGATGACGATAAGTCGATGATATGTTGACGAGCGGCCCAAGGATCCAGCAAGAAGACCGTGTAGATAGGAGGGGAGACAATCACGAAGAAGCGCTGGCAGCGCAAAGCGTCTGCGGTCCGGAGGCGTCACTCTCCACAGCGGTTCCTGTGATGTCCGGTCGTAGTGAAAGATGATGGACTGCCAGGGAAAGGCACGGCGGCAGCAGAACGTCGAAGCGCCTTCGGCGAAGAGCCACCGCCGCCCAGTCGAAGTAATCCAACCGAAGAGAAGATGAAAGTTGAAGGATGAGGTGGGAGTGTCGTATCGGCATCTCCTACAAGTCGCTGTCGCTGCTTCAACTTCGACTTATGGACCCCTAAATCTCGACAGCGGTGGTGGGGGGGACGCAAGAAAGCAGTTAGTCCTCCATCTCCATCTCAGCAGCTAAAGCGCCTGTGGGTCAGAACGCCTCCCAGCAGGCCCCAACTCGCTGCCACCTTCGGAAGATCTTTTATGCGGATCGGGGGGTGAGTCCTCTTTCAGCCAAGTTGTGGTCTTGATTTTGTGGTCCTGATTCGACTCTTTGCCGTCCGCTGGACTCTGTACGCAATGAATAACTAAATAACCGAGTGTGTGGCCGCCGAAAACGTGAGGCTAAACCTGCATTAATACTCTCGTGCATCCGAATGAGTATGAGAAATGAGGAAAGGTAGAAGAGGAGGAGGAGGAGGGATGGAGGGAAGGGGAAGGGTTGTGGCGTTAAGGGGGTGGGGAGGCGCTCCAGGCTGCCAGCAGAGCTTTGAACCAGCTCTGCTTGCAACATTATATATAACACACGACTTTGCAACCCTTTAGAAACTCACCGGATTGTAGATGCGTGTTGCCGTGTGTGTTAGGCAGCGAATGTGAACCTGCTCTGTGATCTTTTGCAACATGGCCGGAAGCTGTTTGCAAGTCGTGAGCGCAGGGACTTTTTCTTTTCTTTTCCTTTCGTTTTCTTTGTTTTTGTTTTCTTTTTTCTTTTTTTCTTTTTTCCTCGCTTCTTCTCTTTCTTGCTGGATGTTTGTGTGTGCTGTTGGCTTACTTCTTTCTTTCTTTCTTTCTTTCTTTCTGTCTGTCTTTATTTCTCTCTTTCTTTCTTTGTTTCTTTTTTTCTTTCTTTCTCTCTGTCAGATAACGTCTCTCTGGTCCTGATTTGGCTCGGAAGAGTCCGCTGGACCTAAAGCAATAACCATGTAATGTAATGTAATGTTCTCTCTGTCTTTCTGTCTGTCTGTCTCTCTGTCTGTCTGTCTTTCTTTCTTGTTCTGTAGGACTGCTTCTTCTTTCGTTCTCTCTTTCTTTCTTTCTTTCTGTCTGTATTTCTTTCTTTCTTCTTGTTCTGTAGGACTGCTTCTTTTTTCTTTCTATCTTTTTCTCTTTCTTTCTTTCTGTCTTTCTGTCTGTCTTTCTTTCTTTCTTCTTGTTCTGTAGGACTGCTCCGGTCCTGATTTGGCTCGGAAGAGTCCGCTGGACCTAAAGCAATAATCATGTAATGTAATGTAGGACTGCTTCTTCTTTCTTTCTCTCTTTCTTTCTTTCTGTCTGTTTGTAGTTCTTTCTTTCTTTCTTTGTTGTTGTTGTTGTTGTTGTTCTTCTTCTTCTTCTTCTTCTTCTTCTTCTTCTTCTTCTTCTTGGATTTTCATACTTATCTAGAAATACTTTGAAATAGTCGGGGAGAATCAGAATGAGCCAAAATGTCGGTCGGTCGGTCGATCCGTTTGAACGCCATGTCTCAAGATCCACTGAAAGGATTTTGGACAAAATTTCGTAGTAACATGACCGAGGTTGATGGCTTGCCTGCCGTGCTGGCACATTTGCTTCACCGGAAATGTCAAGGTCTCTGCAGTCAATTTGTTGCTAAACATGATTGGCTGAATATCTCATACAAAGTTGAAGCTATTATATTATTATTATTATTATTATTATTATTATTATTATTATTATTATTATTATTATACTTGTGGCGGAATGGGAGGCGACTGTTCACGCTTGGGCGAGATTGCCTACCTCGCATTTGTTGGTTAGTCTAGCATTTGGTGGCTCATGCTGTGCAGAATCCTTTGGTGTGGCCATTTATGTGACCATAAATGAAACTAACAGTTAACAGTTTTAGTTGGGCCGTGTTCTCAAGGTAGTGGCCCAGAAGAAGGAGTCAAATACTCCGCTCGGCTACAGGTGGTACAACGATCGGGAACAGGATGACACTGGACCACGCGGTAACTGTTTAAGGCATTTATTCACTGTTAAGTCATTGAATGGTGACTGACTGTGCGTAGTCAGTGGCGGTTACAGAAACACGTGTTTGAAACTGGGAAACCATGAGGACATGTTTCGATTTGAGCTGTGGGATTTGTGGCAGAATGGGATGCGACTGTTCGCGCTTGGGAGAGATTGTCTACCTTCCATTTGTTGGCTAGTCTAACTGGGACGCTTTTGCTGTGCAGAATCCTTTAGTGTGGCCGTTGGTTTATCACGACATTATGTTCCCCTTGCCTAGCCATTCGTCTTCGGCTTTTGGTGGTGAGCAGGACTACATTGTCGCAGGCATTTTATGGAGGTTGGTGGCAGTGACCTGCAGAGAGTGTCATGGCACTAGTAGCCGGCCGGCAGTCCAGTTTACTAACAACACCTCCCTGCCTTGCAGGGCAACCACTTTTATGTCTCTCTTACGAGGGATAAATAAAAATAACAGTTCGGGTTGGGCCGTGCTCTCAAGGTCGTGGCCGAGAGACAGGAATCAAAATACTCCGCTCGGCTACATAAAGGTACTTCAAATCCTGGGTCATCCTTCAGCAATACTCCGGTTGTTTTGTGAATCGGGCAGTCAGTCGGACCATCGCACCGAATTTCACTTTTTGTTTTTGCTTAAAGTATCCTTTTTCGGCCTCATTTCAAGAGTAACCCAACAGAAATCAGTCTTTTTTTTTTATCCTTGCGAAAATTATAAATACTTTTAGCATGCTAGATCATTCGTATATGTACTTTCTTTTTTTCTTTTTTTTAATGGTCAAGTTCTTTGTGCTTCAGCATTGTCTCAACCCGTTTTGCGCTGTATCTAAGGATTGGCTGGGCCGATTTTGGATAATAGTTTGCTTGCAATTAGCTCAGATCGTGGTCTTTTTCATTCCTTTTTTTTTTCCTTATTTGCTTCGTTAGGATGAAGGCGAGTCAAAAGAGCAAAACACCGCCAAGGGCATTAACCCTTTCTTCAAAATGCCTATTATTTGGCTATGCGTACGACTGTCTGGAAATACATTGGAATGGTTTGCCATCTTTGTTTTGTTTGCTTGTTGTTGTTATTGTTGTTATTTTTTGGTCGTTGTTTGCAACTTGTGAAAGGAGATTTTCTTTCTTTTTTATTTTTTTTGTGTGTGTTTGTGTTTCCTTTCTTTTAATTATCTTTATATATATTTGTATTTCTTTTTGCTATAGTTTTCTGTTCTTTTTCGTTCGCTATTTGCAACTGTCTTGTGAGGGAAAGATTTTTCTTCTGTCTTTCAGTTAACTCTTGTATTGCTTTCCTTATTTTTCTTTTATTTCCTGTTTTTTTTCCTGTTTCTTTTCTTCTGGCAGATCGTGAGAAAATGGATTTGCGTGTTCTATCTTCTCAATCTCAGTATATATATATATATATCAGTGTTGGGGGTGATTGGAGAGAAGCGAAGTGAAGTGATGGAAATAGAGTAGAAAATTTTCATTCACACATTCTCTCTCTCTCTCTCTCTCTCTCTCTCTCTCCCCCCAACGCCAGTCCGTTGAGGACCATTGAAAGTTTGTCTTTTATTCGAAGTGCATCATACTCAAAAGAGCAAAGGCAGTGCTCGTGGAGATAACAGCTTAGCTGCGGTCGAGCGACCGTATCATCGTTGGGATCTCTCCTCTTCTGTACCTTTCTCTTTCTTGCTCTCCCTAGCTCTCTGTCCTGTGTTCTCCCGTGTACTGCCCTGTGCTGTGTCTGTCTAAACTTGTTGTTGTTGGGTAGGTTAACGTCGCCGGCCACTTTCGCATATAGGGGACTGAAGATAAGAAGTCGATATAAGATGCCATATGGCTGATGCAGGATGTCGTTCGTTACAATGGGAAGTCAATCGTTGCGGCAAGAGGAGCCCGCGAAAAGCGGTGGTAAGATGTCGTGGCAGGCGCCCAAAAAGGTGTAGGAGTTTGGTCGAAGCCGCTCGACGAGGCGTGGAGAGGTGTGGCCGTGGTAGCGAAGGGCCCACAAGGAGGTGAAGGCAGAACGTCAGGAGACACTGGCGATGCGTAGCAACTGTTGTCCGGAAGACGCCAGCCTCCACAGGAATCCCGACGTCGCCCAGGAACAGAGAAAGGAGCAGGGCAGCCGAGGACCGGAGTGACGACCTCTGAGCGACTTGACGTCAATCGCCGATCCGCAACCGCCGCCCGGTCGATGGAGCCATGCAGCGGTGAAAATGAGGGTTGAAGGTTCACTTCGGCATCTCCCACCGGTGCATGCCGCTCCGTCATCGGCAGGATACAGTGGAAGTCCTCCGGAGAAGCAGATAGAGCACCCGTGGGTCTGACCGCCCTCTAGAGTAGGCCTGCCACCCCTGCTCGACTCGCTGCTACCGAGTGTCCCGTCCCCCCCCTCTCTAAACTGAGCACGGTCGTGCTTTTATCTGGGACCCCCGGCCGTACCAAAGACGATGTTAAGGTCTGTTTATACAGAGCGCGAACGCGGTTTTTCGTCCTGGAATATTTTTGTCATTTGTAGAGGAACCGTTCAAATAGAGTGAGAACGCGAACAATTTTTTGTTGGCTCGAACGACCGCCTTGATTGCCCCCAGAGCAAATTTTCTCAGAAGGTCGCGCGGCTTTTTTGCTATCAACCTATCAGCAGGTTCTTCCCTTGCATCATTTCCACAAATAGAAACTTGTACGCCTTACCTGACAATGGACAAGACAGAAGCCATGATCCTTGAAATTGAGAAGAATCATGTACTGTATGACAAAGCAGACAAAGATTACAAAGATATCACGAAAAAAAAAGAGACATATGGAAAGCAATTGGACAGAGAGTCGGACTGACAGGTATGTGATTGAAATTAATTTTATTTTACCTGTGTCAACAATGTTACGGAACTGTAAAAAAAATGTCTGCACGACTTTATTAATTAAAGACGTTTTAACTTTCATGTCAGCAGTCTTCATAATGATTCCAAAATGACCAAATTTTATCCCTCACAGCAAAAAAAAGACGAGCCGCCTCGAAAGCCGTCGACGGTTTTCCGCGTTCGGGTTCGCGCTCTATTTGAATGGTAAAACTGCTCAAAAGTCGCGTTCGCGTTCGTGTTCGCGTTGGACGCGTTCGCGTTCGCGCTCTGTATAAACGGACCCTTACGCGTGCTACGCCAGGTACGAAATCTTGGCTCTCTGGCTAAGTTTGTTTATTTAAGTATAATGCGTGAAAGGCTAACGAATAATATACAAATTATATGTCAGCGTAAACGCGGAAATACGACCTTTCTACTGATATAACAATATCGGAACTATCTGCTAGGGAAAAAAATGCAATTTAAGAGTGAGTTGGTTGCTACTCTTAAAGGTTTCACGACTCTAAACTCAGCATTACTCTTTAATTTATTAAAATTATAAATGCTAATAATAACGACAAAGAAAGAACAACGTCTCCTCTTTCCAACGGCATGGTTACTATTATGGGTTCAGACTATGACGGACTAAATTTGAAAACACCTAACACATCAGCAACAATTACATCTAGACCCGTCTTACAACTTTTTCCTTGTTTCTCTTCCGATGTGTATGTCCCTATAAACTAATATATAATTTAAGGTCTACTGGTGGAGAATAAACTAAAGCATCGGAAAATATTACACTTAAGGTGTTACAGTGTAGAATCTTTACTATAGCATCAATCAAAAGTATGTTCTTATCATGTGTTAAAAGGCGGGAAGTTCCGTTAAACACTACAAAGCCCGGTGTAACATCGTCAAAGTTCCGAGTCCCTTATTTCGGCCTGGCGCCCATGCGCATGCGCCAATGCGCTTGCGCCAGGTCACGTCGGGCCGGATTTTTCACGATTTTCTTAGGTGTCGTAACCCTAACCCCTAAAACCTAACGCTAACCCTAACCCTAATCCTTACTAAGACTACGATAGCACTGTGCGCATGCGTCGAATTTTGTAATGCGTCGACCAATCAGAATGCTCCAAGTCAAAAAAAAAGATACTAGGAACTTTAACGATGTCACACCGGTCGATATCCGTTGAGGCTTAGCCTATAACAGCTGGGCGTCTTTATCAAGATGATATGCATCGCACTGTTCTAAACATCGCGCTCTCCCTCAAAACTGCTACATAAATCAAAAATAAAGTTTATATATACTAATGGAGAATTTAATGCTACGTCTAACGGTTATGTGCTTCAATAATGGTACAGGACGCAGTCAATATAAAAATTTCAAAAATAAAAATTCGATTTTCTTTCCGTCTTCTAATAGCGATCTCCCTGCCTTTACACCACCTGTTTGAGTGATGGATGTGAGTTTGGTGTGTGTGAGGGTGGATGAGACAGGTGAGCGTGTATGTTGGTAAAGATCGCCGCTCTTTGAGCCTGATTGATTTGGGGAAAGGCGCGTATAGCATCCTGTATTATTATTATTATTAAGGGATCTGAAAAATATATCTCAAATTATTGCACGCAGATAGTTTAAACCTAACTGAGACGAATAGCACTTCTCAATATCTTATCCTATCCTATCCTATATCCCGTAACTCGGAGGTCGTAGGGGCACCACAGATGATCGTTTAACCAGCATACTATATCTTTCCATGTCCTCAGCTACCCTGATTGCTTCGCTCAGTGTCAAACCAGTCCATTCTCGAATGTTGTCCTCCCACCTCTTTTTCGGTCTCCCTCTTCGTCTACCTGCACTGTGCCTTGCAGGATGGTCTTTGCAAGGCCTGATGATCTGGTGACGTGGCCATACCATCGGAGTTTCCGTTTCTTCACCAATGTGAGCAGGTCATCGTGTTGTCCAATGTCTTGTGTGATGGTCTGTCGGACTTCGTCGTTGGTGATGTGTTGGGTATAGGAAATGCCCAGAGGTCTTCTGTAGCACCTCATCTCCATCTTTGTATTCTTCGTTGGAGATCTGATGTGAGGGTCCATGCTTCGCAAGCATATAGGAAGATGGAGATGACAAGGGAGCGCAGCAGACTTACTTTGGAATATAGAGTGATGGTCCTATCTTTCCAAATGGGCTTCAACCTTGTCAGGGCAGCAGTTGTTTGTGCGATCCTGGAGAGGACTTCCTGTCGGGACCCATTGTCTGATACAATGGCTC